>JAJTUV010000961.1:0-644762 GCA_021653895.1 Mastomys natalensis | reverse complement strand
GAATATAATATGCAGTTGTTTGTTACAACTCCAAGCAAGTTTGCTGTGTTAAAAGAGAATCAGAATACCATTTTCTATCAGCCTTAATACTAAAACCAAATAGGAATGAAATCAGTAGAAACATTGTTCATATGGCTTCAAGGAATGATTTTTCAAGTGTTTGTTATATTAACCTTTAACTTTTAGCCTTTAGGAAAGGCTAGAGTTTCATGTACAAAGGGCAAATGGTGTAGCAGTAAGATAGACCTCATATGTGCTTTTCAGGTTGATATAGCTTTTAATATTGAAAATTAAGAAAGATTATAACATCTAAAAATAAATATATGGTATAAAAAGTGGTAATCTAAAAATATTCCAGAATAATTCTAAAGTCAAAAGTAGAATTATATTGTTTGATACAGAAACCAGAAGAACATTCCTCTGTGATAATAAAACCAGAATAAATAGTTTAAAAACATAAATATTTGAACTGGAAAGGTAACTCAATTGCTTCAATGCCTCCCAAGCATCACAAGAACTTGGGTTTGATCCTTAGTACTGCCTATACCAGGCGAGATAATACCCTTCAGTAATCTTAGTGCTTAAGAGATGGAGGTTTGTACATCAGTCATTTACGATCATCCTCAATCAAGTAGTGAGTTCAAGGACATCCTGGGTCACATGAGACTCAGAGTAAATAAAAAGTAAATAGGTCATATACATGCGTACAAATGCTATATCAGAATTTTGACAGGGGATGAGATTACACCATTTTGAAATATTTTTCATATTTTTGTGTATAATTTTAGTTGAAATGAAATGAACATGTATAATTTAAAATTATTACTTTCAATATTTGAAATCAGAGTATGATTATACTTTCCTCTTCTCCTTTCTTTCTTCAAATCTTCCCATATATTTCCCTTTACTTTCTGTCAAATTCATGGCCACTTTTTTCATTCATTGTTATTACACACACACACACACACACACACACACACACACACACACATATATACACATACTTCCTGAATACATAACTATAACCTGCTCAGTCTTTATAATGTCACCATCATGTAGGCTTTCATGGCTTAGCATTTTGGATTGGATAAACATTTGAAGTGCTCTCACTCGGGGAAGATTATTTCTCCTGCTGTCAGAATTTCTTAGTTGTCTGTAGTTCTTTGATAGGGTTGACACCTCCTAGGCTTTCCCCAGTTTACATTAGCCTATCTATTGTTGTTGTCATTGTTCAGCTCACGATGTTGGACAATGATAAATAGGAATATGAAAGACCAGATACTAAGTACGTTTGTATTCTAAATCTCTAGATGTGTTTAATATATCAATTTGTCCACATATCCAACTGCCCTAAAATCTTAAGTAAAAAGACTGTTTGTTGATTACTTTTTTTTCCTTGTGACACACTCCTTTCCACCAAGATAGTAGATGTATGATAACTATATCACCTTCCCTTTCTGAGATCTGTTTTGATCTCTATTTCACCTTATTTGGGTTGCTATCTTACTGAAATAAAGCATTCCTGTGTGCGAGGGAACATTATTGTTTACATCCATAACAATCAGTGAAGGGAGTGTTGAATTCTCATCTCTACATTGACTCTGGACAAAATTAGTAGAAAGCAAAAAGCAGAAACACCATCTGCTCATACACGGTTGCCTTCTTCACTATAGGAACTTCTGATTCTCTCAGAGGACTGGGACCCTCTTGTCTTGTCTTCCTCGTTTATCTAATTCTTCATGGTTTCTAAGGAGCCTGGTGTATATCTGCTACATAGAGGAACTTCTGTTATCATTAGAAATGAGTCATCAACAACCTGCTGCTGGTTTTTCTATTCTGGAGGACACTTCTGAGAACTGGTGTTGCGTGCTCACCTCCTCAGATCCCAGCTAACCTAGTCACCAACTGCCATTTTCAGACACGTGGAAGACTTTGATATCTGGGATCCTGACTAAGGTGCTGGGATTGTGAACCTATCATAGATTTATTCAAGTAAATTCTATACCTGTATGGAAACATAGTAATAAAGCTTCACATCCCCACAAGCCATCCCCATAATTTTCTTTACAATGCTGTTAGGTACTAAGAACAATGAAAAGGAAGCATACTACTTTTACTATTGAGAGAGGGCTTTGTGTAACCCAAGTTAGCCTGTAACTTAATATGTAGCTGGGGATGATCCTGAACTCTTGAAACACAGGCCTTTACCTCCTCAGGCATATGCCACCATTTTGAGTTTTATATAGTGCTAGCGATTGTACTCAGGCCTTTATTCATGCAAGATAAACATTTCTACCAACTCTTCAGCTCCAAATTTATTTTTGACTTGTACTTATAAGTAGATTATAATTTTTATATATAAAACATTTCATCCTAAAACAAAAGAATATTCTCAGTACCTCATGGTACCTTCTTCAAAATTGACTGTATAATCGGTCAAGAAACAGGATTCAAGAGATATAAGAAGATTGAAACAATGCCATGCATCTTATCAGATCACCATGGACTAAGGCTAGTTTTCCATAAAAACAAAAACAACAGAAAGCCCATATACTCATGAAAGCTGAACAATGTTCTACTCAATAACAGCTCGGTCAAGGAAGAAATAAGAAGAAATTAAAGATTTTTTAGAATTCAATGAAAATGAAGGTTCAACATAACCAAACTCATGGTACACAATGAAAGCAGTGCTAAGAGGAAAACTCATAGCTCTGAGTGCCTCCAAAAAGAAACTAGAGAGAGTATACACTAGCAGCTTGACAGCACACCTGAAAGCTCTAGAACAAAAAGAAACAAATGCACCCAAGAGGAATAGACAGCAGGAAATAATCAAACTGAGGGCTGAAATCAACCAAGTTGAAACAAAAAGAACTATACAAAGAATCAACAAAACCAGGAGCTGTTTCTTTGAGAAAATCAACAAGATAGATAAACCTTAGTCATACTAATCAGTCCTGTTCTTAGAATTATGATTTCTGGTATATTGGTGAATTGTTAAACCTCTTTGGCTCCTGGTGAGTTGCGCATACTGCACCAGCCCAAGAGCTCTGGATTTATAAATGAAACACACACACACACACACACACACACACACACACAAAACACCAGCTAATTTTGATATGCCTTGACTAGCTCAATTTTTAAACCTTTTCGCAGGTAGCACACACTCCCCTCTGATATAGGAATACTGGAGTTAACATCTTTTAAAATCTATATTCCATCTCTACTACCCAAGAACCAATAAAGGGAATGGTCCCTAAGTCCACTTTCTCAGAATCTTACATGTTGAGTGCTTTTAAATCTGTTCTCCCCCAGCCCCACTCACCCACCCTGCCTCGCCAAGCCCCAGTGTGTCATGGAGAGTCTCTCTACCTTGGTCCCTTATCTGTGTAATCTAAAAGTTTTGCCTCCATCTCCCTGCCCAGCCATTGGCTGTATGGCGATTCCTTATTACCAATCGAAGCCAGCTAGGGGCAAGGACCCTCAGCTTCTGGAGTTTGGGAGTTGAATTAAGACAAAGCATTGGAACCAATTCTCAACATTCTGGTTTGGTTTTGTGACCCACTTACTTTAATCAGGGCCATGTTTCCTACGGTTGTAACTAACTATTGTAAACTCCTAGGGTCATTTGTAGGTACTCAACTAAACACCCTTCCAGAATCTCTCTCTCTCTCTCTCTCTCTCTCTCTCTCTCTCTCTCTCTCTCTCCTCTCTCTCTGTATATGTGTGTTGTAAGCTTGAAGTCTAGAAGTCTATTTTAATCAGAACGAAACCACAGGATAAACCTAGCTACCTGACAAAAGAAATGCTGCTCAATGGAGTGTTTAGAATAATCTGTGCTTAATTAGATTAATATTCTTTGAAAGTGAGACTGGAATTACAAAGAATTAGCATGTGACACTGACAGACATGAGATGGTCCAGCCTGATTATAATTAACCCACAGTGAATACAGAAAAGGGAAAGAAATCATCTTTCTAATTCCTGGAGCTAAATTTCATGTTCCCTATTAGCCTATACTCAGTCAGTCCATCAGCTAAGTGATGTTCTAACACTCAGCCTGTGACTTCACATCCTTAGCCTGTTTTTATAGTCACCTCCTGCTGAGTCTACCAGCCCTACCTTTGTCACACCTTGTTTCATAGCAACTGAGAAATCCTGGAGAGATCCACTTTCAATTCAATGTAGATTTAAGACTCAAAACTATGTGTTCCTAATCTTGGTTTCCTTCTCCTTCTCTTTGCTCACTCACTCAGTCCCTGACATATGTTTAGCTGAACTGGATTTTGCAGCTACCCCATGACTGTACCTGCAATTGGTTCTGAGATTCATTGTATTTGCGTGTTCAAGTCACAGACCTCTCTGCATCAAATATTCCAGATATTAAACTTCATGATGTCATTGCTCAAATTTCACCTTCATGCTAAGGCCTGCCTAGGTTGATAGCCATGATTAGAATTATAATTGTTTCACTTCAGTTTCCTTTTATCTTCTTACGTGCTTCATTATTCCATGAAATTCATACATTTCTAATACACAACCATGTAGCTATTCAACTGTTCATTTGTCCACTGTGGTTAGCATGTTGATTACATGAGTTTGGAAGTGTTTGACTATGTTTTAGTTGCTTCTATTTGTTGCTCTGAATGACTATTCAATGCAGTTAATTTATGGAAGGTAACAGTGACTTTGTTTCCCATATCAGGGAGTTCAGCCCATAGTTATGTGGTTCCAGGAGCTTATATATAGAGTGTCTCAGTAGTATTATGTGGGAGGCTCTTCACTGCTTTTTGGTATATAGGAATCAGAGTCCATGGAGGGACTCAAAATAATTTAGCACCAAGGCCTCACCTGTAATGACATACTTGCCCCCTAGACCTACCTCTCTATTTTTAATTAAATGTTATCATTCAAAATATTTTGATCAAATTCTATCTCTTCCTGAAACTTCTCCCAGAACTGCCTGTCTCCCTACCAACCAGCTTCATATTCTTTCCCTCTCTTCCTCAAATATAAGACAAAATATACATACAAAAAAATCAAGCAAACAATAATAATGAAAAAATCTACCTCTTGAAACTTTCTGCAACCTTCCCCTAAATACTATTACCATCTGGTGACCACCTGTTAAAACCCAAGCCAAGCTTAACATTCAAGCTTGATCCAATGATCTTTAAACACATTGTGCTCTCCTTGATACACAAGGGACACTTTTTTTTTTTTTTTACTGAATAAAATAAATTCATTTATTTGTATTGGGGATAGCAAGGAAATAGTCTAGATGAGATAGACAACAACTAGAGCTAAGAAAGGTTTGTTCTATATATTTCCAGTTGCAAAAACATAAAGGACTTGTATCAAGATAGTTATAGAATGATATAATGATATGATGAACTGTATAACCCAAGTAATGTAGGAGAATGAAAGTGGCATAAGTAGCCTAGGATTGCTGAAGCAGGTTTTCTGATATAGTTGTTTCTTGTTACCAGATGAAACACCATAGAGAAATAGTTGGACAACATAGGGGTGTGATTCTCAACACAGTAGGGAAAAGGAAGAACCCCCTTTAAAATGCCTAAGATGTCATACATTTAATAGATTCCCAGTCTTAGCCCTCTCAAATCCTCTTCCCTATCTAGGTGGCTTGGTCTTCTGACTTTTCATTTCCATCAACTCTTCCTCAATGCCAGAGAATGAGTATTGATCACCACTGGTGATGATTACTGCTGGATTTCTAGCAACATTTAAATATAGGCCCTAAACTAAACATTTCCCAAGCTACAGCTTCCTAAAACAACCAAAGACTGACTCTCATGACTATCACAACAAGCACATAGAGTTTAGAAAAACTAGGTAAGTTAACACAAGGTTGGAAGTTGTTTGAAATGTTAAGAGAAATTTGAATAAAACCCTTATAACATAATTGCAAAAATTACCCAACTAAATATTTCAGAGACTGATAAAAATTATCGACTTCTAATTACAGGTTTTGCATTTTTTTAAAGTTACTCATATATAGGATAAAAGTTGACAAAATTAAGCATAGGCTCAGAATGATTCAGTATGTAGAGTTTACAAATTAATTAACTTTCTCTTAATCTTCTCAATTTAAAAAAAGTGTTAAAGCATTAGTTTACTGCTAACTTCAGTGTTAAAATGCTTGTTAATTACAAAACATTATTAGGGGCCAATATGAAAAATCCACTTACAAGTGTCAGGGAAGCAAAATACATTAACAGTTGACTTACAAATCCAGCCTGCCTAAGTGGGATTAGTTTTAAGCTATTGCTGCGAGAATACATAGTCACACTCCAGGACATGCTTGCTAGTGTCTCCCCTTGGCTTACACAAATGTGTACGTACATACAAATGTGTATGTGTGCATGTGATTGCATACTGTATAGCTTAATCATAATTAAGCTATATGGTATGAGGTTAATCATAATGTCACCTGATAAAAAAGGGAAAATAATGCATAACTATCTATTCACAGTTTGAAAATATGAGGTTTTAAGTTGCAGGCATTTTCTTTGTTTTAGTGCCTTTTGTATATCACAGAGCTAGACTGACCCGATATGCATTTTTTATTCAGAATCCAAGATGGGATATATTGGATTAACATTGGGAAACAGCACTGCTGAGATGTTCAGGAAGATAATTGTGAATTAGAATCTGTAGATATCCACAGAGAGATGTTCTTAATACCTCATAAGCAGTCTTGATTGTGAAGGGAAGGTTTTCCTGAAGGGATGAAACCATCCCACTTTACAGAGTCAATATAATGGGCAAAGGGAACTAGCATGCCTCATTTTGACTGTGTGCCAGAAGGGTGGTGGGTACTTTGGAAATGGCGCTGCAATATACAAATCATGACAAATGGCAATGTGACCACCTGTGCGTGAGAATATTCTTTTTAATGTTTCTAATGTTTCTTTATTTTAATATGTATTTTTTCTTTTTTATTGGATATTTTATTTATTTACATTTCAAATGTCATCCCCTTTCCCCATTTCCCCTTCCTAGAAACCCCCTATCCCATCCCCCTCCTCCTTTTTGCTATTACACCATTTTAATTGCATGCAAGTATTAAGATCAGTTCTAGGTTGACGAACTAGCAATAAAATAGACACAAAATAGTCAAGGAACAAGCAAGGCAATAAACACAAATAGTCAAAAAACAAACAAGGCAATAAACAAAATTCTATGAACACTCCTGTGATGACTGTTTTTAAGGCTTATTAGGATGACAAAAATATCTGAGCTACCTTCCCTGTCCTGGCCCAAAGTCATTTTCATGTCTGAAGCCTACTTCCTTTTTCTAGCCTAAAATTTAGATTCCTGCTAGACATTACTTCTTTGTTCTAGTCTAATGTCACATTCCTGCCTGAAGCCTACTTCCTCGTCCTTGGACAATGTCATATTCCTGCTAAGCAGCCCATTTCCTTGTCCTTGGCACATGTCAGATTCTTGCCAAGCAGCCCCAAAGGGTTTCCACCTCTCCTCCTTTTTTATTTCATTAACAAAACTGAGCCTGTCTTAGGTCATTCTGACAAGAATGCCTTCCTTATTCATCGTGGAATATGCATTATCAAAAACAATGCACTTATGTCTTAGGTTGGTAAGGCTTTGTGCAGAATCTTACCCATCCTTGGCTTGCCAGCCTGTTAATTTAATAACTCTGTTTAGGGTTCTATTTTGAGGTTCAAGCCATGTACTTTGGCTGCCAACATGTTGATGTTGTTAAAGACAAGCTTTAACATGATGGGCAGGGGTAAAAGTATTCCCAGGACAAAAAGAGCTAGCATGATCATGCTATATGTGCCATTCTTGAAGCTTGACCAAAATAGAATATTGACCTCAGGCTGTGGGTAATTTTATCAGCAGTATCCAGTATAAAGAATGAGACTGACCTGTGAGCTTGCTGAGTGCACTGACAATGGTGACTGGGAAGCTGTATTGGACATATGTTCCCAACCCATCATTGCTTACCTATACCCCTGATGCCTTGCCTCAAGTTTCTAGAGTGAGAATGTTCTAATGAGACATCAGAAAAGACATCTACTGGTACCACAAAAGTTGCTTCTAAAAACTGCAAGATAAATTGTGTTGCCTTGAAGTGACATATCAAGTCTAAATCAAGTACAGAAAGTCATGTGTAAACAAGGAAAGTCACAGTCAAGAATCTAGTTTATGTGCATAGAACCAAGGCAGACCGAGTAAAGTAGTCTCTTTCAGCAACTTAGATCACTGTTTCTTTGTTTATTTCTATGACAGAAACTAAGGATTTCAAGATCCTAAAAGATACTTGGGAAAGGTCTCAGTTAGCATTAGTGGATAGTTTTTTTCCCCCTTCGATGAAGTAAATTTCTTTAAAAGAAAAAATATATAAAAAAGAAAACATCCAGATCTTCTGTAGTTTTGAGAAAAGAATTACAAAGATGAAACATAATATGAAAAGTTGAAATGAATTTTAAGAGAAAATACTTGAAACCTTCTCAATCTTATTTGAATCTGTGGCATTTTGGATAAAATTTTTTAAGTAAGCAAGACCTTTCAGATCTCTCTTTATTTTTCTTCTATTTTTTTTATCAAAAATTTTTTATTGGATATTTTATTTATTTACATTTCAAATGTCACCCCTTTCACCATTTCCCCTTCCTAGAAACCCCCATCCCATCCCCCTCCTCCTTTTGGCTTTTATATCATTTTAATTACATCCATGAATTCAGGTCAGTTCTAGGTTGAGGGTCTAGCAATACAATAGATAAAAATAGTCAAGGAACAAGCAAGACAATAAACACAAATAGTCAAAGAACAAGCAAGGCAATAAACACAAATAGTCAAAGAACAAGCAAGGCATTAAACACAATTACGTGAACACTCCTGTGACTCTTTAATACAAGTAAAAGCAACTTAAGAGAACTGCAAACTGACAGGGAAAACACATTACATTTAGGAGTTTAGAAAGGTTGAGCATTTTTCTTAAAAAGCATATGCAAAAGTGAAGGAAACTACCAAGGAAGAAATCAATTTAAAACAAAACACTCACACACTTTGTTCTGGATAATTTTGAATCTGTCTAGGTCATTTCCCATCTTCCTGTGTATGCCTGTGTATGTGACTGTGAGGACATGCACATGGAGGCCGGAGGCCACCCTTCCTGTTGGTCCTGTCTACCTTGTATGATACAGGTGTCTTTTTGTTTGTCACTGCATACAGCATGAGCATGCTAGCTGACTAGTGAGCATCTAGGGACTCTCCTGTCTCCACCTCCCATATTGCCTTGCCATAAGAATGCTGGGATTGCATATGTGGGCTACCACAGCGTTGAGCTTTACTTGATTACTGAGATTTGAACTCAGATCCTCATACCTGCACGGCAAAAATAAACACCATTAAGCCATCTCGCCATCCTAGAATGTACCTATTCTTAAATATTTTTATCTCCCTTTCATTTATTCTCTTCACAAAGACTCTAGTAACTATCTCTTAGGCAACACAGTTTGAGAAGCATGAAAATCCAGCTAAGATTCTCATGAGCTCATATACTTGGCAGTCCTCAGGGAGGTTACAGATGCTTCTAGAATGAAATGTATTATAATAGCACTTCACATTAATGTTTCTGAAGGGATAACAAATTATGTGCAAAGAATCTATGGAACTAGAGAGGTAGTTCTGCAGGTTAAGATTCTTGCTGCTGTTGCAGAGTACACACATTTGATGCCCAGCACCTACATCAGGTGGTGAACAACCATTTAACAACACCAGCTCCAGGGGCCAACATTGTCTTCAGGCTTCTGCAGGCACCAGGCATACATTTGGTGACCATATATACTCAGGCACACACATAAATATACACATACACATGCATACACACACACACACACATACACACACTTATTTCAGATATTTTCCAACGTAACATTTTATTGATTGTTTGGGAATTTCACATAATGCACCTTAAACATACTCACTTCCTAGTTCTTCCAGGTCCAGTTCCCACCATTGTAAATCCCCTCCCGCACCAAAAAAAAAAAAAAAAAAAAAAAAAAAAAAAAAAAAAGATAACAACTCTAATTTGTATTGTTCGTGTACTCACTAGAACATGCTCACACTTCATAATTTTAAGATTTAAAAAGTAATGAATCAAATCACATAGGAGAGATAATTATGAATTTATTTATTTTATCTGAAAAAGCTTTTATTTGCCATGTAACCACCAAACTTTCAAGAAGGATACACACAACTTCGGGTGACATCTCAGCATGGGGTTCATCATTTGCCATCAGGAAAATGACTTAAGAATGTAGTTTTCAGGCCACGAGCACTCACATCCAACTACTGAGGAGAAGCCAATGCAAGGTAGCATAGAAGGGGCTGCAATTTGTGCTCTGATTTCATCCTCTCCTCAGAGAAAGTTACACAACTTTCTGTCTCTCGAACTTATGAAGAGCATTTGGCAATAGTGACCACTGCAATTGTAGCTGATCGAAGGGTTTGATTCCTTACCACAATTACTAAATTGAAGAAGACTCAAGAAACAAGTCATGGGAAAAGAATAAGTTTCAAGTGAGGAGACAGTGTAGTAGGGAGCCTCCAGAGACTTGCCAATCACCCTCTCCACCCCAGGAGTCGAGTAACTTTTAAAAGAGGAATAATGAGAGGAAAACACAGAATAATGAAAGGGATGGTATGAGAGTCTTTTGGGGGAATAGGCAGAGATTTTCTAGGAACTCAGGCACTCCTTTCATGGTCTGGTGTTTGAAATTATAACAATCAATGATATCCCAAAAGTTAGGGCCACAAAAGAGAGGCACACAGTGAAGAATTTTTTCTTGTTCCAGTCAGCCCATCAGAAATCTGCTGGTTGGTGTGAGGAGTCAGTAGAGGAGGTCCTCAGGCTCCTGAAATGTACCTAAGCCACCATGATTATAACCCACATAGAAGAAAGAGGGGGATCCCAAGCCAAGTTATTAGGAGACTAATAAAGCATTGCCCAGCTGTGGTTAGCTAAAAGCAAGTGAGGTGTAGGGCATATTTACAATGTTCCAGGATAATGTAACATTCCTCTAATTTTTTTTTTCATGAAAAAAAAAATCTAATTCACTGAAATATCCATTTCTTCTTCCAATGTGTCATTTTTAAAATTTGTTTCTACTTTTCTCCTATTATAGTCCTAAAGGTCCATCCCCAGCTTCCTTCTACCCTATGGATATGATACTTTACTAATCACTATGGCTTAACAATAGTTTTGCAATATCTCCTTTGAGGGAACATGTCTAATTTATTGCTAGCAACCAATTCAAGATTTTATAAATTACCACAATAAAAGTAGTGTTATTTGACTAAATGAATATGTATCTATCATTCCTCTGGTCAGAATATTTTCATTAGTTCTGTCCTACTTTCCAAATGAAGCTTGAAATTCATGGGTTAGATACATTGCGGGGTCTATCAGTTCAGTTTGGTATAGTCATTTCCCATGTGTCCTTGTCTATGAACACTGTGCCCACCAAATGGAATTGCTGCCAATCCCTGAAAATTCCAGAACTAAATATATGTTTTACCTGCTATGATGTCTTTGTTCACACTATTCTGCCTCCTCTGTGGACCATAATTTTGTGAATCATTTTGATATAATTTTGAGGACATGAAAATGCACTACTTTGGCTTCTTTTATAGGATTTAGTATCAGTTCGAAGATAATACACTTCATGGAGAAATCAAAGTCATGTTTTCTTTCAACTCAGAGAAGCATCATTTCCCCGCCCTACTTTATTCCACAGAATCAATAGAGGGGAGGTAGTTTGAGGGTGGATACTATGGCGGGAGGCCAGGACTCCTGCTCTATACATGACCCTTCATATTAGTTATTTATGAATTTTTAGGTCAAAAACTCTGACAAAAAATTTAGGAAGGAAATGTTTGTTTTGGCTCAGAGTTAAAGAAGATGGTGAATGCCTTTAATCTCAGTACTTAAGAGGTAGAGTCAGGAAGATCTCCATGTGTCTGAGGCCAACCAGGACTACATAGTGAGTTCCAGGACAGCTAGGACCACATAGAGAAATTATGTTTTGAAAAACACCAATTAAACAAACAAACAAACAAAAATCCAACCAATCAATCAAACAACCACTTATCAACAACAAAAAGACAAAAACAAAAGGGGATACAGTCCACCATGGGAGAGGACACAAGGCAGATACAACAGCCAGATATCTGTCCCTTAACATCTCCAATTGAGAAGCTGAGTGATGAATTCTGGTGCCCATCTTACTCTAAGAATCCTCAACTGAGGAAATGCAAATGGCCGAGAAGCACCTAAAGAAATGTTCAGCATCCTTGGTCATCAGGGAAATGCAAATCAAAACAACCCTGAGATTCCACTTCACACCAGTCAGAATGGCTAAAATCAAAAACTCAGGTGATAGCAGATGCTAGCGAGGATGTGGAGAAAGAGGAACACTCCTCCATTGTTGGTGGGATTGCAAGATGGTGCAACCACTATGGAAATCAGTCTGGCGGTTCCTCAGAAAATTGGACATATCACTACCTGAGGACCCAGCTATACCACTCCTGGGTATATATCCAGAAGATGCTCTAACATATAACAAGGACATATGCTCCACTATGTTCACAGCAGCTTTATTTATAATAGCCAGAAACTGGAAAGAACCCAGATGCCCTACAACAGAGGAATGGATACAAAAAATGTGGTACATTTATACAATGGAATATTACTCAGCTATTAAAAACAATGAATTTGATAAATTCTTATATAAATGGATGGAACTAGAAAATATCATCCTGAGTGAAGTAACCCAATCACAAAAGAACATACATGGTATTCACTCACTGATTATTGGATTTTAGCCCAGAAGCCTGAAATACCCAAGATTCAACTCACAGACCACATAAAGCTCATGAAGAATGATGATCAAGTGGGGGGGGGGCTTCAGTCCTTCTTAGAAGGAGTAACAAAATCCCAAGGGAGCAAATATGGAGACACAGTGCAGGACAGAAACTGAAGGAGGGACCATCTACAGACCATTCCACCTGGATATCCATCCTATGTGCAGTCACCAAAGGTAGAGGTTGATGTGGATGTCAGGAGGTGCATGCTGACAGGAGCCTGATATAGCTGTCTCCTTAGAGGTCTGCAAGAGTCTGACATACTCAGAGGCAGATGCTCACAGCTAACCATTAAACTGAGCATGGGGTTCGCAATGGAAAAGATAGAGTGAAGGCTGAAGGAGTTGAGAGATTCGCAACACATGAGGAAAGCAACAATCCCAACAAACCAGAGCCCCCAGGTCTAAACCACCAGCCTGGGAGTGCTTAGGGAGGGACCCATGGCTCCAGCTATATATGCAAGGGAGCTATATATAAGTGGGAGAAGAGATCCTTGGTCCATGAAGGCTGGACGTCGTGGGGGGGATACTCGAGGTGGGGAGGTGAGGTACAGGGAGGGTGGGTGGGGGTACACCAACGTGGAGGCAGGAGGATGGGGAAGGATAGTGAGTTCCTGGGAGGGAGGGGGAAATGGGGTAAGGAGAGAATATCTGAAATGTAAAAAAAAAAAATTTCCAATAAAAAATTTCCAATAAAAAAAAAAAAAAAAGAATCCAGAACATGGAACAATGGCCCCATATTTAGGGTATTGTGCTTTCCCACATCAGTTAACCCAGTTTGCTACTAACTCAAGTAGTTTTTCCCAAGATTATTCTGTATCTTGTCAAATTGGCCATCGTCATAACCATTGAGTCCTTCCATGTGGGAAGATGTGCTTCTTAGGGGCCTTAATTGAGTTTACTTTTTTTTTGTTTGTTTGTTTGTTTTCGAGACAGGATTTCTCTGTGTAGCCTGGCTGTCCTGGAACTCACTCTGTAGACCAGGCTGGCCTCGAACTCAGACATCTGCCTGCCTCTGCCTCCCAAGTTCTGGGATTAAAGGTGTGTGCCACCACCGCCCGGCTAAGTTTACATTTTTATAAAAGGTTGAATCTCCTTCTCCCTCCCTGAAAATATATGTTGTATCCTTTCTATCGTTCTTATATCATTCTGTTACCAGCTTTGTCTGTCACATATACTGTCTTTCTAGGTGCTATAACAAAAATGTCATGTACTGAGTGACTTGTGATGACAGAAATGTCTTTCTCATCGTTCTGGAATCTAGAATATCCAGATGCACTGGTAACTTTGACCTGCTTTCTGATCTACAGATATATTTTATCACCTTGTCCTGTGTTGCAGAAGGGATTTGAAGGGCAACTCATTCCTGTTACTGATAGCTCTTTCCCCATGACTTAATTTCCTCTCCAAATCCTTTTATGTCACATCACATATTTCCACACTTTTGAAGTTAGAATTTCAACACAGAAATTTTGTAAAGAGTAAATTTGTAGACCATATCATATCCTTTATTAGCTTTCTGTTTCAGAGTTTATAAATATACATTATACAATCTCTCTCCCATTGATGTTTTCAATAAACATATTAAGAATGAAGGAAGTAATAAATGAAACCATCAATCAGTAACATTTTAGGACAAAAGTAAAAATTATACCTTCCTTTTTTATTCACAAAATTATTTGTGAAAATAATATTTAGAATAATTACTAAAACTTACCATGGGAATTCTGAACCCGAGGAAATATTCAAAGGAGAAAGTTAGAACTAAAAGTGAAATGATAAACAAATGACTTGGTAAAGTAAGGAATGCAAGACATTCATCTACATATCCCAGCTCTATGGTTATTGTCTTCACAGTTTGCAAAAATATTCAAGTGACTATCATTTAAATTTGTTTAGACACGTGGATAGCTGATGCCTGACTGTACCTAAACTTTGAAACTCTTTCATCTGACAAAAAGGATTTTATATAAAATTAAAGTTTCCTAAAGAAGAGGAAGACGAAGAAGGAAAAGAAAGAAGAAGAAGAAGAAGAAGAAGAAGAAGAAGAAGAAGAAGAAGAGAAGAAGAAGAAGAAGAAGAAGAAGAAGAAGAAGCTCTCATTCTGTACTATTCATATGCATAGGAATATAATACAATTGCAAACTAATAAATACAACTGAATTAATACACTTTTGTGTTAGCCATGTATTGCAGAATAGCAAATGATATGAATATTTTCTATATTAAAACAGCAAACAGATTAGGAAGATCGCTCAGTAGTTTAAGTATTTGCCATGCAAACAGGAGGATTAGAATCTGCAACCCAGAACCCACATAAATGCCAACTGGGTGTCATAGCCAGCCTGTAATTCCAGGCTCAGAAGGTGGATGGAGACAGAAATTCCAAAAGCAAGCTAAGACAAGGCATATTTGTTCATTAGAAATGAGTCACTAGATCCATCGTTTCCAAGGAATATGCATGGGTATGACTGGGGTCCTCCTGGAGACTGCTTCCACAACTCTCTTCTCTTACTTGCCTAGGCAACTACTGCTTATTTCTCCAGAATAGGCTGTTCACCACTCCCAAACAGCTCTCCCAGACCCATTTCACATGATGTGTGTCCTCCTCTCAGCTTCCACAGAGCTCAGACTTCCCTGCTGGCTCTTCTGAGCTGTGCAGATGTACCATAACTTCTGAGTTTTGGATGTCTCCCCTTTTCTCAAACTCTTATTCCTCATAGCAGGATCCCTGTGTCAATCACAGTCTCATCCCTAGCTCCTAGCATGACCGTGTGCTGTATTTCTCACTGTAGAATCAATTGGGACTCAAACAG
Organism: Mastomys natalensis; assembly: GCA_021653895.1. Taxonomy (NCBI): domain Eukaryota; kingdom Metazoa; phylum Chordata; class Mammalia; order Rodentia; family Muridae; genus Mastomys; species Mastomys natalensis. Next base: position 629,036 of record JAJTUV010000961.1, on the reverse strand, counting down.
TAGCTTTTCATTCAAGTTCCCTACGGAAAACGAAGGTTGAAACTAGTATCACTAATTTGCTACATATTCTTCTAAAGCATTAAGGTACAGAGGCAAACATTTTGCTTGGCTTCGGAATTTACTCAGTAGTTTAAGAATTTCTAAATCAAAGTTACAGAAATGGTGAAACAGAATTCTTTTTCAGCACTGATGTAACACTGGGTCACACTCACATATGTCTCTACAAATGGGAGCTTTATCTAAGTGGTACCCTATCCAGTGCCTGGATTATTGCAAACAAGGCTTTGTATCTTCTTCACTAATTTGATTTTCTAAGCCTATTTTCTCATCCGGTAGAAACATTCTCACAGGGTTCCATTATGCTTGCCTTTGCTTTGGATATTCTAGATTGCATCTCTGTTGATGTGATAAAATATTGACCAGAAACAACTAGAGGAGGAAAAGATTTACTTTGCTTACTAGTTACAGCCCCTCTTCCAAGGAAAATGAGCCAGGAACCTGAGACAAAAACCCAGTGACAGAGATGATTAAAGACTGCTGCTTACTGATGAGCTCCCTCTGGCTTGCTCAGCTATTCTTACACAGCCCAGGCCACTACCTAGGAATGGCAATACTCAAAATAGACTGGGCCTTTCTACAGAGGTAACAATTAATAATATACCTCATATTCTTATGAGGGAATATGGGAGACATAGGTTTCCTAGAGCAGTTCCAGACTCAATTCCTAGAGTCCCTTGTGTTTCCTAGACCATTTCTTGATGTGATTTTCTTCCTGTTGAGTTAGCCTTAAGGTAGCCATGTTGATAAGACTTCATGTGTTTAGCTTCTCTGACACCTCTAGGGGAGAAAAAATCTCACAGCAAATCTCTGTTCCTCTGGCTCATAGGATAATTCTACCCCCTTTTATGCTATGATGCCTGAGCCATAGAAGCAGGGCTTTGGATAGAGATGTTTCCGTTTGAACTTTGTACTGTACAGTAACTTGTTCTCTGCATTCTGATTTGTTGTGGTTTTCTGCAGTGATCTTCAACTGTTACAGAGATATTTCTTTGATGAGAGTTGAGACCTATGCTTGTCTGTGGGCATAAGGATGAATATTTAGAAAAACTGGCAGTATCAGGTACTCCTTCATGATACATGGCCTCTCTAGCCCCAGGCAAAAAGCCCCAAACCTAGTACCATGTGATCAGCCTTAAAATTATATATACAAATGACTTTCTATGGACTGAATGGACTACATTCATATATGTAAGAACATAGATAAGGTTAGATAGATAGATAGATAGATAGATAGATAGATAGATAGGAATGAGTTATAGAATTTGAAAAAGCAAGGATGGGGCTACATGGGAAAGGATAGAGGGGAAAAAAGTAAAGGTAGAAAATGATGTAATTATAATTAAAACTATATTACAAAAAGACAACTCCAAAGATGGTTTTATATCAGGAAGGGAACTTCGAAGAACTCAGAGCCTCTGGAGATTATTTATATTTCATGACTCACAAGCGGATACCCAATGCAGTTTGGATACTCTATGTAAAATCCAAACCCAAATCTAAGCTGTGGGCTACAGTGAACCCTGGAGTAGCCCAAGTCCTTCCTTGCTACAGCATGGGAACCCCAATTCTAACTTTACCTCCAGGGTGGATCCTTAGGAGAGGAACAGAGAATGTAGCAAAGATGGGGAGAGGAAAAGCAAGCTATAGTGACATAGTGCTATGATTGAACACTTTAACACAAACTACACAATTTCACTAACTCTCAGAACTGAAAGAAGCTGCAAACTCATAAGGATGGGTAAATCCTGAAAGTGATAGAACTCTACATTTTGTCTTATTTGTAGACAAGAAATGAAGATGACATCAGCTGTTAGTTAAATTCTGAGAGCAGAGAATGTCATGGATCAACAATTAGGCTTGATAATTCTTTCCAATAGCAGTTCTACTGAGCCTAGGAGAGCAAACAGGGTAATATGTTTTGAGGCACAATCTGTCCTGACTCTATTTCTACAAAGCATACCAAGTTTTATTTAACATTTTTATTCAATATTAAGTTGAGAATCATGAGCATATCTGCAATCTATATTTTCCTGATGAAAGAAACAAACAACACATGCTATCATGAGCATGTTACATGGCAACTGGTGTGTGTGTGTGTGTGTGTGTTGTGTGTGTGTGTGTGTGATAGAAACAAGAGAGACTGATAAAAGGAAGGGCATAGGACTGGGTAGGGACCAGATGCCATTACTTTGAAACACTTTGCAAGTACATATGGTAGAACACGTGAAAGGGGAAGTGGCAGAATCACTTGCAGAAAACTGGAAGAGGCAAGAGGCTGCACATGGCTACAGTTTATCCATAGCAGGCATGACATTCAGTGAGTGGCAGATGGAAGCTAGAGATGAATGTGAATCCCTAGCAACTATAATGGAATGTTTTCATTGTATAGGACTATACTCCTAAACTTTACAAGAAAATATTATATTAATAACCTATAAGATCACATTCAATGTCTTAGAAAGTGTGAAGTTACAAATATTTAATGTAATAATAAAGAAAAGAAATCCTCTGTCAAAGGGTTACTTCAGCAAACATACTTTAATACTATAATACATTATTTTCAGGACTGTTTAATATTCTATTCTGTGCCCAGCTGCCTGAATTTAGTTTACTACAGAAACTTTTTCTTAGGGGCAGCAGTACTTTCAAGTTCCCTGGAGAATCAACATTGCAAAGAATATGCTTTATTAAATACTATTGGAAAGTGGTAAAGAGATGCCCAGACTCTTGGTATGGCTTTCTCATTCTCTTGACATTGTGACTTTGGGGAAATAACTTGGTTTCTTTGGAGTTTCACTCTTCATTTGTGAACTGAGGAGGTAGAAGAAAATGAAGTAGTCTCAGTAATCCTTCTAGCACTAATATTCTTCTGGTCTGTGAGAAGGATGCTATAATCAGCCTGTCTGGAATACAGATATGGAGCTTGGGGTGAAGTTTCCTTCCTGAGGATTAGATCAGTGACAAGTGACATATTTCAGAAAAATATATAATCAAATTGAACACTCGAATGATAAATTAGTTCTCATTGCTTGAAGGAATGATTTTTAACAAGGTCATGATTTTAAAGGCTAATGTTCATTTGTGCCTTAACCAGAAGCAAGAGCTAGAACCTGGAGTAGTATATAGGTCAATGCATTCCAAGATGTATTTCAGTGGGAGCTCGCTCAATCAATTAGGCTTTCTAAGTGAAAATGAAAATCTCTTCAAGTTCAGGCAGAGTTGATAAAATTAGCTTAGCATGGGAAGATAGAAGAATCCTATTCTTAAGTTTAATATTCCCCAACTAAAATGTCAGTGTGAAGAGAGAGAAGACATTTCCAAATAACATGATCTTTTAATTGTTTTACTTGATTTATCAATGTACATAGTGCCTTAAGATATAAACCATATTCTAAGTTTTTCCTATCTTTTATTTAGCAAATAGAATATTATAAAAATTTTATTTCTCTGAATCATTGAAGATATATATTTCTCCCTACACTTTATAGGTCAAAAATAAAAATAAAATAAATAAAACCCAGAGATCTGAGAGATTATATTCAGGACCCCAAAAGTGTAGAGGTCCAAAATTGGAGATGCAAATTAAGTATTTTCAGTTTATTTCCAATTTTATACCACATTTTCTGAATGATAGCCACAGAGGTATTACTTTTAAGGAAACAGATAGTCTGCATGAAAGTCATTGCCTCCCAATAAAACAAATACTCAATGAAATTTTGAGACTTCCTGGAGACTTGTGTTAAGTATATGACTATCATACACCAACAGCGGTAAGGCCCATGTTACTCAGTAAACATAAACCCTAAGGGTCAAGTCTCTTATTTTATGGGATTAGACTGTGATTACATTGACCAATAACTGATCCCTTTCACAAGAAAATGTGGGTTTCCTAAAAGTAGATACTGTGACTAGGGCATAGAGAGAGGAAGTTTCCTTGAGAGGTTTTTGTCAAAATATGGAGGAGAATTGGAGGAGTGAAGATGAAGAGAGGAGATAATAGAAGGTTTCTGAGCAGGGTAATGGTGGATATTAGGCATTCCCAATCTGACTAGAGACTGAACAGCCTTGTGAAACATGGGTTGAAAAGGCCTATATTTATTCACAGACACCTACATCTGAACTGAACAAGGTGACTCTGATTAACTCTTCCACCTGTTCAGTGTGTAATTATTAAAAAAACAATCTACCCTCAAGCCAGCTACAAGCCCTGCAACTTGGTCTACCCTCCTCCATTGGGAGCTGTAAGCCTTAGTCTTCCCAGGTTCCATCAGTTAGCCTGCCTCCAAGACACTCGCTTTCCCCAAGCCATCTTTTCCCTGTGGCTAGCCTGTCAAGACTGGCAGCCACTGGCTCTAAACCCCTTCCCCCTTATAAGGAAAACTCTAGAGGCTATAATTTATCAGTCAGATTTGTAACAATAAATCCTCAACCCCCAAAATACCCACACAAAGATCTTAAAACTCAATTGATACTGATACAAGCTGCACACCAAATTGGACAAATGTTCCCTATATTATTCTATTATTCTATTGCCCTTCTATGATATCCATAGTTACCTGTGGCTATTTCAGGCCATGTGGATACTGTTCTCTCCATCTATTCTCCATCCTCCTTCTGTCTCTGTCTCTCTGTCTCTCTCTCTCCTCTCTCTCTCTCTCTCTCTCTCTCTCTCTCTCTCTCTCTCTCTCTCTCTCTCTCTCCTCTCTAAAACTTTCAGCCCCTCCTTTTATTTCCATTGCCCAGTCACAGGCTCTAGCCTTATATTTCACCTGACCTCACCTGCGTACAAACAAAAATATACACACCTGTATGTGTCATCATGCATGTATGATACCTGTTGTGTAGGCAGTGGTCAGCTGTTGGATTCAGAGGTTTATCAAGGGGATAAACAAACAGATATGTTTTGTCCGTTGATAGGTATCAAAAGCTTGGGCAGACAGCATTAGCCATAATAGTTTGGGTTTCTGTGCCTAGGATTTGTTGTGTTAAGGTTACCTTGATTTGTTTTACAAGGATGTGATATGACCCATAACATACAGATTAGAGAAGGACTGAGAGAGGACATAGGATCCTATGTGACTCTCACTCTATCTCTAATTTGGCTTTCTTCAGTGTGAAACCACATTTCTTACACACACACACACACACACACACAAATATATAAAAACAGACTAGCTCCACTCTCTGCCCCTACTTTCTGTACATCTTTAATATTCATGGTCTAATCATGAAGGGATGGCAGTTTTCTTCTATTAACTGTTCTACATTTCTGGTAGAATGTCCCTACTTGGCCTACATGAGGAGGATCATTTCTATAGTTTTAAAAGCCACTTGCTCTGTACATCCTGTTTACTCGAGTAATATTTATCCTTCTCAGATCTCTGATGGGGTTGAAGACTAGATTGTTACAATCTCACATATAAGTTTAACTTGTTTAGGATTCAAGAAAATGTTTTTAAGATCTAAAATCATATTTTATGTTGGTAATGCATATTGTGAAAGTTAAAGGAAATAAAAGTTTAAGTAGTGAAATGAATTAGCTACAGACCTTTGAACTCAACAAGATAGGATAGAGAGTGGAATGCTTTCTTCGAGTTTGCCAAATACAAATGGACTGGACATTGTGAATGTAATTCTTACCTGATAGTTCTCATAATAGTTCTTATTGTATGCAGTTCATTTTCTGTTAGAGAAATGGCCATTTATTGGACTAAAAAGAGGAGATATTAGAGTAACTTTTTTGTACATTATGTAAAGGTTGTTTTTGTATTATTAATTTCTGGTTGCTGTACCAGCAGAGATCTGAGTACTGACCAGATTTTGGTATTGCTATTCTTATGGATCATTGCCTACCTCAGTATTTTGTTATACATGCATTCTTCACTTGCTGCTTGGTTTGGAGCTAGGCAGAAAAGGGAAGGCGAGACTGCTGAGCGGAGAGAAGGTCCCTAGGAGATCCAGAGGCAGGGGACAAGGAGATGATCAGACATACATGGACTGAAAGAGACGTAAAGAACTTGCCACATGAGGGGGCATCAATAAAAATGGAATGTGCAACACTCACACTGAGGAAAGCAGAAGTGTTCATCAAAATATAAACTAAAATCAACCATAGCAGGTAAGTATTCTATCAAATATTCAAATTCAGGACTAAGGAGTGAAGTGGAAACTTAAGGATTCCTTGGAAAGACAGTTGGATGGTGTTTTGCTGGAGCAAACCCATTAAGGAATGTTTCCTTTAAGTGGTACCAGGTGTGAACAGCTAATGAAGACACATGAGGAAAGGTTTCATCGAAGCAGAAACAGGAGAGAAGATGGTCTGCTAAAGAAAACATGTGAAAGGACCTATGAGGAAGAATTCTTTGCTAACAACATGCATGTATTGGTCCACCTTACATTGTGTAGTTGAGTTGCATTTGTCAGGACTCCTTGGACACTGGCTGATTTGATGCACATGCTAAGGCAAGACCTATGCTGAGGCAAGGCAGGTGGAGGACACTTGATATTTGAAGGGTATTAATAGGACTCCATGGAGTGATGGAGAGAGAGAGAGAGAGAGAGAGAGAGAGAGAGAGAGAGAAGAGAGAGGAGAGGAGAGAGAGAGAGCTTGGCTTGCTGATACAGCTACCTGTGCAAGGCTTGTGGGTCTGACATCTTCGCTTATCTTCACTTTCATGGCTGAGACTTTTCCTAGTGCTCCTGTTGGTCTCTCCTGCTGATTTGATCCAAGGCTATGACCTGGTTGTCTTGACTAGGTCATGTCACCACTCTTGCTAACCTGACTTTACCAACTGGACAACTGATGTATCCATGAAGTATTTGTGAATAGATTGAACTGCTGCTGCCTGATAACCTGTGAACTGAACTGGTGATTTCCAGATAACACAGATGGGAATGGCTCCAAATAATCTTTCTAAACCGGTCTACTTACCCTATATACATTCTTTCCACTACCTCTGGTGGGTGGTGGGCTACAAGGGAGGTTAAACTGTATAAGAACCATCATTAAAATTGGAATTTGAAAAAAAATTAAAGTTACAAAAGAGAGATACCTTCTATTCTTCTGAATACCTGGTCTATGCTAGACTCTTATGACCTTATATACTCTCCCCAGTATCATTATATCATGAGAAATGATGATTAAAGACCTGTGACTGATTTTTTCACAGTATTCTCAGTGAAAATGCTCTATCTCCCAAATAGAAATTAATGAACTTATTTTATAAATATTGATGTATGTTCTGCTGATCCCATAGAGCTTTTGAACCTAAATCCTAGTACATTCAACAGAAGTCAAAGTACCCATTTTGCTTTATTTCTTTCTTTCATCACCCATTCATCTTTTTCTTCATTCATCTGCTTATTCATTCAAGCATTCATATGACTGCATTGTAGGCATTTTGCCACACGTTCTGGATAAGCAGATGGCACTAGAATCAAGATATTTTCCCTCTTGGTTATAACCAGATTGAAGCTACAACATAACATAATGGATTTTACAAATGACTATTCTCTTTATAGTCATACCTGGAGCAGAGTCCTCTCTTCTCGTAGTCTCCTCCCTCCCTTCCTCTTTCTCTTCCTTCTTTGCTAAATGAATTATTATGAGGATAATAATACCAGCTTTTTATAAAACAAATTCCAGATAAACAATGGTGTTGAGATTTAATTTTTGAAGTACATTGTGTGTTTTCATGAATTAGAACCAAAGGTTTTCATTAAATATAGTTTTTGTGCCTGGACAGTTACTTCAAAGTGGATATACATTTACCTGCTACTGATAGAGCATTAATGGTGTGTTCTGCCTAAAAAAATATATTCTTCTGAATATTTTTATAATGTTCCATCCTGTTTCTGAGTAAAAAGAAAAAAGAAAAAAAAATTACTCTAACTGCTAGAAAATTGTAGGACTTGCCTAGGGGTAATAAGGTCCCTGCTTGATCAGAGTATAACTCCCTCTCCAATTATTAGTGTTGGGCTATTTATTTAACAAGGTCTAGAGTGACATTCAGCATATCAGGTGTATTAATACTGCTAATGGGAAGGTGATGGCTGCAGCAACAAAGCCCAGAATAATACTTTACTAAGTGTTACAGAGTAGGCTTCCAGAAGCAATTTGTCACACATTACTTCATTTGTTATTCATTATAATGCCACTGGGCAATGGTTATCATTTCAGTTTTATTGATAAGGAGACATAGCTAAAAGAATTTGAATGTTCCTTCAATACCATGGAGGTGATCATGGTAAAGTCAGAGACAGAATTCTATTTGATTTTGGGGCATTGTGTTATTTCATGTGGATCTCAAAGATGTAGTGGGACTGGAGAAATAGCTCAGTGGTTGAGAGCACAGAAGACCAGGATTCAGTGCTCAGTACTCACATGGTGGGTCACAACCACCTATTACTCCCGTTCAAAGCGATATGTGCCCTCTTCTGGTCTCTATGGACACTGCACACATGTGGTGTACAACACACACACACACACACACACACGGGGGGGGGCGGGAAGGAGAAGGAGAGGAAGAGAGAGACAAGACATACACATAAATAAATATTTTAAAAAATATTAAAATGAACACAATGAATATTCATCATAGATTAGCTTTATTCCTAATGTAACTATGACTAATAGTCAACTATCCTTTTCCTGTTTTGAGTATGTTTACATGTTTGTGGGTGTGATGACTCCAGAGCAAACTCTTTCTAGAATAGATTTCCAGGAAAATAAATGTGAAGGGATGATGAAAAATCAAGAACTCTGTACATATTCTTTAGACATGCATAGTTAGGAGTAAAGCAGGAGAGCTATAATTCAAACTGAATCTTTTATTTTTTATTGGTTATTTTATTTATTTACATTTCAAATGTTATCCTCCTTCCCAGTTTCCCCTCCACAAACCCCCTATCTTACACCCCTTCCTTCCTGCTTCTATGAGTGTCTCCCCACACACACCCACACACTCTTGCCTCACTGCCCTAACATTCCCCTATGCTGGGGCATCGAGCCTTTGCAGGATCAAGGGCCTCCCCTCCCATTGACTCCAGATCAGGCAATCCTCTGCTTCATATGCAGCTGGAGCCATGGGTCCCTCCATGCGTACTCTTAAGTTGGTAGTTTAGTCCTTGGGAGCTCTGGACGGGTCTGGTTGGGGGTTGTAAACCCCTTCAGCTCCTTCAGTCCTTTCTTTAACTCCTCCAATATGGTCCCCATGCTCAGTCCAATGGTTGGATGAAAGCATCCACATATCTCTAAAGCAGCTTTTCAAGTCAAAATGTAGCTAATGTTTTAAACATTCCTGCTGAAATCATTATTAATATACCTATAATACTTATCCCTATCCCATTCCTTCAGATGCCACAGGCCATAAGACACTGCTTACTCACTAGGATGAGTTATATTGTCACAGGCATACTAGTTCAAGGATACTAACAATGGTTGTTAATATTTACTTCAGATCCATGAAGTGCACTGTAAGTATTAACTATTAATTCTACATCTTCTAAAACATGAGACCTAGATTATACAATTTCATTCATATCACCATGTATAGATAAAGAATTAATCTTTCAGAGAACTTATGGACATGACTATGAATTCAGCCAACTAACTTCATGGTTCAAAGGAGCCAGAACATGCTTTGGGAGTTTTGTGGTACAGATTGGACAGGTCTATGTCAATACAGATGCTACACTTGATTTTTAGACATGAATTGCTAGCATCACTTCAATATTGCAGTGTGAGTTTGACTCCTTGGTGCATTTGGCAACATCTAGAGAAGTGATCATTGCCACAAGGTGGGGTGTGACTGACTTCTACTGGTTAGAGGTAAATGTCTTACCAGAGAGCCCAGAGCATCCTTACGTTTCAAATGTTTTCAACCCAAGTGCTAGTCAGTTCAGAATGAGAAGTCTGGGAATTAGCCCAGAGACTAAATATTAACGTAAGTTTTGGAGTCAGTTGCCATGGTTCCATTGAATTTTATTTGTTAAGAAGACAGAGCTCAGTTCCTTCTGGCTTCCTGCAGGTATAAGAGAAAGATCAGGAAGTACCAGGCTACCTCACTGTTTTGAAGGACAATAGAACTTTGGGTTGATGGCTTGTTAAAGTCACTGACAACCCTGACAGGTTCAAAGAAAATTATGAAACCCAGAGGCTTTCTGTTGTCCTCTCAAAGCAATTGTTATTTCAAAGAATAGACGTTTTATTATTAATTTTTTAAAATTAAATTTTAATTATATCATTTGTTCTTTCCCTTTCCTTAAGTACCTTCCAGGTATCCCTCCCTTGTTCCCTCTCTAAATCTTGACCTCTTTTATTTAATCATTTTATTCATGTGTGTATATATGTGTATGTATATATGTATGTGTGTGTATGTGTGTGTGTGTGTGTGTAGTACTTTTGTAGATGTATAAATCCATAAAAAATAATCTTCCCAGTCAATCGACTATTATTTGGACTGAGTAACTGACATTAGATAACTAATTGGGAGTTCATCACTAGATAACACTATTTCTTCTTCTCTTTGCATTTCTTACTTGCCTATAGTTTTTTTGTCTACGCGTAGGAAATCATGAGATTTCCCCACTTTAATGTTAGCATGTTATTCATATTGTATTCCTTCATGTCCTTTATGGCTGAATAAGGGAGCCATATTGTTAAAGTATCTTAGGTAAAGTTTCCTGTGAATTCTAGGAGATATAAGCTCACAGTGGACGGAACTTTTTAAGATTTAAGTATACTGGCCTCCAGGTGGTACAGAATATCACTGAGACACGGCAGTAATACTCTCTGACACCTATAACCAAGGTGAAGTACATGTGTGTTAAGAGTTCAGTCCTGACATCCTCACCTTGAACTGTATCAAGTACCTCTCTGTGGCTCTCCTTTCTCACAATAAAGTGAATTTATGAACATGCCAAAACAATAGAGCAGGCAAAGATTTCCCCTTGCTCACTTGAACTTGAGTTACAGGTCAGTGACAGAAGTTGCAGTAGAAAAAAGAAGCCAAAATCCTGTGTGTGACTCCAGTCGCTTAATGTTCCCTCAGTTTCCCACATGCACTCATTGTCTGCCATTTACCAGACGCCGAGAGGTGAAAGACCAAAACACAGTGTGGAAATGGATGGGTAACAATAGGTGCCCATCAATGGAGTCAACAGAGTTAAAAAGTAAAAGTTAAAGTCCCAGTGGAAAAATACTTACCATTGGAAATGGAGTTCTAGCCTAACTTTACCTGCAACTATATCTGGGGTGAATGAGTGGCCCTCTGCATGTCACCTGCCACCACCTCAAGGCTTTCAATTTTCTATCTATTAAACAAGGAACCAGAGAGAATCATTTGGAAGACTTAAGATATCTTCCTATTTTAATATTCTAGTATTTCTAAAGGGGAAAAGAATAAAGTTTCCTCAAACCCAGTATGACTGCTATTAAATCATTTTCCAATTTCTTTGGTATTCTCTCTCTGGATAGATTTCGTCCCTAAAGTTTTAATCTTATAAGTGCCTAATGAAGGTGATTTTTTTTTCTTGAAATATCTTAATGTGCTTGAGTGCTTCATATCCCTGTGTAGAACATTCTGCCCACTTAGTCCACAGCAGCCATCTGTAGGTGGGAGATGGAAGAAGCAGAAGCCTGAAGACATCACATTAGGTTACAGACAGTTAGGACAGGTTAATATTTACCCTCTGTCAGCTCTCTGATCAACAGCAATATACAGCAGCAGACTTCAAGGCAACCTTCCCCAGAGAAGGGATCTGAAATCTTTTATCTTTCCCATTTTATATATCAAGAGGCAGCCCTGGTACCCTGATCACAGCACTTCTCATAAAGGGGATTATAAGCAGATAGGATGACGAAGCAGAAATCAACACATACTCACCGCAGCAGGGAAAGGAATAGACATAAAGTCTCATGCCTTTATATGACTCAAGAAGCCTGGAACACGGCCATCTAAGCTGGCTTTAATCTTTTCATCTCACAAACATTACAATATTACACTAAAACTTAATTTTTAAATCAGCATTTCAGAAACTGACTTTGTATTTAAAAAATTTTCTCCATGCTCTTCTTCTAAACTAAGGCAGGGAAAATGTCCTCCAGGTATTCATTCTTCTATTGCATAACCTAACCAGTTCCAGGGGATTTGATGCCTTCTTCTGGCCTCTGTGGGCACCTGCTTTCATATGCTCATAGACATATGGTACATGTTAATTTAGTAATATTTTAAAAGAAATCACTAGCACAAATCCAGTACTAAAATGCCGAGACTGCCTTCCTGACAAGCCACAAGTGTTATGTTCCACTGGACAATAGTGAGTACTATATTTATTTTGAAAACTTTGTTTACATCGTATGTGGCATTAAATAAACTTCTCCTTAAAGAAATCCACAGAGCAGAGACCAAGGAGATGACTCATCCCATATGTGCACTTCCTATTCTTGCAGAGGACAGGAGTTCGGTGCCTAGCACCCATGGTGGGTAGCCTACCACCAAGTGTATCTCCGGTGCCAGGGGATCGAATCCCTTCTTCTTGGCTCTACGGGCACCTGTACTTACATGCACATGAACAGACATGTACACAGTAATAAAAATATTTAAAGAAGGAATCCACAGTGCAAATCTATTAACAGTTTAACTGCTTCTTGACATGATGGTGATGTAAAACCCTTTGAGTTTTCATTCAACTAAAAATAAATAAAGCACTTTAAACATGTTAACAGAAACATATATCTTTCATAATGTGTTTATAGTTGCCCAAGGATTTGAGTCATTTACTTGTAATATATATACATACACTCACACAAACCTTTCTGTGATTGTTTCTATATAAAAACAGGCTGACAAAGAGGACTGCTTTTAAATTTCATTTTTTTCACTTTTTCTCATAGACTCTGAATCTATGAGACGACCATGGGAAATAGCTAATAAAAGATTTCTTAAGGCTATACTATATTTTCAGAAATTCTGCTGAAATGAGTTCAAGAAGTTTGTCTTTAATTATTTGTTTATATATCAGACATGATATTTTGGGGAAATTCTAACTCAGTGTCAGAATCACAGCTCAGAAGCCAGGAGGGAACTTCAGCGTTGCTTCTTCATCCTTCCTCATCACAACAATGAAGGTGGCCGTTCCTGCCTAGACTTGTGTTTCAGAATCATACTGTGCCCTTCTGTTCTCTCTGGGTCTACTGCCCTCTCATAGCCAACCTTATACCAGCCAAACTGCTTTGGATAATATATCCGCATCTCCTGCTTCTTTAAATCCCTTCCAGTGACTCTGGCAGATAAATCAAAGTCCTTAAGTTTTTATAAGCTCAAGCTGGCCAATTATTTGAAAATTTAATCTCTGGTTGTTTCTGATGGTATTTGCTCAATAATTGCTTATTTTAAAACCTGATCTCTCCCTCCCTTCCTCTCTCTCTCTCTTTCACTCTCTCTCTCCCCTCTCTGTCCCTTCATACCTCCCTCCCTCTCTTCCTCTGTGCCTCTGTGCCTCCCTGCATCTCTATCTCTTTCCCTCTGTTTCTCTCTCTGAATTATATTAAGGTAATTCCAACACTCTTAACATTGTACTCTGACTCTTGAATTGATTCAATGATTACCTCTTCTCCTTACATAGTCTTCCTCTCTTTGGTCACTTCTACTTGGTCAGAACAAATCTATAGCTACCAACTCTATGCTATAGCTCTTTTTAAAAATAATTAAAAATTCAACCATGAAAAGCCTGCCTGTAGTGTTACAAGTCCTTCAGAGATATAAATAAGTGTTTATATTTCTATGTATTAGGGAAAAAATACATGTTGTTAGAATTTGCACAATAGCTGTGTGACATCCCAATTGATAACATAGCAAGAATTTATCATTTATAAAAGGGGAAATTCAAGTTAATGAAACAGTTTTCTGAGATTCTCTAAAGACAGTATGATGTTTTGAAGCATAATCCAATGATTGATGTAGGTGACTGTGAATCCTGAATCAACAACAAATGACAATTTTATTTAATGTAGTATAATTAAGAAGGCGGAACAATGCAATATATGATTTCCAGTGTAATTTCTCACTAAAAAGCTATTTACAGAAAGGAACACAGTGCATTTATGCAAAGGATCTGCTTGTTCAAACATGTATGTAAATCTGGGGTGTATAAGAACAGGAGACTGGAACTCTGATTTGGTTATGGATGCCTAGGAAGTAAGTGACTTTGAAAGATTGAGGCAGAGGACATCTGTGGCTCAGAACAATGCAGTTACAAGAACAGATCTTTAAGCTCAACTCCAAGGTTGTTGTGCGGCTTTGAGGTGATGCAGCCTGCTGGTATTTTCATCTCCCTAGGCCTCATTTTCCTTCAATGTAAAATGGAAAAGGAAGTATCTACCTCAGAGGATTACTCTGAGAACCAGATGGCACAGTGCTTGCAAAACACTGAGAATGGAATATGAAACACAGGGAGCCTCACACAGCTGTTGTTGTTGTAATTATTATAATTATTTACAATGAGGGAGCTAGATTAAATAATCTCTGAGGTCTTTTCCAGCTCTGAAACTCTACAGTTCTATGATCAGTTCATTCCCAAATGACGTCAGATAAATTAGGTCTTACTATTTATTGGGCAAGAAATCAATATGGCCAATTTTCAATTGTATCCAGTAAGGTAAGCTGAGCAGAGAATGAATTATTCAAAAACTCTGGTTACACTCAATATAGTTCTATTTGCTCTTGGAATGCATAGAACAGTTTAAAAGAATATTTTCTTCTCTTCTTATATTATGCTTAATGATTGAAATGGATTTGGCCTTTCTCTGTTCATTGACGGTGAAGCAATAGAAGGCCATTAGATATCTTAAACATGTTATTTCATTTAGTGAGCAGAGACTTAGCTGAAATCATCCACCTGCCAGTTCCGTAATAGAAAACTCAAGCATGGTGGCAACATTTTGGCTCTGATAATGGGCTGATGACCAAGGAGCATGCCATCTCTTACAAAAGAAGCCTTTCTAGAATATCCAGTAGCTCAGGTACTCTAGGGCTTTGATATTCTAAGTGTGAGAAACTGACTATAGCATGCAATTCTGCTGATACCTTAATTTCCAAAACTGCCTTAGCACAGCAGTGACGCCTAATTACAACTCCCCAGTACAATGACTACTGCCAAACACTACAATAGTCTAATTATATAAACTCTCATTTATCATTTAAGATTGCTTCCCAACCTGTCATATACTTCATCTTTTTAAGTAGAGGTTCTTTTCGTATTTTCTTCTCCTTTTCACACTTCTCTTTATTTTAAACAAAGGACTTGTTCAAGTCGCCTTTGAATTTGTTGTAGGTAAACAACACTGCAAAACTCAGGTGAGACAGTAGACATTGGTGCTGGAGAGGAGCACTGTTCTTGCAATGATGGCTTACCTTTTGGGGTACAGGTTTCCTCCTCATGGTGACCAGCCAGATTAATAAATCTCTTAGAATATTAGTCTCATCATTTAGATGCATAATCATCAGAAAAATTAATTAGAAAAGACATATCTCATAAAAGATTCATTATGAACCAGAACATGGCCACACGTGGTAGAGTGGTACTCTGTACCATGGGAAATTTGAGGACCATCATAAATCACTATGATCACTTTGCCCAAGAGTTACACTCATGTATCATATGGTAGTTTCAGAAGCATTGACTTGGTTTCATTTCAGCCATCCATATGCAAAGGTTGGTTAGGTTGTTGGGGAGAACTCTATATCCAACATTAATGAACTCTTAAAACAAAAGCAAGGAGAGCATGGTAGAGCTATGTCTGTAAGAATATGGTCCAATCTCAGGAAGAATTTGCTCTACCAAAGAATAGTAAATAGTGTGACCCAAAGAACATAGTTTGGATCATATGAGAAATCTGGTACAGTCCACTCATACTCACTTATGACTTCCAACAAGCCCATAAAGTCACATTAAAGGTCATTTCCAGCACTTCCTATAAAGATTCCACACAAAGGATTTGTGAGGTGAAAGACGCTGTCCACTGTGGCAGCTGAATCTAAAGCATCATTTGATATGACCCAACTTTCCACAAATGTATTCCCAGTCAGTATCCCAACTGGTTAAGTCTACAGTGTTTCACTTCTTCTCCAGGTGATTTAGGTCCCTGATTACTGTGTGGTTGACAACCCATGGAGGCTTCTATTTCCCTTTACAATTAATGGCAAATAGAGAAACATAGATGTCAATTATACTTGTTCTCCTGGACACCGCATATGCACTTCCTATTCCCAACTTGATTTTTCTAATCATGATCCACAGCAATTACCTCTCCCAATACAGAAGTTCCTTCCTTCCTTCCTTCCTTCCTTCCTTCCTTCCTTCCTTCCTTCCTTCCTTCCTTCCTTCCTTCCTTCCTTCCTTCCTTCCTTCCTTCCTTTCCTTCCTTCCCTCTCTTCCTTCGTTCCTTCCTTCCTTCCATCTCTTTCTTTCTTCCTCTCTTTCTTTCTTTCTTTCTTTCTTTCTTTCTTTCTTTCTTTCTTTCTTTCTTTCTTTCACATTCCTTTTGCCACTAGGTTATATGGCAATATATATTATATGCCTAGGTTATAGCTATTGTTTCAAATATAGGCGACACATACACTTGAGTTACATGGTAATATGAGTGGTTACCATGGTCCTTAATGCACTGAACATCTCCTCTGAAGTCTAAGAAAGGTAGTCATAATAACATCAGGTGGTTGGAATCAGGACCACATGAAGGGAATATAAATGTGTGAGCAAGATATGCCTGTCTGCCTTTCTCCCAAATTCCTGAATTTCAATCCATTGGTAAATATTTTCTGCTAACTGGATCACTTGTATTTAAACCTTGTTTAACTTTCAGAAAAAATTCTTAAGTCACCAACCATATCTTTTTATACATATTTTATTAATTCTTTAAGAATTTCATGTACTATAATTTGATTGTGTTCACCTTTCTCCCCCAACTCTTCCTGGATACACCTAACCCTCATCCCATTCACACTCAATCTTGTATTTTACATTGTACTTTAGGGCTGGACTAGGACAGTTAGTACTGCCTATACAATCTTGGGAGGGTGACCATCTATCAGAGCATTTTGCTCTACCATCAGTCACACCTTTAAGGAAAACTAACTCTGCCACCCACAGTGTTCATAGTTAACTACAACAAAGCAATATTTTTCAGATAATAACATTACAATTGTACATATGAACTCACAGTGGCCATGACAGCATGCATAAGACATCTTTAAGTTCAAGGTAGACACATCATAACTTAATCATTATACCAAAGGTTAGGTAATAGATAAGGCACAATAGAAATAAATAAAAGATTTTTCAGATATAGCCATTTGAAACACTGTATGAACTACTACATCTTGTGTACTCAGCTAATATGAAACCTTAATATTACCCACTGAAAAACACCTACTTCTTAAATGTGAGATTCTACAGGAAAAACTGTCAAATGACCCTGAGCTATAGACTGAGGAAATTATAGAACAAGGACACAGAATAGAAATTCTGACTCTTAGTGTGGATCTTCCATGATGTTGCTTCTTTTTACAGATATTATTGGAAGAGAGAGGCATAAGTTTTTGTTTTGGTTTAAGTTCACATCTCATAGCAGTTTAGACCCAGACCTCTCTACTGTGGAAAACATCTTGTTCCAATATTCATTGATTTTAATTATTTATTTTTCCACTGAATTTAAAAGGGTTTATTTGATATTTAAAATTAGCTGTATTGCATCATTCATCAAATTGTAAATATTATAGTAGAATCTAACTTTAAAACTGTGAATTAGAACTCAAATATAGTTATAATTTTTATTATTTGAATTATCCACACAACTTAATTCAGAGTGGTTAAAATTAGCATTTGAAATTAGTAGTTTCTAATCACAAATAGATTTTCTTTTTAAATTAAATTAACTGCATTTTTTTGTTAATTTAAAATGAAATTAACTGCATTTTAAAGACAACATGAATCATTTCCCTGTTCCATTTTTCTTTCTTCAACACAAGTGAACATATATAAAGATAATTTTTTAAAATCTGTTGTTTCCTCAAAAATCATTTTCTCAGGTCTCACTCTGTACCATTTTCCAACAATGACAACAAATGCTCCTCCTTCTCAGTGACATTGGATTAAACAATCCTTGTGGTGTTATAAGCAATGCATTTTTCACAGAAACAGTAATTAATTGTTCTGAGCAGATGGAAAAAAGAACTTGAGGAGAAACCTTCAAAGAATACTTCTTTCTCTCTCCCAGGAAGGAAAGTGGAAGCATAAGACATAAGAAAGGGCATTCATGGGAAAGAGGAAATAAAGTAAGAAGCCACAGGAAATGAAGATAAGTTTCAATGAGGCATGGTGGCCAACAGTGACTGATGGTTGTCAAAATCATAGAGGATGAGGATTTAGTAAAAGCCAGGGGTAGATATCTCTGGAGTGCTTGAAAGTGCGATGGTGGTGATATCTGTTGTAGTTGTGACCATCTGTAACCTCATATTTTTCTATCCAGCTTCTCTGTTCCCAAAATAACAACTCAGAGACTTAACTGATTATGAATCAATGCTGAGACCATAAGCCTTTTCTTGTTCCTCAGCTAACTCATAACTCAATTAACCTAGTCTAAATGCTACCATGTGGTTGGTTACCTCTTTCAGTTTCATGAGTCAGTTTCTATCAACATTCCTGGTGAATCTCCCATATCTGACTATCCCAACATCCTCCTTCTCTCTCTTTCTATAGGATGTCCCACCATCTAATCCTGCCCCAGCTTGTCTGCCATAGACTTTTTTATTGACAAATGAAGCTTCCACACAGTGCACAAAAAATTCTCTCTATATCTGGCATCCCTAGAGGTACATGAGACAGTGGTCATGGCCAGCATCCCTGAAGAAGCATAAGACAATGATGATGCTTACCATGTCTGAGAGTGCTTGAGATAAAATGTTGCTCATTATTTAAGAGTTAGTGCACAGTAATTTCACATGTAAAAGCCTTTATTTTCCAGTCTGTCCTATATCAAGGCATCAGATCCTTCAACTGAAGTTTCTGAGTGTTTTATTTAAATATGTTTATAACATTTTGCAAATCTTACACTCTTTTTACCAACATGTCTATCCCATATATTAACTAGAATCTATGACCAATTTAGTAGTTCTCTTTCCAGTACAATGAATGAGTACCACATTAATAGATTTTTGGTAAAACACATAATTAGATAAAAGAAATAGGGAGTACCTATTTAGAACAAAGTTACAGCAAAGGAAGTAAATACAAGTGGTGACCTACCTTGAATTCATGCTTAGCCTCACCATGAGGACCTGGCAACAATGGGAGTGAGGCTGAGAAAGCAAGAGATGGGAATGAGAGATTGAGTATGTGGAACAAGATGATAGTATGGGTAACCTTTGTAACACCTTTGAAAATGATCATCAGTGTCTGAGCTCTCTTGTGGCAATCAAGAACGCATGATTTTGCCATGTTATCATTGGGTTTTATAGGTTTTTGCTCACACTTCTAAGTCTTCTGTATTCTAACCCTAATAGTGAATCAAACAACTAGACTTGTTCAGGTTTGATCATGAAATAGAGGTCAAGTCAATATTTAATGGGATGAAGCTAGAAGAATAACAAAAATGGATATTAATGTCACAAAGAAAGGTGGTAGTCACAGTGATGGAGACAAAAATTCTGTTTTGAAATCAGTATCCTAGAAGTATGGATTGTTGCTTTCAATAAAATAATACATTGGAGCTACTATAAATGATGGGGGGGTACTTATGGCAGATCAAAGCAAGGCCAACGTCAGATAAAAAGTAGGGAAAGGAAAAATAGGTGTGAAATAACTAAAGTAGATTGTGCTTTGATTTCAAAAACAATCTCTGAAGGACTTATTAAGTGATAGAATTATAAACTATTGTTCTTCTAAAAGAAAAAAATTGTCATTCTTTTTTATTTCCCTCTAAATTATATCCTCCCTCTGAGACATGGATAGGGGAACAAATTCATTAGAGGGCTAACATGAATAGTGTCTCGTATAGAAATTTTATTCATGGAAAGATCATAATGAAATATTAGCATGATGCATGTATGTATGTGAGCCCACACTCTACCATCATCTTCAGCTGTTTGCCAATAATGAGAAAATAGCTCCCAGGGGAAATAATGTAGTTTACTCAGCATCATTCAAGGCTTAAAAATAAAATCCAAACAGACAGAGAACATATGAGGTTAATATTGAAGTGTTAATGGGGACTTAGCTATTGTGAAACTCACATTGTGCTAATTAAAAATAATTGTGTGGTCCTAAAATTAGAGAGTTTGCATGGATATAGGTCTCAAGGTCATTGCTGCTTTTCTTGATTTTCATCTTGGCTGTGCACAAACCTCAATAGTTACCTTCACAGAAATAATTAGGTTTTGGTAAACCCTCATTTCTCTATCCAAATTTGAGTGATAAATACTTTTTTTTCTAATTAGAGAACCTTAGTTTTGAAAAGCAGATTAAGAACAGATAGTCTTTAGTGATTGGACTGGATAAGAAAAAGGAGAACCCAGAGACCAAAGTACACTGATGTCACCCACTCCAAAGTATCCCACATGATTAATTTCGTGGGTATTCAGTTTTACATGAAAAGTTGTCATTCCTTTAGACCAAAGTAAATCTCTCTTCCTCCAGCATTGTGTATGAGTATTGTAAATATATGACCACTTTGTGGCTGCTGCACATCTTTCTTTGTCCTTCACTCTTCTGCCATTTTCTTAGCCAGTAATATGGCAATCCTTTCTAGATCTCATGACACATCTGAGGCCTTAACAGCCATTCTCCCTAATTGGCCTTGGCTAGGGCTGAGCGAACAAAGGATTCCTTATGGACTTTTAAAGTTCCAAACAAACTTTGAACTTTGTTCATCTATTTTTTTTTTTTTATTGTTCTGTTAAATATTTGGGGGCATTTTCTTTCTCTGAGAATACATTGGTTACTTAGTAATAGTTCCTCTTTAAATATACATCATATATTATATTTATTATATTATATTATATTATATTATATTATATTATATTATATTATATTATATATTATATATATTATTATATTATATTATATTATATTATATTGTTAATTTCTTTTTCTTTCATTGTGATACCACACATTACAAGAAAAAAACCACTTTAATAAAGGAATGTGTACTGTGACTGATGTTTCAGAGACTATCAGTGCATCACAGTGGAGAAGAAAAGGCAAGAGGGGCAGCATGTAGCTATGAGAGGCACACAAAGCAGGAGAGATTTGGCTATTTGACAAGTCAGAGTAAAATCCTAAGACTCATTCTCCAGTTTCATTTCATCCATTTATTCCTACCTCCTAAAAGTTCTATGACCTCCCCAAACAGACTATTAGCTGATGATTAATTATTTAAACACGTGAGTCTATTGGGTTTCCATCCTGAAACCAACAATTGTCATTGAAAGAATAATGCCTATCTCCTATAAGACACCCATGTTTTAGCCTGTGAAACCTATGACTAAATTACCTCATATAGCAAAGAGGCTTTCTTTGTGATGGACTTTCTCAAGCCTACCCATGATTATTTGAGTAGGGCTTATGTTATCACGGGACTCCTTAACAGAGTTGGAGAAGAGATAAGAAAATAAAAGGGAGAATTGACACAAGGAAATGAAGACAATTCTACCAGGAGAGGATGGCCAAGAAAGGAAAGGAACTATGGTAGTTACTTGACCTATAGTTGTAACAAAATACCCTACAGGAAGCAAATGTGAAGGAGAAACTATGTGCTTTAGCTCATAATTAGAGGTGACAGTTTGTCACAGTGATCAGAGCTTGTGGAAGCTGGTCACACTGTGAGAACAGTTAGAAAATAGACAGATGGATGCCTGTGCTCAACTCTTTCTTCCCAACCTATGGGATTGTATCGCCTGCAATTCCAAAATGTCTGACTACTTTAGTTAACCTAATTTAGACAGAGTTAAACATATAAGCCTATGGAGACAGGCTCAGAGGCTAAGATACTCTGGACAATTTCTCATCTATATGCCTAAAGCTGTTTACAAGGGGATTCTGTATCTTGTTAAGATGACAATCAGTGTTAATTTTCATAGAAATAATACAGCAAGAATGTTAAAAGCAAGGAAACAGATCTCTCTACCCAAAATATCAATACTCAGAAGAAATCCTGCCAGCATCTTGAATGTAGTCCAAAGGACCCTACTGCAAACTTGTGACCAGGGACACATCAATATTATTAGCTATACTATTATCTCCAGCACTTAAGATAATAAATTAGTGTACCATTAAGTCAGTAAGCGGCCATCTGTTACACTAGCCGTTGGAAACTAATATACAATCTCTTCATCATTGTCCACTACATACAATATGGTGTGACAGAAAGCATCCATTATTCTATGAAAATGAAAACAATACTTAGGACTTGTATCTCTCAGATTTCTCCTACACTATCAAATTCCATCTGATGTGCTTAACAGTTGTATTTCTGAGCAACTGCGATTTATTTATGAATAATATGTGGAATAATATGAGACCTTTTATTTGGCACTTGGAGTTGCAACAGAGAAAAATTGCTTCCCCGATAGATCGATAGGCTTGATGAGTCTATTTGTTTTGCCATCAGCCCCATTACCTTCCTGTTCCCCAGCAGTCTACTTGCAGCATTGATTATTGATGATGCCTCTGCTGCTGCTTTTCTTGCAGCGGCTGCTTCCTTTAGCCCCATGCTCTGTTGTCTCCTGCAGTTTGATTGGCAAAAATCATACAACCCAGCTGGGACTGGACCTGGGACAGAGCTCACAGGCTGAGATTTGCCACCTAAATGCTCTTATTTGCTTATTCTTGGCACAATTCAACTCTGCCTCATGCTCTTTGGTTTACAGAGGGAATATTTCATTTCACCCCCACATTAAGGAGGTATTATTGTTTTTATATTACACATGGGAAAACAGAAGATTGAGGAGAGTTTCCAACAGAAAATGACAGAAAGGTTTGAATGAAAATGTCTTAATTACTTATGGAGATTATAAAATTAATGAAAATTTTACAACATCACAGCTGTTGGCCATTTTATCTCAATGTCATGAATCCAGATGCACATTTTGAAAGTGAAAAAAAAAAATAGCAGATGCTTGGAACCTGGAGAGACAGCTCTGTGGGTGATGTGCTTGCTGCACAAGGATGAAAGCTTGAGGTCAGACCCCAGAACCCACATAAGTTAGATGCGATAGTTTTCCATGCCTGTAAGCCATGCTTAGATGTGAATATAGGAGGATCCTTGTAGTTTGCAAAATCTGATTTCTCACTGTCAAATTCCAGTTTCAGTGAGAAACCCTGGCCGATAGATAGATAGATAATAGATAGATAGATAGATAGATAGATAGATAGATAGATAGATAGATAGATAGAACATGGTAGAAGACAGACAGATAGGTTGGTAGATTGATAGGTTGATAAGGAATGGAATGATAAAAGAAGACATTCAATGCCAAATCTGGCCTCCCATGCATATGCAAGGGCACTTGTACCACACATGTACATAGGCCTGTACCATCCACAAATTTACATAAGTTTACAGATATGTATTACAAAAAGATTTGGGGAATGCAGAAAAGTTTTAAAAATTCTCCTTTAATCTTGTTGTTCAAAAGCAACCACAATATTTCCTTCCAAAGATTTTTCAGTATAGTCATACAAGTATATATTTGAAATGATATTTTTTATTTATAGCTTTGTGTTTCATGCCTTTTTATTACCTAGAGGAAAGTAAGGTGCTATTCCACCCTTATTGTATTTAAATTTTATTATATTACTTGTCAATGACCTATGTTTTCTGCATTCAAGTACAGATGAGAAATCAGACCATATTGCCTGAGTTCTGATTGTCTTAAGATTAGATGCAGGCTTCTCAGAATGTAGTCTGAAGACCTGCAGTGCTAGCTCACTTTGCAACCTCTTAAGCTGCAAATTCTCTGCCTAGTTAAGCTCCATACAGTGAGGTCAGAGCCCTCATTGCAATCAACTCTCCATGGTTCTCACTCATGCAAACGTTTGAAAAGGACTTGGCTTCTGTGTGCATCCATGAATCAAGAGCAGCCTGTTACAGGCTAACTACAAACAGAATAATTATTAGAGTAAAAAACAAAAGACAAAACACAAACAGAAAGTCTCTTTTTTGTTATGAGAATTTCCTACAAAACCAAAGACTTTCAACATTTATTCCTAGTAAATTGAGCAAAGGTTTAAAGCCCTGGTTCAAATGCCTATATACCTACATAGAAATATGATAAGCAGTTTTTCACACATGTTGTCATGTACTGATGCTTTAATATTCATACACTTCTGATTAGCCACCTAATATTCCCCCATCAAAATAAAAATAGAGCAAGGAATAAATACAGTTATTTGCAGATAGTTCAGTTCTATCTTTTTCATTATTATACTATAATATATGGAATAAAGAATACAATGTTTTCCAATGACAATACTTTAGGAAAGGTATTTCCATAAAAAGACATTTTCAAGGAGGAAGTTGAGCAATTTCTGAACCAACTGCCAAGTAGGTATTTTAGCAATGAGATAAACAGTGCTCTGGAAAATGCACATGTTCACTGGGGAGACGTTCCTTAAGAAGGAAGAATTTGAGTGAAGACTAGGAAATAATCCATAGGTTAATAATATAACCAGTGTTTGGGGGACTACCCATTAAAAGTTGACAGTGGTATGATGGAGATGTATTATTCTCTCAGTCCTTATGTGACCAATATAATGTATCTTCTGCAGGCATGGCTAAATGAGGTTAACTGATCATTTCCATAGTGTGTATGGTGTGTGTGTGTGTGTGTGTGTGTGTGTGTGTGTATCTAAGTCTGTTTGACTTCAGATCCATGGTATTTACTATTTTTTTCTTCATTTGAGAATTTATATTGAGACATTACATAGCACTTGAGGACTCTGTTTATAAAGTTAACCCTAGAAAAGCTTTGCATGAGCTACGGGAAGCTACTTAACAAGTCTTCTGGATCAAAGTTCAGTGTTGACATTGGTGAGTTGCTCATGCCAAGAAAGACCTATTGAATTAGAACCATTTCTGTATTTAGAGAAGATGGTCTGTATCTTCTAATACAGTAATACATGTATTATTCATGTATCAGTATCACATACATGAGTAAAACATACCATATACTGTTTAATATTTAATTTATTCTTTGCTGATTTCAGATATGTATTTGAGGCATTCTAGCTATACTCACTCTTCTGCTTTCAATTGTCTTCTTTTCACTGCTATGGAGACGTCATCCTCCCACCTAATCCTCATAACACTTAAGTGATGTTTTGTTGTTGTCATTGTGTATATAAGTTCTATGATCCACTGTTTAACTAGGGTTGTATGCCTAGATGTGGATGGAGCTTTGCATGGAGCATGAGTGACTACATACCAGTAACTACACCACTGAAGACAATGATTTCATCTGTCCCACAGCCTTTGTCATCAGTCCCTCCCACATCTGTGACTGAATGCTTATGGGCTCTGTCTTTAGAAAGCTCAATGCAGGCAGCTGCTGTGTCCATAAAAACAGTGTGTTATGGCCCTTATCCCTGTTTTCTTATATTCTTGCATTGGCCTCTCTGTTCGTTCTGTCACTTCTTCAGTATTCCCTGAGCCTTGGAGAGACTGTGCAGGTGTCCTGTTTAAAGCTGAATACTGATAAGGAACACCATTTAAGTTACTTACTCCCAGCGTTTTAAACAGTTTCCCCGTTAATGATCATTCACTGCAAAAATAAAGTCTTTTGGTCAAAGTTGACTCATGATTAGTCTATGGGTACAAACAAAAATATTTGTTAGGCTGTTTGATGCTGTACCCATTTAGCAAAATAAAACAAGTAGATTCACTCCTAAGGCATAGGCGCTCCCTAGCCATTGCCTTTGACTAATTCTACTATGGGACTGTATCTTTCAGAATAGCCTCAGATTTAATCAGAAAATGTTGGTTATTCTCATAACAACGGTGCCACTACTTCACATCCTTGTCTGAAAACGGTATTACAGCATTCAAGGTCCAATATTGGTAATAACTACTGCTAGCTTTAAGACTCAACTGTCTGCATAGAAATGTCCTTAACTACATAGTAAGGAGGAAGTTCCCAACTTAGCTCAAACATGACTCATCTTTGTTCTTCAACCAAGGAAAGTACCACACACTTTTTCATTCAAAAGAAAAATTAAATGCATGCATGCAGTGCTGCCTTGGTCATATCCATCACTCACTCCCTACCTCCAGCTCACTTCAGCACCCTGTATAAGTCACTTGTTATTTTATTGATACCATAACCAAAAAACAACTTAAGAAAGTATTTGTGCATCTGGAAAGTTTTATGTTCATAATAACCCAAAAGACATGGTGACAGTAAAAGGAAGCTGGGAGATCACATTTCATCTGTCAACAGGAAATAAGAGTGAGCAAGCAGGAAGCACAGTCATAATTACACATGAGGTATGGTTCCCTGAATAATACCTTCACAAGTCAAAATTCCCATCATAGTTCGATAGAAGATCTCCAGCCCCACACCTTACTGGAGAGCTATTGGGGTAAATAGTTTCCAGGGTAGGGAGAATTATTTCTTAGTGAGAATGTGGCTATTGGTAGGTTTTCCATATTCCAGTGGATGTCCCAACACCCATGTGTATTTGGATAACTCTAACTTGATTTGGTAGGTTAAAAAAGAAGAAGATATGAATTTGGAAAGGAAGTCTTAGGGGAAACAGGAGGGAGTTGGTTGGAATAAATGGAACATAGATAGGATAATCTCTTGTATACATGTCTGAATTCTTTTAAAAACCAAGGATTTCATAATTTTAAGTTGGAGAGATGCTGTCATTAGTAAGACATCTCAGTTTTGTTTTTGGTTTTTTGTTTTGTTTTTTTTGTTTTTTGTTTTTGTCAGAGATTGTGATTTCAGGTCACTCTTCAGCTGCAGTTACTCCTATTCGCTTCTATTCAGTCGGCCTCCATGTCATCTTGAACAGTTCCTACCAACTTTATCATTGCTTTAGTTCAACTTCCAATCATCTTTCAACTGACCAATAGCAGCAACACCTGATATTGCCCTGCAACCTACCATTTACTACATGGAGTTTTCATTTTGAAGCCTACATCTAATTATAGCATCTTCCTGCTGAACATTTAGAAACATTTTCTCCGGCCTTTTATTACAGCATTTCACTTGGCATGGCATCCACAATTAGAGAAAATATGTAGTTTATTGTGTAGACACTTAAGAGATTGAAAGTGGACCTATTAATGGTTACCCTGCGGCAACGATTAATGGGTTTTGCTTCCTTTTTTAACCACATCCTTTTCCAACAGCACTTGAAGCATAAGCAATATCTCATAATCAACAAACAAACCCTGCATCAAGGTCTTGAATCTGGATTCTGTCCAGCCATATTTGCATAGATGGGTGTTACCTTGTGATACATCACAGAAATTCTTTGCGTTAACTCTTTGCAAAAGGAAGGAAACAAGGCACGATCAACCAAAGAATTGTAGAATCATTTGACAAAGGAGGTAACATTGGTATAATGAAAGAAATTTATTGGTATAATGAAATTTAACAAATGTCTATTATCCCTGGGTAGAGGGAGCCATGAAGAAGGACAGGGAAATTAGATAGAGGATAAAACAGAGGATACTTCAGACTCAGACTTCCTATTTCCTAATTTAACACATAGCACATCTCAGGAGCACTGGGCAACAACAGTTTGTAAGTCTGTCCCGGGGATGCACCACATAACAGATTTTCACCAGAAACAGTTCCTTGTCCTGTGCTAAGTTTATTCATGTTCCACATGAGTGCTAGTT
This sequence comes from Mastomys natalensis, assembly GCA_021653895.1. NCBI lineage: Eukaryota > Metazoa > Chordata > Mammalia > Rodentia > Muridae > Mastomys > Mastomys natalensis. The sequence goes on along the minus strand of JAJTUV010000961.1, from coordinate 601,069 downwards.
TGAACCTTCTGGGGAAAAGAAAAAAACTTCTCTTAATAGCTTGTTTGAGAGCCATACAACCAAGCAGATACATAAATGTCCATTTTGTACTTCTAAAAACAGGTGCAGCCTCTTCAAGAAAAAAAAATATGTCACAGACATGGAAAGAAAAGAGAAAACAATGAAAAAGAACCTATAATTCAATTATGCAAATGCAAGCTTTTTACACAAACTCAATTTTGATGTAATTAAAGCACCTGTAACAAACTGATTCAGGAAACCACTGTTCCTTTTGCCTGAGCCACAAGATTATAAATTACTTACAATTTATATGAAATGTATATTAGTGATACAAAAATTGAGAGAAAGACCTCCTTTATTTCACATGATAGCTCAATTATTTACAATCTTTCAAGGTAAAGGGACATATTAATAATATGATGGCTACAAATGAGTATGAATTAAAAGGTCATGACCCCAATACAAACATATGTTACATGTGTTATTAATAAGTTACTGATTGGGTCATCCTTTCCCCAAGGATAGAGTCATATAAGTAGATTCAGGGTCAGAAACACTTATAGAGAAAACACTAAGTCATGAATTTAAGTTTAGAGAAAAATGAATGTTCACTCTAACAGGAAGAAATGTTTACACAGCAGCCAGCCAGTGCTGGGCATGTGAACTAGGGCTTTGAGCTGGGGAGACATTTGTTTTGTGCTGTGCTCATGTGGGATATTTCATTCCAGCCATCTACGAGCCCTCCTGTGAAGCATACAAACACCTTGGCCAGACATCAAATTACTACTGGATAGATCCTGATGGCAGTGGACCACTGGGACCTCTGAAGGTTTATTGCAACATGACAGGTAACTATGTCACATTTATGTTTCATGAGGATGGCTTCTCTGTATGTTGAAAATAATAGTTCCCTGAGATGTTTGTTGTTCTAGTGCTGTATTCTCATCACATCTTCTAAGAAATTAAATATTGTCGGGCTTATTAGGCAAAAATGCTAAATTTATGTCATGAAAACCTATGACACTATAATTTCTTAAACGTTTACCATTTGGAGCCTAAGAAACAGCTCGGTAGTTGAAACCACTTACTGCTCTTACAAAGGACCTGGTTCAGTTCCAGGAAACCACCTCAAAGTTTACAACTATCTGTAACTCCAGAACTGAGGGATATGATGCCCTCTTTGACCTCTACAGGTACCAGACACACACATTGTATACATACAACAGGCAAACAATCATATAAGTACATATTTTTAAAATAGTTTTTCTTTGAGTTAAACAATAAATAGTTAATACTTTTAAGAAAAAAATTCAATATATAAAAGAAAACCAAGAAAGTAAAATTGCAAAGTTGAAGTTCAGAAAAGAAGTAGTATGTGAAGTTATTACAACCCTTAGTGGCCTAGGCTGGATAAAAGTGGTGTCTCTGCCTGCTTATATTTGGGGAAGGTTTATCAGCCACTCCTGATTGTCCTCTGTTCTCCATAGAAGGGTATACTTTGTGTACTCAAATCTCTTTCTGGCAATTGCAAAGATTACACAAAGCTTTCATGAAATTTATTTAGGAAGAGATCCTAGTTTTTCTTCAAATCCATATTAAATTTCTGGCCAGTGAAATGAGATTTTGGGTTCTTGCAAACTCCCAAAGCAGTGTATATGATGCACAACTCTCTAAGATGGGAGTGAAATTTCTGACAGATTGTCAGCATATTTCACTTGAAAAATCCAGCTAGGGCTTTGATCCATCACCATCACTGGTTCCAGGAGATGACTGGCACTTATTGTGAACTTCTGAGATGTAGGATGCTGAAGGATAATGGCATTGTAAAGGTCTTCACAGTGGTATGATGATGGCTGCATGAAACTTCTCTAGCATCCTGCTAGGTACCATCAGTTCTTCATGCCAATAACTGAGTTTGAGTTCTAGTTCCATTACTCACCAGCTGTGTTATCATAGGCACCTAAACTAACTTGGATAAATTTGCTAAGCTTTCATACGTTTTATTACCAAATGGACTATTACTGCATACAACCAACATTATTGTACAAATAAATTAGTAGAATTCACAGGTGATTCTCAGCATATTGGGTCAATGAGAAAACAGTTAGGTAAGGTACTCATATGTCTTGAAGTTACAAGAGTTATGTAACTTGTTCATATCATTCTAAAAAGATTCTAATTGAAATTGTTTAAAACCAATATTTCTATATCTTTGTTTCAGATTCATTTATGTTGTTCTGTGTGTTTTTTAATTCCAAACAAGTGTCTTCTCTTCACCTCTAAAGGTTTCATTAAGACTCAAGTAGAAATAGGATTCTGCGTCTAAAATTCAAAACTTTAAACAGCACCAAGGGCAGGGAGAACTCAGTAGAGAACTTACTGCAGCATCACAAAGCCAGGCATGATGCAGAATGAAAGGAAAAATGGCAAGAACTGGACATGACCTCAGTGTAAAAGCCATGTATAGAAGACTGTAAAGAGAACTGGTCTACCCTAAGTTTCTTCCTCCCCTAAGAACTCTCGTATGTACTAGAGAAAGATCACCTAACAGAGAACTTTAACTAATTGCTCTGATCATTAACTTGCCAAGTTTCCTTTGACTTTCTCTTGCTGAACTTTGCTTTAATCTTACTAGAACCTGAGTACAGTTTGTGAGAACTTTATGTATCTTGATCCTGATTTATCTAATATGTTTATAGCCCAATGAGTTCAAGTATTATCCTGAGACTTTCTGGTCAAGATGTTACTTCCGTTGGTTTCCATCTGCATTTAGGAAGAAAAACTTCAAAACAAAAGCATGATGCTTACAGCCTTCATACATAAATTGAAGGACTGGTTTAATCTGGGGAAAGATGCTTTTCTGTGCATAAAAGCACAATGTGCATCAGAACTGAAAATTCCATCTTACTCATATCCCCTTGATGGAGAATTCCAAGAATGCAACCCAAAAATCCTGGCACAGTCTGAGCAGTAAGAACAATACCAATTAATGCACTCAGCATAATTTTCTTCTATCCAAGATGTTATGAACATTGGTGTGTCCAAGATCCTTGAAGAATCTTGTCTTACAGTTTTTGAGCATGTCAAATAACTCTAAAAAATCATTTAGCTCTTTGTCACTCATCAACAATTCTGGAAATACCATGTTCTATGTGGGATACCATCACCAAGCATAATACCGTGAAGGTTGGCTTGAGCTGTTCCATATTGAGGAAATGTTGTAAAGACAAGAAGTTATGGCAGACTGAGAAGCCTATAAAAACTAGATATATCACTTCATGACTTGAGAAATTGTTCCTGTTACAGAGACCTCAAGAAATAAAAGGAGATAAGGCACTAAAAAGGTGAGGAAAGAAAAGAGGCTCACAAATAAATTCCCCAAGAACTAACTCCTGGTGGGTTAGTGAGCCTGAGAAACAGGCTAATAGATAGAAGGATATACAGGGTCACAGCCAATAAGTTTGATTGTATAGCATGTAAGTGTGTGCTTATATATGCACTTGTGCACACAGACACACATTAGAGAAAAAAATGAAAGAAGAATATCTGACACTATTTGGTGACAATGGATATCCCTGTAGAGAGTAAAATGATAGTGAGATTCTAGAGAATGGCTTAAGTATGGAGGACTCTAGAGAGAGTTTGAATCACTGTAAAGTACATGCTGAATATGGTGCTATAACAGAAGTGTGGCAAATAATAGCTGCTAGGACTCTGGAAGTAGGCATATCTAGAGGTATGGGTAATTTGAAGATCCTGCATAGATACATGGTAGAAGCCGTTTATTGACCTACACCTCTGAGAAATTAGAGAGGGTCCTTAATGAGAGCACTTTTCAAGTGCTGCAGAGTTGCCATGAAGAAGTGATGTTTTTAGTAAATCCCTTCCAAAAGAACTTACTACTTTGTTTTCCTTGGGATTTTATTCAAATTCATGTTGTATATAATCCTCTTTGAGACAGGGTCTCTTGGCCTTTGGATTAACCAGGTTGCCTGACCTACAAGCATCTAGAGAGGCCTACTGGGAATAAAACAGACTGTGCTATTGGGTCCAGCTTTTGTCAGGTCTATACCAGCCTTTCACTCACTGAACCATCTCCTCAAACCCTATGTTGACCTTTTATTAAAAAAAAAATTGATTAAAAGGCATTTGTGCTCTACTACGTGACTTTGCATGACTACTCTATGTACATGAGTTTAAAAGTCCAAACCAAAATAAATAAATAAATGAACCACCTCTTCCATTCTTCATACCAATGGCTTTGTAGTTTTATCAAAATGCCATTAAGCTTGTTTACATAATTTGTGCTTTATAAAGCCCTGGGATTTAGCTGATCAAATTCTATTATGCTCTATAATGGTAAAAGCTGCTCATGTCTTTTTAATCTAATATTTAAAAAGGAGCTCCCTGTTCATATCCCTAAATGCTGATACTGGGTAATATTATTTTCTTTATCTTTATGGTGCTTCTCACATATTTCCATGGTGCAAAATGTGGGCAGGGGGTGACAAGTCACTGGAGTAACAGACATGGGTCCTCGTGACAAGTGTCATGAACCTGTGTATGTCACCTTACCTCAAACCCTACAACCTTTTTCTTTCCTATGGTACTATCTCCTCAGTAGCTCACAGTTGTGCACCTCTGTGTGACTACTCTATGTGATTGACAGAGATGAGCTGGTTGCGCTGTGCACACCCCGAGCAGACTGCAGAGCAAGGAGTCCACTAGAGCTCTCATTTCCTCTGAGATTTAGAATTTTCTTAGAAATTCTTTCAAAGTTCTAAGAGAGTTGGTTTTTCATTATTTTAAGACCATGGTCCATTTTCTTCATGGCCATTGAACATGGATTGCTCTGAGTCCAGCATAACTTTGATCTGAAAGCCCTCCACTAGAGCATTACCTAGTCATCCTTAAACAGTATAGTTATCCATTTGGTTTAGTTAACAGCTGATTTTATCTGCAATGCCTCTACTTGGACTACATCTAGAAACCAGACCTTAGAGTATATTGCATCATATTTAGAGTCCCCTCTTCCTTTCGAGAGAGGACATCCTGCAGGGCACAGCCAATGATAGAACTCCTAAAGGCCTCTGAACTCTGGTTACTTATGTTCCCCTGTATGCTGGTCCTAATTTTAAAACATACACTCTTTTCCATGTGTGGCACATACTGCCACATTTAGCTTATAAAGTATTGAGTTGGTTTATAGTTTTGTGGTTTTGTAATCTTAGCATATTCCTCAATAAAAGAAAATTTTGATTATACATAAAATAAAGGTTAAAATTAAGAGTTAGAAAAAACTGACATGCTGGAAAATATATGATAAGGATTTTTATATTTTACTCTTTACAGATACATAGATAGATGACAGCTAGATTGATAGACAATAGTAGTTAGATAGATAGATAGATAGATAGATAGATACATAGATAGATAGATATTAAGGAAAAATAAAATGTTAGAACATTTTACAAACATCATATGTAAGCCTTCTAGTGACTTACAAGACTGCAAGATAGCTAAAATTACAGTTATGCTCTTGTTTTCATAATTAAAGCTCAGAAAAGTTAAACCTAAAGTCATTTACATTGTTAAGTCACAGAGCCTGACAGTTTAGCCAGGCTTATGTGCTTAGAAATAGCCTATAGATAATATGACTGTGAATATGAGTTTGATGGTGTGTGTGTGTGTGTGTGTGTGTGTGTGTGTGTGTGTGTGGTGTGTGTTGTGTGTGGTGTGGTGTGATAAGCTCACATGTATATATAAATAGCAATGTTTACTGAATTCAGATCCGTGCTACAATCTGCAACGTTTTCTGAAATGAGTTTCTTATTAGCATCTCTTCATATCATCCTCCTCTCTCATCATCAAAACTTCCTAACTCATTATCTATGGCTTGAACAACATGTTGACTATAAACTATTTACTTCTTAATTGTCCCACTAATGCCTTGGGTTTTTTCAATCAGAGAACACATTTAAATGAAATCAGCACAGAAACAATGAAGTAACTGTTACCGGTTTCAATTCATAATTAATCTTGAAGTACCTTCCCTTGTGTAATTTTCTTAGGCCATTCTAGGATAACTCGTACACTCGCTGCCATCAAATGTGCTCTCTGTACCTGGGGCAGACCACCACTGCAGAATTTCCCTTGACTATTCATCAAAGAATCTCTTGTTTTTATGTTTCCAAAATGCTATCCCAACATTTAGGATATTTAAATGTAATCCCCAATACATGGTTGATTTTGCAGTGAGTTGGCTTAAACTGGGTTGGACATCAGCTGGCTTGAAAGTGTAACAGTATGAAATGGAGTTGTGCTGACTTTGTCTAGATTTAATATAACAGTAGTCCTTGCCTTTCCCTGATGCAAAGGAAACAGCTAGAAATAAGGACACAAAGTTAGCGGCCTGTTCAGTGTGGAGCTTCATGAGGTCTTAACTCCTTCATGTTCCTGTAGATCAGTATTTCCTTCTCCCTATCCCCACCCTGCTCGCCCCTGTGTGTGTGTGTGTGTGTGTGTGTGTGTGTGTGTGTAATGAATATAAGCCTCATACACTGGATTCTTCCATTTGATTTCCCTCACTCTCTCCTGTTTTTCTCCAAGGCACTTTATTTCCGTTTCTATCTCCTAACCTGGTTTGCCTCCTCTATCGTTAACCTACACATGGATCCACTCTGTTCTCTGTTCTGTCTTCCCTCAGCCACGTCTCCTCCTCTTTGTCGACCTCTCATGAGCTGTCTTTGTTATAAACCTTTGTAATCACTCAGCAACTCCTGCCTCTCACGTTCAGCTATTTCAGTTCCTCACAATCAGTATAAATCTTTGAATTCAATTCTGTTCATACAGCTTCAATTGAAAATCTTGGAAGCAACTCACTGATCAAACCCAGCCCGGGAAGGACTCTCCTTCTGACTGATTACCACTCTCGCGGAACACTTTCCTTCAGATTCTCACTTATTCTATACATGGCTTCCACCTGCCAGGCTTTCTTTGAAATCTCTTCTTCATTGTATGTCAGTCATGGTGATAGGTTAATACTACAAAAGTTCTCGAATGGTTTTCAAACTTCAAGTCAAGAAAGAAAAAGCAAAACTATAAAAAGTACTCTGGGGCCCCTGCCACGGGCCAGATCGTATAAAAACAAGGTCATGCAGATTCGGACTCTGTGGGAGCCTCTAAACTGGAACCAAGACGAAAATTAAACTGTATTGGAAGATTTTCATACGACATGGCCACACAATCTTTTAAATGCATACCGTCTTATGGTATTTCTCCATTCAAAATCTTAGGATGGCCTCCCATTGTCATGGCTGGATGACTATTTCATTATCTCTGATGTTTGGAGCCCCAATCTCTTGTCCTGTCTACAGTAACCAACTTTTCAATGGAGTGAATTAAACGGATTATAAAAACAAAATAGATCCTTAGAAATGCAATTAAGACCAGCCCCCCCCCCCCTTTTTTTGGTTAGCAGAGAAACCCAAAGTCTTCAGAAGTAAGCTAATATTTTAAGCCAGACATTTCTTGTTCCCAGCTAAAGAGCAACAATGACTAGGTTTCTTTTCTTCTAGGTCCCAGGTTTTTCAGTTTTACAGGTCACCTTTTATTCTTTCTGGGTTAGTCAAGCTTCATAAGAGATGACCTTGGACATTTTTTGGAGAGAACCTTAATATAGAAGCTGATATCTGCTCTGATTTTGTGTCTAATTTCTGCAATCAAGAAAGTTGAATAATGTGAACAGTACTACATAGACCTAGAAGGCAACAATTTCAAGTCATAAAACAAGTATATACTAGAAACTCTGACACTTGCCACATAAGTACTTGCTGTTTATTTGTCTTAGCAATGATCAAAAAGGAAACTTTGGACAAGGTGTCCCAGCATATAAGGTTGTAGAAATGATGCTTATTATATTTGTATAAACATGAGTCCATTAGGACAGATTCTCTTTATGTAATTATTAATCATAATTCTATGTTTACTCATATTTAAATAATCAAAATCAATATTAAAAGTCAAAGTAAGCCATGTCTCTTTACCACAGATAATAAAATCTAAAACAATCATTTTACAAATCTATCTTTAAAACCCATCTTACTCTGTCATCACTGCCTACTCTGCTTCTAAACTCACTTCCTGTTGCCCTTGCTTCAGAGTTAGATTACACACCACCATTGTGAAGCTAAAGTGGCTCTTGTGAGAAGTGGAACAGGACATCGTCCAGGCATAGCGATTAGAGAATAGCTTCTGGTATGTTCTGTTCTCAGGTTTCCAGACTAGAAATTCATGGTCGTTTTCTGCAGGCCTTTCACCTTTTCTCCATGACAAACTGATGGCTCTCTCAACCTAGCATAGGCCATTATCATGTAATTTTCATTTCTTCATTCTTCATTCTCCCCATTGGAAACCATGCTTCCCATTTCTTATATTCTGTCTATTCTGATCTAGTACTCTGCGTAGTAAGTGGTGTTTCTTGTAGCCATCTCTAGGTCCTTTATTAAATTCTTCTTTTTCTTTGAAACTAAGAAAAGGCATCCTTTTACCATTATGCCACAGTGATGGGTAGTGTTCATTATCTACTTAACAAGCTCTAAAATCACCTAGGAGACAAGCCTCCAGACATACCTGTGAAGGATTATTTAGGCTAGGTTTGCCTCTTGGATTGTCTTCTTTAGATTAATTCATATGAGAATACGAACCCATTATGGGTGGCACAGTTCTCTGGGTTGGGATCTTGGACTATAAAAAATAAAGTGAAATGATTACAAGGACCGAATCAACACTATCTGATCCTGACTGTGAATGCAATGAGACCAATGTGTCAAGTACCTGCTGCTATAAACTATCCTACCCTGATGGACGATAACCCTGAACTCTGGAATAAATTAAACCCTCCATCTCCTAATGTTCTTTTGTCTGGATATTTTGCTATAACAATAGGAAAGGTAACTGAGATCAATACCATCTCCATGATAGCATGCCTTGCAATAGGCCCATTCTAGTCTGTTTACTGTGTTCACCTTCACACAGGCAGCTCATCTCCTACAATTTCTTTCATTTTTTCTGTTCATGATTTTGTCTCATGATATTTCTGTTCTTTTTCTAACATTTTAAATTGTGGTTTTTTAAGTCACAATTATCTTTTTTTGAAAATTTCCCTTTGATGTTTCTTGCTTCTTTAGAAATGTAAAACTCTTTTTTTTTTCCTATCCCAAGGATAACAAATATCCTTTCTCTTATTCCTTCTTCTATGATTTGCTTAAAGTTCCTTTTTTGTTGTTGTTCTTTTGTTTTGTCTTTCTTGTAATTTTAAGAGATTTCCTTGGACTCTTGGAATTATTGGCCATGTGTAATGATTAATAGGTCTTGTATTAAAGTCTACTTTGAACATCACTCCACGTTAGAGTGGCCCACATCCTGATCTGCCCGGGACATACTTATTTAGCTCTGATGTGATTGTTATGAGCTCTCTATTTCACTATCAATTGTGTCTTTGAATCATGTAGTACTTGATCACCTCCCTCTAGGAACCCTTTTTTAAAGTCTCAAATGATCCTTTCACAGGGGTTGCCTGAGACCATCATAAAACACATAAACATAAAACATATAAACATCATAAAAAAACATTAAGATTCATAACAGTATCAAAATTACAGTTATGAAGAAGCAACAAAAGTAATTTTATGGTTATGGGTCACCACAACATGAGGAATTGTTTAAAAGGATCCCAACATTAGGAAGGTTGGGAACCCCTGCTCTAGAAGATGATTTGGGAAACTTTTAGACTTCCTCACTTGATCTTAATTTATTAATTTAAAGCTCTTATGTGGATCAGACACTCCAGTCATGTTTCTTTGCACATGTGGCATCCAAAATCCTTGGAAATACCAATTTCTAGGAAAATAAGCATCAGAATTTGGGGTGAATATGGATAGTCCCCATCCTGTGTGTCATTTCTACACTCCTGAATGTGCTTAGTCCTTAACTTAGCAGAAACATTTGGAGAAAAGAATACTTCTGTTATTTCCCAAGAAATCAAACACAGTCCATCAACCATAAGGTCTAGGGGCTGGCATCTCTAATCTGCAAAGCAAGCATGATCCATTTCTTTTTATTGCATTCACTCTTGAACCTGTTAGGTATTATATCCATCAACTATTCCACGTAGTTAATTTACATTGTTTCTTAGCTTTTTTAAACTGACAGATAATCATTCAATATCATTAGATCTATCAGTTGTTAGCATGTACCCATTTGCTGTCTAGTCTCCAAAATTATTATCACTTTATACTATCATCTCTGGTTTCCAAGACTTCATTAGATATATATATATATATATATTGATATGTGTGTGTGTTTGTGTGTGTGTGTTATGTGTGCATATATATATATGTTTGTGTGTGTATTATATAAATATATGTTTATGTGAACACACATGCTTAAGTGTGTATATATTCATACATGTAATTTACACATATATTCTAGAACTAGTCAAGATTTCAGGGGAAAAAAACAAACAAATGTCAGTATTTCTTCACTAGTCTACTCCCCCCAAATTTGTATTATTGCTTTGTTGGCTTTCATTTTTGGACTTTTCTATTGAATGATACAATATCTCATTCAATTGTCCAGGCAGGCCTGGAACTCACTATGTTAACTAATGTTAATCCTCCTGCTTCAGCTTCCTGAGTACAGAGATTATAGGTGTGAACCATCACACCCAGCGCTTCAGTTTTAATCATATAATATAGAACCAAACAGCTTCTCAAAAGTGCATTTGGGGCTGGAGAGATAACCAACTAGTTAAGGACACTTGCTGAGCCGGGTTCACAACATAGACATCTCCATTTCTAGGGATCCACATCCTCTTCTGAGCTCTTCTGGCAACAGAAATGCACACATACAAATGGTGCACAAATAAACACAAAGTACACAGAAAAGAGAAATACACACACATACATTTTAAAATGTTTTATAATCTCCCAGTATTTCTACAATTAGTAAGTTTTACATTTAGTCAATAAATGTTGTAATTCTTAAATTATTTAGTATTACCTTGGTGTAGGAAGTAGTACAACTTTTCCTATATACTATTTGAACACTAACTCAAAAGTTGTCTATACAATTTATTTTATAGTATGAAAATGTTTACATTTTCTGTCCTACTTGTACCTCTTTGTACTTGGACTTGAGTACCCCTGTTTTTTTTGTTTGTTGTGTGTTTGTTTGTTTTCCTTTTTTAGAAAATAGAAAAACATGCTAGAAATATTACAATTATAAAGTACAGTAGTTAAATTATTCATGAGAATATTTTATAGTATAAGTATATTATTGTATAACACAAATTATCCTTCAGTTAGCTTATTTGAACATTGGTAATCTGTTTTATCAGCAAAATTACAAATTTCATTATGCAGCTAGCAATTAGATTTATCTGTGCTATAAAATATGAGGGTTAAGCTATATTATCATTGTCTGAACAGCTATCTATAAGAAAGTAATATCAACATAGAGTGCTAAGTTTGTAAATTATATGTAAAGGGTGGTATATGGAGGTAGTATACTGACTGACTATGGTAAGACATCGATTTACATCTTGAAAGTAGCATCCTGAATGCTGTTATTACTGATGTTTTTAATTTTATTAATTATGTCAATTCTGAATCATATGTGATTGTACTATAGTTCCAGGACCAGGTTGAATGAGTTTCCTGTATCTTTATTTTGCTGTTTTCTTCTATTGCATGCCTTTTTCCTATAGTATATTCCTTTTCTTCTTGCTGTAATAATATATACCTAAATTACTTCAGGGAGGAGCATTTCTTTGGGTTCATCATTTCTGATGATATAATCCATCATTTGGTAGGGGGAAGAAGTGGGAAATGAAGTGACTTGGTCCATGACTAGGATCTTTGGCTATGACTTGTTCACATATAGTAGATCAGGAATTAGGGACCTCAGGCCAATAGTGAAGATGAACTATCACCTTCATCATCTTGTATCCAGTGATCCAATTTATCCAGGCATGCCTTTTACTCTATAAGGTACCATAACCTCTAAAAACAGTCCTTCTAGTGAGGGACCAAGTTTAAAACACATTAGCCTGGGTGAAAAATATCTCACATTTAAACCATCATTTTACAAAACCTTCTTTCAGTGTTCTCCATGGGAGTGATGTGAGATCTGATATGACTCTTGACTCTAACATAGTAATCTAATCTATTTCCTCCCCTAGTGGTATTTCCATTTCATGAAATAACACAAAATAATGAACACATAGAGATAGTACTTTAAGACAAAGCACCAACAACTGTTTTTCAATCTTCTCCATCCATAGCTCTATTTCCTATATACACATAAAATAATGGTCCCTGTGTCTCCCATAGAAAGTATTTCTTTTTCATTGGTGACCTGGAAAATGTACAATTTCTATTTTTCTCTGACTGTTTTATGCCAACATCTACTTTGTAACGAGTCTTTTATCTTTCCTTTTAATTATTCCATAACATATACAACTGCTGAAGAGACATGAGATCAGAGAAAAATCCCAATATGAATATGTCATAGAAACAAAGTATAAAGGAACACAGTAAGATATTCTTCCCCATTTAAGGGGAATTGCCTGTGGCAGCTTTGGTTCCATGGCCTCTACTCCCCTCAGATTCTCTGTTCTCTTTGAAAATGTCTAGGTTGCACTTATTAAAATATTTAGTTTTCCCAATTCAATATTCATTTCTAATATTTTGAAAACCTGATCTTTGTTCCTATTGCTATTTCAAAACACAACACTCTGATTTTCTATATAATAGCTGACTATTTTCTCCATTGTATAATCCTTACATTTTGTCTGTGTATAATTAAGGGTGAGCAAGAACCACTTAGCCAGACTTAGCCAGGGGCCTCTCTACATGCTGTAATTTGCTTATCTGTATGATTACCATTTTGTTTGTGATTATTTCAAGATTACTTGTTATTTTTGATTGTTGCTGGCATTTACAGTAGGACAATAGCTAGCTTCTTAAAGAACAATTCAAAAGAAGTTAAATTTTGAAATTTGTTATTAAAATCATTCTCTATCTCATTTCAAGCCCTAGGCAGAAATCCATGAAGCATCTGGAGGTATCATCATGGCTCCTCAGAGGAGTATTCAAATCACAATTGTAATGCCATTAAAGGGAATTGATTGGCTTGTCTTCAGCTCTGCAGGCATGTCCTCAGTTATACTTTCTTTCTTTCTTTCTTCCTTTCTTCTTTCTTTCTTCCTTTCTTTCTTCTTCTTTCTTTCTTTCTTTCTTTCTTTCTTTTTTTGCTTTACAACTTTTTTTCCCAATATGCTTTTATACCATTTTAATTACATGCAAGTATTAACCTAGAACTATCTTGGTTGGGGAACTAGCAATAAAATAGATGCAAATAGTCAAGGAACAAACAAGACAATAAACACAAATTGTCAAAGAACAAGCAAAGCAATAAAGAAAGTCCCATGATCATTCCTGTGATCAATGTTTCTAAGGGCTTATCAGGATGACCAAAATATCTCAGCCTACTTCCCTGTCCTAGCCCAAATCATTTTCATGTCTGAAGTCTACTTCTTTGTTCTAGCCTAAGATTTAGATTCCTGCCAGAAATTACTTCTTTATTCTAGCCTAACATTTAGATTCTTGCCTGAAATTACTTCTTTGTTCAGCCAAATGTCCTGCCTCAAGCCCATTTTCTTGCCCTTAGCCAACGTCAGATTCTTGCCTGAAGCCCATTTACTTGTCTTTGGCCAATGTCAGATTCTTGCCAAGCAGCCCAAAAGCTCTCCACATCTCCCCCTTTTTTATTTCATAAACAAGACTGAGCCTGTCTTAGGTCATTCTGACAAGAATGCCTTCCTTACCCATTGTGGAATATGCTTTATCAAAAGCAGTGCACTTCTGTCTTAGATTGTAAGACTCTGCAAAATTTACCCATCCTTGGCTTACCAGTCTGTTAGTTTAATAACTCTGTCTGGGGGTTCAGTTTCAGTTTCAAGCTATGCACTTTGGCCACTAACATGTTGATGTTGTTAAAGACAAGCCAGCTTTAACACAATGGACAGGAATAAAAGTATTCCCAGTACAAAAATGGCTAACATGATCAAGCTATATATGCCATTCTTGAGGCTTGACCAAAATGGAAATACTCACCTCAAGCCATGGATAATGTTATTAGCAGTATATTCAGCATCAAAGATCAGCAGAGCAGCATTCTTTAAGTTCATAATCTCACTGTACAAAGTTAAAACATCCAGAGAGGTATTAGAATTATGCCAAATATCCTGCAAGTGTCTTAAACTTTTTCTTAATTATAATTACCATCATTGTAAATTTTAGAAGTAACATAAATCCATTGGTATTACTCTTAAACTCTGAGCCTCCTTCCAATAATTTGAATAGGATAAAGAACATCAATCCATTGTTCCAAATGCCTATCTAAATCCTCTGAATATTCAACACATGAGTAGCATTTTTTTGTTTGTTTGTTTTTGCTAAATGATTAACAAAAGTAGCTCTCTTAACTTCTTTTGTCAAAGCAATTGCAGAAGCAGTGGTGCTAGTTATTAATATAATTAAAGCTGTTATACCAGTAATAATCAAGCCCACTACCCTCTTGCTTTTGCCTAAAGCCTGACTCACTTCTTCCAGTACTTTTCTGATCACCATAAAAATGGTGGGTAAGTAAAACAAGGAAGGATATAGCATTCAAAATCATTTCAACACACCATGGCTTTCTCCCTATGTCCTAATGTTGAGATGTATTAAGAGATTACAAGTCTATTTTAAAGGACTCTGATTATAATGCTCTTGTTTTAAATGAGATTAATTTTATGTGTCATCGTGGGAGATAATTTAATGCATAAATTATTCCTAAAACATGAAAATTCTAGAAGTTATATAAGCATGTCAAAATTAATTTTCCTTAACAAAATCACAAAAGAAGCCATTCATTTAAGAACTTTAATACTGTACATCAAAAAATTATTATTTAAAACTGAAGAGATTACTCAGTGGTTAATAGCACTGGTTGTTTGTCCAAAGGACCCTGGTTTGATTCTCAACACCCACATGCAACTCAAAGCTATCTGTAACTCCAATCCTAGGGGTTCTGACGACATCTTCTAGGCTCCACAATCATTGCACACCATGTCCCAATACCGGGGCAAGCCTCAATGCACAAAATCATATAAAATAAAAATGATTTTTGCTTTTCAAAATACTATAACTCTTTCACCATTTGATTCTTTTTAGCTTTGAAATCTAAACCAACTTTAAATGAAAACCATCTATCTTTTCTAGTTTCTCATTGATATTATTTAATAATACTATGTATTTTAATAGTCAGGTAAAATAAGTGCATAAATATTTTCAAAAATCATTATATTTACCTAATTTAAGTCAATATTTAGATTTCCTAATAATGTTAATAAGTCCTATACTAACATAGCTCCAGATATTTTACTAAAGAAGTTGGATCCCCCTAAGTTAGTGCATGTATTCTTATAATTATGATGTCATTTTGATTCATTGGCCACTTGAGCAGTAAGAAGTAACCTTCTTTATATTTTCTGATTAGGTTTGAGTTGAGGTACATTTATAGAGTATTACAATTGAAACTCCTATGTGGTTCCTAGTTCAATGTTTTGCAATAACTTTGTCAATCCCCTTTCAGGTAGTCCCTGTTTTTGATGATGAAATATATTCCTCAAAGGCAGAAAACTATAAATCCTGGATTTTTTCATTCAGTCTTCTAGCTTGTCTTTTTACTGGGAATTGAGGTCATTGATGTTCAAAGTTATTGTTGAAAGATTTTATTGAGTCTGTTATTTTGTTGCTTTTACAGTGTTTGTTATCTTAATTTCCTTTTATTTAACCATTTTTCTAAATTGATATTTTTTTCCCTGTCACTTTTTGACTATGCATATCCCTTTCTTCAGTCCAGAGGATTGCTTCCAGGATATCTGGATGACTTGGTGAACACAAATTTCTCTAACCTGCTTTTAACTTGGAAAGTTTTTTTATACCTTTGAGTGTAACTGAGAGTTTTGTTAGGTATAGTAGTTTAAACTGTAGTCTTTCAGGACATTAATACATCAAGAGAGCCTCTGGCTTTTATTAGCATGCTTTAAAAAAATCAGCTGTTGATGTGCCTGCCTGCTTGACTTGATGTTTCTGTTTTGCAGCTTTCAAAATCCTTCTTTGTTCTGGACAATTAGCATTTTTGTCTAATATGTGGCCTGGGCAGTTTCATTCTGCTTTCTGTGTGTGTATCTTTCTGCTTCATTCATCTTAATATATATATTTTTTTCACTTTGGATTTGGAAATTTTTCTTATGATTTTACTTGAAATATTTTCTCTGCTTTTACCTAGGCTGCTTCTCCTTCTGTAACTATAATTCATAAGTTTGATTTTTATGGTATTTCTTAGTTCCTGTACTTATCACTTAGTTTCATGGACTGATCCAGTTCCACTCCCTTGTCTTTCAAACCCCCTGTTTACTCTTCCACTTGATCCATCTTCTCTGTGAGGCTTCCCATTAATTTTTTTCATTGTATTCCTGAAAGTTTCATTTCAAATTTTATTGCACTTTTTATTTTTTCCAAAATTCTATCTCTTTATTAAATTTTGTTTTCATGTCTTCAACTGCTTTATTTTATTCAGATGCTTGTTTGTATTTTCCTGATCTTTATTATTGCATTTGTTTGTATCTTATCTTCTTTGAATTGCTTGATTATATTTATAATTCTATAGTAACATCATCATCTTTTGTTTCTTTCTCAGAAAACATTACTTTGGAGAGTCCTAAGCTTTGGAGAAGACATATTGTCTTGGTTTGTCATGTTGGTGTACCTTTGCAGTGGGACTTTATATCTGAAGTTAGGTTGTTAGTGGTGTCCTCTGTTATGGAATAGTTTCACTCTTAGCATTCAGATCTCTGCTTTTACTTCAACTTAACAGATTTTAGGCCAGATGAATAGTCACTCTTCTGATTACCAGGTGATGATACGCAAATGAGGTACTAGAAATGATTCTAGTTCAGCTCTGACTATGTGAAGCTTTGCAGCTAGTATCAAACCCTCCATAGAACTAGGTTAGCAGGTTTCTATTGCAGATGTCCAGAAGTCTATGGAAGGCTGGCTCAGCTCTGTGAATAGTTCCAGGTCACAATGAGAATGAGTGCTGCCTGGCTCTGTCTGGTTGTCTGGTAGTCAAGGCTAGATTGTGAAAGCTGTGTCTCACATATAATTCTCATTTTTAAAATGTTCTTTTTCTTTATTTTTTACTAAATTACTAGTAGTAAGTAAAAAGTCAGGCATGGTATTTTGATATTCTATCAGATATTAAGCAGAGAGATTATGTTTCCTGTATATCTTAAATATTTGTTTTCATCATCTACTTCTCTCCTGGATGATTTTTAGAATTTTAACATGTTTCCTAAGTTTATGTAATTATAAGCTTATTAACTTAACTAGTATGATAAGTGAGCATTATATTCTCAGCACCAAGGATGTATGTACCATGCATAAGATCTAACTGTGTGGTACTTATACTACTGTAAATGTGCAATGAATTATTTCATATATTTTAGAATATTCAATACCATTGACAAAGTGGTTCCTATCTGTGACCTTGAATCATTAACAAGAGGAAAATATCAACAAAAATGATTGTTCCATGTCTAACTTTGAACGAGTCTTCCAAAACCTCAGCTCACCATTTTCACAGATCTCCAAAACTTCAACTCTTGATTTTTAAATAAATTATATTCTTCAAATTGTATGTTTTTAAAAACATCCTCATTCTTAGACATACTATTAATAAGATTTATGTTTAGTAATCTTGATGATTTTCCTAACATTGTTAAAACATCAAATTATATGTTATAATGCAATATATATCAAATGATATTTCCCAAAGCAACAGTGGAACACATTTTGAGAAAATATGGCTCTCTAAACTGCATTCTCAGTTTCTCAATTTAATATTTCCTTTCATGAAATATCAAATTGTTACTAGTACAGTTCACACATTTTCAAAATCAAATGACTTATCTTAATTCAAGGAAGGCTGTAGCAGGGAACTTCATTTGAAAACACAAATGCAATTTTGTAGTAAATTATTAAACTGGATTATAATCAGTTCTTTGCTAATAGTTTATTCATGGTGAGTGAAGTATTTTTCACTCTCTACATCTGTCCTTCGTGCACTCTCCTTCTTTTATCCTTCTAACTAGAACTGACTTAATATTTAATCAGCAATTACTATGTCTTATATTTTTTTCCTCTGAGAACATCATCCAAAGACATTCTAAAGTGACCCCCATTCCTGACTCTACATGTTCTATATCCAGTCTGCCTTCTCTAACCCCTTCACTGCCTCAACCCTATTAACCTATTATACCCGAGATGGGTACTATGTTCACTGAATTTGAGTAAAGAGATTAATTGATTATCCTATTATAGTTTGCAGATGAAAATATGGAAGCTTGTGTTTTTGACAATCACAATTACAAATCTGAATTACATTTAAATTAGATTGTGCATATTTATAAAATTGTTTCCTCAAGTAAAACTTTGAATGATCCCTAAAATTATTTCATGTCATTTTCTATACTTCAATGATCTTGTAAAAACTGTTTTGGTTATGTTTTTTACACCATTTAGTATCTTCCTTATAACCTTCATTTCAAATATAAGCAACAAAATTATGACTGCCCAGCTTGACATTTAGACAACACTATATTCTGTATACTGTGCTTCCTGTAAGCAACTTCATACAGTATAGATAATATTGCCAATCATCTTTCTGTAGAAATAAGGTAACTAACTCATAGGTTTATAAGTAGTCTGATGTGACAGATTAAGTGTGAGCATGGAAACCTGCTTATGAGATCCTATAGCCTCATCTTTGTCACATTGTTGTCACTCAATTCTTTATACATCAGAGGTGGGAATGCAGTGTAGATGTGTAAGATGCACTTTATACCTTTAATAGGCTTTCAGTCAAGTTCAAACAACAGAGTAGAAACATGTATGTTCCAGATGAGGCTTTGACTAATTTTTGGCTATTGTTAAAATCTAAAGCAACTTTCATGGAGAAATCTCTGAAGTCCCTGTTAACTGGGCCACACAGGTCGTTCCCGGCAAGGCAGTGCACATTGCATTTAGTCACAGTGGAGTATTGGAATAAAGAATAGACTACATTAGTTTGATACCATCTTCTCTTCTGAAAATAAAGTCAATATGAGGCCTCCTGACAACCAGGAGAAAAGCACATATAAGCAGGTCCTAGTAACTCAAAACATATTTGTGGGCCTCGGCTAGTAAAAACATTATGACCTGGTGACTTTCCATGTTTTCCTTCCACATCTGGTGCTTATATCAGTTCTACATCACAGCTGTGTGGGAGCAATATCACATCTCAGCTTAGTTGTTGGAAACTAAACAAGAACCACAACTGTGTCTAGGAATATAGTTCTATGAGAGGATGCAGAGTAGGCAAAGCAGGAGATATGAATGCAAAGGGTTCAAATGCAAATATTTCTGATAGATTACAGAAAACACAGCAAAGCTCTGCTGTTTAGATATTTAATAATACAAGCTATTGAATTTGACTTTGCAATTATTTTCTTATTATATATAAGATGAACAGAGATTTAGCAGAAAGGGAACTGCAGAGAATTTTTTTTTTCTTAGTTTATTGTAAGCTTCAAGCTTTGTTGAAATTCTTTGTTCAAAGACCTGATACTTTTCCAGAATTTATGTAACCACTTCAAGTTCTGAGCAGGTGAATGTCTCTGACAGCCAGCCCGCTCTCATCAGGGGAGTTGTGGTGCTATACATTAGCTCTGTAGATTCAATTCCTCATCTGGAGCAGCTTCACACTGGCACACATAGACTGCACATTCTTATTTCAGGTGACATTGAGAGATTGCATTATGTTGGCTATCCATCATGTTGTATGGTTACACTTTACCAAAATGTAATCTCTACTTCAAAAAGTTCAAATCTCAAAAAGTCTGCCATTTTCATGCCTTATATTTGCAGCAAGAAACTATAAGCAAATTGGTGTTTTTTGAGGGCCCCAAATTCTGTATATTTCAATCTAACACATGATAATAAAATTCTATGATGTATATAAAACATGTTCACTTTATATTAATACACCGAAAAAAGATGTTAAAACCACAAGAGAGGTGTCATTGATCCCTTACTGTCTACAAAACATTCTGGGAAGTATTTTTTATAGTTTAATTTTTTTTTACTTATTCACTTTATATCCTGTTCACTGACCCCCTCTGGTCACTCCCTCCCACAATCCTTCCCCCACCTCTCCCCTTCTCTTCTGAGCTGGTGGGGCACCTGGGTATCTCCCCCACCTGGCATATCAAGTTTCTGAAAGGCTAGGCACTTCTTTTACCACTGATGCCAGACAAGGCAGCTCGGTTAGAAGAATATTCTGGGAAGTATTTTACGGAAAGAATCAATTCCCCACAGAACTTGACTACTGAAAGAATTCCCCATGACAACAATAGGGAATTATAAATACTATTTATCATAACGGAGAAGAAACAGAAGAGCTCACAGTTTTCTTATTTACAGATTTACTTACCGTATTAACTTCCTGTCATGTCTTCCCATATAGTATAAGAATCAGTCTATTTCCTTCCAAACTTACCTCTTTTCTCATTCTTGAGCATAATAGCTAAAGTCAATGTTAAGCATGGCAGCCTGGCTTTTGCACTGTAAGATAGTGCTGACATTAGTGGCTGTGTCTAATCCTCTTAGCCTGTTTAATTATGATGGTAGTATCCTCTTCTTGATTTTCTTTTAAAAAATGTATGCAAGTAGAAAAATACATTTGCATGTTCCTGGTATATCTAACCAGTGCTTAGGAGTCTTATAAGATGTGTGTTTCTTTTCTATTGGTTTTAATGGTGTGAAATTATTTATTTCTCATGTTTTCTTGAGTATAGTTAGCCTCATTGTGTTAGAGTTTTTCTTTTAGTATCCTCTGTAGGGCTGGGATAGTGGAAAAGTATTGTTTAAATTTAGTTTTGTCATCGAATATCTTGGTTTGTCTACTCATGGTGATTGAAAGTTTTGCTTGGTATAGTAGTCTGGACTGCCATGTGTGGTCTTGTAGGATCTGCAGGACCTTTGCCCAGGCCTTTGTAGCTTTAGATTCTCAGATGAAAAATCAGGCATATATCTGATAAATCTGCCTTTATATGTTACTTGGCCTTTTTCCCTTGTACCTTTTAAGATTCTTTCTTTGCTCTGTATATTTAGTGTTTTGATTATTATGTGATCGGAGGATTTTCTTTTCTGGTCCTATCTGTTTGGTGTTCTCTAAGCTTCTTGTCTCTTTTTAGGCATCTCTTAGGTTAGGAAAAATGTCTTCTATGATTTTGTTAAAGATATTTTCTGAGTCTTTGAGCTGGGGATCTTCTATTCCTATTATTCTTAGGTTTGGTCTTTTAAAGTGTCCCAGATTTTCTGGGATGTTCTCTATTCTGGACTTTTTAGATTTTGCATTTTCCTGGACTGATATACTGATTTCTTCTATCTTATCTCTATCACCTGAGATTATCTCTTACATCTTCTGTATTATGTTGGTGATGTTTACATCTTCTTGTTCTCTTTCTTAGGTTTTCCATCTCCATGATGCCTCAGTTTGTGTTTTATTTTGGTTTTATTGTTATTGCTTCCATTTCCTTTTCAGATCTTGAACAGCTTTATTCATATCCTTCACTTGTTTGATTATATATTCCTATATTTCTTTATATTTATTTGTTTTCTCTTTTAATTCCTCTACCTGTTTGAGTGTATTTTCCTTTATTTCCTTGAGAGGTTTATTCAAGTGCTCTTTAAAGTCCTCTATCATCTTTATAAGATTGGATATAAGATTCTCTTCTTATACTTCAGTTTCATTAAGAAATCCAGGTTTTGTTGTAGCAGGATAGCTAGGCTCTGGTGGGCCATATTGCCCTGGGTCTTGTTGACTGTGTTCTTAGCTGTCTTTTAGGCATCAGTTTTCCAAAGTGTTGGCTGGATAATCCTGATGCAGCAAGATTTCTCAGGAAACTGGGGTGATTCATGAGTCAGACAATGGAGATCAGGGTACACTACTCTGTTGCCTGTGCCTCAAGCAGACCCTAATCTGCAGGCTGGGTGCTGGGCAGACCCAACTCTACAGTTATATCCCAGTCAGACCCAGATGGGGTGACAGGTGGACCCAACTAGGATGGGTAGTTGGGCAAGAATCAAACCAATTATTTTGGGGTCCCCCAAATGTTTCCATGGGGAGGTAGTATGTTCCTGGGGTTCCGCGAGGCTCCTCTAGACCAGAGAGCCAGGCCACAGCTAGACAATCAAGTATGATATAGTTAAATAATATTTTAAAAATTCTTTTTAGGTATTTTTAATTCTTTCTCTGTAAGATATGAAATACCATTGTACTTGGCATACTGGATAATGCCATGATTTTCTAATCTTGAAACATAATATATATTTTAAATAATATTCTGTGATTTATTATATGTATTTCTGAAAAAGTTTGCTGCTTCTTTTTTCTTATTCTTTTTTGTTGCTGTTTTGCTTTTTGTTTTTTATATTGTATTTATTTATTTATTTATTTATTTATTTATTTTATTTATTGTAGTTTAAGTTGATCTCAACTTGCTATATACCAAGCTGGTAATGAACTCAGATATTCTCTGGAAAACATTATATTTCTGAGTTCCAACTGCTGGGAGGCTATAAGTCCCTTCCTGGGGTTCCTGAGTCTTTAAGGAGCTTACTTTACTCTCTTTAAATCTTGATTCTGCCCATGTGGTACCATCTCTAGTTCAATAAAAAACAATTGCAAACTAAAAAGCCATCCTAAGTTTCTGATGCTTTATGCAATTTCATACTTACATTTGACAATCAAAATTATACAGAGATATAATTACAAAGTTAGGTTTATTAACTTTCTTGAGTAAATATGCAAAGTAATCAAATTGTTTCATTAAAAAGTAAATATTTGTCTGTTGAGTTAGTTTGCATGCTGCTGTGGTTATTTAAGACAAAAAATAAATATTATAAATAGGTATCAGAGAGAAACTTACCAATGAAAATTTAATATGTATAAATTTATATATTATATATATAACTATTACATATATGTACCATATATAATATATACAACTATATTATAATACATGTAACATGTGGTAATGAGCAAAGCTAATTTAGAGGCCAGAATGTAACTACTGATACACTCCCCTACCCTTAAATAGTTTGTATTTTATTCATTCACTTGATTCTTTTTGGAGACAGTGTCTTACCATGTAGCCCTGGCTGGCCTCAAGCTCGCTAAGCTCCACCTGTCTCTACCCTTTCCAGGCATGTACATGTGTGTGCATGTACTAGGAAGGGGATGAAGACTAAAGAAACAAAGAAGCGTAAGTAGTATAATCCCAAGGAACTTGAAAGAAGAAGAAGGTGATAGAGGACAGTCTTATTCTCAGGACCACTTGAGTACCTAGACCACAGATGTTTCTGTAGTCATCACTACTTTGTCTTCTTTATGGTATGGCAGGCCAACATTTGTCAACTAGTATCTAGTTATAGTGTTCATGTATTTAAAATGAGAAGCTCTCTAAATTCAGAAGTGATTTGAGAGAAAGATTCTATTCTAAACTATAGAAGAAAAGACAATGACGAGACCCTTAGGGAAGGTGTGGAGAAGTGATGGAAAGGAAAGCATCCTGATCTGGCCTTCTATAGTGGCTATGACTCTAAACCTCTGCAGTCCATCGCCACCAACTGGGCACCAAGTGTTCAAACAGCTGAGCTTGTAGGAAAGCTACAGTCTCCAGACCCATATCATTTTCCTCTCAGTGGCAACCCTGAACTTGATAGTGACTGATAATTTTTAACCCCTCAATTTACCTCACCTGTTACTTTGCCACACACTGGATTGCTACAGAAATCCTTCGCTTAAGGAGTTGAAAGTGTTTTGTTGAAAATTCATTTATCTAAAAGCAACAGTAAAGATTTATGGATAACCAGCAGTCCTGAAACTCCATTATTGTCTGACCTCAGCTCTGTCAGCGATAAGTCATCCTTTTAAAGACAAAAAGACTCTGTGCTGTTTCCTTGACCCTGTGATACTCAAGTGAATATCATGGAATTTACTTATAAATATTTTACATTGCTTTGTGAAAGTCTTTTTTCTATCATTGCATAAAGGAGAAAATGACATTATTTAAAAGAGTACTGTATCAGGAGCCTGAAATCTTGTGTCTGCTTTCTGAATAGCAATAAGCTAATGGATCATAGATTTGCTTCCTTGGGTGTTTTCTAATTTAAAACAATGAAACTATTGAACAAGGTAAAATGTAAGCTTGCACATTCACCATCACCATAAATGTTCATAATACTAATAAAGAAAACAAGCCCTGCAGAACTGTTTCTAAATTTTAAAAAAGAGACTATCTTTAGATGTTGCAGAATTATGGTCGTGTTTCACTTTATTTACAAGAGAGAAATGGAAGAATGGAGAAATGGAGAGAAGAGAGTAATGGAGAGAATGATAGGCTAGATAGATTGTTCAGCAGTTAAAATCTTCCTACTGTTTCAGAGGGCCAAGTTTCAGTTCCCAGCACCCACATGGTGAGTCACAACAGCCTGTAAGTCCAGTTCCAGGTAATCTAACATCCCTTTCCAACCTTTGCAAGCTCCTTTATGCACAGATGCACTTATGTTCATTCAGGCCCATATAATACATAAATAAATATAAATGACTATTTTAAGGGAGAGAATAAGATAGAACATGCTATATATAGATATGAAGATAGATGTTCAGGGTTCATTTACAATCTCCTTAGTTTTAGAAAGGAAATCAAACTACTACATAAGAGAGAAAAAGATTATTTTATAAGGATTTCACAATATATAATAAGAACTAGAGCCATAGCCAGACAGTTTAATAGTGATGGATCTATGTTAGCAGAAACATCTTTAAAACCCATTTCAGATTTCCAAGTTAGATGATCTACCTGACCTGACTTGGATTCAAATCTCATCCCAGGAAGATATCATCAGTTCTAGCCTTCCAACTGGTGATGATTCAAAGAAAGCTTCACCAAGGAGTCTCTACTGCTGGGAGAGGTTTTTCTCAAAAATCTCCATGAACCATGCTAGAATCTCAATGTGTGTGCCCACCCCATATGCCCTCTGAATATGGTGCCCCAGAGATTTGAATGACTTAATAACAAATGAGAAATATTGCTTCAAGTTTTAATTCTTGACTGTCTAAGAAAATTGTTAACCTATAAAAACTTTCTTCCTTTTATCAGTAAAATAATCAATCGGAATCAAGGTAATCAGAGTTGTCCATATAAGGCATTTCATTACTCAGTAACAAAAAGACAGCTGGGCCAGCCTGATGTTACCAGACAGACATCGTGAGCCTCCTCAGAGAACTGCCATTGATGGGAGCTGTGGAATGGCATCAATAATTCAGACAACCTCACAAGTGCTGGCCAGCAGCTGGTCTATTGACAGGGGCCTCATCACTTATTCATGGTTCAGATATCTATACTGGTTCATGGTCTGGTTTTACAGCTTCTTTAATTGTAGAGATAACAAAGGGGACATAGCAACTCGCCATTAAATCAAGAACACTGCTCTGCATTATAACGGGATAAGGTGATTGCTTCTTATAGAAACTAATCGGCATTTGAAACCTCAAGAGAATGTTTGGCCTCCAAAAAATAATATTGTATTTTAAAAATTTATTATTTTACATATTTGCTTAAGATATAAATAAAAAGTTTTTTTTTTTTTTTTTTTTGTTTGTTTTTTTTGCTATCATTATATTGATAGAACCACAGGCTTGTGGAATGGAAAGTTTCCTTGAGACAAAAGAGTCCTTCCTTTTTGCTTGGCTTAAGAAATATAAACCTGGGACTGGATTTATGACTCAAGGTTAGGGACATTTGCTGCTCTTGCAGATGATCAAGGTTCACTTCCTAGGACCTATGTGGCTGCTCACAACTATCTGTAACTCCAGTTCTATAGGATCTAAAATTTTTCCTTATTTCTATGAGTACTAGGAATGTACATGGTACACAGAACTAAAGCAATTTCTCTCCAGACCACGTTGCTGGTTATAAAGGTACTAAATATGGAAATCAACCTTAATGAAATTTCTCTTTATACTGTATTTTACACACAGAATTAGCCTTATCATCAATAACTCTTGATGTGAGCTGCAGTCTTTGTTCATCAATAACTAATCAAACTTTTTTTTGTTTTTTTTTTTTGGTTTTTGGGGATTTTTTTTGTTTTTTGTTTGTTTGTTTGTTTGTTTTTATTGGAAATTTTATTTACATTTCAGATGTTCTCTCCTTACCCCATTCCCCCCTCCCTCCCAGGAACTCACTATCCCTTCCCCCCTCCTCCTGCCTCCACGTTGGTGTACCCCCACCCACCCTCCCCGTACCTCACCTCCCCACCCTCGAATATCCCCCCCCCACGACGTCCAGCCTTCATGGACCAAGGATCTCTTCTCCCACTTATATATAGCTCCCTTGCATATATAGCTGGAGCCATGGGTCCTCCCTAAGCGCTCCCAGGCTGGTGGTTTAGACCCTGGGGCTCTGGTTGGTTGTATAGAAAGGCCTGTTACCTTATCATCTCCCAAAGGAGCTAAAACTTCGACAGCTATTTGTGTCATTTGACATGGCCCTTTGTGTTTTCCTCCCTACTCAGAAGGAGCCTAACACCTGAATTCTGCCTTTTCTTAATATGTTTTTCTATATTATTGTTACATGGAAATATACTCCTTGAGCAGGGCATTTAGATTTTTTTCTTTCTTAAGCTTCAAAAAAGATGTATGACATACTATATAATACTTTACTGCAAAGCCTCACTAATATATTTGTGTGTGCCTGGACCACAGATTTTGCAGTCTCCTGATAATGGGCTTTTAGAGAGCCAGTGTCTTCATAGAGTGAATAGTCCTCCAGTGGCTCCAGTGGATGTTCCCTGTTCTATAGATGTGACCCTTTACCAGGCTATATATTAAGCAAGAATTGCTACATAAGAAACTATGTGACTGCTCTGCTTTGGGAAATATGACAAAGTATCTCTTAAGAGAGAGAGAGAGAGAGAGAGAGAGAGAGAGAGAGAGAGAGAGGAGAAAGAGCAGCCGCAGCAACTCAGAGAGGGGGGCTCTGTCAGGAAAGTGCCAGCTATGCAAGCATGAGGACCTGAGTTCAAATACAAGAATCCTTGTAAAAACCAGATGCTGCAGCACTCCGTGATTGTAGTCTCAGTATCAAGAGCTCAGAGATAGGTTGATTTGTGAAGTCCACCAGCTAGTCAGCCTAGCCAAATGGGTGAGGCAAGATACCGGTGAGATACTTAAGAATAAAACAAGCAGCTGCATCTAAGGAATGACACTGGAACTCACATGGTTATGGCATTTCTGCAGAATACATACACATACACACACCACACACACAACACACACACAGAAATTGCAGGCAGTATATGGCTGAGATCAGTGAAGGACAAGAAAGTATGACAATAGAGCAAGCATGTTAGGTTTTATGGGCCACATACAATCTCTGAGGCTCCAGTCTCACTCTGTCAAGGCACCTCTGTGAACCATTACCTCAAACATAGTTCCGAGTGTCTTTTCACATTTTTATTCTCCTTGCATAGACATCTGCTTTGTTAACATGTATTTTAATATGAATTTTCTTAGTATTAGTCGTCACTAAGGCTGCCAAATTCAAATGTGAAAGACTAGACAGTGTAACAGTTTATTCTCTTACCTTCTAAAGACTGGAAGTCCAAGATCAAGGTGTCCAAAGGTTTGGTCATCCTGCAGCCTCAGCCCATGGCTTGTAGTTGATCCCATCATATTGACCTTCCCTCAGTGTATGCACATGCATAGTCCTCTAGATGTTCTAATTCCCTCTTCCTGTAAAGTTACCAGTCACACTAACTTGGCACTTACCACCTCAATTTAGCTTGATCATGTCTAAGGGCTCTGTCCCAAATACAGTCACTAGAGCTCCCATGGTTATAGTGTCATCATAGAGAATTTGAGTGAGCATAATTCAGCTAATTATCATGTACTTAATTTAATCTCCCTTTGTCATTTTTAATGCTGTGTCTTACTTAAGTTTCCTCCTCTTTTGATATGTGTTTGTTGGCTGCTCAGTTCTGGCTTAAACTTTTAAGTTCAGTTCTCCCTGAAGCAAGCAAAATCATCACGAAACTTGGAAGTGTGATCATGTTTTATTCTCTTTGAACCTTCTTTGACTCTCAAGTAGCCTCAAGACAATAGCCACTGGCATATTGCACCCTCTATACCCTGCGCCTGCCCTCATCCCCAGCCCTGCCTCTCACCAGGGACACTTTCACTTCCTGTGATGCAACACAAAATTCTTGCAGTCCAGATCTTTAAAAGTCCTTTTTTGCTGAAGTACTACCTCTCCCCTAACCCAGCCCATTAAAGCTTTCTATTAATTTATCATCCCCAAGAGCACAGCTTACTAACATCTGAGAAAAACATTAGCCAAGAATCATTTTCAGCAGTCTGAGTTAGCTATTCTTGCCATGTCATATACCAAGCTGTGTTCTCATATATGTAGCATCCTATATAATCATACTTACCTGGGCTAACCACTTGATGGTCTGGGAAGTGTTTTGATTTATTCATATTTATTCAGTGCCTAGCAACCAGTTCTTGGGTACAAAGTAAATATTAATACATAAGTAAAAGAATGATATATAAAATAATTAAAAAGAGTAGCTATATGGAACATTTCTATATGTTATATCCATATACTAATGTCCAAATTCTAAAAGTTACCTATTACAACCTTTAAAAATACTATTTGATTTTTATTAAGAAATGCTAAAAAATCAGAGTATATATACATATATTATATATATATATGTACACATATATACATATATAAAGGGTATGCAAAGAAGTAATATGAAAATTAATATTAACTATAAAAAGATATTTTGCAAGTGGGAAGATTGTACATATTTACTTCTTTTTCTTGTTTTCCTGAATATTTTAACTAGATTTAGTATGAGGAAATGCTCCATGATTCTATCCCTATTCCTCATCCCTGGAATTGTTCTTTATATTTCCTTGCTGTAAGATAAAATATATGGTATCTGGAACAAATTTTATTCTACCATTTCCACATTTTAGTGTATCTCCCCCTAAGTAGCATACAGAGCTTAGAGGATAAATTTCTCTCCAACCTACTGTGAAATTTCCATTACGTCCTTCATAACTTCTTCAGGACTTGGCCCAAAGGACAAATGGAGAGTCTGATCTTTGATGAAGGGTAACTTCAAGCTAAAATTATCTACTGTGATGGAGAAACTCTTCCAAATGGTCACATCCTGCTGCTCTGAAGGTGAGAGTCAGCCCATGATTCACATGCTGCCAAGCTGCAGAATGCTAGGCAGACTCAGAAAGACCTCACTCATAGCACTATTCCATTACAGTGGCATCTTACCTGCTGGTGTTACATAAGTGCTTTTACTTTTCTAGATATCCAACGGATCAGGCATTACACTTGAAGCACACATACAAAATGGCTTGGAGGAAAGTGCAGAGTCACTTAGAGGAAAATGCAGAAAGAAAGAGACAGTATGATTTAAAGAAAAGAATAAAGCAGTAATAGTATGGTGTGTGGAGTCCTTCTTTTGAAACTTCTGTGTTGATTACATCCCTTGCCAGATAATTGAACTACATCTTCAAAGATGAACAAGATCTTATTGATCCTTTCATATAAGTAAACTTGTTTTCACTTGAGCAAGAGAAAGACTTGATAAATGTACTACTTTCCCTTCTCTGGGAAACCTAAGGAGTAAATTGCATGCAACGTAACATGAATGTTTTAAATTTGGGTCATGTTTTCTGTAGGTTCTGTTATCAAAAGGACCAGGTTTCATACTTTTTTTTAACCCTTAGCCACTGTTGACCTTATAAATTGTTTAGTCTTCTGAAGCTTCCATTTCCTCTATTATAAGGTATTTGTTTTAGAGTATATATTATGAAAGTTTATGGTAGGATTAAGTGAGAAACTAGTTAGTCCTAGAGTATACAAGGCATTTGTGAGATCAAGATTTAAGAGAGTTAAATTTTCTTCAAGGAATCAGCCCCTGGGAATTTATCCATGCTCTAGTAGATGGTGCTATGCACACACACACCACACCAAGAGAGAGAGAGAGAGAGAGAGAGAGAGAGAGAGAGAGAGAGAGAGAGAGCAAACTAAATGGACTCAGTGGATTTAAAAATACAGCAAATAAAACTGGGAAGGAAAAGTAGTAGAGATATAGGGAAGATATTAGAAAAGAAGAAACAGATGAGCAGATTTCATTAAAGCATATTTTGTGCATGCAGGTATGAAAATATCAAATAATAGAAAGGGGGATTTAAGAACTTTTGAAAAGGAAACACTTCATACTATTTGGGGTTCCTAGCTTTAATATCTATATATGTTACTAATTTTATAGACTGGAAATGGACAGGAGGCCAAATACTGATGATACTTAGTGAATACCTGGTGGAAGCTGCCTCTCATAAGTGATTTTCACATATTAACTTCCTTGTTTCCCAAAAAGCAGTCATCTGTGCAGTTGCTCATTCTCTATTATGCACTTTAGAGATGAGACCAACGCAGTGGAGTATATTAGACAAAGTACCTCCTTATCCCCACTGAGACTCCAATACTGGCAAGGCAAGACTGGATTTACCTCTAGAGTCCCTGTTCTGATCTTGACCCTGGGCTGTAGATCAAGAGCTAGCATTGGTGCCTGGTAGCAAAAGAGGCCCCCATCATCTCCTGGTAATCATTTATGTCGTACCATCATGTACTCCAGAGCAAGATTTGATCCAGTGAACACATAGCTTTGGAAGGTAGCCTTGCATACTTAGTAATGAATTAGGAAAGAGTAGGAAGACGTATACATTATAATACCACAAAACCATAACTGAGTTGCTGGCTAATCAGCTTCCTTCCTTGGTCATTTATTTCTTCATTCTTCCCAGGGTCTTAAGCATAGCTCCAGAAAAAGGGGAGTAAATACATCACTATGAGTGATGAGTTTATCCCTGGAAGAAACTGGAAAGCTGTGGAAGAGTTAGCCATTTCACTGAGACAGTTTTCCATGAATTCTTAAATTGACACATTACCACACATTCAACTAAGCAGAGAGTAAGAAACAATGTGCTCAAATGAAAAAATCATTGAAATAAAGTTCTTGTCAGATAGGAGGGCAAAAAAGTATATTCACTAATGGCGGTGCAAAAAAGAAGAAATAGAGGGCAAAGAGAAGAGAAAAAGGGGAAAGAGATCAATTAAAAAGAAGAAAGAAAAGAATAAGAAAAAAGATGAGTGGCTTGAGTTCCTACCTCCCCTTTGTGCCTGTCAAAATTTATAATACAGCAGAACATAGCTGGCAACAAGAATATAAAGTGGGCCAACACCAGTGTCTTTAAATAATGTCATTGTAAATATTCTAAATGTCATTTATTCTCATTATGTCAGCCACACTGAGCCAATAGCTATAGGCCTTTGTATTTTATGAATACTCCTTTCCATTTTGGGATGCATGCCTGGATTTAGCAGCCTTGGACTATATTTATCACCCTTAACAATTTCATTCAAATAAGTCACCAATATACATGTGGAATTATATTTTCTGACTTACCTTCCAAATTCCAAAGGAGCATCTTTTTGAAAATGTTATGTCACTCTGGGTATAAATGTTTCCCTACCAAAAAATGATAACCCATACTTAGGCATCAAAAAAAGTTTCAGGACGTTTATAGGGACATTTAGAAACATTAGGTGGCTTGAAATATCCCCTGCTAGTGTGCATCATCTCATTTGAAATAATGTATTCGATGGCATCAAATGATGTCCTCGAGAGTGTTCTTCATCTTGCTTTTCATAATAACTCGTGGTCTTATCTCATTTCTCAAAGTGCTCTCCCAATTACAGCTGGCACTTGATCATTTGCATACACAGCACTTTCAGTGCCAAGTTCCTCTTGTGCTTGTACCTTCCAGCCTCTTACCCAGCCTGAGACCCTCTCAGAAGCTGTGAGCGCCAAGTGTGAGGGGGAGAGGGAAGTTGAGGTGGAGGAAGGGCAAAACCTCACAGTATTGCCTCAGTCTCCCTGTAAGATTCTCAGTGACCTAAGTTTGTGTTTCTTCTCTTTATCTGCTCCCCAGCAATTCACACACCTCATCTTATTCATCTCCCTGTCACTAAACATAGTTCTTTGTGCCACTACTCCAATAACTAGGTAGACCACGTTTCTACCTAGTTGTTCTTCAACATGAATCTATAACTCTTTCCCTTATTATCAAAAATGCATCAGAGTTATCTACCTTACCTATGCTGTCAGACCCTAATACTAACTCCATATTTTCTTCAAGTCTCTATTTACATGCTTCTAGGCACACTTTGTATTTTCTTAGGCCTAAAATCTTGTAGAGAATGGCTCTTTATGCTGAACAAAGGCTGATCCAGACAGTACTGGTTTTGTTTGTTTCTTTATTTTGGGATCTACCCACATTTTCTTACCCTGTGAACCACTTGTTCCTTCAAGCTCACCTGTGCCCCTGGCTCTCACTCTAGCATACCCTCCATTATTTGCTCTTTACCTTTTAGGACAATTCAAATGTCATTTGCTCTAAATGAGTCATGTTAAGCCTAGGAGAACCTTCTGTGATTCAGTTACTAACTGTGCTCTTTATGAAGATCATGCATCCATTAAATCCTTCTTTAGTTTCCCCCTTTCATATTTAACGTATTCTCTGAGATCAATGCCATCATATGGACCACTGACTGACTCCCCACCCTCATGCCTGCATGGGAACCCATAGCAAACAAGGCTTGTTTATTGAAAAAAAATGCTGAACTTATGATCATGTAAGAGTTAGATTTGAAGTAACCCCAGTTTCTCTCCAAATGTTTCCACATACAGGTAACACTCCCACCTTCAGCTATTTTGCCCTCATTTATTTATATTCCATAAGACACAACCAAGGCTCTTATCAACAAAAATTGGGAGTTCAGATTCACATTTCAAAAGATGCCTCTTTAGAATTTGGGAGATAAGTCAGATTTCACTGGAATTCAGCAATGGTTGTTCGGTGGCTCTGAACAGATGATGGTTTCTTTTGTTGTAGCCCTAGTATCTCCTGTTCCATCTTTCTGCATCCTATGGTTCCTATTGTAAATGAACCTTCAAACTACATTCCCAGAGCCAAGAGATCAAATACCAGGATAATGGTGGGATGCCCAGTGATTGTGTAAGCGTGAAAAGCAATACGAGGGACACTTAGAACCTAGAATGGAAAAGCAGGGGATTCTATTCACATCTACAGCATTTAACACAGGAAACGACAATGTTAATAGCCCTTTAAGCTCCTGTGTATCTGTTATGCTTTTCTAAGTACTTGGTGCCTGCAGGTGACCACTGTACATAAACCACAAGTTTTCTCTTTTGGTACCCCATTTGAAACCCTAGAGACTGTGTGTGTGTGTGTGTGTGTGTGTGTGTGTGTGTGTGTGCATGCTCATGTATGTGCGTTTGCATGTGTATGTATGTTTGCTCAAAGTGCACAGACAAGAGCACATGCGAATTTGTAGGTGTGCTCTATCTATGTATTCTGAGAGTATGTGCAAGCCAAAAATTGATTTCAGAAATCTCTTATTCTCCACCTACTTTTCTGAGGACATGGTCTCTCACTTTACCTACAGTCTGCTGTTTAAGCTCAGTTGGCTGGCCAGCAAGCTCCAGAGATCTGCCTGTCTCTGTCCTCTTCCTTTATCTGTGCTGTGCCACCAGTGCTGCGGTTACAGCATGCCAACATGCCTTGCTTTTACATGGGTGCTGAGCCTCTGAACTATGGTCCTCTTGCTCATGTAGAAGCACTTTTCTCATTGAGACATTACCTCAAGACCTCTGAGACACCTTACTCTGTGATTATCAGCCCACAACTTGTAAACTTATGCAGGGAATTCGGTGTTTCTTTTTCTTATGGTTAACTCTTTGCAGGTTAAAATGAACCATTCTCAGATCTGAGACAGCACCATAGGAACTCTTGCACAACATTCAAGTTTTATATAGACTATTGAACAGAGTTTAATCTATATGGTATATAAAGTTGACTTCTAGGTACCACAAAAAAGGGTGACTAAAATCATGGAAACATGTGATCAGACAGGTCTAGGAACTAGAATCAAATATCAGGTGTCCCCCAATCCAGAACCATGTTGTGTCTGAATGTCATATTATGAGATATTTCCTATCTTTCCCCATTTAGTGGCTAAATCCTTGCTGGTTCTTGACATATAACTGCAGCATTCCAATTTCTGTCTTGTTATCATGTAGCATTATCCATGCCCATGTAACAACTTCTATTTCTTACAAGTATACTCAGATTATTGATGTTACCAAGGGATAGACACTTGCTTCCCCTCTGGCAACCTAAACTCAACGTGTGACCAATATGGTAGAAAGAGAGAACCAAAATCTTCAAATTGTCCTTTGACCTCCAGATGTCCCCACACAGCCATTCAACCAATCAATCAGAAACATTCTAATCATTAGACTATGGCTTCCCCTTAACTAATGTATGACATCATCTTCACTTGATCATATCACTGAAAAGTTATTTCCAGGTAAAGTCTCATTCATAGGTTCTATATAGAGACAACTTTCAGGACTGCATAAGTCAGTCAGTGTGTTTTAGGAACCTTGGATTCACTTATATTCAATACTGTCCAGATAATGTTTCAGGGTTTCAGTATCTGGGAACAACTGTAATATAATGGTGGATAGGATAACTAAATTTTAGAATTTAAGTCTCCCTGCACAAGGAACTGAAAATGTGTGTCATATACTTAGATACTTAGATCATTATTCTCTCCTCATGCAGGAAATTGGAACATGCCCTAGATGTGGGAGTGCTAAATCCTCCTGTCATCCTCCACTGAACTGTTGCATAGCTTGATCAGTTCTTCCCAGCTCACTGTCAGCTGTCAGTTCACTCTAGCAGACCTAAAGATTCCTCCTCCTCCTCTCCTCCTCCTCCTCTCCTCCTCCTCCTCCTCCTCCTCCTCTCTCCTCTTCATCTTTCTCTTCCTCATTATTATCATATTATTATTATTATTAATTTGCTTGTCATTTTTGTTCCAGGTTTAGCAAACTTTTCCTACAAAGGTTCCTAGAGCAAATAGCAGCAATTTGAGCCAAATGGTCACTATTTCACCTGCTTGACTCAGCCTTTTGCAATTAGCAGTTAACAACTGAAGATAGTTCACAACCAAATCAAGATGGCCGAGTTTCAATAAAAGTTTCTTCATGAACACTGCCAATGAATGTCATAAGTTGCCAGATACTTCCTCTGATTTCTGCATCTATTTAAAGCTGTAAAATGTGCTCAGAACTCAAGGGATGTGCCCAGGGAAGAAGTCTGATTCCTTCAAAGACTTTGTCCTTCTCCCTGACCAGGATGTCTGCCTTTCCCCAGCCTCTCTAGTTCAGACTTCATGGACACAGTTCTGCATTACTGGTCATTTTAACATCCCTCCTCTCTTTTCTCCTTCGTTTCTGTTTCATGCCTTTCGATTATCTCACTTTCACTGGCTGATATAACTCTAATATGAATGTCCACTGCCTCTAATGTATTTGTGTTGTGTTTGTGTGCGTGTGTGTGTGTGTGTTTGTTATATATAACCTCTTGGTTATTACTATTAATTTTGGTTTTTTGTTTCTTCAGGCAAGGTATTTCTGTGTAAACCAGACTAGCCTTGAACTCACTCCTCCTAAGTGCTTTAATCTCAGGTATAGTCTACAAAAGCCAGTATTAGAAATTCATATTTACTCTTGTCAACATCAGAAAACATGACCCAAGGTCTTAGATTTCAGTTATTCTACTTTCGATAGTTTCTATTCAGTCACACTCATTTCAATTTTGCTTCTTTCTCTTGTCTACCCTGGAATTAATTTTAAAATCCCTAACATCACTAACTATTTTATTTACCATGTGTCATTTGAGAATGATTTTTTATTATAAAGTATACCTCCAGTGACATTTTCATATATGAAAACAATTTAAATGTTCTGAAATGTCTAGCTCCTATTTGCATCCTCCAATCATTTCTTAATTGCCTTATGCATAATTTATTTGATTAGCTCTCAACTAAAGTGTACACATTGATTTTCTTTACATGTGCAGTCTCTTCTCTCTTTTGCTCTGTCATCTCAATCTTACTCAGGGAAGAAGCCAGCTCCTTGGTCTATAATGCTTGCTACAGTTAGTTTCCTCACTCTCCCATGGGCAGCAATGCATAAGTTTGATCACTATTATGTTGGATTTCTCTTTGATAGTAATATGTCAGCAGAGGTGAAGCAACTTTACATTGAGAGACTCACACAGTCTTGTGGTGCTCTTTGAGATGCTAGTAGGATTTGAGGCCCAATCGTGTAACCATTATTCAGGATAAACTCTTGACATTCTGATGTCATCCTTTGTTCTTCAAGTATTTGAAATAGAATTTTAGGCAAACTTCCTTTAATATCTATGTTTTATAATGACAATGTTAAATAAAATTAAAAACTCAACTCTCAAAAGAGATAAAAAATAGTTTATTCTGGAACCAAATATGAATGAGTATGACCCAGGAACATGGAATTATTTTTTATAGTACTCCCAATTCCATGTTCTAACATATAACTGTCCATAAAGTTTTTATAAGGAACAGAAGAAAAGTCCATAAATCAATACCTCGCTACTCCCAGTATAAGTCTTTTATCAGTCTGTGTTTGTGGGTGGTACTAAACAGATGTTCCCCCAGGTGCACAACGATAGTCCATCCTTAATGGAGCCAAAGCTGCTTGTCCGACGGTTCTCTCAGGACAATGTAGAGCCTGACAAGCGACTGTTTTACAAAATAAGTAGAAGCATAGGGCTGGCCTGTTCTCAACAGTAAGCAAAATCTAGTGAATGAAGAATGCATTCACCTTTGATAGTTGAAAGTGGTTTTAGAGAGTATTTTATCCAATACCACATGTTTCTTTTCGAAAATATTTTATTACTCAATGCTCCACAGAGAATGAAGGAAAGATCATTCAGAGAGTGTCCCAACTTAAGATCCATCCAATGCACAGGCACTATTACTGATGCCATGGTGTGCTTGCAGACAGGAGCCTAGCATGGCTGTCCTCTGAGGGACTCTACCAGCAGCTGACTGAGACAGATGCAGATACTTACAACCAACCACTGGACTGATGTCAGGGACCCCTATGGAAGACTTAGGGGAAGGGTTGAAGGAGTTGAATGGGATTGTAACCCATAGGAAGAACAATATTATTAACTAACTCAGAACCCTCAAAGGTCCCAAAGGCTAAGCTGCCAAACAAAAAGCATACATGGGCTGGTCCATGGCCCCCACTACATATGTAGCAGAGAACTGCCTTGTCTGGCCTCAGTGGGAAAGATTGCCCTTAATCCTGTAGAAACTTGATGCCCTGGGAAAGTGGGATGCTAGAGGGGTAAGATGATAGTGGGTGAGTGAGTGGTGGAGCACCCTCTCAGAAGCAAAGGGGAGGAGGCAATGAGCTGAAGAACACTTGGAGAGAGGATCAGAAAAGGGTACAATATTTGGAATGTAAATAAAAAAATAATTAATAAAATAAAATACAAATACTAGTTAAAAATAAATGTAAATAGTAATCTTTTATTTAAAAAATATTTTACTAGTTCTTTGGAGTTTCATACCTGCCTTGATCATATTCACTCCCTCTCCCAACTCTCTTCAAATATATTCCTCTTTCCTACCCAACTAACTTGGTGTCCTTTGGATTTTTTAACATAAATCAAGACAAAATTTGTGCTGCCCAAATCTTCTTAGATGTGTGATCTTCTACTGATTTTAGTAGATTTACCAGGGGCTATAGACTTAAAGTAAATGTTCTCCCTTCCTTCAACAAGGAAAGATTGCCAATAGCTAGAGTGGGGTTTGCTGCCCAGCCTCTAGCTTCATGCCTCTGACTTGGGCTCGCCGGACCAAATCCACTCGGCCTTTCCCTCCCCAATGTTGCCTGTAACTCCAATAACCTCATTTATCCCATCATACCATATATTATACTCCTTTCCCTTAGAAGCCACCATCTCCCCGTGGCCTCCTCTTCATTTCCTAACCTCTCTGCATGTTCCAAATGAATCACAAATATTTGAAATTTCTAAGTTAATATCCATGAATGAGACACATTGTTTTTTTCACTTGGGCAAACTAAACTCTTGCTATTTTAAGTCATTTATCCAAATTCACAGCTTATATTTTATGTAACCTCCAAAGCCTCTAACCTCTACTAAATTGTTTTCTATCATGTGTTCTGACTCTAGGTTAAGTTAGCCAATTGAGAGTTAGTTATTTTTTAATCATTTTCCATTTCTAAGATCTTTTCATTTATTAATCCTTGTTCTCCACTCTCCTTTCCTCTGTATTGCTTTCTTCTTTCTCTCCCTTTCACACTCTAAGGTCTCTCCTATGTAAGAACGGTGATTATCCTGCACCTGTCAGTTCTTTGGCTATAAGTAACAAGCCCAGCCATGGTACTGACAACTCCCTAGGCCTGTTGGATAAAGGCAAGCCAACTCATTTAATTGTCATTTAATTGCTTTAGTTAATTAATTAGAGGCCATTGATAGAGTCATGTCTCTATTTCCAAGTTTTATGAAATTTTTCCTAGCACTATTGAAAATTACTTTCTTTGACAATAAAAACAGTAAAAATACCAGCTTTACTTCCTTACCTAAGAGTGGTGGGTGAACATGCAGGTTGCAGAAATAATTGATACTTAGAAAAAATGATTCTCATTAATGTTGCAAGCATGCTAAAATAAGAATGATAGAGCGAAAATAAAGAGCTGGCTTGTTTACTTCAGCACACTTTTTGGAAAACGACGTATCTTTTTAAATTGCCAGGTCAGAGATTTGCTGGCTTTGATGGAAAATGGCAGGATGCCTCACATGTACCTTAAACCCTGGATGTGTCATACCTGGGTTTTAGGTGACGGGGTACCTGAGCAAGGTGCTTTCAGCTGCATTGTTTTTTGATACCACTCCTTTTATTCAGGAAGTGTTTATTGAAAACATGTTCCATTATGAAATGTTAGTACTAGGTAACAAGGACTAAGCAATTAAAATGATACCACTATTGTCCCCAGGGATCATCCATAGAGGCAGCTGTATAAAGTATTTTAACAACACAATATGATATATGGAGATAGGAGGGTTATGGTAAGGCTTAGGGTTAGGGGTAGGTTCGTTGAGGAAGCAGGAGAGAGACTGAGCATATTCCATTGATCTGACATTGAGGAATTGGAGGCAGGTAGTATTTCTAGCCAAGTGCCTCAAAGACTAAGAAAATTCCAGGATAGGTGAGAATATCTCTCTAGTGGATGAGTAGAATTCGCTGGGGAAGAAGAAGAAGAGAATGAAATAAAGGAAAGATAAAGGGAAAGAGAATATCACCTTATACATTTGTACTTCTGTTATAATTAAGGTGATAACACCAGTTTGAGTCCCTTGAATATGTTCACCCTGCTATCTTAAGGGTTTTCTTTCCCTAAAAAGTTATTTCTAGCTAATTATCCTCACTAAGGAATGTAATCTGTCAGCCTGTCTTGCTAATGTTCCTCACAATGGAGGCTGCTCCAGTGAATAGAAACTGACTTAATGGAGAAAATTAGATACTTAGAGGAGTTGATTATTTGGGGATTTTCTTCCAAGGTGAAAAATGTCATCTATCCCATCAAGGCATTTTTAACGGAGCCTGGAGGAGGAACCAGGAGAGCTCCAGCCTCTCCCAGGGAAACCATTGAGATGCACACCATCGTTACCTCACCTATATGCTTCCTCTTCCCCTGCTTGGCAATGACAGTGACGAAGGGTCAAGGTGAAAGGAAGGACCACCTTAGGAGACTGTTCTGTCAGATCAAACCAAGCAGGCTCATTCACCTGTGTGACTTTTGGGGAAAAGAGCAAGGCTGGAGACTACAGTGGAGATTCTCTTAATGTACAAAAACATTAAATTGTCATGTGACAATACAAATATCTAGAAATCTCAGTATTCCCAACCATAGCAAAAGCTTTACACATGGGAGTAAGGACAGGTGTAATTTCTCATGTCAGTTCATTGACTGAACTGCCAACCGAAAATAAAGCTCCTCCACGATCAAGTGGCCATTTACTTATATTTTACACATAAGAATTTGGCCTGAGTTAGAGTGGTTTAGAGTGTGTGACACACTAAATGCTATTGCTTAGATTATTCCAGCAGTTCTCTGAGATGCACTTTTCTTTTGAAGCCACTCTGTCATTGTTGTTTTACTTCATGCCATAACTATTTGACCAATTCCAATATTCATGTATAGTGGCACTACATGCATTAGAGTGCTCTGTGTAAGGAACCAGAGCTCAGATGCTTGCAATTAAACTTTAAAGAGGAAAAATGGACATGAGCACCAATGTTATCAACTAAGGAAAGAAAATGCTGATGACGACAGCAATGGCGTTGCATCTTAGACATGGTTTGGCTTTGTTCTTTCATATATTCTTTCAGTTCAAAATGTTATAAATATTGTAAGGCATTGGAAACTACAGATATCTCTGGATCTAAATTATTATCAAATTATGAAGTTTAAAATACTTTCATTGTATCATCTATACAGATTATCTGTTTGTTTGGTTGGGTTTGTTTGTTTTAACCTGTAACTCTACAAACTGTACTTCGAATGAATATTTCACAAGACTCTCTAATAATAATGGAGGGATTTCCTGGATATTAAATAGAGAAGATGCCTACTGTTGGCAAAATATTCACTGATTTGAACACTATCATG
This sequence comes from Mastomys natalensis, assembly GCA_021653895.1. NCBI lineage: Eukaryota > Metazoa > Chordata > Mammalia > Rodentia > Muridae > Mastomys > Mastomys natalensis. Next base: position 560,075 of record JAJTUV010000961.1, on the reverse strand, counting down.
ATCATAGCATTCTAGATACAGGATAATAGTAAATTAAATTTACACAATAATAACCCAAATTTTGACCAGAGAATAGGAGGAGACACAAGCAATAAAAGTAAGCTCCATAATAAAGAATACTTGTCAATAGATAGGCCATCCCTGAGGGTAGTAATTGTGTACCTAATTAGTAGGTTAAATGTGACATGGTAAAGGACATGGCAGGTGATACATTTAAGTGTGTTAGGTGGATGGGATGCATGGGCATTATTGAAAATATGAGGTGAGGCTGGAATTTGCAGAGGTGAGAGAGGAAGCATTGGAATCCTCTTAGGAGAAAGATATCCTAGGTAGAGGAAAGAACAAGACAAAGGCACTCTACTTCAAAAGCTTAACTTTGAAATGCAGCTAGGGTTTAATGTAGAGGAGTTGATATTTGGAGTAATGGAATAATAATTTTTCCAACAAAATCTGTACACGTTACCTTAATACATCTGTAAACAATGAGAGGAATATTTAAAGATCCATAGGAACCATTAGCCAAGGGTCAGAAGTGATACTTCCTTAATCTCCAAGGTTGAATTCAGATCAATATCTAGTTATTGTCCTCAAGTATAAGCAACAGAGGGGCATCACGTGTCATGTGAGACCTGAAACTCTTTACAGTTGCCATTGAACTCCCTTCTTATCGAACTGAAATAGAGTTGTACCGTATAGATCAGATAGCCTTGATCTCAAGATCCCCCTGCCTCTGCCTCTCTGGGTCTGAGATTACAGGCATGCACTGCACCATCACACAAGTGATGGATAAACTCTTGACTGACAAATATCACAAAAGTCATGTATACTCATGGAGGAAACAAAAGGGAAGACTGGTTTGTGTTGATGTAAGAGTCAACAACTCCAGCTGTCGTGGGAAAGGATTTCACAGCCTCATCAATGGAACAAAACCATTAGCAAATAGCTAACAGCATCCTAGAAAGAAAAAAGAAGACATAAATTCCAAATTGTTTTTCAGATGGGTGAGAGTGAGCTCCGGTTATTTATGCTCGTTCTCAGCATTTGATGCATCATCCATCTTTGGCCTGGAATTGTGAGCCGAAAACTCATCACCATTTCCCACCACCTGCGGAAACATTATCTGCACTGGGAACTCATTTCCTCACTGCTTCCCACAGAGTCCCATCTGCTTTACATACCTCCTTTTTCCACACGTGATTAAAGCTGCTCACACCACCTGAGTGATGCACATAGCTGGGTTATGGCCTGTTCAAACATCTAAAGCCAGCTATACTGTAGAATCTCAGAACCCGTACCTGCAGGAACTCTTACAGGGCTCACACAATGCATATCAGGTGAAGAAAGTAAAAATAATGACAACAAGCCTATCATGATTTAAGACAGCAGGTTCATAAATATTGAAAATCCTTCCAAACAAAATTATTACCTGTGACTTATTTTATGATGAACTTACATACCTGGAAGATTGGTGATATTCTCAAATGAATCCAATTATAAATGACTAAAACCCATCTATTACAGCATTGTGTGAAATAAAATAGTTTGTAAATGTGAATTATTCTAAGAACTAGAAGTGATGACAGAGAAATTTTAATTTCTAATAAACTACACATAGGTTTTATAAATGACTTCTGTTTGCTAATCAAGTTTGTGTACATGAACATTTATATAAAATTTACTTAAAATCAGGTACACATTATTTTTTACATTTTTCTTCTTTCTTCTTTTAAAGATTAACTTATTTTTAATTTGAGTATGAATATTTTTCCTACATATATGTATGTGTACAACATGTAAGCCCGGTGCTGTCAGAGATCAGAGAGCCTCAGATTCTTTGGAACACAGTTAAAACCAAAACTAAGAAATATGAGAAGGAATGTAAAATTAAAATTTGTCACTCATCCTTGTCTGTCTTCCCAACTCTTAGAGTATTTTACTGACACCCTATGTTCTTAAACTTTATTACTTCATTATACTGTAAATACACAGATTTGTGTACTACAGCTATGCTTATGTTTTTATTTGTATTTCATCTTCAATCTTTGATTTCAAAGTTAGCCTACATTGATTAAAACTCTCAGTTAATCTATATTAAAATATATTGTCATATGCAATTTTATGCTTTTAATGATTTATTTTTAAAATCCTTTTTAATAGACTTTTAAGCTTTCTGTTTTTTTTTAATTTACTATACCAAAGAGTAATTACAACGTATTTTCTTATATAAATGTTCAGTAGTGTTTCTAGCATCCATGATTAGGAATAACTGTTACTGTAAGATGTATGCATCTTCAAAGTTTTTAGTTACTGACAAATGGTTTTACAAAGGAGTTGCTAGAATCATGCTTTGAAGGTTTCAGATAGTTCATCAAGAATTCCGATACTGCCACACTGGTAGTTGGGGAGGAAGGGCTTATTTGGTTTATATATCACAGGTCACAAGTCCACTGATGGAGGCCAAGGAAGTATAAGGCAGGAACTGAAGTAGAGGATATGGAGGAAATCTATTTCCTGGCTCCCAATGGCGTGCTCAACCTGCTTTCTTCTAAAACCTAAGATCATCTGCCCAAGTACTCTGCTACCCATAGTAATCTAGGCCCTCCCATATCAATCATTAATTAAGAAAATGTCCCACAGACTTGGTACAGGCCAGTCTGATGAAGCCATTTTCTATCTTTAAAGAATTATTATGAATTTTTTAAAAAATATCATTTTCAGTCTCCCAACTCCCCCAGATCTTTTTCCACTCTCCCAACTTCATATTCTCTCTATGTATCTCTCTGTGTCTCTCTCTGTCCTTTTATCTCTCTCTCTGACTCTAAATCTTTTTTGTTTCTATGTCTCTGTCTCTCTCCCTCTCTCTCTCTTTCTTTCCCTCCCTCCCTCCCTCCTTTCCTCCCTCTCTCCTTTCTCTCTCTCAGAAATAAACAAGTAAAACACAGGAAAAAAAGCACAGACTCCAGTTAGTTTTGAGCAACTACTCCGGAGTATCGGGCTTGCCCTGGAACATGGTTGATTTACACAGTGTCACTCCATTGAAGAAAACTGATTTTTCCTCTCCCAATGGCTATCACTTGTAAATAGTTTCTTGGTGACTTTAATCTCACTTCCCTACTTCTATGCTGAGATTTTACTCACTTCAGCTTCTGTGCACTGTCACTGTAGGCTCTGGTAGACATCTTTCCTACTGGGTCTTGAAAATGTTTTTATTTTGTTTATTTGTTTTTTCTTAAAGAGGCCCCACCACCTCTGGATCTTATAATGTTTGTATCCTGACTTCCATGTAGATCCCTGAGCCTTGAGCAGGAGGTTTTAATATTGACAGCCAATGTAGAGCTGAGTATTCAAAAGTTTCTCTCTTTCTGTTGTCTTGTAAAAGTGTCTTGTTAGGAGACTCTGTTAATTACTATCTGATGCAGGAAATTTCTCTGATGAGGGTTGACAAGTTCACTTATCTGTGGATATGGCAATGTGTCATTAGGAGTAATAGTAGTGTTATGATGATTTAACAGACTAATAGTAGGTCTTTCTATAGGGCTCATGACCTATCTAGTCTTAAGTTCTTGGCCTCATTATCAGTATCAGGCATGGGTTCTGTACCATGGTGTAAGCTTTAAATTCAATCAAAAGGTGACACTATAGTGCAGGCAGGTATATCTTGCAGTAAGTCACAATAATAGCTTACAAGTTTCAGAGCTGGGTGGGATTGATGTTACTTCCTACTCCAGCAGTGTGAGAAACTCTCAGGATTCAAAGAGAGAGACCCTAGATGAAATGCCCTACAGTGGGAAGAGGGAACTTGTAGAGCCCATCTCTAGCAAAAAGGGCATCAAGTAAGGGATGGGGGTTGCCATCCCACACTCAAAACTCTGACCCAGAATTGCTCCTGTCTGAAAGAACTGCAGGGACAAAAATGGAGAGAGCCTGAGGAAAAGGAGGTCCAGAGACAGACCCAAAGTGAAATCCAGCTCAAGGGGAGGTTCCAAGGCCTGACACTATTACTGCAGCTATGGAGTGCTTACAAAAAGGAATCTATCATGACTGCCCTCCAAAAGACGCAACAAGCAGCTTAAAGAGTCAGTTGCAGATATTTGCACCCAACCAATGAACAGAAGCTGCTGACCCGTGGTTGAATTAGGGAAAAGCTGGAAGAAGCTGAGGAGGAGAGCGACCCTGTAGGAGGACCAGAAGTCTCAACTAAACTGGACCCCTAAGATCTCTCAAACACTGGACCACCAACCAGGCAGCATACAGCAGCTGATATGAGGCCCCCAACACATAAACAGCAGTTATCCTGCTCTCATAACTCCAGGGCCATAACTCCCACCGGCCACAAATGATGAGGAGTGAGGGAGGAGGATGGTATCTCTTCCTTGTTCATGCCACTGCATAGGAAATGAGTGGTAGGGCCCGCTCTCTCACATTTGTATCCTTGGTGGCTTACAAGCAAGTCCCACAGTGTTGGGGAGGAGGCAGTCTCCTGAGTACTGGAGCTGGCTAGGGCAGGGGCAGGTCTCCTGACCTCATTATTCCAGAGCCAGATATCCAACGATGTCCAGGACCCCACCATGGTCCCAGATGGCATCGCCAGCTACTCACATCAGGCTGTTCCCCACTGCTCTCCAGTTTCCAGTTCTGCCTCTCTTCATTGTGCCCACATCCTTCTGTTTCTCTTTATCTTCCATTGTCCACCACTTATTTGCTCCTCTTAGTGTCACCTAGGGTCTCTGAGTGTCTAGGGTCATCTGAGGAGTGCTCTCAAATGTACTATGCCTTACTCATACATTATGGCACCAGGCAGGGATCATCTTACATATGGTCTACCTCCCAAGGCCTGCACAGCGCCAAACTGGTAGTCATCTCAGGCTACTCACTGTCCAGGAACCATGCTGCTGGTCTGTGGGGGTTAAGCTTATTTCTCACCTGGCCCAGCCAGTGACCTCTTAATGAGCAGTCTGTTGGGGTTGTATTCTCGCCTAATCCCCAAGTTTCAGGTGTGGTTCTTCTAGTCTCTGCTTGCTCCCTATCCTGGGACTGGTGGTCTTCTTAGGATAGCTCCCTGTCTGGGCCCCCTGGCACATACTGGTGTCATCTCTGCTTACTCTTTTCTGCCACTAGGCTACTAATGATTAGACTACTAATCATTCAGATGTTCATAGGTTAGAAAACTGAGCATAGACACAGTATGTCTCCTCTCTGCCATCTAATAACACACACATGAAACAGCAGCCATACTTGAAAAGCCTCTAGGTGTAGGTTAACCACTCTTTTTTAAAGTGTGTGTGCATGTGTGTGTGTGTGTGTGTTGCCTGGGTGTGTGTTCTCAGAGGAGAACACTGGCTGTCCTGACCTATTACTTTCTTCCTTACTGTCTTGAGATAGGATATCTCCCTGAACCTGAAGCTTGGCTGACAGTTAAGTCCAAGTTATCCTTCTGTCTCTGACCTCCATAGCTCTAGGGTTACAGGCATGCACATCATGATTAGCTTCTTACATTATCATTTGAATTGCCTCAGTATCCAATGGCATGTTTGTTTCTGGAATGATGGGTTGTCCCTTGCTCTCCTTTCAACATGTTCATTTCTAGCCCAGGAATCAGTCATTTCTTCACAGACTCCAATTTCTTCTCCTAATAGCAAATAGTATTTAATGGTGGTATTTGGTACAGGGCATAGCATCTTGTTCTGGAGAGTTTTATTCATTGTATTAAGTTCAAGCATGGGTCAACATTTCAAAACAAAGATATTGTCTTGGGTTCTTGCTGATATTTTCAATTAAAATTCAAATAGAGAAGGAGTTTTAGTTAATTTAATTTTATGTAGCTTATAACCAACTCTACTTTTTCTTCTCTGAGACTCCCAGCTTCCCAAACACAATGATAATCATTCTCTCACCTCACTCCACACTGTACAGAACGTTTCAGTCGCAGACAAAGAAATGTATCATTTCCCAGAAAGGACAGTGTGAAAGAGCATTTGTTCACAAGACTAGGATGATGCATATTCTGTTAAGAGCAAACAGCTTTCAGGAAGGGTTATGGCTTGATGGACTGGAGGTCACTTTGAAAAGAGCCAACAATTGAGTTACCAGAAGGCAAGTGATAGGTTTCAAAATGAGGATGACTTTAAATGATGAACTTCACACCGGAGCTCCAGACTGATGTCAAAATCCCAACCAGAAATGATACTCTTTTCTGTTAGTAAAAGATCTTTCACTATTTTAATAAAAATATCATTTTTCTACTTTGTTCTTATAGGCAGAACATAGGTCTGAGATAAGAGGACTGGGAATACTAGGAAGGTAGCTCAGCACCTAAGACATTGTGCTATGAAAGGAGGAGGGCCTGATTTCAAATCCTCAGTACCCATGTAAAAGATGGGGATGGCTATATAGTTTAGCAAATCCACCGGGCATACACATGGACAGATCTTTAGAACTTCCTAGATGCCCAAGCATATAAAAACTGTGAGCTTCAGGCTCAGTAAGAGACCCTGTCTCAGAAAGTAAGTTGAGATAATGTAGACGTGATTCATATGGAAATAGCTGTAATGTTTTGAAACATAAAATTTTTAGGAAAATGGGTGAACTTTCAGTGTATAATATTAACAAAGGTCATGAAATCTCGAAAAGAAGAGGAAAAGTAAAAACATATCTTCTCATTCTTATGTGGATCGTAGATTGTAATGTGTCTACATATGTATGTGAACAGCTGTATGTTGAGTGTAGTATAACATTTAGAAGAAAATGATCATCGTGGGAAGGTGATGCTAAGTGACAAGGAAGGATAAAACACAGATAAAGGTGCACAGGGTTTTGGGAGATGATGTAATGCTAATTGTTTCCCTCGCTTCAATCCTGCCATAGATGTATTTTTTTTCCTTTTGTGGTAGATAAATAAATAAAAATGTAATTTATAATGAGCAAAGCTCCATTACTTCAAAAAGGACATTCTCAATAGATTACTCAGATTATAGAATTTGAGAATGGGCAAGTATTTGATTGAGTGGTTTTCTGAATCTAGCAGAGGGATGTTTTTACTTGTGAGTTCATTGCAATTAAGTGATGAAAGAAAAAACAAGTCATCAGATCTTGGCTGTGTAAATAGATCAATACTACAAAAGCATTTGTTTTATGTACAGTAGAAAATGATTGAGGAAAACACTTGACATGGTTCTCTTCTGCACTTGCAGACATAAACACACACACACATATGCACATACACACACAAACACATACTACATGCATAAAACACAGAACACAGACACCTACACACACATGCATACAGCTCCCACATGACACCTACATGCATATAACACACATGCATATACCACACACACAGCAAACTCTCTCCCTTTTTTTTCTAAAATACTGTTAGGATTGTTCCCTCTAAGTCAGTTTTATACCAGTTTAATGAAAATAACAGCTAAAATGCGGTTCAATTGTCTTCTGACATTTGAAGAAGCACTGGAGTACTAATGAGCTACTGTCTTAATTATTTCTCTGCCCACAGAGGACAAGGTGTGGACCATAGTGTCTCATGACTTACAGATGCAGACGACAGTGGTAGGCTACAACCCAGAGAAGTACTCTGTGACACAGCTCATCTACAGTGCCTCCATGGACCAGATCAGTGCTATCACCAGCAGCGCCGAGTACTGTGAACAGTATGTCTCCTACTTCTGCAGGATGTCCAGGCTGTTGAACACCCCAGGTAGGCTGTGATGGAACATTACTTTTAATTACTCTCTCAGCTGGTGATTGCAATTGCCTAAACAATCCAACAGGTGTGGCTTATTATCTTATTGTCCAGTCTTCAGTCCTCAATGTGCAGATGGCTGTAAATAAGTCCAATGTAATCACTGGGCTTGTTTTCTGGACAGTAAAGCTTCCAATGCATGCATTTATTTTAAAATGAGCAATGCCATTATTTTAGGTTTATAGATTTCTCAGTTTTATGCATATATACATGGTGTGTTGTTAATGCTCGTTTATCAAGCAGTTGCCTTGGGCAAAAGTTTGTCAGAACTCCTTGTGAGCTTTCAAGTGATTCTCTTTGAGTTCCTCCAGTGTCTTTAATGTAAAGATGAAAGCCTTCTGAAGGCTGTCTGCCAGGAAATGTGGTATAGAGCGGTGAGAGATTTTAGGGCTCTCTGCTGTCATTTAACAGTATCTGTCTGAAGAAGCCCACTCTGAAGTTGCTTTCATGACAGTGTATTTCAATGGTGGATAGTGTGTGTGTGTGTGTGTGTGTGTGTGTGAAGGTATGCACGTGTATCTGTGCACACGATGGTTTGGGGGCTTAAAGAATAAGGAAGCCCCCACATTTATACTGATAATACCTTCTCTGAAAAAAAAACTTTATGTGTTGGGGTGGGACATGTCATTAAATTTACCTTAAATTTGCATCAAACTGTGCAAGGATATGCATAATTTGGTCCATAACATAGCAGCAAAAATAAGCATGAGCCTTGAGTGGAAGGAATAAAACTTTTTGTCTTGTAGCCCTGAGGTTTTCCAGATGTGTCTTTGGGATATTCATTGAATTTGAACTCCTTTGTGAATATTTCCTTATTTGATGCAGTAAGTAAAACTGCATTACATATATTTATCATGTGCAACATATTTTGAAATATGATTGTAGAATAGCTAAATCAAGCTAATTGCATAGCAGACCTTACGTTCTTGTGGCAAGAACAGTATTCAAGGATGTAATGTAATTAACCATGTTGTACTATGTATATCTTGTTATCCAGCCTCAGTTTCCCATTTTTTTTTGCTATCAAAATTAGGAAAAGAATGTCTGCTTTGGCGAGAGCTATATTAGGAATTTATGAAGTCTATGGTATTTAAAGAAATGAATGATATTTTAAATTAATAATCAATATTATTATAACATTGCATTGTGCCAAAGACTAGTAGGCTATGTGATGCCTTAAATCAATAGTGGATTAGATCCAGCATTATTTGGGGAGTGCTTTTCCCAGAGAAGAGCTAGATACAAATTAATAGATGATGGAGATGTTTGGGTATTTCTCTTGTGCAAAGCCTTATGGTATTAGACTGTTCATAATGTTCTTCATGGACTGTAGGAGAGTAAAACCTGAAAATATAAAAGTGATATGTTTGGAAGATTAGGGCTGGTGTTGTTTGGAGGAAGGATATTTATGGTTGGCATGTTGAATTAGTGTGTCATTAAAAAAGAAGAAAGAAATGTCCAGATTGATGTTGGGAAATAATAGCAGTTGGTGTGATATAAATGGCCCTTCTGGCGCTGGTCAAAAACCCTGGGGTGGGAAGTAAGTATGGACATGGGTCTGGATGCAAGTAAAAGCTCCACTGTAGACTGAGTCCCTACCTGTTCTTCTGAAACCAGGTGTGCTTGAGAAGAACACACAGGAGTTCAGAAGTAGACTGCTGGACCCTACTGCTTGTGATTTTAATGTAATAGGTCTAAAGTAAGTTAAGTGTATACATTTGTTGTGAGTCCCATGAAATGAGCAGTGTTCTCCATGATGCATATATTTTAGCCCTGGTTCCCAAAGTGGCTGTATTTGGAGCTAAAACTTTTAGGAAGAATGCTAAATGTAGTCACGATAGAGATGTTCTGATTCCATCAGGATTGTTAGCTTCACAGAAGAATAAAGAAATAAGACTCTGTCGTGTATGAACTCAGTGAGCAGGACTCCAGCATCCCAAACTACATCTACCAGGTCCTTGAAGCAAGGCTTCCTACTTCTGAACCACAAGGTCCACATTCCACTGCTCAGCTGCATGTCTGCTTTGGGCATTTTCCTTGGCAGTTCTAGCAAATATGGTAAGATCTCAGATGATGTCAACTCTGAATGGGCTGGAGAACAATTCTGAGAATTTGAGAGGTCCACACAGCCCAACAGGTGTTTCTAATACTCTTTACCCTCACCACAATTTTGATTGGATCCTGCTTCCATTGCTAGCAAGCATTAACCAAGGATTACGAAAAATTCAGCGCAGCAGGAGTCACTAATATATCTCATGAGCTTGTTTCAGTTTCATGAGTGAATGTTCTTCACAGAGGCTCTGTTTCCAGATTTAAGTTAATCAGTTCCTCAGTTTTAGCTGGGAGAGGAGTGGGAAAATTGCTCACCAGAAAAAAATCTTGGTGCTTTCATTGGTATAGTAAATTTTCACTATCAAATTTTTTTCTAGTAGTTAAAATGTATTAATAGTTTTTAAAAGCACACTAGAGCTGCCAAATAAGTATATTAATAACTTACAGCTTAGGTACGGGGAGAACCAATTTAAGGCTTAAGGCAACTGACCTTTAATTCTCTTGGTCTTATGAGTAGACTTCCCTCTTTCTTCACTGTTACTGTGTTTTCCTATCACTCACAAGGAACCTCACACACTCATTACGCTCCTTTATATAAGATGATATGCAACACTCTAGGAAAAATAAGAGAAATGTGTTTATTTTAATTGTCAAGTTAACACAGTCTAGAATCACTTCAGGGGATATAAAAACAAGGCTATTTAGATGAGGTTGGTCTGTGAGAGATGATATAAATATTCCCTTATTTAAGGGATAAGCTCACCACTATGGTAGCAGCATTTCCTAGGCAGGAGATCTTGAATTGTTTAAGAGAGAACTGACCACTTGCATGTACGAGTAAATTCATTGCTTCTCAGTCTTGACAGTGGATATGATAGGACTAGTTGCCTCAAACTTCTGCCTTGACTTCCCTGAAATGATGGCCTATAACCTTGAACTGTGAGCCAAATCAACCCTTTTCTCTCTTAAGTTGTTTCTTTTCAAGATATTTTATCCCAGCCATGGGTAAAACTAAGAACAGTTACTTACACAATAAATAACATTTTACTTATGTTTTCAGAGAATCCAACATTGTGTTTTAAGACATTTATAGATTGTCATTGTACCAAAAGTGTTCTTTGAAAATTAAAATCATGTATGATCATGTATGTCAGGCATTTTTTAAATACTCTATCATTCTTTCCTTTCCCCCTTTTCTCTCACGTTATTAAAAAAATATTCTTTTCTCATGTATTATATCCTGATTACAGTTCCACTCCCTTTATTCCTCCTGGTTCTTGTCCACCTCCCTGCCCATCTGAATCCACTCTCTTTCTGTTTCTCATTAAAAAGAACAGGCTTCTAAGAGATAACAGCAAAACATAACAAAATAAAATACAAGATAAAGCAAACACAGTCATGTCAAAGTTGGACAAGGCAAACCAACATAAGAAAAAGACCACCAAGAGACAGCACAAAGATCAGAGACCCATTCATTCGCACACTCAGGAGTCCCGTAATAATACTAAACTGAAAGCTATAAAATGTATGCCCAGGGCCTAGTGCAGAGCCATTTAGGCTTCCACTGTGCTTCCTTCTAAAATCTCTGAGAGTTCATATGAATTACGTACATTTGATTTAGAGGGTCTTGTCCTACTGCTTTCCTCTATCTCCTATGACTTCTACACTCTTTCTGCCTTCTCTTCCCCTGAAACAACATATCATACTGTCATTTACACAGGATCTGTTCTTGATACATACTTGCTAATTTTAATAAAGGTGCATACCTTAAGACATTCCCTTATCAACCTGCCAACACTTTTTCTAAGTAGGAACAAGTATCCACACTTTCTGGTTGCTCATTGTGGGATTCGAGGGTCCCACAAATAGGGTTTTTTTTTTTTGTATATGTATTTATTTTTGCTTAAGATTTTATCTGTATTGTTAAACATAGTGATAGCTCATTTTTTCTTTTTTTCTCTTTTTCTTTTTTTATTGAATATTTCATTTGTTTACATTTCAGATGCTATCCCCTTTCCCCATTCACAAGCCCCCCCACAGAAACCTCCTATCCTATCCCCCATCCTCCTGCTTCTATGAGGGTGTGCTCCTACCCATCCACCCACTCTCACCTTCCTGCCCTCGAATTTCCCCACACTGGGGCATCCAGCCTTCATGGGACCAAGGACCTCCTCTCTCACTGATGCCGGACAAGGCCATCCTCTTCTACATATACAGCTGGAGCCATGGATCCCTCCCTATGTGCTCCCAGGCTGGCAGTTTAGACCCTGGGAGCTCTGGTTGGTTGGTATTATTGCTCTCCCCATGAGGTCACAAACCCCTTCAGCTCCTTCAATCTTCTCTCTAACTCAACCATTGGGAATCCTATGATCAGTTCAATGGTTAGCTATGAGCATCCATCTCTGTATATGTCAGGCTCTGGCAGAGCCTCTCAGGAGACAGCTATATCAGGCTCCTGTCAGCATGCATTTCCTGGTATCCACAACTGTGTCTGCCTTTGGTGACTGTACATGGGATGGATACCCAGGTGGGACAGTCTCCAGACAGCCCCTCCTTCAGTCTTTGCTCCACACTTTGTCTCCATATTTGCTCCCTTGAGTATTTTGTTACTCTTTCTAAGAAGGACTGAAGCACCTACACTTTGATCTTCCTTCTTCATGAGCTTCATGTGGTCTGTGACTTGTATCTTGAGTATTGCTAGCTTTTGGACTAATATCCACTTATCAGTGAGTGCAAACCATGTGTGTTCTTTTGTGATTGGGTTAAAGTTCAAGTCCAAGTGGATCAAGGACCTCCACATAAACCCAGATACACTGAAACTATTAGAAGAGAAAGTGGTGAAGAGCCTCAAATATTGGGCACAGAAGAAAAGTTCCTGAACAGAACACCAATGGCTTATGCTCTAAGATCAAGAATTAACAAATGGGACCTCATAAAATTGCAAAGCTCTATAAAACAAAGGACACTATCAATAGGACAAAACCACAACCAACAGATTGGGAAAAGGTCTTTACCAATCCTATGTCTGATAAAGGGCTAATATCTAATATATACAAAGAACTTAAGAAATTAGATTCCAGACAATCAAATAACCCAATTAAAAAATGGGGAACTATAATGAGAGAATTAAAAACAAAACAAAAAAAAACAGTGCATGGCTCTGCTAGTTCCTGTGTGCCGCTGCTGTGTTGGTGTTCTACATCTGCTCCAACACAACACTAGCTATCCAAGAGTGCCCATCCCGGGAACCATGAAAAACTGTCATGGCTGCTGCCTTCGCTGGCCAGCTCCGTGGACTCCATTGCTCTAAGCATGGCCCCTGGTTCAACTCTCATATGATAGATATTTAACATAGGCCCGCCATGTTCCTGCACTAGAAGCAGCCAGAAGCCAAGCTCTCTGCAGCTAGACCCATGAGACATTAAATTGGGGCTGGTTCTGCTGAACAGCTCCATGGAGACCATGCCCAAATCCTGGTCCTTGGGACAACCCCGCCACCCTCATGGATCTCTGCTATGCCCCAGACAATATTCACCATGCTGGTTCCCTGACTGGGAATCAAACCCAGGCCGAGGCAGTGAAAGCACCTCCCAACCCTGGTTCTGCCTACCTCTTTTAGTGCCCAATAACTGAGCTCCACTGGAAAAACAATATGGCAGGAAAATTCCTGCAACAGAGTACAGAGCTAAACAAAGAATTCTCAACTGAGGAAACTTGAATGGCTAAGAAGCACCTAAAGAAATGTTCAGCATCCTTAGTCATCAGGGAAATGGAAATTAAAACAACCCTGAGATTCCACTTCACACTAATCAGAATGGCTAGGATCAAAAACTCGGGTGATAGCAGATGCTGGAGAGTATGTGGAGAAAGAGGAACACTCCTCCATTGTTGATAGGATTGCAAGCTGATACAACCACTCTGGAAATCAGTCTGGCAGTCCCTCAGAAAATTGGATATAATATTATCTTACTACCAACCTATACCACTCCTGGGCATATACCCAATATATGCTCCAACATATAACAAGGACACATGCTCCACAATGTTAATAGCAATCTTATTTATAATAGCCAGAAGCTGGAAAGAACCCAGATGTCGTAGAGGAACAGATACAGAAATTGTGGTACATTTACACAATAGAATATTACTCAGCTATTAAAAAACAATGAACTTGCCAGGCAGTGGTGGTGCACACCTTTAATCCCAGCACTTGGGAGGCAGAGGCAGGCGGATTTCTGAGTTCGAGGTCAGCCTGGTCTACAGAGTGAGTTCCAGGACAGCCAGGACTACACAGAGAAACCCTGTCTTGAAAACACCAAAAAATAAAAAAAATTAAAAAAATAAATAAAAACAATGAACTCATGAAATTCTTAGGCAAATAAATGGAACTAGAAAATATCATCCTGAGTGAGGTAACACAAATAAGTTTTGATGGGATTTGTTTGGATCCGGGAATGACTGCCTTCAGCAAATATTCATGAGTGGATTTATTTGCCATTATTGGGAAACACTGTTTATGTAATGAGTGCATCTCCTGTTTAAATCTAAGTAGTTAGTTCTTTATGTGGAGGAAGACTAAAAGGAATAGGGATCTTTGACCAGCTGAAATAAATGGCATATATAGTTCACTCCTCTTTCAACTAAATCACGCAAATATGATAATATTTTTAATCCAATTGGAACAATTTCTACATTCTGTAAAGTGGATTTCTGCCTGCACCTCAGGGTCCTTTTCCACATTCCCTGTTTCTCCTTACCAGGTGAGCTACTGTGTAGGACAGCAGACACAGGTAGGAGTGGCTAACATAGCAAAGTGCCCCGTGTACTGCATTCTGTATCAATCAAAATATGAAAGGAGAGAGTTTAGTAAAAATCTTTAATTTGTTGTTTTAAGGAATTAATGCTTGCTGCAATTCTTTTCTTCTCCTCTTTCATGGTAACGTCTGATTTTAAATATCCATTTAGTCATTCTGTAACTAAGACTGAATTATACTGGAACTTTCTCAGAAGCATTTGTGACACATGTTTGAATGCAAAGTATATTCATTATAGTCACTGCAATTAAAATGAATATCAAATGAGGCTGTAATAGCTATGCACTTAAATGTTATTTTTGTTTTAAGAGGCTTACTTTCAGATGTCATTTGGGGTGCTGTAACTTCTAAGACAATAGAACCAAGAATGAAAAAGCACATGGAGCTTGTGCATGTCTATTGATAAGTATTTGCTTGTGCAGTACCATTAGGTAGCATCCGTAGACTTATTCATTCAGTATTGGTTTCTTACAACTTTTATAAGGAAGGTAATATGTGGCTTATAGTATTATCTCCATCATTATTATTAAATTTTAATCACTTTTAAAATAATGATTTGGATGCTAAAGAGATAGCTCAGTTAGTAAAGGGCTTGCCATACAAGAATCAGGACCTGTGTTTAATCCCTAGATTCTACATAAAACACAAAAACAAACAAAAAACCCAAAAACATATATATATATATATATATATATATATATATATATATATAACAATTTTACATTACTATCACCTCTACTCTGGGGAAAAAGCAAAACCTCTTTGTAAGAATAACTGTGCATGTTTATGGAGGAAAGATTTCTGAGAGTCTATAGTAATATATGTTAGTACAAGAAACTGGTCAGCTTGACAATGGAGTGCTGGCAATAATCTCTGGACATTATACAAGACTTAGGTTTCCAGACATAGGAACATGGGTTTGTCAGTAGGAAACTGAGGCTACCTAGTATGAACCTCAAAGATAGATCTGCCATACCCTAAAACCATTTCAAGTACAAAACCTAATCAGACTACACAGCAATATAAGTATACATTTAATATACAATATAAATTTGAACATTCAGTATAGCATTTTCCTTTCTTTTGTCTGACTGTGTTTGTAAACGCCCAGCAGAGTAGATGTGACTAGACTCCATGTATGATACAAAGTTCATGGTGTTCCTCTCCATAGCCCTTGGTTTTCATTCCTTTGCCAAGGCAACAGGTAGTGTGTGTATAACTTATGGTTCAGAAAATTAGAGGGACAATCTCTATGCCATGATTCTCTGTTTGTCTTGCATGATGCTTTCTTTACTTCAGAATGCCCTCTTATGATTTTAAGTAAATTTTTTTTTGTTGAAAAACTTGAGTTCAATAACATGTACTTATAATTCTATAGCTGAGACTAAAGAGGTAGAGACAAGGCCATCCCTAGTGCTTACTGGTACCCTGCCTAGCCAACTTACAAGCTCTATGCCAGTGATAATACATACATACATACATACATACATACATACATACATAATAACATAAATAAATATTCAGGTAGACAGAGCCTGAGGAATGACACTTAAATTGCCTTTTTACCTCTACATGCACATACATATACACACACAAACATATACACACAAACACACACACATATACTACATAACACACATACATACACACACATATACATACATACACATAAACACCACATACATACGTACATATACACACATACATACTACACACACATATACACACACACAGAGGTGCATCCAACCACCCACATATATGCATATTTACACATGTACCCCTCACACATACACCTCTACTTTATATAAGCTACAAATTTGAATATGATAAGTCAGATGTTGGGAGAAAAATACATTTTGATGCTATAGAAATACAGTACTAGTAAATATCTCCAGAGCTTTCCAATGGCTAAGGCATTTAACTTATTTGGACAGGACCTGCTAGCCTGCTTAAAGGCATGTATTTGTATGTCTTGGAAAATACTGCACTCATATATTTGCTTTACAAATCATATTATAGTTTCTAATTCAAAACCTTCTCCTGAAGTATTTATTCCCTGCATATACGAAGATTTATTTAATTGCAGAAGTGTGGTTGGTTGTGGTTCATGTCGCCTTGATGATATTTAGTGCTGTTTGCTGATTTCCAGGGCTTCATTTCTTTTAATTTCTCAATATAGCCTAGTTCTCATAAGTCATACTTTTATTGCTTTGTTATGTTGGAAGAAGCCATATAAATTATCCATTCTTTTGGGTAGTTTACTATTAGATTTTGTATCTATTGAAAAGGAGTTATGTTCACAATTTTTGCCTATAAAGTAAGCTGTGTAAAATTCAATATACTCTTGAAGATACTAAACTCTGATTTAGTGGCATCCAAAAGAGAAGAAAACACAACTTTAGCATTGTGACTTATAACCTATTTTTAGAAAAAAAAATCTAAACTTTCATGTGTTTTTTTCAAGAAAACTGTTTTTCCAACTTTTACTTTTCATCCTAAAAAATGTTGGCTTTTAACTTTTGAAAGAGAATAGCCTTTTAAAGAGCATTAGAGATAACGAATTCCAGATAAAAATTGTTTTAAGTAAATGAAACTCATTGTTACAAATCAGTATATTAATCAAAAGGTTAAACATTTATCTAATTGGTTATGGGTCCTGGCTTTTGTATTGCTACTTCAGGACTTAGTTCAATGAGAGAAGCAAAGACACCACTGAAGCATATAACTGGGGACCAACAGAGTATCTTCCCCAGGAGAGTGCTCACCTAACATGCAGGAAGCCCTGGGTTCAATCCCCAGCACTTCCTAAAATGGTATCACAATAAGTCACTGGATCCGCAGCACTTCTAAGGCAGAAGTTCAACATTAAGGCCATTGTAGGCTAGACAGGAAGTTTAAAGCCTTTACTAAGTTCCATCTAAATAAATATGTAAGTCCAGTGAGTTAGTCTAAGAGGTAGAGGTACTTACTGCCAAGCCTGATAACTTGAGTTCAATACCCAGGACCCACATGGTAGAAGAAAAGAAAAAATGCAAATTTACCTCTAATCTAGCTCTACATGAATGCAGTTATACACCCCTACAAACACCACACACACATATACACCACACACACACACACACACACACAACATACACACACACACAAGGGAGAATGACAGAATAAATGTTTTAAAATGCAAGCTAAGCAAAGAAAGAGGGAAAAACCACATTTAGACATTGTGAACCAAAGGACAGAGTGGCAACAGAGAGAAGGGCTATGAGATGCTGTGAAAAGCATTGACAGATGGTTATAAGAGGCTCAACTAGGAAAATGTAAAGGGGAATAAATGGTGGCTGATGCATGTGCGTTTCCTGTGCCTCAGGAAACGTAATATATAAGCTAAAATGGAAGAATTCACTGAAGTTAATGAAGAATAAAATGGACGAGTAGTTCCAGGTTAGAGCTGGCACGTAGTTACTGATGCTGAAATGAAGACCAAGCAGTGCAGAACTTAACTGAAAGAAATGAGAGGCTGGAGGAGAACCTGAGGCCCCAGAGGCAGGACAGGAGACCGAGACCAATCCTGAGCCTCTTTTGGATTTCACACTTAAATTTATTTTCTTTGGAGGAGAAAGGTTGGCCGCAAGCTGGGCATGCAGGCTGTCACATGGATAGTGGGCTAGAAGACAGAGCTGCTGTAAAGGGACCTCCCAGCATAGCGTCTATGTGTCTGAGAAGCCCACCAGGACTGAGGGAGGAAGACAGACTTGTTCAAGGTTCAGGCGAAAGCGTCAAATGACATACATAGAGTAAATGAGGAAAATTCCAGGATAGCTCAGGCTTCTAACTGGGTGACCTGAGCAGTGGTTCTAAGACTTCTTGACAGGGCTCCTTATTAAGGGAAATCTGGAGAGTGGACTGTTTGAAAAGTGGCACTGAGAAGACAGGTGTTCATTCAGTCTGCGATGGCACATAGGGCACAAATCCTTTTAATTGGCACCAAAAAGATGAATACAGTTTTTCCCTTTACTGCAATGTAAACATATCTAACAGCTAAAATGAAGTGCAAGGGTTCCATGCTCTCTGTTCTTGGTTTGTATTACAATAGCAGTCCAAACTGACCTATCTCTGTGATGTCATGAAAGTTTTAACTTTTCCTCAGCTTCCTAGTCTGCTTTGGTTTTATGCAACCTGCATAATAGATGCTCCAAAGACCTATCAGTCTGAGATTTTAGCTCTAGCTCTTCCCAGTGAGAACATATCAGCTGTGTTCACATTTTATGAACTAAAAGGAGACATATGCTTTGCCAGTCATAACTATAGTGGAAGGAGAAATGTAGTTTTTCTGTGTGTGGATGCGCACAGTCAAGGTAGATATGTGTGAACAGTGGCGGATCCTTTGTAGGATGAGGTGTTATGGGAGGAGTGAAAACAGAAGACAGAAGGAAAGGAAAAGAAACACCAGTTAAAAAGGAGGAGGGTTGATGATGTGGGGAAAGGATGCAGCTATCAGAAGGGAATGGAAAGTGATGATCAAAACAGTCAAAACTAACTGAATTGGACTGCAGAAGCTTTTTCAGAGAGCTTGCTATTTATAAAAAAAAATACATAAAGCAAAAAAAAAAAAATGAAATGAAAAGGAAAACTGAGGGTACCTTAAAGAGGAACCCTGCCCAGATATAATTGTTGGAGGCCACTGCAGGATGAGTGGAGAAAAGAAAGAGTTCATGATGATTTTCAGGATGTTTAAAGGTTTGAGGAGTGGCTAGATAGAAGAATCTTAGGAAGAACTAGAGGAGCAGTTAAGTATTACTGATAATTTTAAGGATGAGAGAGTTACAGGTTTGCAAATTGTAAAGTAGTCTTTATAGAAAAAAAAAATGCTCCTAACAAGACAGAGAAGGAACAGTGATAGTCTCTTTTATCATCTGGGACCTCCCAAGTTGCAAACTTGCTGATCTCTGAGATGAGGCATCAAGGACTATGCACCCCCAATAAAGCAGTAAGGACCGAATATTTCTGCACTTCCGCATGCATGTGTGTAATGTGTTTATAGTTCAGTTTTCTTAGTAAAGATGGAAACATGGACACTTTGTGAGGTTGTTTATCCTATCAATGCATAGAGTTGAAAAATTGTCTTCCTACATCCTTCTAGTTAAGATAGAACCTAAATGTTGATGCTCCAATGTTTTCAAGTAGATACCTCTTTAAAGTAAGACTTTCTTTTAAGTAAGTATAAATTTAAAGCATGTATGAAAATTAAAGATTTTAGATTTATTTTTCCTCGTAGCTATTTGGACATATGTTTTCTTAGGTCTTCTGACAGGACAATATACTTTTAGTAGTCTCTTCCAAAGACTAGATGTGAAAAATCATAGCATCACAGAGACTATACTATCACTAAATTTTCTTTGAAATGTTACTACATACTGCAATTTTTTCTAAAGTGTGAGAAATGTGAGCTGATAGAACTGCACTTGAACTAGTTACGCTTCAATATATTAAGAGATCATAAAGCCAAGGTTTTATCATTTGCACTTTTAGTTTTTTTTTTATAAAAGAGCATATAAATGAAGAAATAAACATCTTTTGATCCAATTTAAAAAAAAAACAGTAGGTTCATCTTATTTTTAAAAATCTCATACTAAGTGACTCTCCCTCACTGAAAAAAACAAAATGACCTTTATAAAAATTCTCCTAAAAGATTGGATACATGAAGTACTATATATTGAAATCTTTAATGATAGCAGCACTTTAGGCAAAGATCTAAAAGTTGAGGACATTGAATTTTAATATTTTTTCATGAATATGCCCCCCTGTTTTTGTTTACATCCATACATATTGTCCATTAAAATTGGGTCAAATTAGTTTCATTATCTTTCCTAGCTCACATCAATTATCAATGATTTTTTTTTACTTATGATTTTTTAAATTAGTCATTCTTATAACACTATAAAATTAGAATATACTTGATTTGTCAGATATTATGAATTGTGCTTAAAACATGTCTCTGACACAAGATACTAAATAATTTATCAGTTTTCCTATGAAAATGCTTTCCCAGATGCATGAGGTACCACACACCTATAATCCCCACACTTGGAAATATAGGCAGGCAGATCATACATTTGAGTACAGCCTAAGCTACATAGTAAGATCCAGTCTCAAAGAAAAAAAATTACACAATTGACTCTGGAGTCCCTAGAATATTACTACAGAATTGCTAATTTCCTCTTTTAATGTAATTCTTTGACAGGTGCTTTGAAAATCCAGCCTAATCAAGCAGAGTGCTCTCAAATAGCATTGCCTTTTTAAAAAATGAGTTGGTGTTTTAAAGGGATAACAATAAAATCATTTTGTTTATGACTTTTAGAACTTATCACTGATAAAACAGCAAAACAACTTGGAATCCATTACAATTTCCAGGAATGTGGGCACATTTGTGAACTAGATTCTCACTCTGCTGGCTTGCAGGGCTTCCTTTAGGAGAGAAGGCTAAGAGTCTTTGGGCTGGACAGAGGAAGGGGAGGAAGTAGGGTATCTAGAGTACTGTTATGGAGAGCCATTTATTTCTTCATCTTCATTCAGGCACAGAACCAGGGAAGGATGTAGGTGAAGATTCGTTAGGTAGAGACGCAGCAGCCAGCTCTAGTAAAGTTTCTGTTTTCAACCTACTCTCTAGGATTCCTAACCCTAAAAGAAACCATGTAGATTAACTAGAATAATCCCTTATGCAAAATCCATTCTGCAATTCCATCACATTTACAACCTGGATTTGTCATTTATAAGACTGGACATTGTACGTAAGTGACAAAACATTCATCACAGCCAGTGAAGATTACTTCTGAGACGAGCTACTGCAAAATCCAGTTCAAGAGTAAGTGAGAATTTTATTCCCTATTGATGAAAGTATGGCTGCACCATTATAGGCAGGCAGGGCTATGCCTGTTGTGGACTGCGAAAGTATTCAAACCCAACAACTTTGTTTTACTAATGAAGGTATAAGTGGATCTTATGTCTGTCAAATTGCTAAATAAAATCTCCTGCCACTAAGTGACAACCATAATTCTGTGAATTCAAAAGGGTTTAGAAGATTCATTAAGGAAAAAGCCCTTTCATTTCCTTGTGCTGTTCCAAACAAGGCTACTGATGGCTTTATTCCACATTTCAGCAACATGGCATTTGTCATGGGCACATAGACTTCACTCAGTAATTCCTTCAACAGACTGCTTCAAATGAAGTCTTTCCATTGAGAGAAATGAACACACACTTTATCAAGTCTTCTACCACACCAATATTACTCTGCAGTATTTCCTTCTCTAAATTTTGTGTATGTTTTTGTGTGCGTGCAGATGTTTGTATGTGCCTGTGTCTTCACATATGTGTGTGCCTGAAAACATGGATCACAAGAAAACCTCAGCTATCATTCTCTGTCATCATCCACCAATTTTTATTGAGTCAGTTTCTCACTGAACCTGGAGCTCACAATTAGGATAGATTCACTGGATAGCAAGCTCCAGAGATCTAGTTATCTGCAGTGCTTGAACATTACAGATATACTCCCATATGGGCTCTGGGATTGAACTCAGGTCACTTTTCTGACTGACGGTTACTCTCACCCAACATATACTAACTTTTTTGTTCTTTTGTGTGTTTGTATGGAATTTTTAATTACTATTTTATTTTTTATATTCCATTCATTGCTCTCCCTTGGTCCCTCCTCCTACAGTTCTTCATATATACCATTCTTTCTCCTCCTTGCCTTCTGGAGGCTGTTCCCTGCCACCATGCCTCCCCTTCCCTGGGGCCTCAAGTCTCTCCAGGATTAAGCACATCTTCTCCAACTGAGACCTGAATAGGCGGACCTCTGCTATATTTGTACCAGGGACCTCAGACAGTGTATGCTCCTGTTAGGTAGCTCAGTCTCTGGGAGTTGCGTGGGGTCTGGGTTAGTTGAGACTGTTGGTCTTCCTATGGTGTCACTCTCCCTTTCAGCTTCTTCAATCCTTCCCCTAATTCAACCATAGGGGTCTCTGACTTCAGTCCAATTGTTGAGTATAAGTTCCATGCTTCTGTCTCTGTCAACTGCTAGTAAGGTCTTTCAGAGGACTGCCATGCCAGGCTCCTATCTTAAGCACATCATAGCATCAGTAATGGTGTCAGGCCTTGATGTTCCACCATGAGATGGATCCCAAGTTGGTCTGGTCATTGGACTGTCTTTTCTTCTTCAGTATCCTCTTCATTTTTGTCCTTGCAGTTCTTTTAGACAGGAGCAGTTCTGGGTCAGAAATTTTGACTATGAGTTAGTAACCCTAACCCCCTTCCTTCACTTAAAGCCCTGTCTATCTACTGGAGGTAGACCCTTCAAGTTTCTCTCCTTTACTAACTTCAAAACTTGAATCAGATCTCTTTGTCATACACAGTAAAGGTGACAAAGAAGCCCACAATAGCAACTTTAGAAGAACTAGTTTTTATAGACATGCCTGTAAACAAAATAAATACATGTATTTTATGTCAGAGACTAAGTATCCAAAGATATTATTTTTCTACCTATGAATGATAAAACTTCTCTGGGTTCTATTAACTATTATATTTGCTTACAAGTTACCAAGGTGGTTGCTAGGTAAAGAGATTTTAGGGGACAATGAATAATGTTATGATGTTTGTTTTAGCCACCATGACCCTCACCTCAGATTGTAAATTCCCTTAAGGAACTTGCCCAGTTTTTGTTTTCTCTCTGGCTCATGATCGCAAATGGAAGCAAAGCATATTGTTCTTGATAGCATTAGACAATAACACATAACAATAATTATTCCTAAATGAGATTTTGCTAGGGATGACATGACAGGACAGGCGTAACACTGGTATTTATTAAAAACTTACCTGAGAATGAGAGCTCATTGTCCTATATACCAGCTCTAACATTTGGATTCACACATCAATTTATCCATTTTATATGTGAAGAAGTGCAGCCTTACCAGAGTTCATTAACTCAACAACAACAACAAATCAAATATCATACTGAGGCAAAGCCAATGTTAAAATGCAAATTTATGTCTTTATGACTCATGTACTTTATACCAAAAAAACTAGTAGAAAAAAGATATATGAGGCCACCCAATAAAGTAACCACTTGGACATTTCTATTAATTTCTTCTAGACTGCAGAATTATTATTTGTTGTAGCATATTTAAAACTTGAAGACTGGGGCATTTTTTACTAAATAGCAGAGCAAAAAGGACATTTTGGAGGAGCTGAGAAAGCCTCTCTCTGAACTCTTCTGATCCAGTATTCTTTATTTGACCCTGACAAGTATTTTAAGAAACAATGGTTTGGCTGACAATTTGTTTGTGAGCATATTGGAAAACATTTGATGTGAAAGAAATGAAAACAAGCCTCTCTTTCAAAAGAGTCTTGACTTTTATGTTTTAATATCAAGATATTTCAGAACATGCAAATTGCATGTTGATGAAATTGAAAAATGCTACAAAAGGCTATATCATTTCTTTTTCAGATAAAATATGAACACTTGATGTTGACATTTTTGTTCTTTCTTTAAAATAAATCTTTCCAGAAGACACTCCTATACCTACACTTAACATAAATGACACAACCTATGTCGCCTTCTCGCTTTGTTAGTTTACTCTGGTTTTCTGAGAGCTCCTGATAGAATGAGGTAGACCAGAGACAGCTTGGTCTGCCCAGTCAGCAGAGCACCTAATAGTCTGTAGCAGGACACTGTTAGAGACCAACAATCCCACTCACTACCGGAAACAGGACATTTACTTTTAAAGTAGAGAGTTGTTTTGTTTTGTGGAACAGGAAATGCATCTGCTGAGGTATATCTTGTGTGTGACTGAGAGGAAAAACACAAAGACACAGAAAAGAAGCACATAGTGGGGCCAGAACAAAGAGCAATGTACAGGCAAGCAGGGGAGACAGCCTTGAGCATGCTGGGACAGTAAAGACAGTGACACACCCAGAAAAAGCCTATTCTACAGCTAGCCTTCAGTTTCAAGTTGGAAACACAGTTTTTACATAACTGTATTTTAATGTTAGTTGACCCAAACCCATCTGCATGTGGACGATGCAGTCACTGCAGCCTATCTAGAGGCCAAGACTTTCATTCCATCTGTATATCAAACCATCAAAATGGTAATGTAACCAAAGCAGCAAGAATAAGCAAATGGACAGTAGATCTTCAAGTCTAAGGGAAGAAACTTTACACTTATCAGAACAGACAAAGTTTTGGCTCATTAGCTACATTATCCTCCACTCATGGAGAGAGTTAATCAAACAATTTATAAGGTTATGATAACAAAAAATACAGAATAATGTGAAGTGGTATCAGTAAAGACAATGAAGAAATGATTCTTTCAAAATATGACCATTGCATACAAATCACAAGAGTTTCATAAAGGACTTAAATTTTGAAGTAACAAGGCTCACATTATTTAAGCTAATAAAATACAACAAAAATATAGATTAACTTGGTAGGTTCCTTAATGTACATATTTTACTCTAGAATATTTTGAAGGTATTTTTAAATATATAGAAAATATCAATATAATTAATATAAGCCTGATAATGAAATTATTAGATCATCATTGGTAACAATTTCTTTCTTCTGTTCTTGGGCAATCTGTTAGTCTTCTTCCATCCTGAAAAAAATAGACTGTTTAAATTAAGCATGAAAGCTGCAATCTACATCTGTCTCAATGACTATATTTCTATATTTTTGTATCTATATCATTATATGTGTATCTATATCTGGATCTGTGTTAGTCAGCATTCTGTTACTGGAAAAACCAACTTTTGATGGTAGTTTAGATCCATTGATTAGGATTTGTGATATAGAAACACATGATAAAAACAGTACGGTGAAGCCAGTCTGCTGATATAAGAAAGATATAAAAACAGAACACATCCGAAAACAAACAAAGAAATACCCTCCCCAAACTCATTAAAGCTGTTGTTCTCATTGAGGAGCAAATGACCATTTCACAGGTGTTTTATATCAGATATCAACATTACAATTCATAGCAATGTCAAAATTACAGTTATGAAGTAGTAATGACAATAATTCTATGGATGATGTCACCACATGAAGAATTGTATGAAAGGATCCACACAGGAGTGAATCACTATTAAAGCATGAATCCACCAATGGGCTAACCCACTGATGAGATTAGAGCCTTCACAATTCAATAGCTCCTTAAGGCCTGAACTCTGTATTGCTGCATAGGGGACCAGGATTTCACTGCATGAACTTTTGGAAGATATTGTGTACCCAAACCATAATAGACTCTATGGCTATACCTGTAACTTAGTTTTTCAAATGCCTATTTTTAATGATGGTTCTTAAATGCTTCAACTCTTTTAAACTACCACCCACCAGAAAAAGAAAGAAAGAAAAAAGAAAGGAAAGAAAAAAGAAAGAAGAAAGGGAAGGAAGGAAGGAAGAAGGAAGAAGAAGAGAAGGAAGAAGAAGAAGGAAGGAGAAGAAAGGAAGAAGGAAGGAGAATACAGGGAAAGTGAACCTGTTTGAAAGATTCTTTGGAGCAACTCCTGTCTGTGTTGTCTGGAAATTGGCAGTTTAGTTCACAGGTTAGCAGCAGCAGCTTGATCCACTTGCAAACACTTCACAGATACACCAGCAGTCCAGTTAGGTAGAGTCAGGATAACAAACAGGAAAGAGCAGTGGTGGCACGACCTAGCAGAGACAGCGAGGCTTCAGCCTCACCTCAAGTCAGCAGGAGGGACCAACAGGAACACCAGGAGAAGTTCTCAGCTGTGCCTCTCTCAGGGAAGCAAGGATCAGCAAAGGTCTGAGACCCACAAGTGTTGCATAACTATCTCTATAAGCAAGCCATGCTCAGCTCTCCGTCACTGTCTGTGGAATCCATTTATACCCTCCAAACATCAATGTCTTCCATGTGCTTGACTCTGCACATGTCTTGCCTCAGCATGTGTCTTACCTCAGCATGTGCACTTGTCTCAGCTGACATTACTCTGCCAATCAGTCTGAGTCTGTAGAAGAGGTGAAAAACTGCAGCCCACCACCAGAAGTTTTTTGGTGTGTTTCTATAGTGTCCCACAAATGCAGCTCAACTACAAAATGTAAGGCGAACCAATGTATGCATGTTGTTAGAAAAAAAAAAAAACCTTCATCATATGTTCTTTCACGTGCTTGCTTTAGCAAAACATACTTTCCCCTGTATCTGCTTCAGCTAAACATTCTTTCATGAGTCTGCCTTAGTCTTTCACCTGTGTCCTCTTCAGGAAAATACCCAGCAAAGCACCTTGCAACACAACTGACTTTCCAAAGAACCCTCAAGTTTCCACTTCATAACCTGAGTATGAACATATGTATATATGCATGTATGTAAAGATACATATGTGTGGAGGCGTGTTATATCATATTTTGGTATATTTACCAATGTGCTTGTTTCTGTATAGAACTACAAATATATATATACAAATATATATACTATACAATATTAATATATAGAATATATATATATATATATATATGCTTTAAATTATCTATAAAAAAATCCAAACAAGACTTTTCTACAGAAGTTGTCCCTGACATGATAAACCAATTAGTAGACTTCAGTCACAAACCTCCTGGAAGTAACATTATACAGAACTTACAGAAATGTTATCACATGAAATTACTTACATGCTAAAGATGTTTACTATTGAAGTTGAGAACAACACTTGGAAGGAAAGAATCAGACTAGAGATAACAAAGAGTTATGTACATTATTCAATTGTGAGCTACAAGTTAATTAGAGGCTAAAAGTAACATTAGAAAGGCAAACGTAAATGAAATTATGACATAGTTTTATAAAGTAGAATCAGAGTATTTTACCATGAATGCATACATATGTAGCAAGGGTTTAAGTTTTTAGCAATAGAGAGGATAACAGTTTTTGGTAATGTTAAGTGATTGTGAATAAAAGTAATCTGAGAGAACACTGTGGAGATCGCAATCAAAATTTTAAAACTTTCTTTAAAAGCAAGCTTAGAGCTTTGGCCAGTTTTGAGTAGCACTTCCTGACAGGAAGTGTACCTCTCTACTGAAATGAATAAAATATGTACGGGCATGGTTCAGAAACAAAATCCAAAACTCATGAATGATCTGAGGGGAAATATAATTAGGGTTATATTATAAGAGGAAGGTCTACAAAAGAGGAGTCCTGTGAAAATAAAAATACTGTTGGACTGACTTGGAAGCTTCATTTATAATGAGAATATAGAAAAATTGAAAGACACTGTACTTCACTTATATTAGAAAGGATTTAGCAGAGATTGAATCGGCAGCGACTTC
Organism: Mastomys natalensis; assembly: GCA_021653895.1. NCBI lineage: Eukaryota > Metazoa > Chordata > Mammalia > Rodentia > Muridae > Mastomys > Mastomys natalensis. The sequence continues at coordinate 532,135 of JAJTUV010000961.1, read as the reverse complement.
TGAGGAAAGTACAGTGAAATGCTGGCCTGTGTATACCATCCAGACATGTCAGAAAAGAAAAGAAACTTGGTTTGCAGCATCAGATGCTAGTAGATGAAATTACATCACATGGAGAAGACTCCGATGCTGTCTGTCAAGAGAGCTGACGTTACCTTAATGAGTTTCCTAGAATTCAAAGCCAGACTCTTCTGGCAGAACCTGATTTATCAGCTCACTCCAGTTTGATCTGATTATAATCAGAGTCTGTGAGATTGAGATCTACAATCAAAATGTCATTAGATTGACTTAAAATAAAAATCTAACTGCTGAAGGGATGGAATGGTTTGGCTGCTGTTTTCTGTGTGGGCAAGATGCATGCAAAGCCAAATTACAAACTTGGATGCCAGTGTATTAATTTGTAATGAGAAAAATATAATGCTAAGGGGACTGGACACACGGGTTGTCTAGCCTGCCAAATCTTTCCCTGTGGGGCTACCATGTGGGAAGCCAAATTAGAATCAGATGTTTGCTTCTTGAAGTTGGAATCAGAACATGGAGAGTAAATTAGAAAGGTTGAAAGCTAAAAGCAATGAGCTGTCATTAAATAGTGGTGCCTGCTCCTCTGGCTTTTATCTGTCGAAAGTCAGCATTGAACTTGATCATTTTCTTCCCACTTCCATCAGTCCAATACTTCACTCCTGCCACTTCCCTTTTGTTTGGTTAGATTCTTTGCTCCTGTGGGTCCCTGTGAAGACATTATAGCACAGAGACATTTAGTCTTTTCTTGATTTCCATTCCAGTCACTACAGTAAGTGTTAATATTTTAATGTGACTTGCAATGGAGTCTTTTGGAACTCAGCATTGACTGAGGGATCAACAGATAATTTCTTAAGATCATCCCCACCCTGGACTTCTATGAGATTAAAAACTTTCTGCAATATTATCACATGAAGGCAAGTGAACTTGCTTTTCAAATAATGAGTCAATCAAAGGAAAATCTGGGTGGACCCAGAAGATAGGGCGTTGATGTAACTGAATCCTGAATCTGTTCTCATTTCTGTGAGGATGAAAAAGTGACAGTGATTGAGATGCTCTCCTTCCTTGGTCCCCCATGGGGATAAACAGGAATGTGCATGTATATTATGGTGTTTCCTGGGAGCTTTCATGGATATTTTGTTCATTTGCTTCATATTAAAGCTTCCAGTGTGAAACTGATTGTAAAGATGAAAAAACACTTGCTCAGCAAAACTGTCTTATGGCATAAGTAAAACATTTACTCTGTAGAAGTTTTTCTGGTAATAAATACTGCCAAGATGCAAAAATTTACTGGGGTAAAGAGACCTTATTATCTATTCACAAGTTCTTAAAAATACTAGAAGCAGGCTATGTGTTTGTTGCGTGAAAGTCTGTTGGAAAACCATCTTAAGATAATACAAAGAAAGCTGAGACAGAAAACAGATAAATAGCAACAACTATGAACAATCTAATTAATTCAGAGCCAAGTATATTAAATTTTTTAAGATTGACAGCAGGCTTACTCCTGAGAAGGAGAAAGAGAACAGACTGCATTTACTTAAAAGCACTCCTGGATCCTACCAGGCTGTTGCCTAATGAGGTGATGTAGTAGAAAGCACCATGATGCTAAATTTGCATAATGCCTTTTTTTTCTCTAAGAGATTGCTTTGAAAATTACAAAGAAACTGAAATGAGGTGGAAAACAAAATAACAAAACACAAACATGTTCTCAGTGTTTGCAAATATTAATAATAATTTCCTGTCTTCTGATTCATTAGTTTTCCTAAGAGACTACCTGGATGTCCTCAGAATGCAAAATGATGCTTAAATTAATGAATACATCGGGATCTATAGTTCCTTATAACTATGCCACTTGTATAAAAATCCTTGTATCTATGAGCTTGCAAACTAGGAGTGGTGGTATGAGTTACTTTGTGTTGCTCAGCATCTGCAAACCCTTGCCAGTAGCTCTAATTTATGCAAAAACCATTGTAGTATATAAGTTTATCCTCAACAAGATTATTTTAAAAAGTACTCTTTAGCCTATCCATTTTACACATTTTTCTTTGTAATGGAATCTTGTTTTCTCTTACCTGTTTTGGGGTAAACCCACTTACCCAAAAAAGAGAAAGGTTTTTGTTTGTTTGTTCTACTCTGGTTCTTAGATTTCTCTACTAGCCCAGGGTCCAACCCTCAACCCCCATTTCTTTCCTATGACTCGTTTTATGGATTAGTGGACAGCCTAGTTCTTACCCATCTTCTTATAAAGACAGGAAGTACTCTGATACTAGATGTGTTGGATTTATTGTTTAATTAAATTTTTATACAAAAAGGCTAGTCATATCTGTCACTTCTTAATGAATCTTTTCTTACTGTTTTGGGTAAACCCTCTTACCAAAAAGTATATATATTGTTTTGCATCTAAAGACCTTCCCATTCCATTTTGAAGTAACTCATTTATTCATTCACTTTCAGAACCATGGTTTATTGTTCTTCTATTCTCTGTAAGATATGAGGCTAATTTTTTGTGAGGTTAATGCTGCTGCCAAGGACTATGGTGGTGTCTGTACCATGGCAGAGGGCTGGACTGATGTCTGTGGTCTGTCCTGCCACTGAAGGTCATCATGCTGAGTCCGTGGCACATGCTGATGACAGAGATCATGTGGATGACCCTGCTCTATTTTGTAGCAACAAACCATGTGGAAGTCCAGGATCCATGCTCCTGCTGACTATAAAGGGCAAGGAAGCTACTTTTGTAATGGTCTAGATGACTGCAGACTCACAGCTGAGAGAGTCCTAGAAGGCTTCTGTGACAACTGTTACACCCTCTCTCCCCTCAAGTAACAGCCTACATAGAAAGCTATTGAAGAGAACATTTAAAAATTGTGATAAGGATGCTGACGTGTAACTCTCCACAAATGTGGCTTCAGGAAGGGGTGGGGGTGGGGAAAGACTCAGTTTTCTTTAGGGGAATTAGCCACTGGAGTTTGGCCATGCTCAGGAATGATATGGGCAACATAAATTGGATACTTTTCTTTCTTTTCTTCTCATTTCTTTTTTCTTTCCTTTTTTTCTCCTCCTCCTCTTCTCTCCTTTTCCTCTTCTTCCTCTTTGTCCTCTTCTTCCTCTTCTTCTTTCTTTCTTGTGTGTGGGGACTCACAGTGTTGGTGGGAATAGACCTGAGAGGACTAGGAAGTAAGTATGATCAGGGTACATGATGTGAAATTCCCAAATATTCAGTAAAAATATTATGTAAAAATTTAAAAAAAATAATTGAGACCTTAGGGAAGTGATCTCCTATAAAGGATTCTTGCAACAGGTTTGTTTCCCTTATAGAAAAATTAGATGAGGTATAGCTGGAGGGTCTGAAATTATATTTTACATAACATTAACCCCCAAAATACATTGTGTTAGGTCTGGGATATACCTCAGTGGTATAGCATGTGCCTGGCACATATAAATCTGTAGGTTGGGTTCCTAGCAATGGAAGCTATGAATTTTTTGGGGGGTGAGGGAGAGATGGAACTCAGAACACTGTTCCCTATCAAACACCCCAAACACATACCTACCACTCAACAAACACATTCAAAGGTAACCTGATGCCTGCCCTGTTCAAGGTGGCCATCTTGTCTAGCTGTTATTGAATACCAAGTTCCAAATGCAACTACTAACTTTCCTGAGTTTATTCCATACTCTGTTATCTCCATATCCAAAGCATGGCATAGATATTCTAGCTCCGAGCCTTAGTGCTTCTCTGCCTTTGTCCAATTGCAGGCAAGCTGATCCAGTTTTCTTCCCTGTACCATTAATAGACTATTTGCATAAAAAGGAACAGTATCAGGTTCTTTCTGCAACTCAGTCCTCTTTCCTAAAATTCTCAAACTTAGTTTTGCATTGCATATTTTTAATTCTTGATATTGTATTTTGGTTAATGGTACTCTGAAATGATCAGGTAACCACAAGGAAGCCATGATCCATGGGAAAGCTTTCTTGAGCTCAAGAGCAGAGTAAGCACACAGCAGCACTGTATTTGTGAAGATGATAAGTAGTCTGGATTTGGATGGCAGTTCTCCACTGTGACCTCCCACTTTCAGCTCTTTGCTCTGAGCATAAGTATCCAGGCTTCATGGTCTTTACCTATCATTAATACAAGGACCAAGGACATCTTCTAAAGTAACATATCATCCCAACTAATTCATAAGATATGCTTTAGTTTAATATTCTCATTAATTTTCAAGATAGACACATCAGTACTTTCCTATAAAATTCAACACTAAACTTTAATATATTCCTGTAATACCAAGGTTGTGCATCTAATAATCAAATATATAACTCCTCTCCTGATCTGGTTTATTATAATTGTAATAACACCTATTTGGCCCAATTTGTATCTTTCCATCCTCAAATATCTAATGTTTTTAAAAACCTTCTTTTCAGATTATGTGTCTCGACCACAGCCTAAGGGTAACATCCCAGTGTTTTCAGGGGTCATTTAGCCCACTGATGGAAGGACATTCTCTCTACATCTGCTCCTGCATCAATGGCTGATTACTAGTGTGCACTGTAGCTCTTGGCAAAACTTAACATAGGGAATAGAATTAAGGTGTCAAAGTTAGACAGAAAAATCAGATACAACTGCTTATGAATGTAGCTAAGCAAGATATAATTATCCAACTTATAATTAGAGCAGAGCTGACCCGAAGTTGTCTTCTTCCTGTTGTTTTTTTGTTATTGTTGTTTGAGATACAGATAACCAATAAGAGGGTATTCTAGTATGGGTGTAAGTAGATAATGAAAACCTTACTGAAGAGAAGGGGTGGGGCAATGGAGGGAAGGATTTGTAAGGGTGGGCCTGGCAAAAGAGGAGGGAGGGGACTGTGAGTGAGATATAAAGTGAGTAAAAAAAATAATAAAAATTTTTAAAAAATGAGTACCTGTTCAAGATTTTCTCATAGAAGTTTCCTACTGATGCTAATGAGATATCATAATAGCTGGTGCTTTGATATCTATTTGGACTATCACTACATATTTTTATCCTATAATCTGTCAAAATTTTAGTTTATCTATTATTTTTATTTATTCTTGAAATGTTCATACATGTATGCAATGAAACTAGTCCCTATTCATCCCCATCCCTATACCACTTTCCGTTCAACTCCCTGTGTCTGACCCTAGACTAATTCCCCAGACTAATTTTATATCTGTTTTTTTTTGATACCCACTAAGTCAAATCAGTATATACCTGTGGCCACACCTTAAAAATAATAAAAGAATGATTATATCTGCAATAGCAATGAATTTCTTCAAATACCTCCCACAGAGTCCAGAGAGCATCCCTCATCTATATGGGAACTTTGTCTGGTTTGACTATGTTTAAGTCTTACATCAGAAACTAGAACTGGTATGCGTTCATAGTTATAATAGGAGTATCAAAAGAGAGTAATGGAGAATTTTAAAGCATCTCTATAATCTATTGGTCTCTAACTTTTAATCACACACACACACACACACACACACACACACACACACACACACTTTGTATCATGTAAAACAGTACATGCAAGAAAATACAACAAATTAGGTTGATTTGACCAGGACCTAACTGGGTGGATATGTTTTTTGTTTTTCGGTTGTTTGTTTGTTTGTTTAGGAGTCTATATGTTGTTTTGTCACAAAGAAAATTTTATTTCTTTTAAGGGTGGATTATGCACCACAGAAAGTTGTTCCTCCAAAGGAGATGCTAGTGACATTTTCAGCAATCCTCTTAAAACATTATTTCTAGGGGTGGGGATCTAAATTATATCCTAATGAATCAAGGAATGGACTGTGGAAAAAAAACAGATACTCCACAACAGGGTCCCTGACTTCTCTTTTCACTGGAGATGAGATCATCTTTATTATTTCCCTCGGAAAATATAATAGACATGTTAGTACCTAGAAGCAACATGGCCAAGAAATTGCTACCTATAGGAAAGAGTTTTCAATTATGTCTTCCTCTTGAGCAACCTGTGAGAAGCAATTTACATACCATTTGCAATTATTATTACAAAAATAGTTTAGGGCTTTTGTTTTATCTTTAATTGACATAATAATTGTATCAATTCATGATGTTTTGATGCATTTGTAATTATCCGATCAGGATAATCAGTGGGTTATCATCTCTGACATTTATTGTTTCCTCATAGTGAAATACACCAAATCCTTTCTTGTAGATATTTAAAAAAAAATTATTGTGTATAGCCACTTTGTCGTACAGTAGAGCATTGGATGTTATTCCTCTTGTTTAATTTCATTTTGATACCTGTTGACTAACCTTTGCCAACTGTCCCTCTCCCATTTTTAATGCTCCCTGACCACCAACATTCTGTTTTCAACTTACATGATTTCAGGATAATTCAATTTTACCTATGAGCAGCTCATTTGGTACCTGTCTTTCTGTGGCTGGCCTGTGTTACTGATATATACTTCAGGTTTATCCATCTTGTCCCAGTCGGACAATGTGGCTATAAACAGTAATGTTTCTTTATTCATCTGTTAATGCTGAGGCTGCTTTTTACATCTTCCTTCTCTTAGTTATTATGAATTCAGGGGAGGATCAATAGGTCTTTAACATATGAATTTCATTTCTTTCTTACACATTTATGACAACCAGTAACATGTTTTGATATATTTATGCATAGTGAATGAATACTGTAGTCAGACAAATTAATATATCCATCATCTCACATACCAGCTTTTAAACATTTTACTGGATGTGGAATTGTTCATTTAACTATTTGTCTATCATATAACACATCAAATCTTTATGCCAACATTTCTGATATTTACTGATGATACAATGTATTTTCAATATTACACTAAGTCACTTTAAGTTCTCTGCAAGAAAACTTAGTCCACTTATCTATGTGGCAAAGCCTGTTCAGTCATTCAGACACTGATAGAGTATTGAATTCATGTAAACCTCCCATTTTATTAAAGAAATTATAACATATAGTAGTAAAATAGTTTAAAACAAGTGTTTCATATAAGTATATAGATGTATATACAAATGTGTATATAAATATAAAACATATTTACATTTACATACTTTAATATATTCATATAAAGATATGAGTATGCTTTATATAAATTTTAGATGTTGTGAGCTTGACTCTTGTAATGTTTTTCTTTAATGTTAATAATTTTATATTAATGTTAATTTAATGTTACATAGTTCTGGATAAAATTTATTTGGTTAGTCCAAGGGTAAAGTCCTGTAGCAGTAGGAATTTGAGGTAGATGTTGACAATGAATCTCCAATCAGGAAGCCAAGAGCAATGAATGCTGGTCATCAGCTCACTTTCTCCTTTTATGACATCAGGGGCTGCAACTATGCCCTATGGAATGATGTCCACACATTTAGAATGGTTCTTTTCACCTTAATTGGCCTAATCTAGATGATAACCATGCAGAAACATGTGTGTTTTCAATGTTGATTCTATATCCCACGAAAGCAACTCTCAAGGCTGACTCTCATGAAGTGAAATGTCATAAAGGGTAAGTGATATAAATCACTAGATATAATTATTTATCTTTGGAGTATAGAAAGAATAGTAGCAAAATGCCTTAAGCTATAGGTTCAGGTTCCTTCTCTACCTTAAGGATCAAGTATATTAGCTTCATGATCACTGTGATACTGTCCTGCTAGCTCATTATTGGCATACAAGAATTTAAAACTTCACCAAGTACAGTCATGTGATCATGTGAACATAAACACAATAGAATACGCAGTAGGATGAATGAGGAACAGAAGCTATCTCTCCCATAACAGTCATAGAAGACTTTGGAAACACTGTGATATGTAGGGAATGGCAGAGGTTCACACACCATTTTGTATCCATTGAGGAAACAATAGGCTCTGCTGAAGGTCAGTTGCACCTTTTTAGTCCTGGGATAGGTACTTGAGGGAAATAGTCCTGATGCATGTAAAAGAACATGATCGACAGCAGAGACCTCAGCTGCTATCATCAGGCCAGGCCACGCAGTTGATGTCTGTGTTCAACTTGGAAGCAGAATCACCTAGAGCAGAGTCAATATGAACTAAGTCATTTTTAAAATCAATGGTAACAAATTTTCAAGATTGTTCCAATAATCAGGGCAAATACACTTGAAAAAGAGACTATCTTTGAAAGGCAAAGGGCTGGTCCTGAATAATGCTTAGCATTGTATCCATATGCATGAGTTCTGACCTTTAAATAATAACACAATAGAGAAAACTTTCTGCTAAAATAATGTTACACACCTCCCAGGATTAAAAACATTGTCGTTAAGACTATGGAAATAAATCTCACCCCTTCATCACAGACATACTGCAATGCCTCCACCTGTGCTTGACAATATATCTCGTGTGTGTTCACACATGTATACACACATGTGTGCACAACCACATGCGTGCATACACAGATACCTTAATACTTTATGCAACACACACATACCATAAGCTAGTAACTTTTACAAACATTTTATGCATTTATGTATTTATCTACTGTGTGTGTGCAGTGGGCAGGGGGCAGTGTATTATACCACAGCTTTTGAGTAGAGGCCAGAAGATAATTTGCAGGAGCTGCTTCTCTCCTTTTGTTGAGTGAATTGTGGAGATTGAATTCAAGTTTGAAGATCTGGTAGGAAGCATCTTAACCCATCAAGCCATCTTCCCATCCATCTGTTGGTTTTTCCAGGTTGAAATACATACCCCTAAATATTATAGGTTAAACACTAACTCCTAGTACCTCAGAATTGTGACTCAAATGTCCTTTTGAGGGTTATTCTGGCAAAATGTGAGATAAAAGTTTGGTACTGTCTTTATATAATAGTAAACTGTACCACCTGCACAGTGAAACAGGATTCAGAGAGAAATTGGTCATCTGTGAGCCAAGGAAAAAGTTACTAGGGGAAACCAGCCATGCTAGCACCTTCGAGTTAGACTTCGATTGAAAATATAGAAAATATTTTGCTGCTTAAGCTACTGCTTGCAATTAATGTTACATTACCAAAAAGTAGATGCCTTTCACTACAAGCAATGTACAATTTCAAACATTACTATCTTTAAGCATGTGATTGTGCCTCTTACTGAACCAAAAAAAGAGGTCCTTGAATTAGATCTAATTACATTCATTATTATGTTTTCATTCCACACACAGAGGAATGAAGAACCTTTCAAATATGATAGCAACCAGTGGTCAGATAACTTCACACTATTTGACTTTTTTGGCTCAAAAAATGCCATGAAGTAATTGTTGTCAGTCTTACAATGGAACTGAGAAGAGAAATGAGGTCCTGGCGAATCTCAGCGTACTGCCTGTGTTTCCCAGAATGACGAAAGGGCTGTGTTCAAATCTACACTGTCTCTCTGACACGGCAATGACAGAATCGGAGTCATCCTTTTCTGTGGGAACTTTATAGATCTTCAAGGTGATTGATTGTTGCCAAAAGACTGAGTGGTGTTGACTTTGCTTGTGGTGCTGTTAAAAAAGCTGTAGACACTTCCTTAGGTTCAGGAGATAAATATTGGCAGTTTTCTTCTAAGACCTCTCTTCTCATCTTAGAGATGGCTGTCCCTCCTCAAGGATCATATGTGGTCTCCTCCATGAGTCAGTCAGTGTACATCCACAGTGATTCTTTCCTGAGGACAGTATGCCACATTGGCTGAGGGAGGCTTGCCCTAGTCACTTTATTTTAAATTAATGACCTGATTCTGGGCTCTATATTCAAACATAGTTGGGGATGGCAATACATGAATTTGACTGAGGAGAGCACAGTGAGCTCACAGTTATATTAATGTATAAAGTCATGGCATAGAGATGTTATGTAGATAGTTATTCCAATTTGTAAATGGTGTGAAAAGCAATAGAGTTTTCAGGATTATTTTTAATTAACAAATTACTCTCGTAGTTCATATACAAATAAAAAATAACTCAGGATACACTATGTTTGTAGATTTTATTTCCTATTATAAGAATTTCAATATTCATGACTATCTTTACAAAAACTTTTCATGCATAGACCAAGAATGTACTGTTTTTCCTTAATGCATTTCTGGCCAAAAAGATGCTGAGTGATTTAGAGCCTTGCAAATATGGAAAGAATATGAAATGGATCTTTGTCTGTCTTAATATCAGGATGAAGGGATGTCTTGCTTGCTTTTATAAAGATGAGGGTAGCTGGAGAGAGAGCCTAGTAATTAAGAACACAGTAGTTAGAACAACCATTTAAAAGGACTTGAGTTTGGTTCCAGAATTTGAGCTAGGTAGCCAGTCTAACTTAGCTGTAGGGAATCCAAAGCCCTCTTCCTCCTCCACAGGTACATGCATTCATATGCATATACCCATATACAAGCACACACACTTAACACGCAAATAAAATAAAATGCTAAGTCTTTATTTTAAAAGGTATTTTTGTTTATATTGCTTCTGTTTGGAAGAATCCAAGGATTACAGAAAAGTGTTTACTCTCAGCACCCAATAGTGAATCTCTACTTTTCTGGCTGTTGCTCCATAGATAAACATTTAAAATGTGCCTTGAGATTTCATCCTGCTGCTTTCTTCACATCCTTTGCTTTTTCTATCACAATTAAGACATATCTCAGGATTTTTCCATTTTCCTCTCCTTCAGATAAGGATATGTTGCAGCAGGGATACTGAGTTGTTTCCTTTTGAAACACTGTTTTGCTATCATTATGGTAAAGTTTCTAGTGTTCTTTTATTCTAGGAATAAAGTCTCTTATAGGAAGTCTCTTATAGTCTATGGTGTTAACAGAAAGCTTTCCATTACACTTACAACAAAGCCCCAAATCATTATTTTGTCTTTACAATGTCTTCTGCAATCTGTCCTCCTCCTCTATCTCTGGCCTCATCAAGCACTCTCTATAGTTTATACAGCAAGAAGAATCAATACAGGGATTCAAATACAGTTCTTTCTAGCTTTAGACCAGACTACTTAAGCAAACTATAACAGTCTGTAAGTCTGTCACCATTCCCCTATATGGAACAGATGCCTGAAGGTCATACATATCTTTTCACCAATTGAAACCCAGCCTTTCTCTGACAGTCCAATTTATTAAGGTACAAATCACAGATACAAGAGTTGATTGCTCATTACAAATTAGGTACATTCGTGTAACCAGGGCCCAGACCACAGGAGAAAACTTTACCTCTACCCCAATAGACCCCTTACAACACTTTCTGACACTTTCTATCCCTAGGGTAACCAGTGTCCTAATTTCTGAAATACATTAACAGTTTCCTGGTTTTGAACTTTAAGCGTATACTATGTGCTCTTTTGTAGCATACAGTATGTGTTCTCCTGTGTCTAGTGTATGTTACTCACTATTAAATTTGACAAGCTTATTTATGACAAAAACAATACAGCTTATTCTTATTGCTGAGCACTCCAACATACTCTAGTTTATTTTCTGCTTCACAGTAGAATAGCATTTGTGTTACTTTAAGTTTGAAGGTTTTCCAGATAGAACCATGGTAAACATTTGCATGACTATGTCATATTCATTTTGGAAGAATATCTATTTATACTTACATATATTTTTGCATACATTTCTTGTGCCTATTTATATCACTACTAGCAGATGAGTGTTCCATTACAATGTTTCCTTGCCACATAAAAGTATACCTATGTCATTTGAACATTCTCAGAAATAATAGTGATATTAGCTGTTTTCTAAAATATTACTTGTCAAAACAACTAGTTTATATAATACAAGAAAGTAAAGTTGAAACCTCAAACCAAAGGGAGATATAGTAAGTTTAGTAAACAAAAATGACATTTTCCCCATTTTCTTACTGTTGATTAGTTGTGTTTAATTCCATTCCATACATGTATACAGTAGATGTAATACGTTGATTTGACCTCCCTGATTCTCTATTACTGTATCCTGTTTCCACTGCCCACTCTTCCTTCTCCTCTACCTCCAACTTCTTTCTGCTCTCATGTATTATTTTCGTTGTTTTCTTTTTCTTTAATCATTAAGGTTACTTGTATACATACATCTCAGTATATTAACACAGCCTACTAAATCTATTTAGTGTTGCTGGGTGACCATTTAATATTGGACAGCTAATTAGGAGGCTCATCTGCCAGGAAGATTGATTTTTCCATCTCTTAGCAGGCATCAATTGACTGTAGCTCTTCATCTAGCGATGGACACCCTGTGAGACTTTGCCCATCCATATTCACATGTCAGCTGGTGTTGTCTTTGTTCAGGCCTTGTTTTGGCAGCCATATTGTTGATGGTTCATGGATGCAGCTTTGCTCTCATGTATAGAAGACATATATGAAAAATTGTTGGAAATATACCTCCTGAGGATAATTATTACTATTGTCTAGTATGACTATACTGGACCTTTTTATTTTTGTACTTTCTACTGTATAAAAAATGTTTTCCTCAGCCTTTTGCTACTCAGTTTAAGAAAGTAGAGTGGAAAATATTCAATACAAATAAATATGCCACTGTACCATAAATGTTATTATCTTAACATTTTTTAGAAACCTTTGTATAATGTTTAATTTAGCAGCATGAAGCCATATCTTTACATAGGTGTTTAATTTTCTTCAGCTCAAGTCTTCAAGTGAAATTGATATGTCAAAGACCATGTACTAAGGCTCTTGAGGAATATCATTAAACATACATGCACATTCATTCAACATGTGCTGCCAACTTCCTACCTCTTGATTCCTGTTTTGTGAAAAGTCTTACTTAGGCCATGGTGATGTTAGTTTATCAGTGGGCCTTTTCACTGTTAGTGAAACAGAGACTTCACTTCTCAGCCTGCTCTTCTGGAAGATGACTCTGGATGCCAGGACAAGCCTTAGGTTCCCATCCATATGCTCAGGCAATTCAGCACGTTTTTTTTCCTTCATATTGGCATCCGCATTGCCTACTCTCAGAAGCCCCCTACTGTCCTTATACTGATGATTATCACATCTGCTGGGCTAGTACCTCAGAAGATTTCCTCACTACTATAAAGAGAGCACTATTCTTCACCAAAATAAAAATACAAGTGCAATGATTTTTTTTCATGAAGGATCAGAAAGAGCAGGAATTATGAGATTTTACATTCTCTGTGGTCTCACCACAGTATGGATGATTCTCTAATCCCTAGTCCCTAGTCATTTTAAAGTTGGACCACTCTTTCCATACCCTTCTTCTATTTTGGAACTTTTGTTATTAGAAGCTTCTCACTAAGGATTCTATTCTATAAATTAGATAGTCATTTTAAAAATTCATGGTATACTATATCACCTACTTTAGAAAGAAAATATCTGAAGCAATTGTACAATACCGGACTTTTGTGGTGCTATGCTCCTTTTGTTTGTTTTGGCTGGTTTTAATGCCTAAGGCCTGGGGTCAGTGTTTGCCACAAACTGCTCCTAAATCATGAATAAATGACAACAGTAATAAAAAGGAGTCAAATCCCTTACCTTAACACACCCAGTGTAAGAATATCCTCTGTGCTTTTCCATTCACTAGCAGACATGCTGAGCCAGGGTACAGGAATCAGGAGCCCATGTGCAAGTGTCTCAGGTTTCCCTGAGCTCCACAAAGACACTGTAAGACATAGAACAGGTAGAAAAAAATAAACTTGTTATTCAGCTGCAGACACAAAGCCCCATTTTCTAAATTAGAGCTCAAGAAAAGTTACAATCTAGTGATACTCATCTTAGAAACAACAATGTTGTTTTCTTAATATAACTAGGCTGACCTTCTTTAGATCTTTTTACACACATCTTAATTCCCTAAAGGTGAGATGAAGTACAGGGTGCTTCCCAAATTGTTTCTAAGAACAAAATAATTACATACAGAACAGTAGTTTTTATTGCAACATGAAATTATGGCCAAATCTAAAGATTTCTAGTGGAGTCTTTAGTACAAAAGCCTCAAACATTATTTCCTTGTTTTGCTCTGGGGGTTGAGTCTGACGGCATGATAGAGTTTCAAGCATGAGTCATCTTGAGGCCTCTCTTCCAGCTCATTAATCATCATGCTTTTTTTTTTTCTTTGAAGATGCTGCCTAAGTGAAGCCATGTTCTCCCAAAATATGAGAGTTTCCTGGGATGTTAAGCCTCATCTCTGTAGAAGATTAATTGTAAAATTATATCAGATCTGGACTTTCCAGGATCTAATACCATAAAGCACTTAAAATATCAGAATAAATTTATTGAAGGGAGTCTATGGTATTATAGTGATTATATTCCTGGGCAAAGTGTCACGTGTTTAAATGAAATATCAAGCCAACTTTGTATGGGGCCCTTTAGTTCTAACAATGATCCTAATGCCCAGATATCAAATGCAATGACCACAAATGATCTATTTTTTCAAATATAAAAAATGCAGGAGCACTATGTTGTACTTCAAAAATCTGGATTGTTTAGACAGGACAACTAAAGAAAGAGTAAAGTCATAGAAAATGCCTTAACAGGTATTTCATACAAACTCTTGCTTAGAAATTCTAGCCTTTCAATTTAAATTACCAGAATCTAGAAACTGTTGTTCAAGAAAGTTAAAACTAAATGCCCAGCAATCATCTGGGAAGTACTGAAAGCATAAGTGATTTCACAAGAGGTTACTCAAGGAACCCCCTTCTTTGTTTTCACAGATAGTTCCCTGTTGGTATAGAGGAAACAGACCTGTGATATTTCTAGAGTCTTCAGAATTCAAAACATTACCCTGCTGCCCTGAGGAATCTCTGCCAATCAGCTTTTGTAAATTCATAGTGGACAAAAGGCCATCCTTATTTGCAATGATTTTTTTTTTCCATTTATTTGGTCATTTACAACATTGCTTCTCCCACTTCAAAGGGAAAAAAAATCTCAAAGCCTTGATTTGATTGCAGCTAGATTCAAGTTACTGAAAGCCGAGTTTGATCCTAAATTCGCAAAATCAAATTCATCCTTATTTCAACCATGTGTTTCTTGGTTTCCGTTATGAAAATTGGCAGGAGCCATCAGTGGAGATAGATTGTGTGTGTGTGTGTGTGTGTGTGTGTGTGTGTGTGTGTGTTCTCTATGCAGACTTGTGTGGATGTCTTCCATGATCATGCCTCCAACTTGTTTGTTGTTTGTTTGTTTGTTATTTGTTTGTTTTCTGGTAATAGAGTCATTCACTAGACCAGAAACTCTTTGTCAGAATAGCTAGCCATTGAGCCCCCAGTGTTTACCTGTCTAGCCTTTCTCCCCTGCCTAGCACTGGAGTTACAAATGTGATGGCATATCTGGCTTTTTGTCTGTGTGCTAGAGAACCAAGCTCAGGCCCTTGCACAGCAGGCACTTTACTCACTGAACCACCTCTCAGTCCATATATACATATGGTCATTTTTAAGAAAATATAGTGAGAAAATTACTCTTTCACCAGACTAGGAACCAGTGGATTTGCCAATAACATACAGTGTTTCCACATGAAGCAGCTAACCCAAGTCTTTGAACATTCCATCTAGTCTACATGAGGTACAGGGTGCTTGGCCATGATCTCAGCTACATTGTTACAGTTCCTCTGTCTATGGTGTCTTTCCCAAAAGAAGAAATCCAAGTAGTGAAAGTGTGTTACTCTTATTCATGTTTGAGAGGTATACTGTGACACATATTACCTTATTTGATACATGTGACATTTCTATGCATATTTTTTCAGTCAAGTAAAATAGTGAGGCTAAGAGTAATGAAGTAATTATCCGCGAAGTGGGAAAGTCAGCAGTTTGAATAAACCTGGAGTGATCTTAAGTATCTTTCCATCATGACATGCTACCTCTAGTTATTTTAGACAACAATGATTCATTATCTACTACCCCATTGAGAAAGCACTGTTAGTATGTTCTCCTCTCAACTGGCTTCACCTACTTCCAGTTGAACTTAAATTGATTTTGCTGGTGCTTATGATGCAACCCATGTGAACATCCTTAAAGTGTTAGAGGTGCTCTTGCTCTCTCTTCACTCCTTCCTACTCTTCCCTTTTCTTTCTCTCTCATTCTCCCTTCTCTCTCCTTTTCATAGTCTCACATCTTCTCTTCTCTTCTCCTCTCCTCTCCTCTCCTCCCTCCCTCTCCTCTCCTCTCCTTCCTCTCCTCTCCTTCCTCTCCTCTCCTCTCTCTCCTTCCTCTCTCTCTCTCCTTCCTCTCTTCTCTGTCTCTCTCTCTCTTTGCCTTTCTCTGTCTCTTCTGCCACCTCAACTCCTCTCCCCATGCCCTAAATAAACTCTATTCTATACTATAAAAAAATATCAGAGGTGCTTTTTTTTTTCATTAGACATAGAACAAAGGATGCTTGGAGGGCTCTTTAAATGTAGCAAAAGAATTCTCAACACATGTTCAGTGATAATTATAGCCACTTGAGGCTTTGAGAAATTTTAAGCTTTATGAGTTTAAATAATAAAATAGGTACCAAAATATGTCTGCATACTATTATTCTAAGTGCTATTCTTTTGTCTATAGTGCCTGCTTGATAGGAGTATAATACATAATGTAGAACCTATCTGTAATCATAGCCCTTGGGAAGTAGAGACAAGGTAGAATAGGGGTTCAAGGTCAACCCAGATTATATAGTGAGACCCTGTCTCAAAAATCAAAATTTGAACAAAATTAAACAATACATTTACATTAGTGTAAACATTGTTTTTCTTTTTTAATAGTTTAACGAAATTTTAAACTGTGGAATAGACATGGAGAACGAGAGTAAATATCACATCAAGGTAGCATGAGACCTTCACCTAACCTTCCCACTGTGGAGAGAAGGAAGGATTTGGGTGAAAAAATGTTGCTTCAGTAGAGTTATTTTGTGTGTAAAGCATACAGAATCCAAATGCCAAATAAAATACTTTACAGTTGCATCTCTCCTTAGAGAGCATTTTTTTTTTTTAAAGTTGTTGTTTTGTTTGGGAGAAAACAATTTACAAACCACTTCATTTGCAAACTGCTGTTACTATAGTTTCTGCCTCTAAGAATGTTTAAAGCTGCAGGCAATGAGAAAATGGGGTAATAGTCCTTATAAAGACAGCCCATATTCCACTGCTAAAAGATGGCAGTGGTACATTATAACAATGTGATATTATTTATGGAGTTATTCTTATAGATACCATTTCAATATGCTTTAGTGTGTTTTGGATATTAGAAACCATAATCTTTAAGGTAAACTATTTAGCATAGATTTTTAATGCAATAGAGTTCAAGTAATTATCTTCATTCTAATAAGATCACGAAATTTACAATATTAGGTGGAACTTACTGATAAAATTCATTCTGTAAAAGCACAATATAAACTATGAGTTGTTACTCTGTTTTTTTTTCCCAAGTAAAATCAGGTTAGAATTTTATTATTATTATTAAAGTTGTGATTCTTTGGTTGGTTGATAATTCAAAAAGTTCAAGTAGCTTTTAATTTGTTATTTAGAGAGTTTCCTGATTTCAGTGTATGTTATTAAAAATATACATGATCAGCTATTTTTCTCCTAACTGTTATTATGATAGATCTTTAACATGAAAGGGCAATTTGTATTTCCAAGGATGCCATAATAACACCACAAACTTGATACCTTAAAACAAAGACATTTATTCTGTCATTGCTGGATGAGTCACGGACTCATTATCAGGAATCTGGCAGTGGCAAGCTTCCTCAAAAACTTGGATCCTCCAGCATCTAATGGCAACAGGCCTTCCTTGAATTGTAGCCATATCTCTTATTCCAGGAGTCCATCTTTACAAAGTCTTCTCTGTCACAATATAGTTCTCAGATATTTTTATTTGCTTTGTTTTAGGAGTAGTAGTAATTTGATTTAGATATTTGGGACTTAACTTAAAACCAGGATGGTTTTATTTAGAGGTCCTCAACTTTATATATTTACAAAGATTTGATCAGATGATAAGTACATACTCACAGATAGTGTGGCATGACCATCAGGATTGCAATCAAAACAACAGAATAGCTAAACATCAACTGCAGTGACCACTGGTATTGTCCTGGCCCCAGGTCCAAGGACTGAAAGCCCAAGTGTTGATCCCTGAAAACAGGAAAGTATATGTCTTATAATTAAGAAAATACTTATAAGGATAACATTTAATTGGGGCTGGCTTACAGGTTCAGAGGTTCAGTCCATATCAAAGCAAGAACATGGCAGCATCCAGGCAGGCATGGCACAGGAGGAGCTGAGAGTTTTATATTTTCAACTGAAGGCTGTAGCAGGAGATATTAGAAAAAACGAACGTCTGGCTAGCTCCCGGCCTGGACGCCAGCTCTAAGTTCCCACACTAATGGCGGCATCCGCGGTGCAAATACAACCGCAGGCTCCCGGTTCTGAAGCCATGTAGACAGAATTTAACATTACCAGTGGGCTACCTTAGCCCAGCTTGGTGGTGGGGCCATGCTAACCCCATACCACCATTGTCCACCCTACAGTCAACCGCCACATCACCCAACAACCTAGTAAATCAAAACTCTAGAGCTTAAAGATTAACCAATGGGTTTATATATTAGCAAATACTCAATACACAAGATGCCCACACAATTAGAATTGTTATCCCAAAATGTCTAACCTTGATATGAGGGTGACATCCTCAGCCATCTTGCCTCCTCTCCTCTCCTGTCTCCTTTTTTCTTTCTCTTCCTCTCCCCTAAACTTTGCTGTTCCACCTCCCTTCTACTGCCCAATCACCTGCTCTAGCCTTTATTTTACAAAATAAGGTGGACAGAAGGTTCACAAGAAGTCACCTGTATATTGATTCACTCCTTGTCTGTAGCCCCACCCCGTGAAAGCGGAATTAGCATTGAAATACAAAACCCGGGCTAGTCACAACAGAAGGTTGCTAGAAGACTATATTCCTGGCAGCTTGAACCAGGGTCTTAAAGCCCACACATCCACAGTGACATCCTTCCTCCAAGAAAGCCACACCTGTAAATAGTGTCACTCCCTGGGCCAAGCATAAATAATCCATCACTCTATGATTATCCCATATAAATAGAGGCAAATTATCTCTTCCTCTGTTCTTTCTTATTTACTAAGTTTCTTGTGAGATAAATGATGTCCCTGGGTTGACAGGAGTGATCTTCACTCAGTATAGGGATCAGAATGGAAAGATCTCAAGAATCACTGCACAGGCACTCTAAAACAAGATCTTAGGAACTTTGGGAAACCTGGTTGGTACAGCCAAGTTGATCTTTCAATGAATAGTGGCACAGGGCTTAGAATGTAGATGGTGCTTTTTGTGGAGCATGGGTCAAATCATAACAAAACATTCAAATGGACTTTTTAGTTGACAGAGCAGGTAACAAGCATGGTCCTGCATCTTCCCATTAAGTTTCAAAGCATCATCATGTGTGTACCTCTTCCCAGCCTGCGTACAATAATGGTATTTAAATAATCAGCACTTTCCTTCCACATGTGTGAGATGGTGGATTGTATGTATCCTGAAACATGGGTAAAGCAATTAGCTCTCTTCCTTGCTAATGGATGCTCTGACAGTAATGTTTTTCTAGTTGTGAGTCCAGTGTCTTCTGTTTCCACACAGAAGATTCATAAAGAATCATAAAGTACAGAGATCTACATGAATCACATACTACAGGAATCATCTTGCTTCTGACTAATGTTGTTCCAAATGAAGAGTATTTCCTCCTGGCAATTGAGAGAACTAAATGACAGAATGTATTTATTTAGCATCAGTTATCAGTATAGGTTATTACTACGAAGTCTCTCAAGCCTGCTAAATTTACAAGGAAAATATTAATACACTCTTCTTTTTAAATGTCCTCAGTTTTAGAGTCTATAATACCACTAGCAAAATTCACTTCTGAATTTGGTTTTTCCAAATAATGAATGTATACAAGCACAATATATATTAATATCTATTGTATGTATATTTTATAATATATTCATTGGATTAATATTATACAATCTAGGTATATCTATGGCATTGCCTAGGCTGCCCTCAAACTCCAGCAAGCTTTCCTCCTCAGCCTTTAGAATACAGAAATTATAAGCATGTGCCACAACACACATCTCTTAGTTGGTTTTGAAAATGTTTAGTGGGTGGATCTTCTCTAGATAATGTTTTTGGACTACTCTGAAATATTAACCATGCTAGGATAATTCCAAGAACGGAGCTTTAATCTTCTTTGATGTTTGTTCTCTTTGCTTTGGTTCATTTTGTGGTAATAATCTGTAACTTTAATTTTTTCAAGTCCTATTTTTAATGATGGTTCTTAAACACTTTAACCCCCCTTTTACCAGAGGTAGTGGGAAAGAAAGGATATGGGGGAAGTGGACCTGTTTAGAAAGGTTCTTTGGAGCAGCAACTCCTGTCTGTGTTGTCTAGAAATCAGCAGTTCACTGATTAGCATGTTAGCTCTATCCACTTGCAAACACGTCACAGATACACCAGCAATCCAGTTCGGTAGAGTTGGCTTAGCAACAGTGGTAACATTACATAGCAGAGTCGCCGGGCCTCATCCTCAGCTCCAGTCAACAGGAAGGACCAACGGGAACACTAGGAAACGTTCTCAGCTGTGCCTCTCTCAGGGAATCGAAGAACAGCATTCTTGCCTTAGCAGAACATCCTCTCTCCTGTGTCTGCTTCTGCAAAATGTTCCCTCACGAGTCTGCCTTAGCCATTCACACCTATGTCCACTTTAAGAAACATTCCTTCACTGTTTGCCTGAGCAAAACACTATCCAACTGACTTTCCAAAGAATCCTTAAGTTTCCACTACAGTATTCAGTGCTGGATTTCTGAGCCAACTCTTTGCCAAATGAATACTATATCTTTAAATATCCCGGTTCTCTTAATATTATGTTAAGCAACCATAGAATGAAGACTTCTGATTGGAGCTCATAGTTTTTCCTTCTTCCTTCAGGGCAGGACCCTCAAATGGGCAAGCTGGGAGCAAAGAAATCATCTGCCTGCAGGCACTTTGGTTAAAATTATCCTCCTTCAGTTCTCATATCCATATTATAATTTGCATTTTAATTTTAATGTCTTCAGAACCATGAAAGCATATTTAGGTAAATGTGCTAATTAGATCTTTGTAAACAACCATATGTTATTTTGGTTTATGAAATTTAAAGAGCAATTAAAAACACATATATTTTACTACTTGGAGGTAAGGATGGGGATAGATTGAATCTTCCCAAAGTGGATGTGAGGAAAGAGCTGAATTACAGATGTGCTTAATGATCTTATGGGAGAAATTAAGGAAGTTTTAAAGTTTCTTGCATAAAAACCCTAAGCCCAGTGATGTTACATGTCAGGCTTTGACAAAAGAAATCTAAGTGATAGAAATAACTTTTCAACTGGTACACCAACCTTAGAAGAATTTTGAAAAGAAGTCGGCAGTGTGCCTACTTTTAATGAGAGCCTGTCATTTCTTCTCCAGTGACACCCATTTTTTTTATCAGTTTCACTGTGAAGAGCGGAGTGATGCATGAGTGTGGTAAATGGAGGAGACATCTTACAGTGTGATCCATTATCTGAAAGATTTAGGGAAAATGGTCTCTCCAAAACATAATTAAGGAAACAAATGTTTTCTGAAATATAATAAAGATCTGTTATGGCTTTGGTTTTCAGGAACATCCATTTCTATAATATTATACATGAAAGAAATATTCTGCCAGCCATCTGAATAGCATTCGTAGTTTGATTTCTCCTAGGTTTGGTTTCTCTATGGAGAAACTCAGAAGCAAGCTATAGACAGAGAATGGAAAAAAAACGTTATCTAAAATTTACTTAGAAGTTTCTTCCTAAGAAGCTATAATTGAGAAGTAAATTGAAGAAGTTTATTAAAACGGGACTCAGAAAAAAAAAAGTGGATAGTATTTTCCAAATATAAGAGCAGGTTGAAATGTGAGTTAATTTTCTTGCCTATAAAAGTAGAGGTTGACAGGTCAATAAAGTGTTACCACAAAAACATGAGGGCCTGAGTTTGCTCCCTAGGACCCACCTAAAAAGCCACATGTTTATAACCCCAGTGCACAACTGAGGCAGAGAGAGGCAAATGCCATCTGCCACAGACTAACTAGCAAGACCCAGATCTCAGTGAAAGACACTGTCACAAAAGACAGCAGTTGAGTTTGACCTCTGGCCTCTACACCCACTACCATTCAAGTGCATCTATATTTTCATATATTCACACACACACACACAACACACACACACACATTCATGCATGCCTGCAAGCAAGATTATACACACACAAGAATTTACTCTCTTTACTCATCCTTGCTCTCTTAACTCTTTTTGTAGCCTCTGACACAGCTTTAGTGTACAAACCAACAGAAAATTTTGGAGTTTTTGTCCTAATTCCATTTCTCTTGCTATGATAAAATATGCAAACAGAAAGTACCTTGGGGAAGAAGAGGCTAATTTTAGCTCATAATTCCAGGTGTCAGTCTATTTTATCAGGGAAGTCAAGGCATCAGGAACTCAAAACAGCTGATAATATCACATCCATCATCTAGAGCAGAGAAAAATAAAAATGCACAAATGCTCATTTGATTTTCTTTAATATAGTCCAGGACAAAAATCCAGAAATGGTGCCATCTACCTTTAGGCTGGCGCTTCCTGTATCAGTCACACAAAATCGAGGCAATTCCATACAGATGTAACTACCAGCCAACCTGATCTAAGCAATTCCTCCTTGAGACTAATTCTAGGTTCAAGCTAACAATAAAAGCAACCATTTAAGTCTTCCTCATTTGGACCCTATTAGAGTCATGAGATTTCCCTTGCCTCAGCAAATGTTTTTCTGCTTTACTTTGGCACAATTTTCCTTTTAAGTTTACCTTATCTTACTTCAGAAGCCTTCAGTTCCAAGCAAGAATTATAATTTTGTAGATACTGAACTCATTAAAATTCATCCCTAAATCTAAAATAAAGATCACAGAAAAGAACCTGAGCTAAATCAATCAAGATGAAAGTATAAAAGATGTGATTACAGCTGTACTGACTCAAGGTGGTCAGCTCCAAGGATCCTGGCTGATTTCAAAAAATTCTACTCACTACAGATCTAGGATTTTATTCTTTCCCTCTACCCGAAGCTATGATCTATATCCCATGTCTTTGTTGAAATCCCCATTTCAGTTGCTTTTTAAATTACCACCCAAATAGTACCAGGCACTGGGACTGCTGCATGAGAAATAGATATGAGTATGGTAACTTCATTGGACCATAAGCAGTATTTTTACACAGTAATAGAGGATGAGAGGTCTGGAAAATAATTGTCTATCAAGACTCATCTCAATTCCTCTAGAGTATAAGAGCCACTTTATATGTCAAGATATAACTGTCTTGCTTCTAGAAGGCCATAGCTATCTCACCAAGATTATCTTCTCTTCTTGTGGTACTTCTTTTAGTCAGGTACATCATCAAATATAAGTAATCAACATTTCACATGTGCAAACAGGGTCTAGAATGTTGCTTTGTTGATCTGGCCTAACATACACGAAATCAAGGGTTTTATCCCCAGTACTTCATAAATGATACACAACTTAATACACACTGTCTTCCTAATACTCAAAATATGGAAAAGAAAAAACAGAAGTTCAAGGTCACTCTCTGCTACACAATGGATTAGAAAGCAGACTGGGATACATAGGATTCTACTTAAAAAAAAAGAAAAAGAAAAAACAAAACAAAAAAAAACAATAACAAAACAACCACAAAAACAAAAACAAAAAAAACCATCTTCAACTACCAGCATGTCATGGGAGCTGAACACTGAGGATTGATGCTAAACAGGCCTATTGCTGGTCTTTGATTTGGAAATTATGGAGAGGGCCCAGAACAATGGGTACAGTGCATACTGAGAGTTAGTTCAGGGGATTTAAGCAGTGGCTGTCTACTAAATATACCAAAAATTTTTATGCTGTAACTATAATGAATGGCCTTTCCTGGGTATATTCACTCCTTATCAACCATGTGGACCATGCAGATACAAAATAAGCAGACATCTCAAGAAACTATAACTTAGGTTTTAAACATTGTCATCATTGTGCACTCCCTCTCCAAATATTTGTCTTTCCCTTTTTAATATAAGTATACTAAATATACTAATATCAATACTAAACATAGTGCATCATTTATTATGAAATTGACCATCAATACTACAAATAATATATAATCAAATAATATATACAGTAACACAAAAACATGTTAGCAATATTCTTCTAACCAATTGCTATGAGATCTGACATGGTTTCTGGCCTCTGTGGGCACCTTAACACATGTAACAGACTCACATACATAAATAAATATGAATATTTCTTTTATACAGGTGACATCAGCCATCTTTTGCTTCTTTGACCTTCTGCCGTTTGCCATGCAGTGATTCAGCAAGTAGATTCTGGCAGATGTAGTTCTATAACCTTTAACTTTCCAGTCTCCACAACTTTGGAACAATAAATAGTTCATTTTAATTATCCATACTCAAGACAGCTGGCTCAGGAATAGCACAATGGTCAAGCTGTAACTGTCACTGTTGCTTAATAAAATAAGGATTCTGAAAAGGCTAGAGTGTGAGTTACATATAAATTATACTTATATGTCATATGTGGCATGTATATAAAGATAATATGAGGGTAACAACATTGGAATATTATGTTATTTGGAACTGCTTTCAAAGCACGTTTTGAGCCACATTAAAAGTTGACTTTAAGATTTCATGTTCATGCCCCACATCTCTAAAAGGACAAGTATTTTTATATATAGATATAAGATCAAAAATTAAAGAACACAATACAGAACTTTCACCATTAGTATAGTAATGGGTTTGAACTAGAAACTTGCTATGATCATTGAGATATGGCTAAACCTTATGGAAATCTTTATACATCTCTAAATGGCTTTAATTTTCTGATGTGACTAAGTGATTCTCTCTCTCTCTCTCTCTCTCTCTCTCTCTCTCTCTCTCTCTCTCTCTCTCTCTCTCTCTCTCTGTGTGTGTGTGTGTGTGTGTGTGTGTGTGTGTGTGTGTGTGTGTGTATGTGGGTCTCTGTCTCTCTGTCTCTCTCTGAGTGTCTCTGTTTCTGTTTCTCTTTCCATCCCTCATCCCTTCCCACCCTCCCTCTACCTCTACCTCCCAATATCTAAGTGAGTATTCTTCAGAGAAAATGTAATGAATTTCAGGGAACTCCATTTGTGCTTTGAGTTATAAAGGACCAGATATGATCTGTAGAAACCTAAACACTGGGAATCTTCTGTAATGTATCTCCCATGACAGGTGAGGGTGGACTCAGGAGAAATTGTGCTTTCCTTTCAATTTTAGAGCTCCTGAGGGCAGTTTCTTCTTTTGTTTGTTTGTCTTCTATGTAAGAAGCCTGCTTCTTAACACGTAGATGTGACTTAATAAAGGTTCAATGAGTTGATGTCATTTACTTCACAAATGTTATCTGATAATGTGGAAAATGCCATCTCTTCAACAGAGAATTGTTCTTGCCTCTGGTGTCATAAATAATAGATTTTGGATGAAGTCATGCTATCGGCAAGATCCTCTGAAAAGGAAAAGTAGAAAGAGTTGTTAAAGAAAGATGAAAATATTTTAAAACTTTATTGAAAGCAAAGATCATTAGAAGATATAACATTTTTAATATAATATAAGTAGATGTGTATGTGGACACAGTCCCGTAATTGGAAAATGGGGGATGGAATATTCTACCTTCTAGCTGTTACCTCAGCTTATAAACTGCTAAAAATGTATATCAAAGCAATGCAATAAAGGATTACAGTGATGAATTTTATGAGATTAAGCTGCAGTTAATTTCCTTATGCATTTAAGATTAATAAACCACTAATTAGAATATGCAAATAAGGGTTTCTGAAGCCTAAAAAATATTTCCTAGCACCTCACCAATAAATCTCATTCAGTAACTATTTGGTTATATAATTGGGGACTAACAGATTGATGAGCCGATCTAATTATGTGAAATTTACATGTTCATAGTGCTTTATAATAGAGGACATGAACTAATGTTAAAGTAGGAGGAAGAATTTGTAACATTCATTAGACTCATTAGTTTCAATTTTTTACTAAGTTTGAAAGTTCTTTGTGCAATATAAACCATGAGGCAGAGTGAGCACTCTTCCTATGCTGAAGCATCACTGGAGATTGGAAGGAAGCCATCATAAAGAACAACAATTACTGGGACGGACACTCATATTTACTAGTCACACATACTGAACCCAAGAACATATTTCTAGAATGCTGTTGGCCAGAGACCATGATAACCCGAATTATCTAATTACACAAAGTGCAGAGGTATTCATAGTTCGTATTCCTTTAGCTCTACATTATATATAGAAAGATGCTTGTTTGACAACAAGTACCATATAAAAGCATATTGGAATTATTCTTTTTCCCCCCCTGGGATTGATTGACTAGCACAGGCGGGAATTCGAACTCGGGAGAGACTGACTGACAGACAGCTGCCTCCGACTCTGGAGTGCGGCGACTGCTGCAGTGTGCCACCGCTGGCGGGCTGGAATTATTCTTATGAGGTTTTTATTTTAGATTTTTAAAAATACATTAAGTCTCGTCATGAGGCTGGAGAGCAAATCTCAACTTTAAAACTATTATGCTCAGAGTGAAGAAGGTCTCACAAGTCTCTACAACTATTTACAGTTCATGGTATCTGGGGATAGGATAGTAAATTTTGCTAAAAGTGTGGCCCTTGGTAAGTTGACTATGCTCCAGTGGGTACCCACCACTGAGGTATATGGGCAGAACAAATTAGATTTAAGGGGTTATTTTACAAAAACAAAAGAGCATGATATTGGCAAGGGATAGAGAGGGGAGGGGAGGATTTTGAAGGAGACAGGGAAAGAGTGGGTTTTTGGGAGATGACAATGATAAAAATATGTGACACTTTTAAGGAATAAATATATTCATTATTTTTACATTAATAAAATATTTTGATTATATTATTTCTTATTTCCCAAATCCTTCCCACCTTATGATCAAAATATATTGTATGATAATATATACCTAAGACAGTATAAGGTGAGGAAAATACCAAATAAATAAGTCGAAACAAAATGCTATCATGTTTGAAAGCTTTCAAATGGTTTACATACACACACACAGAGACACTCACACACGAATGCACGCATGCATGCAGAGAGAAAAGAAGAGTGAGAGAGCGATAATGAGAGAGAGAGAGGAGAGAGAGAGAGAGAGAGAGAGAGAGAGAGAGAGAGAGAGATGAATATGTATTAGGGAAATTCTAATGACTATACTACCAGAGAGCTTACTTTATCAAAATCTCTAACTGAATAAAAGCTAGAACCATACTGAAAAATTAATTGAAAGGCATTTTGGCATTCTCTTTCATTTGACATTTAACATTTACTGGTATAGCCGAGTAACATCAATTACCTTCAGATAATTCACTTTTGTTCTGTATGTTTGTACTATGTCCCCATGAAGGACAAATGTGATTAATATAATCTCAATTCAAACAGGTGAAAATATGAAGCTTTGAGATACACAGGCTGTGATTTGTAATCAATAGTGAGCTAAAGGAGAATATAAGTTTTATAAAACAGTCCTGGGCTTTTACATGGGGTTTTTCTCTATACATATTTTATAAATAAATACTATAAGAGACTGATTGATTAGGCATTTCTATCACACAACAAAAACCTACTACAACCATCCTGGCATACTAGTCTACTTTTAGCTATTTCATTTATTCTATCAATATTTTTAATTTAAGTTTACCATCATGTATAAAACCATTATCAATAATGCCAATTTTTCCATTTACTATATATATATATATATATATATATATATATTACAGTTTTCTCAGAAGTTTTAACAAATGGAAAAAAATCTTCCAAGCATACAACATGGTAACTAGAAAATTGGGAATATGTACAGTGGTGGTACAAGAGACAAATTTTAAATTTGTCTGTATTCATTAAATTTGGGGGAAAAGTTTTTTAAACTATAACTATCATTTGCACCCTGATGTGCTGTCTTCTCCTCACTGTGAACAGATGTAGCCAATTCAGCTCCTTGCCTTCTTTCTTCATCCATCATAACTATCAAAGTCCATGTCATAGAGTAGACAATGTTAATTAATGGCTGCAATCCTCATTCCTTATGCATAGAGGATATAGTCCAAGATCCTCAGTGTATGTATGAATGTGTATGTCTGAATGAACCCAAGATAGAATCAAAACTGCTAGACAATGACACACACACACACACACACCCTACACACATATTGTGGTATATCATTTTATAGTCCATATACATATATAGATATGATATTCACACATGATGTTTAACTTATAAATTAGACACAGTAAGACGCTAACAACAATATCTCATAATAAAAGAAAAATAATATATTCTAAAACTGACCAGCATCATTTTAATTGAAGTTCTGGGCTATTAGTCAGTAAAATAGAAGTTATGTGAACATTAGCATTGTTACCATGACAATGGATCTGACCCTCGGGTGACTATGAAAGGATGAACAGGGCAGTAGGATATACATCATGGATACACTAGTCTAAAGAATTCATCACCTTGCTGGTAGGAACACTGCAGGTTGATGGAAGGTTTCATTGTGCTACACAGAATGACAAATTAAGATTTTCTTGGTTATTTCTGTAATTGTTCATTTCATAGTTTGGATCTCTATTAAGTAAATTTACCTTGTTTATTAACATTTAAACAAAGTAAGAGCCAAAATCTAAAGGCACAAATAAATTAAAAACATGTTCTTGCAGTCTTTGATGATAAAAAGAGATCACATAGATTTGACATTCTTAGGAAAATATCGAAACTAGTTATCCTGTTATATTATTCTTTTATTATAAATACAAGAAGTTAAGACTGAGATGATCCGGTTTTAGCTACCATTATTTTTTATTATTACTTTTATTTTTTTACAGTCCAGTCATTACCCATCCACCCCCAGTCCACCCTCCCACAGTTCCACTCCTCCTTCCTCATGTTCCCAAGAGGATGTCAACACCACCCTGCCAGGCCTCCCCACTCCCTGTGGCCTCAAGTCTTTCAAGGATTAGGCATGTTCTTCTCCACTGAGACCAGACCAGGCAGTCCTCTGCTGTATATGTGTCAGGAGCCTTGGGCCAGCTAGTGCATACTGCTTGGTTGGTGGCTCAGTGTCAGAGATCTCAGGGGTTCAGGTCAAAACTGACTCAGAATTGTTCCTATCTAAAAACTGCAGTGATAAATATTGGAGAAGAGACTAAGGGAAAAGAAGTCCAGTGACCAACCCAACTTGGGATTCATCTCAAGGGGAGGCTCCAAGGCCTGACACTATTACTTATGCCATATTTTGCTTACAAGCAGGATAAGCATCAATGATCTTGAGAACATACACTCCTGAATTACTTCCTAAAACTTCAAAATTAACTTTATTATTTTTGATTCTATGGTTTAAGAAAATATTAACATATACATTGTATACCATAGCACTAAGCCTTAATATTTGGTTGATTATAAAATGTAGGCATTAACTGTGTTTGTTCTTACCTAGAGAAAGACAAATAGCTATTGATGAGAACTGCTAGAATTCATAATATATTAAAAATTAACTGATTTCCAGGTTTGTTTGTTTGTTTCATCAGGAACATTGTCAATTAATCTTAACAGTTGCCCACTGGGGATCCCAATTCTGGACTTTGCTAAATATCGTCAGTATTATAAACTATAGAGTATTTTTAAAATATAATTTGGTTCATATTTCTGACATATGAAGTTCTGAAATAGCATTTATTTATATCCACCTGTCATTACCATCTAAAACATCTATTTCCTCTTGCACAAAACTATAGTGTTTAGTATTATGAAACAAACACAATGTGTTGCTTCTCCATAGAATTGCTCTATGCTCTAAGAGTGGATTGTTCAGATACTCAATATTAACATTTGTATTTCATACCTTGAATGCAGAGCATTCTGCTTTGCTTTATGTTACTGTCTCCCAAAGGAAAACTGGTTGCAGCATGTGGTGGTTTGAAAGAGAGTCCCACATAGGCACGGTTATTTGAATATTTGGTCCCCAATTAGTGATGTGGTTTCAGTAGGTTTGGGGTATAGCCCTGCTGGAGGAAGTATGTCACTGGGGGTGCTTTAAGCTTGCTTTGCTCAGTTTACTCTCTTTGCTCACTGCTTGTGATTTAAGATGTAAGTTCACAGCTTTCTTTCCTGAGATCCACCTGCTGCCTACTGCTATAATTCTTTATTAGGATGAATTTTTACTACTTTCTGGAATCATAAGCCCAAATAAACATTTTCTTCTATAAGTTGTCTTAGTCATGGTGTTTTAGCATAGCAACAGAAAAATAAGTAACACAGAGGGTTAGTCTTCAAATTATAATAAGTTGTTAAAATAATTTTACATGACATATTGATGATTCTTTTCATATACTCATGGGTGAGAGATAAATAAAATGAAGTTTTTTTTTCCTCAGTCACATGACCCAAATGTTTTACAGAAGTAGAAGTTATCTGTGTCTTTCTATATACTTGTTCTTAATCAAACAATAATATGCATGAGATCCAATAACCTACTATTTTTTCATTCACTTAATGACGGCAATGTTTGACTTTGACTATAATTTGGGCATGTTATCTGCATATCCAATAAAGCTGTGAACAAGCTGAGCGTGGTTGGCTGCCTATCAGCCCAGTGCCATGAGGACACAGACAGGAAGAAAATGGTAGCATACTTTTCTGTAACAGATAATGTACTATAATGACTGTACTTAGTGAATTGTGCAGTTTCAGGATACCTCCTCAGGCTATATCCAAAAACTTTATGTCGGCTTGGTGTGTATAGTAAGACTTTATCTCAAAACAAATGAACAGGAAATAAACCTCTCTTTGTGGTATGTGTGTTATGGGACCAGCTATGGTTCTGTGTCCTTCGATTCCTCTCTCTCAGGGAGTCCAGATATTGCAGCACAGTGAGCTACAATGATAAAGTGGAGTCTGGAACAGATGGAGTCTGTACGATCCAGAATTTTAGTATTACAGGTCTCTTGGATGAAGACCTTCTCAGCTGTTCTTCAATGAAACAGCTCTTTCAGACAATCTTAGATGATCTTAGCTTGTGTGCATACCTTTAATTGGAGCGGGCTTGTACACATACACTTTATTCAGTGTGAACCAGAGATATATATGGACCTTAAAGAGTGGGAAAGAATTTTCAGGATAAATGAAAATCATTGGTTAGAGTTTTGAAGTTCTATGAATACCTCATTTGCATGGATAGGCATTCCAGGAATCTCAGGTACTTGCTGGGTTGGTTATTATGGAGGACAGGGGTAGGAGGAGCTGAACTTGTCAGTATTCCAAGGCCTACTTGACCTTCCCTGGGTAGATGGTGTTGGAGTTCCAGTTCCCCAGACAAGGTCAGAGAAGGGGAATCCCTGCTGGAAAAGAGAGTCTTCCAATTTGTGCAGAACTCAGAGAAGCTATCAGTTCATGGTAGACTTCAAATTTAGTTAACAGGGTTTCCCCATATTTATCCAATGAGTTAAAAATTAATGGTTATGATATGTACACTACAGGAGGAAATTTCAAATAAACAGAAGCAAATATATCCCTACACACATGCTTATATAGCATGACAGCTTAAAATACTATTGTAGAAAAATAAACTCAGAAAGAATAATAGTGACTAAAGAATTAGATGTGGAGGGTTACCATTTTAGCAGAACTAAGAAAGTAAGCAGGGAATGAAATAGAAAGCTGTCTAGTGAAAGGTCCCTCAAATCCTTGTTAAGAAAGAGAGGAGCCCATAGGCATAACCCACCAAGCCATGAGGATGTGTATATTACTCATAAGGCTTGATTTATAATTAAGAGGGCACTGACAGGTTGGCAAGATGGCTTAGTAGATACAGGTGCTTGTCACCAACTTGGTATATGTCTTAGTTACTGTTTTACAGCCATGAACATCCATCATAACTGAGGCAAGGCTTACAAAGGACAACATTTAATTGGGGCTGACATACAGATTCAAAGGTTCAGTCCATTATCATCAAGGCGGGAACATGGCAGCACCCAGGCAGGCATGATACAGGAGGAGCTGAGAGTTCTACACCTTCATCTGAAGGCTGCTGGCAGAATACTGGCTTCCAGACAGCTAGGATGAGGGATTTATTTTATTTGGATATTTTATTTATTTACATTTTGAATGTTATCTCCTTTCCCAGTTTCCCCTCTGCAAACCTCCTATCCCAACCCCCTTACCTTGCTTCTATGAGGGTGCTGCCCCACCCACTTATCCACTCCTGCCTCACTGCCCTATCATTCCTCTACACTGGGGCATCAAGCCCCACACCTACAGTGGCACACCTAATCCAACAAGGCCACACCTACTCCAACAGGGTCATATCTTCTAATATACAAACCATCACAGTATGTGAGTTCTGTTTCTACAGAGCCATCTTCTGCTAATTGTCCTCTGGCATCCTGAGAGAGCACCCTACATACACACATATATTTGATAGATATATATGTATATCAAATATACACACACACATTCATATATACACTCTACTTTCATACACACACGAACACACACATACTGGCTTCAAATAAGAAACAATGCCATTGACATTATTTGAGAATAATAATAAAATGTTCTATTTTTAATTATATATGTAGATTCAAAGCAGCTCTGATACAGAAGCGACAGAAGTGGAAAGAGTATCAGTTAAAAAACTATGAAATATTGCACAAGTCATTGGAACCATATGATAGTGATGTAGATTCTAAGGACTAAAAGTGTCTGAACACTCTCAAGTGTAAGGCCATTGGCTATTTATGTGGTTAGAGATAAACTGAGAGAATTATGAGTTGGTAATATATCCAAGGTGTTTAACTTAAGCAAGGTTAGAGCTGCTATTTACTAAGATATAGAGACTACAAAAATGCTTCGTGAGGATGTCAGGAGTTAGTTTTAAATACATCAAGTTTAGGACTAAAAATAAATATCCAACTGAGAAGGTTGACTAGGCAAGGACATGTCTAAGTTCAGTCGGGACTAAAGAAACACTTGGATGTGTTCAATGTAGAAACACAATGAAAATCTATAAGCCCGAGTAAAGTCAGCAAGAGGGTGCTATAGAAACAAGGAGATGGCTGAGGACTGAGCCTTATGGTACCCAAGGGTTTAAGTTTATAAGTAAAACAAACCAAAACAAAACAGAAAAGAATATAAAGGAAAAGAACACCAAATTAAATAGAAGGAAATCTAGCACAATTTGGGGTTTTTTTGTTTTGTTTTGTTTTGATTTGATTTGATTTTTCCTGGAAGGAAAATTGATACATCCATTGGAGTTTCGCAATGAAACAGTTAATGTCATGGGCTTGTAAAACACAAAGAAGACTTGGAGTGATGATTTTTTGCCTAACAGGACAAGAGGAAAGGAACAGTAGTGGGAGGGGGACAAGGCCAAAAACATTTCATACTTATCAATATTAGACGAAAGAGGGCTTTTGTGGGAATGAATCAGTAAAGGGAAAAATAAATGATGATGAATGAAAATGAAGAACTTCTGGAGAACTGACCTTGGCCTTAAGAAATATGGACTGTAATGCACAAGAGATTGCATTGCCATCTAGGAAAGCAAGGGGAGTTGATCTAAAATTTTAGGAGAGATCTTGCGGTCTATTTGTAGTTCGGTTAATGGATATTTTGAAAAAAGCTTTGGAATATCTCTTCTGATCTTTTATTATTTTTTAAGTGAAGTTTAGAATTTGAGAATTGGACAATACAGAGCTTAAGGCAAAGCAATGCATTAGATGAGAGAGAGACAGAGAGAGAGAGAGAGAGAGAGAGAGAGAGAGAGAGAGAGAGAGAGAGAGAGATATTGGTCTACCTATGTGTGCAAGGGGTAGCAGAATTTCCTGTGAGTTTGCCAGTTGCCAGTCATGGTAACTAATCTTCATAACTCTCAGGGACAGAAGGAATAATGTCCTCATTGTATGAGAACCACCCCCAACTCCATACAACACAGTAAGGAAGGATCATCAAAGCTGCATACATAAATGAATGTAGCATTACTAATTATGGAAGACAGGAGAAATGTGGGCATGAGAAATATCAACAGTGCAAAGACAGTAGACCAGATAAGCACCAAAGCTGACATTTGTGTAGTTCAAAACTGAGCTCTCATCTCTCTGTGATAACTTCCATATATAGACAGGATGGTCCACATATGCAAATATTATGATTCAGGAGGGAGTTTCCATTCCTTACTGACAGAGTTTCTCGTCCATTCATGCTATACTTCATTCCACAGGGACAGTGTATTCTACCATGGGGATCTAAATAATTATAAATGTTTGCTTGCCATCCAGGCTGACAAGCCAAACTTCATTGAAGAAAAGGTGTACTTATCATTGGGGAAAGCAATATAGCATCCTTACACAGCAAAATAATTGTTTTCTATTTTCCCCTTTCCCTTTTAAACAAACAAATAAACAAACCTCTCTTCTCATCATTTGACCTGCAAAAACTCCTAACCAGCAGATGTTACTCGGGGTAGATAAATGAAGAGAATTGGTGAAGAGAGACCAATAATTAAAGGATAAATTGTCTACAGCCCAAAAGGGGATTCTCATTTTAAAACAAAAAAGCTTTAGAAACCCAGAATAGAAACAAGACATACATCAAATCTCCCAAAACTGTACAAATGCTTGACAGAGACTTTTGTAAATGGCAGATCTAAAGTTTGCTTTGTACACCATTTCTTTCTCCCACACTGACACCTTAGATATAGACTGATTCCTCTTTCTCAGGACAGCACAGTTCAGCCCAACATCCTAGTCTCTGTCCACATCTGGTAGTCCACATCTGTCAGATGCTGCTCAGACTCTGTGTGCCTTGTAGCTCTCCTCTTTGCTAACATGAGCTCTTCCTTTAGCGAAAGAATTGAAAAGAAGGAGAAAAACACTAGAGTATGAATCAGAGGTTGGGGTGGCAGGGGAGACTAGCTGTAGGCTGGGAATGGGTGTTGGGAAAAAGATGGGGACAGATCAATTGCTGCAGTGTACAAAGACTGTAGCCTCATTAAAACTATTTTAAGGACCCTATGCCCCTGCAATGGGTTGGCCCAGCAATGTGAGTTTTGACAGGTGTGATCAATAAACACCTGCACCAATCATTGCAACCAAATAGTGCTCACTCTTGAATTTCTTATAATAAATATCTTAGTATTTAGAAGTTTTAATGGTTTTCTTAATAAAATAGCATCAGAGCGCCAACCAAAATAAACAATACTGGAAATGTAAGACACAACTATTCCTCTTCTTGAAATAAGTTTTCTTCCATAAACTACATAAATAAAATTATATATCTTATTCAACTCTTAAGGGAAAGATGGGATTTATGAAAAAATATATCATTTGATAAATGTAAAATGTCCACTTTTTATCCTTTGAATGCAAAGTATTGAATTTTGAAAGTAAGGCCATTGTGGAATGTTATGTTTATGTGTGATGTAATTTAAGGAAGACATCCCATTGTTCTTCTGCTTACTCACCATTTTTTCCCTCTCTTGCATATTTGTCCTGTTCCTCTCTGACACTCTGAAGTGACCTATGTTAACCTTCATGTGCCACTGTGTTATTATATAGATAGTGATCCAAACATTTAGCATGATAGAATTTGCACCAAGCTCTTACTGTAAGTAAATGATTAGTAAAATATTTGAAAGCACAGTGTTTTTTCAAAGGTGTGAGCACCTACAGAGGTATTGTGGGTATAAGTAAAGGAGCAACATTATGAAAATGCTGTGTTTAGAAAGTATACTACTTGATTACTGATAAATAAAATCTAGAAATGTAGATCACAGCTAGAGTGCTTGTCCAGTATGTGCAGGCCTCGGTTTTGATCTTCAGTAGTGTAAAACTGAAGATAAAGTCCAAGGGAGAGCGGTTTTAAAAAAGATGTGTTAAATTAGTGAAGACAGTATGTTTCCTTAAAGGGGTCAGGATTTGAATGTGGGGGGATTCACACGAAAGATCAAAAAGTGATTTTTAAAAACTGGAATAAAGATGGGATGAGAAACGCTGCACTTGAACGTTTTAAGCTGTCCCCACCCTTATTTAAGCGATATTTTTACTTTAAAACAAAAGTTCTCAGATAAGCATAGTGGTTGGTACAGATTGCACACGCAAAAACTCTCTCTGTCTCTCTCTCTCTAAATTGTCAGACATTAAGGAACCAAAACAACAAAGCCAGTCAAAACACTTCTCAAATTCTTCCACTTGCTCTTCCATCCCTTCTTCCTCACTCTGCCGCTAGAGGGCACTGAAACAGTCTGACTGCTTTACTTGTGAATTAAGGAAAGCCTTGGTCTGGCCTAGAATCTCTGTGACAGAGACGCTAATGAAAAAGCTTCAGTGACATCCTCCACCAATCCCCATAAATGACTCAGCTGCGATTCCGTGGCATGGGATACCATGCATGTAGAATGGCCGAGACGTCACTCCTTTGTATCCTTCCTTTAACACA
The DNA here is from genome assembly GCA_021653895.1 of Mastomys natalensis. Taxonomy (NCBI): domain Eukaryota; kingdom Metazoa; phylum Chordata; class Mammalia; order Rodentia; family Muridae; genus Mastomys; species Mastomys natalensis. The sequence continues at coordinate 495,614 of JAJTUV010000961.1, read as the reverse complement.
TCTAAAGGGTTCATTCATGTTATTACATGGTCAAAACCTGGCTCCTTCTTATGGCTGGGTGACATTCTTCTTTATGAAAGTACCATTATTTCTTGGATCAGTTACTGGTGGACATTTCTGCTCATTTTTTGCTTTGGAGTTATCTGTAAAGCTGTTGTGGATATTAAAAAGTAAACAAGAATTTACTTGTGAAAAGTAGCAAGTCAGTATGTGTTAGTCTAGAAGATATCATTAAAAAGTGGTGATGGAGTTGAATCTTAGTACATTAATATTTGCCTGGTGGATCAGCAAGAAAGCCATTTTAGAAAAATGAAGTAGCAGTAAGGAGGAATCAGAGGCTTGGAATTCTGGGTAAAGTAACTTCAGGAAACACTCTGAGGATGTAGTAGCGATAGGAAAGCGCTGGAACAGGGTGATGGGCTCTTAGTCTTCTAGAGAATTAAACTTCTACTCCTGAACTCCCCTAGTTGTTTCCGTTAGCTAGGCCTGCTGGGAGCTGACACACACAACCCCTTCTCCTAGGAAGGCCAGAATCTGATCCAACTGCAGATTACACTATGATGAATCAGTTTCTCCAGTGAACAGACCTCCTTAGGAATAGAATAATCAGATGTCTTTTAAAGATGGTAATTTCCCCTTCTGCCTGTGAGAGAGGTTTTTGTTCTTCAGACTCACTTTAAGGATCTGGCAAAGCTGTTGGGTAGAACTCAACACTGGGCTGTATCTCCCCATCTTGGCCATAGGGAGATTCTCATAGGTCATCTGTTCGGTAGTCGCCTGCTGTTGCTCTAACTCTGACAGATGCTGTTATAAGCAATCCCTGCTCCCAGAAGGCAGGATTCTCTGTCTACTTCCATCTTTTCACCAGTTTGCTCTCTTTCCTTCACTTCTCCCATGGACCTTAGAAGATTGGTTGGTTTTTTTCCTTGTTCAAGCTATTATTTGCCATTAACACAGAAGACTTCTAAATTCTTCCCAAACCTAATGATAAATCATAAGTCATTTTAGTACCCCAAAACAGCTTTACATGTCAACAAGTTTTTATACTTCCTGAAATTTCATAATCTTCTCTAGGGACCAGTCCAAGTGAGAATAGAGTGAGCCCTTTGACATGTATTTAGTTTGCCTGGTGTATTTACACATCCAATACTGATTTATCTGTTTTTAAATTGTGTCTGTGAGATTTCTACTGCAAATCAAGAAGTGTGTGTGTGTGTGTGTGTGTGTGTGTGTGTGTGTGTGTGTGGTGGTGGTGGTGGTTCCCCAAGCACCTCTAAGCTTCTAAGTCTTTTTTAATACTTAAATACAAAAGCAAATGTAAGTCATTGCTTGTGGGAAAAACGGGGCCCGCAGCGAAGAGGCCCCCACGCGACAGCAGCCCACATGCAGGAGACAGTCTAAGGTTCCATGGGCTGGAAGCTTTGGCAACGGCAGGCCTAGCAGGCCCCAATGACATGAGGAAGTCCTTGGTTCCAAAAGGGTTTATTATCATGGCAGATGGTGGATGGATCTGGATGTTCGTCCCCCAAACTCAGGGCAGACCTGAGTTAAGTAGGGAGGGAGAAAGGGGGAAGTTCTGGGGGTGGTTTAATTGGCTCTGCCCTCTGGCCTTCATTAGTATGTAAATCTCTAGGGCCTGAGGCCTGTAGTCACACCATCTACCTGTGCACTTTGGGAGGGGCTGTAATGGCCTACATAACTGAACAATGTAGGTCCATGGAGATTAGACTGCGTGTCAGGACCCTGGGTTCTGGAGACATGGCCGAACTCCTGCCGTTTCTCCCTTGGAGTCTCGGGGTTCTAGGCCCATGCCCAGCCAAGAACCAGGATACCCTTACACAGTCCCACAATTGCTAACATCTGAGAAGTATGTTAAAAGAGAAATAAGTAAGAAAATTATAAAAGCCATGGGGCAAAATCTCAGCAGTAAGAACAAACTAACCAAGTGGTGAAATGGGAAAAAGCTTTCTAAGCAGGAGACAAAGTTTAGACATTCAGAAACAAAGGACGATGGGGCTGAAGTTGTTGTTCAGCAGGTAAAGGTGCCTAACCCAAAGCATGCAACCTGAGCTAGATCCCCAGAACATATGCTAGATAGACTGTTTACTCTGATATCCATAAGTATACACTGTCATGTGCATACAGTACACATACATGTACACACACATACATGTACACACTCATACATGTACACACTCATACATACAGATGCACACACCCTAAATAAATTTAAATGCAATATATATTTTTACCAATACAAATACTGAGCTAAACAAAGAACTTAATATATTTGGCTTCAAATACTAGTTACCTAAAGAATTGCTTATAACTTAATTTTTAAAACCAGATAATGTGAATGATACTGAGCTCCAAGCAACAAAGAGTTCCAAGGCCATGCCTCCCCTCAAGTAAATGTTTTTAAACAGCTTTAGTACTGCAAGAAATACTGAGGATTCTCATTTTAATTTTTAGGTATTTTTAAGTTAACAGTAAGTGATTTGGTTGTATTCAATTCATTTAATGTGTATACTCAGCTCCAGATGTTTCCAGTACATCACATGGTGATGCTATTCCCACCAAGTAGGTCTCTGAGCCTGTCCCTCTCTCAGTATGTATGTAAATGGATTGTGCAATGTGTGGCCTTTTGTGCCTGCCTTTTTTTCAGGGAGTCTTTGGCCCACATCCTCCTTTAATCTTAATTAGTTTTGGTTCTGGCACAAGTTAGTATGTTTATTATTTGCCTACTTTATACATGGCTATGTTTCGCGCTCTGTGTTAATTATGGTCTGAGTCATCGCAAGTCTTGGGGAGGCTGAAATTTTTGCCTTGGGAAACATTTTTGGACTTTTATACTAGATCAGTAAAATTAAAAGGTCGGCATACAGAGTAGGTATGTATGTGACATCAGCAGATAGTCAGTAATACCTAACATGGTTAAGATGGCCCAGGAAGCTAACTCATAAATATTTGGATATTATTGCATTTATTAAAATACACCCTGAGTTCACCGATGCGTTTTTTTTCAGAATGTGCTGTCACCCTGAAATTTACTGGTCCATTGCATCAGGGTGTTAGATGGATGCTTTACCATTGCCTAACTTTATACCTGGACTTTATACCTTTACACTTTACATCCATCCCAAGAAATTGTTCTCATCATTTGCCGCTTGTCCTCTCAGATGATAGGAAGTTGAAAAGCCACACCGCGTATGTGGAAAAGATGAGCGAATACAGCCACAGTATTAGTGGTAAATTGAAGAAACACCAGGAGGAAGAAATGAAAGCAGGGGTCACAGGATAGAAACCTGGGAGTGCATTGCTGTTTCATTAGGAGATACAATTGCTCTTACATCACCAAACTGGACAAAGCCAGCCTCAGCATGAACTGCTGGAATAGGAACCAGGTGAGACCAACATCAAAGGCTTTAGCTTATAAGAAATCACTTTAAGCATAGTGGCCCTGAAGTCCTCGACATCATTTAATATGTTTGCTCATAACTGTTGTTCATTACCTGGTCCAAAAGGACTCCATTTGCACTGGAGCACTAGCTGAGTGACTCCCCACAGGGAACAAATTTTGGAGAAAGAAACACAATTGGGTGACCCATTCGTCTGCTGTGAAATTCAGAGCTAAGGGGACAGAGGCATGTAGCTAGTTCCCCTGGGAATTCACAAGTGGAGTGTCATTTGATTTTTTAAAAGGTCTCTGTACTACCGAGAAGGACTCACTTAGAGCCCATGCAGTTCTCCTCATTTCTGCACATAATTCCTTCGAGATGGCATTTTGCTGCTGAGGTCCTTCAATACGTCAGACTCCTTTCACTTAAGCTTAGACATTTTGGATGTTGGACCATTGCCGCTGAATATTTTTCTCTCCTTGTCTTCATGTAAAATGACCCAGGAGTAAAGAAGAATCATAGTTTGTTTTCAGGGAAAATAAACTCCAGTTGAACGTTTCTGGCTGAAGGAATCCATCAGTGTGCTGCCTGTAGTTAACGATAACAGGGTTGGGTCATCAGGCCTTTCTGTAGTGTTAATTCATTATGTTATACTTAAATATTAACTAAGTATAACAATGCAGTCCTTAAATGCCCATGTAAAACACCTTATCATTTAAAACGTATTTCAGTATTTTAAAAACTTACCAAGTGATCTGAATTTGGAGATATATTAATAAATTACATATTTAAAGAAGTTATATTACTGAAAAAGTACCGGAACATTTTATCATCCAATAGTTTCTTTCTTAATTTTCATTAATCCACATCATAATCTTACTTTTTAGTGTGTTCTTTGTTTATTTGGTGTTTTATGTAGATGTGTTTTGCCTGTATGCATGTCTGTACAGCACCAGAGGAGGGAGTTAGATCCCAAGGAACTGAAGTTCAAGAAAGTTGTGAGCTGTCATGCGGGTGCTACAAATTAAACCCAGGTCCTCTGGAAAACAGCCTATATTTTTAACAACAAACCATCTCTCCAGACAACACCATATCATAATTTGAAATTTAAACTATTTATGCTATCAACTCACACTATTGATTTTATGACTGTTATAAATAGTCTTTTATCAGAATTTGAGATTACAATTAATTGAACATACTGATTTTTTAATAATGGACAGATACAACATTCACTAGCAGAGTTAGACATACAGGATATTCAACCACAATACACCTTTGATTCAGTTACATTGACTAAAATCTCATTGATACCACATAAAAATATTTACAGCTTGATACCTGTGTATTTCCAATGCAGCAAAGGACAGACCTCTGCCAGAAACACAGTATACCTGTTTTTAAGACTTGGTTCTTCCCAACAACCTACCTGCAAACACACTCACTGCCACATCCACACCCAACTATTATTCTCTTTCATCTAGAGAGGAAAGAACTCAAAGAGGAGGAATAGGCCCTAGCAAGGTTACTTTTTTTTTTTTTTTTTTTTTTTTTTTTGGTTTATTTGCCACCATATGCCTGCCCACACTTCTGTACTTTTATCCATGACTGCTTTGATTCCTTGGACTTGAAGCAGTACATTTCCAGTTGTTTGAACAAGGAAGTTATTTCTACACCAATCATGGAGCAGTGAGAGGTCTTATTATAGAAAGCTTGTTTCTAACAGTAGCAAAGAAAATCGTGATTCCATGAAACTCTCTGGCAGGAAATGGTTATACCTTCTTTGTCTAACAACAAACTAATTTTTGAACCCAATATATTGCAATGAAAAGGCAAGATATGGACCAATATATTCTTCAACAAGGATAGTGACTATCTGACAGTGCACAGATTTCCTTTCAACTTCTCCTGTGGGAGGAGGGGACCAACTGGGGACTTGTAAGCCCTGCCACCCATGATAAACACTTTCTTCCTGACCATAACAGAGCACAAGAAATGTAATAAGAGCAAACTTTTCCAATACAGAGATGGGATGATGGCCAATGACCTGAGAAAAATTGTTCTATGTCTCTTGTAGTTAATGTTTAGATCGATAGCTAGGGCCAGCCACAGAGACGGGTTACCTGTACAAGACACAGGTGAAAAGCTTATAAAGGGCTCCAGTTTGCTGTATCATTAGCATTTTTGTCATCCATTTAAATTCTTAGTAATTCCTGAGTGAGAACTTTCTGTCTCATTTTACAATGTAACCCACAAACCAGGAGCTGGCTCTCTAGCCATAAAGCTTGCACTGTGTTTTCTTATTTTTATTATTCTTTTCCTTTTTCTTTCATGATTATTCTTTACACACATACTTCTTACTTAATTGAGTTATTTCTGGGAATGTTCCAGGCATTTTCTTTCCAGTTCTGAAGGCAGGTACCTTCTGACCACTGTAGCTTCATCCTGGAAAGTGTCTCTCCTTATCACTTGGTCAATACCCAAAGAGAGGAGGACTTGGTTTCCCAGGTCACTGCAATCACAACAATCAAAAAGAGACAGCACAGACAAGGAGCTTCCAGTGCTTTCATCCATCTGCCCCTCTAACAGAGTAGAATTAAAGAGTTATCACTCCTTGCTATGAGGCACAAGCAGAAGATAGGAGAGTTAAGAGCCTTCAGCATTTTATTTTGTCTTAAAGCTTTTAGTTACCAACTATGTATATGACCCTGGGCACGTGCTAGAAGGCAATGTCAGATATGCTGGTAACTTGCCCACTAGGAACACAGGTCAATAAACTTCCAAAGTAGTTAGGTTTATAATTTAAGTATTTGCAGAGTAAGGTACAAAAATATTTTTGAAGTAGTTAATAGTTGATTTTTTCTCTTAATTTTAAGTGAATCAAATGAGTACCCTGTTAAGAATTCAATATACTCCATTTAATAATATGTTCCATGATAATATCCTATACATACTAGCTCCTTTGAGATCTGTTCTTTGGCTAGAGTGGTTTATATACTTTTAAAGTAAAATCAGAAAGTATAAATAAGATGTGAAGTTATACAGGAAGTATTTTTTTTACATTTCTTTCTTTTTGTATTAATTATTTTATTCATTTACATTTCAGATGGGGTCCTCCTTCCTGGTCTCCCCTTCCCAAACTCTTCAATCCATCCTCCCTCCTCTTCTCCTCTAAGAGAGTACTCCCCCACCCACTCACCCACTCCTGCCTCACCACTCTGGGCCTCCCCTCTCATTGATGCCAGATGAAGCAGTCCTCTGCTACATATGTAGATTGAGCCATTGACCCATTCATGTATACCCTTTGGTTGGTGGTTTAGTTCCTGGGAGTTCTGAGGGGTCCAGTTAGTCGATACTGCTGTTCTTACTATGAAGCTACAATCCCCTTCAGCTCCTTCATTTCATCCCCTAACTCTTCTATAAGAGTTCCTGACCTCAGTTCAATGGGCTGTAAGTATCTATATCTGAGTCATCCAGATGCTAGTAGAATCTCTCAGAAGACAGCCGTGATAGGCTCCTGTCTGCAAGCACAACATGGCATCAGTAATAATGTCAGAATTTTGTGCCAACGCATGTGATTTCAAGGTGGGGCAGTCTCTAGATGGTCTTTCATTCAGTCTCTGCCCCATTTTTCTTTCTTTCTTTTTTTTTTTTTTTTTTTTTTTTTTTGTTCCTGCGTTTCCTTTAGACAGGAACAATTCTGGTTTAAAAGTTTTGAGATTGGGCTGGAGAGATGGCTCAGCCGTTAAAGGCTAGGCTCACAACCAAAAATATAAGAGTTTTGAGATTGATAGGTGGCCCCATCCCTCAACTAGGGCCATGCCTGTCTACTGGAGGTGGTCTCTAGGTTCTATATCCCCTCTGTTGGGTATTTTGGCTAATGTCACCCCCATTGGGTCCTGGGAGCCTCTTGGTTCCCTGGTGTCTGGGACTTTCTAGTTCCTACCTGCCCTGGTTCCCCACCCCTACTGCTACATATTTCTATTCATTGTCCTGGCCCTCTGGACTTCCCTCTTGTATCTTCCCATATCTGATCTTGCTTCTCTCTCTGTCTCTCTCTGTCTCTGTCTCTGTCTCTGTCTCTCTCTCTCTCTCTCTCTCTCTCTCTCTCTCTCTCTCTCTCTCTCTCTCCCATCTCAGAATCTGTTTCCCAGAGCACCCAAAAGCCAATAAATAAAATGAATACGAATACCTTTATTTTCATGTTTATATATATGTACTTTAATAGGACTGGGCGCAGCATCTTCTTCTACTGATATTCCAAGGCTGGTTGACCCATGGGAGTTCTTTCCATTTCTGAGGAGAAAAGGAGGGGGGCAAAAGGATAGGGAAGGTGAGAGAGAGGGATCGAAGAGAGGGAGGGAAGCTTTGATTGGGATGTAAAGTAAATAAGTAAATAATTAATTGAGAAATATGTATTTAAAATATGCATATGTATTTATAAAATATGATATAGTCCATTGCTTTGTATTTAATGTATTTTTATTATTTTCATTCTTCTGAGTTTCCTCATTTGAAAACTCTGTTTAGACCCATACCTCATTTTTTCTTTTTTTTCTTTTTTCATTTTCTATTTACCATTTTATTTGTCTCCCCTCCATGAAAACCCTACTGTATGTCCCTCCCTATTGCCTCTAAGAGGGTGCTCACCCATCCACCCACCCAATTCCTCCTCACTCCTCTATCATCCTTCTCTGGGGGATAAAGCCTCTCAAAGTAATGTCAGATGAGGCAATCCTCTGCTACATATGTAGTAGGAACCATGGACCAGCCCATGTATATACTTTGATTATAAGCATCCCTGGAAGCTCTGGGTGTTCTGGTTAGTTGATATTCTTGTTCTTCCTATGAGGTTGTAATACTATGGGGTTAGCTCCTTCAGTCCTTCCCATAACTATGCCATAGGAGTCCCTGACCTGAGCCCAATGATTGACTGTAAGTATGTGTATCTGTCTCAGTCAGCTGCTAGTAGAGCCTTTCAGAGGATAGCCATGCTAAACTCCTGTCTCTGTCTGCAAGCACATTTGGCATCAGCAAGAGTGTCAGAGTTTAGTGTCTGCAGATGAAACAGATTACAAAGTGGAGCAGTTCTGGATGGTCTTTCTTTCAAGCTCTGTTTCATTTTTGTCCCTACATTTCCTTTAGACAGGGACAGTTCTAGTTTAAATTATTTAGATGGGTGAGTGACTCCATCCTTCCACTGGGGGCAATGTCTTTCTACTGGAGGTGGACTCTACAGGGTAGATCTCCCTGTTGTTGGGCTTTTCGGTAGAATATCATCCCCATTGAGTCCTGGGAGCCTCTTGCATCTCTGGCATCTGGGACTTCCTAGTCATTTCTCAAATTCCCTAACCCCCACTGCTACTTGTTATTATTCATTCTCCTGACCCTCTGGACTTCTCTCCTGTCTCTTTCCATACCTGCTTCCCCCTTTTTCCTCCCCCTCCCCTCTCTCTCCCAGGTCCTCTCTCCCTCTGCCTCCCATGATTATTTTGTTCCCCTTCTAAGTGGATTTGAAGAATCCACACTTTGGCCTTCCTTCATGTTAAGCTTCATATGGCCTTTGAGTTGTATCATGGGTATTCTGAGCTTTTGGGCTAATATCCACTTCTCAGTGAGTACATGCCATGTATGTCATTTTGGGTCGGGTTACCTCACTCAAGATAATATTTTCTAGTTCTATCCATTTGCCTACAAAGTTCATGAAGTTGTCATTTTTAATAGCTGAGTAGTGTAGGTTATTTAGTTTTTTGATTTCTTGATATATTTGGGGTATTAGAATCAGACAGAGGCATCTGAGCAAATTTCGTGGAAATGAAACAGAAAGGCAGCAGAATGGGAATAAAATATGGTACATTGTACTTAGTTTAGATGAGTCTAGGGAAAAAAAACAGACTTTGCTTAACTAAATGACAAGAAGAATTGTTCCTCTGAGCTGGCCATTTGATACATAGTGGCCTTGAGGTCAAGGGTAGTGTCCTGTGAAAGAGATGTCCTGCAGAACAAATCCCTTTAGTAATCAAAAGCTCTTTTAAACTGAAGACCCTTCATAGCCCCCAACTGTCCATGTTCTGGGTGTGAGTTGTTCATGTTCATCATCTAAAGAATTCATTCTTTTCTTTTCTTTTCTTTTACAAGTCAGTGAAAATTACAGTCTAGTGATGTAGAATCAGAGTACAGTCTTTTTTTCTTTAGCCATTTTTATATCCAAAGTGAGTCCTATATTTTCTCTGCAAATCTCTTGCCTTACCCCTGTCATACTGGATCAAATTCATCTCTCTCGTTTTAATTCAGAGATGGACCAATTATGTATGCACTATTTTTATTTGTAGAATATTTGGACAGCATCCTATGAAGTATAAGCATGAACTGTACAATGAAAGTATGAGGTGGTATCCCGGATTGACATTCTTGTAAATTATATTTACTGCTCTACATTGCTATCATAAAGCTGCTGAGCCATGGGTCCCCTGTGACTGTGTAATGACCATTGAACTGTCATCTTTACTGGAAATGGAAGCAATTTTAAACCATTTGGAATAGCATGTGTACTACATTGCACTTTATCTTATATTTCCCAATATCACTACCTCTAAAGTCCAACCACATGAGGACTTGCCCTGGTTACTGGCAATTACAATGCTTTATGCCTTGAAGATGCTGTTTTTTGCTTGAGAGTCTTCTACTTATGATGCCTACAGGTTCCCAAAAGCTCAGCTTAAACCTCCTTTCCTTTCTATAAACCCCAAGTTTGACATTTCCTCTTCTATTCAATGGGCTTCCCCTTATCCTTGGCTCTACTTTTTGTGGCTTCAGTTGCCTGTGGTCAAATGGAAAATACTAGAAATAAACAAATCACAAGTTTTAAATGTGTGGTTCCATTCAACATGGTATGGATGGAACCTTCTGATATCTAGTACACTGCACCCCTACTTTTCAGCTTTTCAGCTTTTTTCTGTTCTCTCTGTCTCTGTCTGTCTCTCCTATCTCTCTGTCTCTGTTTCTCTCTGTCTCTCCTCTCCCTCTCCTCCCTCTCCTTCTCTTTCTTCTCTATCTCTCTCCCTCCCTCTCTCTGTCCCCATAAGTAAGAAAATAATTTTATTATACTATAGTATAATTGTTTTATTAATACACTGCCTAATTTATAAAGTTAAGCCTCATCACAAATATTAATGTATAGGAAAAACACAGTACACATAGAATCCACTTACTCACATTGTTTTAAGTATCCACTGAAGAGCTAGCAATATGTCCTCTTCATATGCAGGGATGCACCCAATTAATTTGCATTGTACATCAACCAAGTGTTTACCTAAACTTATTATTTAACTTAGTATTCATAAACTTTCTCCTTGAAAATAATTATCCTATAGTATTTTATTCATATCTGTGAAGTCTCAAAATATGCTAAGTGAATTGGTTAGTCTTTGTTTTGACGTCTCCATGCCCTCTTTTATCCCAGGAACTGAAATCAGCTGTTAGAGCAGATGGCTGTTAGGAAGCAGCCTTAAGTATGCTAAGAGGTGGGTTAAACTGTGCTTGTGGGTGGACACGTTTCTTTCTCAGGGGTTCCATTTGTGTAATGGAAATTAATTTGATGCTCCTCCAGAGTGGTCTTCAAGTTAATGCTGTGCCATTTGTAAAGGCCTCCAGGACTCTTGGATGAAGGGCATCCAATATGAGCCTCACTGTTACCTAGAGCTTTTTTAAAGTTTATCTATTTGCTACTCAGCAAGATATTTGACATTTTCTTAATACAGCACATCAGTGATTCATTAAGAAATTTCTGGAAGACTCAGAGCCACTCCCACTTTAACAGCAGGATACTGCAACTGTTCATCTTGATATCTTTGAATAGTTATGGTGTATATAATGATAATCTAACATACAATTAATTCTTCTTGGTTTATATAAGAATCTTATAGAAATAAATAGCTAATAGATTCTCTAATATCTAGTACATCGTATCTAGTAATATCTAATAGAAATGAAATCCAAATCATTGCATTTTACTTACTTATCAAAGTCTTTCAAATGAAAAAAATTTATTCTGACTGTAGAAGTGACAGCTGAGGTAAGCAGAGGCAGGTAGTTACATGAGGATGTAAGGCTGATCTCTACTGTTCACTCACTAATGCTTCCAGTGTAGCCATAGATGCTTTTTATGTAGGGGCCAAAGTGCACTTGAACTTTGGGGTGGAATAATAGTTTTCTGTAGGATATCCAAATGCTCATTATTTATAAGTTAAAAAAATGACTCATGCATGTGGGCATCTGAACAGCTGTAGTCCCTACAGGCTTAAAAGAAAACAGGCCCCAGAGTAGACATTTCTCTATGTGATATCTCATGTGCAACAACTATAGAATTAAATGCCAGAGACAGCTGTGCATCCTAGGACCAAATATCTAAAGATTCAAAGATTCAGTTTTAATATCAGGTGTCCATTATTAAGACAATCAGCCAAGATGTACAGATGTCAGTTCAAATGCTAGAAGGGTCTGGACTCAGTATCATGAATACCACACTGGTCTCTTCTTGCAGTTGTGCCAAATTGAAGCTGCCTTCCATTTATGTAGGACACAGTACTTCCAGCAGCAACGTCAGGAAATACTGTTTGTTTGTTTGTTATGTTCACTCTCATTTCAAAATCCTACCAAAGTTGTATTATGAGAAGATTTTAGTCCTAAGTCAGGATATGTATGAGATCTAAAATCTTTGTAGTTTGGCTCTATCCTCTTGATCAACCAATGTGGCATTGCTCCTGGTACAAATGCAACTTCTCAGCTATGGCTTCTTATTGTTAGTGTATTCTAGTTGTTTTACTTCAGGTAAAATTGTCCTGCCAGTTCTCTGTTCAGCCGAGTCCTGCCATCCTTTAGAAGTTTGGCATTGAAGCCTAGGCCTTCCTCCTGTGGCTGTAGTCACTGGCCTCTTTAAATTGAGTGTATTTAAAACCTAGTTCTAAACCTCATAATTCAGCAACAAATTATTTGAAACTCTTCTACTTATGCATGTCAGTATGATTCCCAATGTTTTATCTGAAGAGACACAGTAGAAAGCTCTATGAAATTCACCTTTAGGCTACATTTCTTCCTGTAAAAAGAAACTGAAGTGAGGTTTGCATGCAATAAAACTTAGCCTTTTATTGTACATTTTTATGAATCTAAATACATATATATAGTAGTGCACTATAATCAAGGCATAGAAAAATTTCATCATTCCAACTATTTCCCTTGTGACATTTTACAGAAGATCACTGCCTACCCGAAAACATTAATGATCTGTCTGTTTGCTGTCTTATAGCTTAGCCTCTATGGAGTCATAAAGTATATAGCCATTCCAATCTATATTGTTTTACTTAGCATAATGAAGGCTCAGTCACTCCTGTTGTATTGTAACAGGCACCATTTTGCTTCAGAGAAGAACAGTATTGTATAGACACACCTAGTACATATGCTTATACATTTACAAGGTAGAGAATACTAGGGTAACATACAATATAAAGCAATAAAGCCTCTATACGATCAGTGTTTTCATATAGATCTTTCTTTGAACATAAGTTTTCATTTCACTTGGATAAATGCCTAGGACTGAGTTTGCTGGGAAGTGGATGTTTAACTATATAAGAATCTTTTTTTTTTGTAGTGCCTGCAGCATGTTGTGTTTGCACCAGCAACATATGAGAGCTCTGGTCTCTCAGCACCTCACTCATTCTAAAACGCATATAGTGGTTTCATGCTACAGGGTTGATTAGCATTTTCCTAATAACTAACAACACCAAATCGTTTTCTGCATATTCATTTACAGTCTATAATTTTCTTTGGTTTTATCTTAATTTAGGCTCTTTTAGATCAAGAACAAAACATCAAGAGTACGTAAGGTACTTATTGGCTACAGTTTGAGGATTGTTAAATCTCAGAGCACTGACAACCGTTCTTTCTCTGTGGGAGCTGTTTCCTTTGCTACCTGCTATTTTTTAAGCCTGATTGTACATCACACATGGTACCTGGAGCCTTCCCACTGTGTGTAGTGTACCTCGCCCTGCCTGAAAATAAAAGACAGGTGCAGAGCAGTACTTCTTTGTCCATGTTTACCTTCTTCTTTACCCAACTTTTGTATTTGCACATTTAGTTCCTGGAAGAATTTGTTTCTATTCCTTCTTCTTCTTCTTCTTCTTCTTCTTCTTCTTCTTCTTTCTTCTTCTTCTTCTTCTTCTTCTTCTTATATCTAAAAAAATCTTCTTCTATTGATGACAAAAGAGTAAAATAAGGTGATCTTACTGAGTCCGGAAGTGGTCGACAGATACAAAGCCAACCCCAGAGTTTAGGAAACCCAGCAGAAGAAAGGAAGCAGGACTAGGTACAGATAAAGGGGAATAGTTTGTGACAGTGAAGGGCAGGATGAGCAGCACTACGTTTGTGTGTTTGCTTTTGTTTTCTGAAGGTTTGGTTCAGAGAAAAGAGATGGAAGCAAGTGGGCGAAGAGACTGCAGAATGTAGGGAGGAAAAGAGTATTTAGTATGCTGGCTGTTCGTGATATATAATGCTCTCTTTGGAGCCTTTTCAGTTAAGTAAGGGGAAAAAGCAAACAAGGCTTTCAACAGGGGGAATCCAAGCTTATTAGAAATTGATATTAGCACAAGCTCTGGAGCTTACTCATATTTCAGCAGCAGCAAGCCACTCAGTCCCGATTGTCCACGTGTGTGTACACATATTTGTGCAGGGAGAAAATGTCAAATGCATGGCTTTGTGAAGCCACCACCACAAATAGGAAATTTAACTGTATCATAGCCACAGACCCTTTTGGCAACTCATTGGTGATTGTAAATACTCCCTCATTGCTAAGTGCCAGACACTACAAATGTGCTCTCCATTTCTGTAATGATGTTCTCACCAATGGTGTGTTTTTGGAATTCTGCAGTATATCGTCCTTTGGATATTGTTTTTCCCTGTTCAGTATAATCTGTTGAGGTTTATGCAAGTTGCTGTGCGTACAATTCTTCCCTCTTATACTAAGTCCAGGTCCATGGTATGACTATGCCAATTTGTTCAGCCATTCATCCATTGAAGAGCATGTGGTTGGTTGATTGTTTTGGCTATTCTGAGTGAAACTGTCATGAACATCTGTCTATCAATTTCTGCTAGACAAGGACTTTCATTTTAGTAGGACACATTCCCAGGAATATGATTTCTGGATGATGTGATTAGTCTTGGTTTCTTTTCATTTTAAGAGAAATTCAAATTCTATTCCATAGTGACTGCACCAATTTGTATTGCCAGCAGCAATGTATGAATGATCCAAGTTCTCTGCATTCTCTCTAGTATTTGTCATTATCATGGTTTTCATTTTAATGATTTTGTAGGTCAGTAGTAATATTTCACGACCATTTTAATATTTCTATTGATTAATGATGCCAAGCATCATAGCATGTGTTCATGTGCCATCTGTAGCTCTTTGCTGTCTCTTTACGTCTCTGTTCTTATTTCCTAATTTTGGTTACTTTCAATACTGATACTTGAGCATGATTTCTCTATTATATGTGCCTCTATTTTGACCACTATATGCAAATGTTTTCTCCCAGTTTGTAATGTTTCATCCTTAACAGCATTTTCACAAATTAAAAAAAAATTATAGTACTGATCAAGTTATATTTAATAATTTTACATTTAGTTGGCTATATGTTTTGGGAGCTATACATTAAGAGCTTTTCAATTGCTCTAAGTTCCAAATACTTTTATTATGTTTTTCTGCTGAATTGTTGTAGCTTCTTAAACTAGTTACTCAATTTTAGGCTTACTGTAAGTTGATAATTTGGATACAACCATGCCATTTAGACCAGGGATCATTCTAAAATACATTTATTGCCTATAAATTGATCCAGCATCATTTGCTAAAAATACTCCCATTGCTGTGCTGAATTGCTTTTGCCTTAAAGAGTAACACAACTGCGTTTGTTCTTTTTCCTTCTCTAATACATTAAGGAGAGTGAAGCTACAAGTTTGGCAAATTCATAAGAGCCCTCCTGTGTCTTTGCAAAATATTTTGACATCCATATCAGCAAAATTCTTGGAGCTTATTGCCAAATCCAGACAAAATGAGCTTTTTTATTTCTTGGAAGAAAAATCCTTCACCTTTTATTTAGCTACTCTAGTTGGTATTTAAAGGTCTGCCCAGCTCCATTTCAGATGAAATGTCATATTTTTAGAACTCTGGTAGCTGCAGTGACTGAAAACCTGTGAAGGCCCACTCTAGTTTGCAAGGGATCAGCTCTGTAGTCACAGGTCCCAAACACAGCAGACAGGGCTTAATATAACCTTCATTAATCACTAGATCTAGTAGGAGGCTGGTAGAGCAATGCTTCCTCTGGTCCCTTGGATAGTCTGGCCTAATTTTATATGTGTTTTCTAATTTAGTTTCATGTTAAGTAATATCCCATTTTGTGAACATGGAGACCAAATTCAGTAGATGAATATAACTAAGTAAAATGGAAGGTCTCTGTTTGAATGCATAACTCATGCTTCTCTTTGGGATTATTTTTCTTTCAAATTAAAACTCATACTAAGCTGCACTGAACTTAAATTATGACTAAATTGGGCTGTTTCTACAAGGAGTTAACTATGAGGTCTTTGCATAATGCAGAGTTCTCTAGGGGAACAGAACCAAGAGAAGGAAAGTAAGAATGATGGAGGGGGAGGGATGATCAAAGGGTATTCATTAAATTGGCTTATACAAAAGAGCTGGTAGTCGAGCAACTGGACTGCATATTGAGGTGGCAAGAATCCAGCATCTACTCAGTTGATGAAGCTGGAAATCTCAGCAGTCTCGATCTGACCCTGAACATCTGAAAGTTCCCTGGAGAGCCCCTAGTATTGAACACATATCAGAAGACTGAAGAAACTGAAAGTCTGTGGCTGCAAAAAATGGTAGGAGAACATATACATACTTGGAAAGAGGAGGCAAAGATGATTTTCTTTGTCCCCAGGACTCTCTATATCTGGACTAAATATTAGACAGTGTTCGCCTTGAAAATGGAGTGCTACCCATCCACCAATTTTATTGGGAAACATCCTTACATGCAAATACAGAGGTATGTTCCCTAGGTGATTCAAAATCCTGTCGAGTTATAGATGAAAATCAACATCACAGTCTTTTTGAAGAGGTTAAACGCAGCCATACATTTCTATATTACTGAATAAATCTTTGTGCATACCTCTCAATATCAATACGAAAGTAATACAGATAGCATAATTTCCATCTTTCCATTTGTAGTTTTGTATTTTCATAACAATTACAGATAAATAATAGTATGTTGTATCTCTTAACTAAACAAGAGGTCTTTGAAAACAAAAATAAATTTATCGCAAGCTATTAATTATCCTGGTTTATGAATGTTCATATTTGCATGCTTAATTATAATTAAATGTGCCATATGATGTTATTTTGCTTTGAACATGAAAAGATAACACTTTCCATAGAATACATATTCAAATTTTATATATATACACATTTTATACATATACACACACCATCATGTGTGTGTGTGTGTGTGTGTGTGTGTGTGTGTGTGTGTGTGTGTTTGTGTATGTGTATGTGTTAGAGCATTGTACATAGATCATCACTAAACCCTGGCTTCCATAGTCATCTGCATTAACATATACCACATGAGTAGCTATACATTTAGCTATTTTTAAAAATAGAGTTACAAGGGAGGAGAGAGGGTTCGTCAGGTAATGGCTTTTTCTGTCAAGCCTGATGACCTCGGTTCAACTCCCAGGACCTACCAGGTGAAAAGAGAAAATAAATTCTCCCATGTTGTCTAATAAACCCCACATATGAGCTACAGCATGCATACATACACACAGACACACAGAGACACATATACTGACATGCACACACAAACATGATACACAATCAACCAATCAATGTAGTTTAATTTTTAAAATGAAGACACTATCCAGCATGTTTATTGGTTTCCTAACTAATTTGTGATACAGGTTGTAACAATGTAGAATGTTGAACATTTCACAAGATGTTCACCTACTCTGCTATATTATCTTATTATTATTTAAAAATTTATTTCTAGCTTTCATAAAATTATTAGTTTTCAAACTACATTACATCCCTTGGAGTGTTTAAAGGATATGTGGAATTTTGGATTATTTTGAGAGAAAGCTATTGTAGTGACTCTTCTGATATCCAAACATCTTCCTCCAACTTCCCACCTCAGCTACTAGTCAAATGGATGGAGAATGATGAAGATAGTTTTCTGCTGTTTCTTATAAAATCAAATTAATCGGACACAACTTTTGTAGTTGTTTACAAATATAAGGGCTAAGCCTAAGTGCAGGACAGCATCTCTGGAGCCCAGTGTAATAACACTATCATCTAATTACAGGCAAGCACACTTGTAAACACATGTAAGGTTCCAACATGCAGCGATAACGTCTGGCTATGCCTCAGGAGCTCTAGTTTCTGCACTACACCAGGACATATGCACTTTAATAGCATTTCCTTAAGGACTGTTAAAGAAAAGAAATGCTGTTAAAAATTCTATAACATGAACATTACCTTAAAAGGAAAATAAGGCATAATGGGTAGAAAAAAAGATACTAGCATTTTGGAGGAGTCTTAAAAGGAACATTTAACTAAAAAAATAGTGAAAGATGATGCCATTCCATCTTTGCAAAGCTCATGAGTACCTTTGCTGCCTCCACTTGACCTCCTGCTCTCCATGACTCCTGAGAACTGGGAGGTTGGGAAACTCTACCTACTCTATTCTAGAGGACCCCTCACATCAAATGCATTCAATGCACCCCCAGAACCTGTTAGGCTCAGCTTGACATAACTCTAGAAAACAATGGCTGTTCAAATAAATAAAAATAAATACTGGGACCAGATATACTAGAATTATTCTAATCTCTCTGATAATTATTAATTATAACACTACAAGACAGTTTGGCAGAATGTGGGTATGTCTGTTGGCTTCTGTACACAGACCTCTGACTGTCTCTAAATTTACCCACCTATCTCCAGTGATTGCTACTACAATAAAAATAGCAAAAACCATGAGAACGGAACTCAGAAGTTTGTAACTGGATCACAGCTTAGTTTGATGAAACCTGCACTTAGGATCATAAATTACTTCACTAATGATAGAAAGTTTAGCCCACTGGAATCTGAATTGAAGTTGTTTAATATTCACATGCTACTGAAAATCACAGTGAAATACTGAAGCATCCTTTAATTTACCAGCACTTGTCCGGTAGACACTCACCTGATGGCCGGTGTTCATTGGTTTTTGAACTTCCAATACCTGTTTTTCAATTGAAACTCCTACCTCGTTAAGTTTCTCCTGTACATATTTTATTTTCCATGTTCTTAACAACTGCTATAATTGAAAATTCACTCCTTCATTACTCCTGTTATCCACATCAAGTTAATGCCTTCCCACCTTCTAACATGCCTGCTTTGTGCATTTTAACTAAGACAGACACTTCTTATTTTTATATATACTATGTATACTTGACTCAGTCTTCTCTTATTCTCTAAATACTTTTACCCAAATTCTACATTATAATACTTCCTAGAGATTAATCTATTTGGTGAAGTTTAAGACTGGAGATATCAAATGACATGTATGTTCTTTTTAAACTGGTCCGTGTGCTAATTGTTCTCAATTTTATTCTGAGAATAAGAAAAGTTAGAAAGCAAAGCCCCATAGATAAAACACACTAGGCACATCTGCTAACCATAAGACTTGATGTCCACAGGAGAGAGATTCTTCTAAAAATAATTTCTAGAAAGCAAACAGCAGACCCTGAGGAAGGTTAATGTAACATGCACAGCATTTCAATTTCCTTTCATCCTGTTGTGTTGAGGATCAGCAAACAAGTTAATAGCCCTGAAATGTGGGATCACCTTAAACAAAAGGACATTTTGATTCATGGAGGTACCATGTTTCAGAGCCTGTCCTTCTATAAGTGACATTCTAGGCCATGGGGTCTTCATGGCAAACAGGACAATACAGCATACTTGAACATACCTGTGGGTTATGGCAAAGATAGCTACCTCTGCCTATAGTGGCAGCTCTCCTGAATTTGTTGATTAATGTATTAATTCAAACAACTTATTTAGTTATTTCCCTATGAATTTCTTTTAGATTCTGCCTGGTAAGAACAGAAATTGGGTGTGGTTTCTTACCTTAATCCTAGGGAACTGGAGACAATTATTGCTCATCTGGGATTGGATTGCTACTAAAATCTACATTGGATTTTGTTTTGTTGTTTTATCTCATTTTATTGGTAATAGTTATCATAGATTTTTAAATATCCTTTGTTGTTTTATGTTTTAAATTCTGTAAACCCAATAAAGACATATATGTTTAGAGTTTAGTTATTAATCATTTTAAATTCCATTGACTTTGTTCATAAGTAAAAAAAAAAAATGTTAAGACTTCAATCAATCTAAATGGAGTATAGTTTTGGAAAATTCTGATGAGGTCTGTGATACTTGCCTTGTCATTCCTCATGTCCCATGGTGCATCCTCTTTTGCATCCTCCAGGCTATGTCTGTCCATGCAACACACAGTCTACTCCACACTCTTGTCCATCGCAGCGACATTATGTTTACCTCCTATCATGTTTCCAGGCAGCTCCTGTCCTCCTTTTCTTTGCCTCATTGGAACATGTATGGAATTTTATAAGAAGTCAAAAATTTCAGCTGTCAATTAAATCTCATGCTATTGTGTTTAGATGGTTGCTTTAGAGAACTACTGATTGATTCAAGAGTCATTAAATCTAACTGCTGTAATCTCTAAGCTTTCATCATTGTCAGACTCATTGAGTTCTAGAGCAATGTTTTCTCAAGTCACCCAATTGGTTAGCAGCTTGCTAAATTTTGGACATTAGATGGGAATCCGAGTTCTAGATAAGACACATTCTTCTGTTTACATATTTATACATATGTAGTCCACAAGACTAAACAGTGTAAGTAGAATAGAAACAAATATAGATGGAGATTTTAAACAGACTTTTGACAAGTTTAGTGATAAATATTCATAGCCAGATCTAATGAAACTGGGGCCAGTATCACATTATGGGCAGTACAGGAGAGACAAACTTACCAATCCTTGCTCTTCGCCTGTAGATTCTGTACAGACCACCACTGTTCTCATTTCATTTGTCAGTACCATGCTCCAGTTTCTGCACCAGCAATTAATCTTACATTAATTACATTTTAAATTAACCACAATATGCTTTTACAGCAGTACTTAAAATGTCATCAGCAAGCCATTGCATAAATCAGTGTTGACGGGGGCTTACTTGATTTATATAGCTGATAATTTCTTGAAAGGCACATGAATTTTTTAAAGCCTTCCTTAAGGTATCATGTCTGGGATATGACCATTGCAGAGTGCAGTATAGAAAGCAGTTATCGCACTTATAGTCTGGTTCTATCAACAGACATATCAGAAGAGATGCTTTTTCTTCTGTGGTTATCAACTTTATATACTGTTCATTTTTAATAACCTGTCATCTAGATTTGTAAACATTTTGTAGTATTTCCTCTCATCCTCAAGGGATGTATTTTTAAATACGCAGTGGATGCTGAAAACCACAGGTAGTACCAAGCTGTATATAGATTGTGCCTTTTCTCCATCTGTATTGGAGCATTGAAGAGTTAATTTTACCTTCTGAGTTTTATGTCTGAGGATTCCTTTGAATCAATGCTTTTGTGTGTTGACCAATATCAGCTAAAATAAAAGTTACTTGAATCTCCACATTGCAATATCATAACAGTCAATCTGCTGAGACTGCTGCTTCTCCATGACTGACAAGCAGGTAACATATACAGCATGGAAACTCTACAGGGAAAGGGATTATTCAAATTATGAAATGTGATGGAGCAAAATGGACATAGGATTTTGCCAAAATATTCAGGCGAGTTAATGAACAATTGAAAGGTCATGAATTATTTCTGGAATTTCCCATTTAATTCTTTTGAACTTGATTGACCTGGATTGAAACTAGCATAAGTGAAACCAAAGGGTAAAATTGGACCACTGTATGACACAGCTATGAAAGACCTGTTCCAACTGCCAGCTCTGTGGTGCCTCCAAACTCCTTTAACACATTTAGGATATGGGTCAAACACTGTTAGTTTTTAAATCTTTAAATTCTCTAGAAACTTATAATATGCAATTTAAAAAAACAGCCATTTCTCTTACTGTATGATTGTGTCATGGGTCATTTCATCTCACTGTGTGTCACTTCTCCAAATATCAACATAAAAGAGAGCAGAATCCCTATAAGATCCCAGGCAAGTTTAAGACTCTGCTCCCATCTGAATAATGCTGTAGAGGCTTCACTATTTTTTTGCACTGTCAAAAAGGACTGGCCGATTGGTACTGATTTTTATCTCGAAGAGTGAATTGCTAGGTCTGGGAGTGGGAAAGAGAAACAACATGATTATTAGCTAAAATCTCTTCATGTGACAGATAAGGAAATTTAAGTTTTAAAGACGAGGTAACATTGAAAATTATAAGCAGCCAGTGTCCAGTGCTGGACTTCAAATCTCCCCAATGTAGTCTAGTTGTCTCTCCACAGTGTCATGGAAAATAAGCCTTCTTGTATCTTTACTTAAGTCCGAAATACTGTAAAATATGTTAGATCAATGAGATTAAACTATGCACAGATATCTCAAAATATTACAGTTAGAAAACAGTCTAGGAAAGATGAGAAACAGCATGTGTCATCACACCCAGAGAGCCAAATTAGCATTGATTCAGGGAGCTGAAATGAAATAAGGACAATCCTAAAGAAATGCAAAGGTTTGGGGCAAGGAAGAAATTTAATAAAAATGGAAATAAGACTCAGGGATGTGAAGCTATGCTTTTGTGCCTGTGTTCAGACTGCTTGGTTCAACCTTGCCAGGTGATCTCTTTGTAGACAGATAGACTCCGTTAACCCTGAAATAATAAACTTCGTATTTCTCTTTACAAACTGTACCGATACATTATATTAAGAAGAACAATCTATATCTGCTGACATTGCTAATAGCAACCATCTTTCACATGCTTCTCATATCACAAGTATTTTGATCCGTTTCATTTTACCTCGCTCAGGCTTTGATGCTCGGAAGTTCTTCTTTAGTCTGTGTTTTTAAGGGTTTACAGAGTTGCCAAGGAGTGCTTTTTGTACTTACTTGTCTCTGGTCTCTTGCCCTTCATTTTTGCTCATTTCATTTACTGAATATTTAATGCCTATATTTGTTCTTGTTATTCTGGAAGCAGTTTGAGATATTTCAAAGTGCTACTGGTAGAAAGTGATAGAACAGTAACTTGTCAGTGTATATATACCACAGTCTTCCAAATCACCTACTGTACACCATTCAGGAGTTTCCTTAGAAGGCACATGAAAACTTGAAAATGCTAAATTGCATACAAAATGTGCTTTTAAATTGCCTCTAGACACCAGTTCAAAGGCTGAGTAGCACCATCTGGTATTTATGAAGATGCTCTAGCTGGATGTTCAATACAGCCTTTCATCTCCAAGGCACCTATGGGTTCTTGCAGAAATCATGGCATGAAATCAACGTCAAAGGCTGCTCGGGTCAGGTGAGGCAGACAGCATGACCGTCTGGGTATGGAAAGACACTGTTCTCAGTCTCATAGCTTCAGATCCCATCTTTCAGTCTCACATCTGGCTTCTGTCTCTGCCCACTGAAAACCAGTCCTTGCAACCTCCTTAACTGACAGCAGGATTGACCTCTGTGTAGAATAACTGTAATCTTTAAACCCTCTCTTCACAGAACTCCAATGGGACTGAAAATGACTTGGTTTTAGAGTCCACAATAGAATCCATCCACAACTTGTACATAATATATAGTAACCCAAACATTAAATTTTAAATGCCTCTGGATAACTACACTGAATCTGGTATCTACTCCCCACACTACATTCTAAATTGTAGAATAAAAAGTGTAGTCTTCCATTTTAAGGAAAATAGGACTTGAAATAATATGTTTGAGAAAGGCAGAATAAACAGAAAACTGTCAAACTAGATGCTACTATTATGAAATCGTTGAAAAGGTTAAATGTCAGAGCAAATGTAATTGGGGAAATGAAGGGATAATCTTGTACTTTCTCTGGTAGAAACATTTTCCTTGCATCACAAACACAAGCATCACGTTTACCAAGATTCTTCTAAAAAGAACCTAATCAAGTCAAAGGAAATGCCATGGATATTATCTTCCTGGGTTGCAGATAGGCCACAGAAAGACACAATACTGAGCTGCTAGTCCATTCATTGCTTTTCTTCTACTGTAACAGTACATAGATGAGCCCAGTGCGGTATTGATTTATGATGACAATTTTAAAGACTTGTTATCTTTTCTGTGGTTGAAAACAAGAGTTATTCGAACTTTTAAAACTATCCAAATAAAGATGCATCCTGATTGCACTGAAATCTAAGCCAAAGTCACTTTTTTTTCTTATTTTAGGAAGCAATGTTATAGTCATTTAAACAGCCAAAGCATGGATTTTTAAATACAGTTTTTACAACTGTGTTCTTAATTCCTCAGAATTTTTTTTATGATCAAAATAGCCTCAAGAACTTCTGTACTAAGACCCTGCCTTGGCTAGAGAGCAAACAGAAATAGATCACCCTAGTTATGGATAAGCTCCCTCCTTCCCTCCAGAGCCCAAGGGAGACTGCAGTTTGGGCTTTGAGAGTTCAAGGAGGGAGAAGGAAGGCTGGCTTTCCTGTCACCTGTGAACACACTCTTTATTTCCCTCAATAGTAGCCACCTCAAAGTAATGGAGCACACATGCTGAGTTGATTTTCAGGACACCATCAAAGCTTTCCATTGAGTCAGCACCTAAGGTGTGACACTAATATGACTAGGAATGAGCATTCGTCTACCTCTGTTCTATGAATGCCATAGGCAACCTCATCAGCTTGAGCAAACAGACATTTAGGACTTCTGTGCCCCTCTGTTAAGTAAGATGTTGGTTTTCATATTCTCCAGTAAATAAATGCATGAAAACTAAATTATTCATGATGAGTGAGAACTTAGCATATTGATGGCAAACATTTGCTTTTAGCAAGGGGTCAACAGAGAACGGGCAGCATCCACTAATCTCAAAATTTCTCTGACAGTAAACATCTAAAACAGCTAGTGATCTAGGAATATAGGCAGGAACTGACTACCAAGGCACAGAAAGCAAACTGTCCAGTCAGTATTAAGTTACAGATATTCAAGATGAGCAAACTCCAGAAACTGGATGTAACTCTGGTACCTATGGCTATAAATTAAATAGTGCATACTTCAAAGCATTTTAGGAGCATGGCTGTCATGTTAAGTGTTTTAAAACCAAAAAGGCAGAGGAGGAAGAGATGGAATTGGAAGGAGGGCAAGAAAAAGAGAGGCTCCTTTTAGAGATGGTAGAGGTTTATTATTGGATCTGAACATGAGCATATCCCTGTATCCAACAACATCAGCTAGTGTTGATAATGTCTTTGCATACAGTTTACCATTTGCATAGCAATAATCAGTTTGTAGAGCAACTATTAGTTATTTATTTGCATATTAATTATAGCTCAGTAAACACAGGGAAGGAAAAGGAATGAAACAACCACACAATTGATTCTCTGTGGATAGGTTGTTACCAGTAACTGGATCATTCATGTTTGTCTTCTCGATATCTAATACACTGGGAACTTTGTATGTCCTATGCATTTCTTATCCTAGTTTCTATTGGAATACAGAGCAAATAAAAAAATTGAAAAATAAAATATGAGACCTAATTTAAGGCACAGGGGGCTTCTTTTCTACATAGAAACTAACCTTGCCCCTAGACATGTTAATTCCTATCATTAATCTCTTGGTCTAATGAGCTAGCCATCAGTTGTGTAATTTTTATCTGATTATTCCAATTCATCACATTGAATTATGTTATTATTTCTGCCTTCCATTAGTGAGAAGGAGACAACACTTGCTGAGAATTTTATTTTGCCATAAGAACTGTGTTAATCACTGTACACAGCTAATCCTCCCAGTATTCTCGGGAACTCTGAGACTGGCCCTCTACACCTATTCTACATTCAAGGAAGCAGATTGTGGTATTTGGATAAACACTCAAATTGTTCTATTTTCATCAGTACTAAAACAACTAGTTCTGGTTTAGCTGGAGCCAAAACAACCTGTCTCCAAGGCCTGCATTCTCTTGCTTCACAGAGCTGACTTTTTCATCCACTACCCAGTAATTTGACATAATTTCTGAGATCACATAATGGGATCAGAGGGTACTTGAATGGGAAGCAGAGAAGAGCTGTCTGAAATCCTTTTTTTCTAATAATGGTGATAGATTACATCGATCCAGGGAGATGAACATTTTATGGGCCACCCTGTGGTCGTCAGTGTGTGTTTTGTAATGTGTTTTCTGCAGCCAGTGGTACAAATAAGAGCACAGATGTTTTTCTCTATATGAAACAACACATTGTTTAAGACTCACATTCCATATCTTTTGATTCATTAGGGCCACGTTCTACATAATCCACTGATGAGATTGTTAGATTTGTTAGAGAATAAAGATTATTACATTTACAAAGAGATGATGATGATAGATAGATAGATAGATAGATAGATAGATAGATAGATAGATAGATAGATAGATAGATAGGCAGGCAGATAAAGAGATAGTACATAGGTTATTTTAAATGATATCATTCTTTTTTAGTTCTCTGTATGATAAAAGTATTACTCAAATATTTAAACATAGGTTTTCTAAGGATTATAGTAGTAAATCAATGTGTTTGCCTTTTTTTCCCCTCAGGAGAATTCCACTATTTCAACTAGTCATGCAGTTAACCACTCTGATTAGACTCATTAGGAAACATAGCACAGATCTTTCCAGAAAAAGTAGTTCTTGACTGGAATTCTTAGTGTTGTAAAAAGGAAACTGAGAGTCACTTCTTCTTTTGGTGATAATGTGTAAAGGCATAAGTTACTCAGTTCTGAGATATATAAACCTGGGGTCAGAGTGACCCCAAATGATGTTATGACACACTTTGTTGGGTTTTTGCACCATGATATTGACTAGGCTCATAATATGTTGCTTAGTCATGCTTCCAGTCAGCTGACTCACTGCATGGTTATTAAGGACAAAGGAAGGAAAGATCAGGGTGCTCACTGGGTAGTGAATGACACTACCTAATCTCTTTCCTTTCTGCAAGGTTTTTTTTTTTTTTATTGCATTTACTCTTCTGGAGAGGAAAAGAAGCTGAGCTTAGTCACCTGAGATTTGGGCCTAGAGTTAGGGAGAAATGAATGATACTGTTTCAATCAGTTACTTTATTCCAGTTTCTGTGTCAAAGATCTATAAAACAAGCAGATAATTGAATGAGATGGGAACGATTAAAGAGGAAATAGAACAAAGAATAAGGAAAAGGACATTTAAGATAAAACACACACACACAAACAAACATAGGAAAGGAACTGTAATTTAATGCCATCTCGCCTCAGACAACAGAATATGGACATACCAAGGGAGACATTTACTGAGCAGTTACTATATGTCTGGCCTTTGGCTACATGCTAAATGAATAAATCATCTTAACCTCTGATGTTGAGGCTCTCTCCTTCTCTAGTAAGAAAATTTTGCATGTGTAGGTATCTGTATTCACATATGCACAAATAGTTTATAACTAGATGTTTCTATAGCCAAGCTATAGATAGAAATGAGGAAGCTAAAAATGAGGCTGATAAGTCTGCTGAGTAGGATTAGGCAAGTCTTTGAAGGACAAGATAAGAATCGTACAATAGATTAGACAAAAGTAAAATGTGTTTGCTTTGAGGCAGGTAGTATTTTTAAACCAGAAAGTACAGAAAAGAAATCCAGATGTGGTGTTAAAAAATTAAATCATTAAGATGAAGACCAATTATAGAAAACCACATGATGCTCCAGTGAGGCAAGCCACATTTGATGCAAGGAAGAGACAAAGCAGAGTTCAAGGAGAATGATGGAGAGATGTTTCTAGATAAACAGCTCTCTCATGGAGAGAGAGGAACATCATGCACCTTAACTTGAATATGGAAAGGTGAAGCCCTAGACCAGTAAGGGTAGACAGTTTTGCCTTTTGCACTGTGAGTGAACTGACCTTTCTAAACAGATCAGCAAGACACACAGGAACCACATGGGCAGTCAACTATGAAGATCTGTGCCTCATACATCTGAACATATATAATGCAAATTAATAGTAAATGATCTTTTGAGAGCAGCTATGTTAGCAGTTCCAATTGAAATTAAAACACTCTCCCCAAAATTTGAGACTCCATTGTGATGCCATGTTGAAAAATACAGCATCTCAAAGAGAACAGATCAGGAACTAGGATAATGACTTAGCATTTAAGAATATTTGATACACAAATATAAGGACCAAGGTTAAGATTCCAATACCTGCAGGACAAGCTGGGTGTAGACACAGACTGAGGTAGACACAGACAAAAGGGATCAGTGGGGTTTGCTGTCTAATAGCGTAGCCAAAGAATGCAAGTTCTGGCCTCAAGGAGAAATCCTGCCTCAAAAGAATTGGTGAAGAAGGATAGAGGAAGACACTGTCCCACTGCTCTGATCTCCATATACACCCACATATACATGCACATGTACCAAACACACATACATACACAGCAACAAAATGGATACATAGATAAATATATTGATAGATAGATGGATAGATAGATAGATAGATAGATAGATAGATAGATAGATAGATAGATAGATAGATAGATAATAAGTAGCAAATTAAAAGCAAACATGATGGCACAAATCTGTATTACCAGCATTTGGGAATAGAGGCAGAAAGACTGGGAGGTTCAGGTCAGCCTTGTCTATTATCTAGGTAGTATGTTTGAGGCTACCATTGGTTATATTAGATGTTGAGGATGGAGGCAAATACTATTATCTGGCAGATTTCTAGGGTTCTTGCTGGTACAGCTATTTCTCTCTAGGCAAATTAGCTCATTTTCCTGCATATTCATCATAACATATTGTCTAAATGTCTCTATAGCACTTAGCAATCCTACACTATATTGTTATAATCCTGAAAACAAAATAATGTGTATTTCATTTTCACATCAGCCCAGACACTTATCCCTAAACAGCAGTTCATATTAGATGTTAGGAGATATCTACATGAATGAATTGGCCTATAATTCCCTTCATTTGAAGCATCATGTCATTTATTTTAATATTCAAACGTATTGACTCTTTATAAAGTGTCCCAGTACCCAATCACCTAGGTGCTTATTCCTTTTGACAACTACCTCTCAGCCTTGGTTTTTTGGGAATTTCTGTTCCTGTGATAAAATACCTTGACCAATAGCAATTTAGGGGGACAAAGGGTTTATTTGAATCACATGTCCAAATTAGAGTCCACTGCTACAAGGAAGCCAAAAGAAGGAGGAGCTTGAGACAGCTGGTAATATTGCACTAGGAAAGAGCAGGGAGAATTGGATGTACCCATGCTGCATGCTTGCTTTCATCTATCTTCTATAAGTCTCAGCCTCCTGCTTAGGGAATATTACTTTCCACAATGCACTAGGTCTTCCTAAGTCAATTAGCAGTTAATACAGTCTGCCCAAGAAATACCTACAGGCCAGCTCGATCTAGATAGTTCCTTAATTGGAACTTCCTTCTCTAATTACTCTAGCTTGTATTAAGTTGACATGTAAAACTACCTAGCATAGCATGTTTCAGATGGATATGGAAAGTAATGCAGTATAGGCACACATACCATGGAAGCCTATTTTTCTTTTCTATTCTTCTCTCTAACAGCACTTTTAAATTTCAGAACATACAACATACTTTCAAAGAAAACTCAAGCTTTGAATAAGATTTTGTTCAGGTAGAGCAGGATTCTGGGTAGTCAATTTAAATTCAGAATTTGGTAGTTTTGTGTAATTTTCCCTACTTTCTCCGGAAATACATATTAAGCTAGCCCTTGCCTATGACTTTGCTCTTTTTTAGAAACAGATAGCATATTTATATAAAACAAAGAGAACTCTCTAATAGATCTAATACCCCAGTGAGTTCCACATTTTATTTCAGAGCAAATCATCGCAGATATGATACGAATATACCCGGGGCCTTGAAAAGCTGAAAATTTGGAAGAAAATTTGGACACTGTGTGTTCCTATGAGATCTGAGTTTCACTAGAAGCTAAAAGTCTACACCAGCTGTCAGATGTTACTGTAATAAAAATGTATCATAAGAACATAATAAGGAAATATTGCAAACACAGCATAGGTCCAACTTTGTATGTTTTTAAGTATACATTAAGGACAGAGTTAGTAGAACAGAGAGTTGTCATTAAGCAGTGACACCAGGGCCAGCCAGGTTCGATGGCTCCTCTGGGGTCTGACTCTGATGAGCTCTTCAGTATGACCTTTCCAATTCCTCTCCTAGAGGAAACATCCCTGTCAGAAACTCCTACACTGATTGCCAGCCAACAAAGGCGAACTGATATGAGCTTGTTCCTTTTTTGTCCATCACTGGCTAGACTGAACATCCCTAAGTGAGTGACTTGTGGAAAAGCTGACCTTTGCTGAGTTATGAAAATCTTCTAATAAACAGCAGGGATTAGATAAGGTGGAAAACCCAGTACTGCAGGGAAAGCTTTCTAGACCTACACTTACTCCTTCTCTTCCTAGGACATTGGAGCACTGTCCTCCATAGACATCCCAGATAAAACACTGCAAGTCCTTTGATTTTCCAGTCTATCACCCAACTTGTCTAACCATCATGAGACATAGTGGTTACACTTGTGCTTTATTCTTACATTTCAATTCAGGCCTCTGATTTCTCTCTTTCTGTCCTACAAAGTTGTTTCATGTCTTCCTCTCATCTCTTTCAACACTAGTCATCTCTTCTGTCTACATCCCAGTGTCTTCCACCAGGCTTGTGGTGTCTCCCTTCCATTCCTCTGCATCTTTGTCATAACAGTAGCCGCTATTGAGCAGAGTCCTGTTGATATTTACCAACTCTCACCAGTCTAGCTAAGTCCAGCTCTGCCTTTTACTGCTCACGTGGTTTTGAGCAAAATACAAGCTCTGTAATGCTCACTTCCCTCACTTATAAAAGTAGTTGGTATCCATGCTTGACTCAAAAGATGGTTTTGTGGCTGGGGTTGTAGGTCACTGGTAAAGATCCTGTCTATTATACACCTAGCATTGTGTTCAATTTTCAGCATTGCAAAGCTGAACAATGACCAAAAACCATTGTTATAGATATTAAATATGATGGTGCTTCAAGGAGCATATCACAAACCTGTCATAGAGTTAAGTATACAGAATCATCATCATAGTTATAATAGTGATGATTGTTTACATTCTTATGGCTAGAATAAATAGCCAGAAATAACATAAACATAGAAAATTCATGGGAAGACAAGTAATATAAAATAAAATGAAAATGATACTGGTCACTATTATTTTTGAAAATTAAGAATATTAAACTAATCTAATCATCAGAAATTTTCAATTATTAAATATCAAACACTCAATTGACTTGGCCATAAATTGTTGATAAAGATACACAATTTAACCTTTCATACATAATAATATAATTTCACCTTATATATGAATAGTTTGTAACTCTAACATGTGAAGTTTTCTACTTACCTGATTGTTGAGGATGCCTAAGAAAATACAAGTACAATTCCTACCCTGAGTACACTTACTGTCTGTATTATGATGAGACAGCTCAAAACAATAATACTCCATTGGTTACACAGCAGGGGAAAAAAAATCAGTATTATCCGAAAGACTATACGATCATGACGTGTTTTATGTTGGTTTGTGACAAGACCAAGTTTGTCAGAAGAGGCAGCCACATTCTTGCTGGGTTCTTTATGTTACTTTCCTCCTGTGTACATGCTGAAAAAGTTTCCTGTCTCCCTTTCTCCTCTTTTATGGACATCAACTTTATTAGATCAGGATCCCACCTTTATACTACATTTTAGTTATTTTCTTGAGTGTTAAATATCCATATGCAGTCACATTAGGGGTTGGACTTCAATGTATAACTTTAGACAGGGGTGGCACAATTCCACCCATAGATTTGCTTTTTGGAGCAAGAAATATAATGCTCAGTTATAGTTTAATTTGGTAACAGTAGGCCTAGCTCAAAACTTAAAGTGTAATGATGTAATGATTTTTACTATCATCCTGACTGGATTTTGAATCACATAGCAGTCACACTTCTGAGTGTATGTGAGAACATTTCTAGAGATATAACCAGTGAGGGAAGACCTCTCTAGAGTGTGAGCAACACAACCCCATGGATGGAATCCCAGACTGAATCAAAAGAATAAAAAGGAGGAAGCCCCAGAATACCAGCATTCATTTCTCTCTGCTTCCTGACTGAAATGTGAGCCTCCTCTTCTGATTCTATGGCTGGAGGCACTCTGCCATCATGTGTTCTGCACCTTGATGAATGACTGTAACGTTAAACCATGATCTGAAATAAACTCTTCCTTCCTTAAGTTGTCAGGTAATTTGTATCACCAACAGGTAAGGTAGCAGTTCGTCCTTTGTGAAATAACAGAAAAGCAATCTAAAAGGAAAAGGAAAGATATTTCTACTGAAAGTAAGCAAAGATCTTAGAGAACCGGGCACATGGACTCTAATCTTCAAGCTGCAATATCATTGTAGTCTACACAAGTAGGTTTCTGAGTCAAGTCACGCTGCCTCTGTGACTGAATTGGATGATTCCTTATGATGCTTACAAGGTTTTTATGAGTCATAAAAGAGTATCACAAGGATCAGGAACTCTTGGTTTCCTCATAGGCATCCACCTAAAAGCTGAAACTGATGAACAATAATTTCAACACATAATGATATTAAAATGAGCTTTGAAATCTATTCACTGATTAGGCATGATTTTGAATGTATTAAAAGAGAAAACTCTAACCTGCAATATAGAGTGTTCCATCAACAAACCCCAATCAGAAACACCTTTAGTTTAAGACTGAATCCCCCTTCTGCTGAAATTCCATCACATGCTCTGTTGTAGTGCAGTTACTAGATATCTGAATTAGAAACTGGAAAGTGATTTCCATTCAAATCTCAATTTCAAGAATCTAGGGGATATTTCTTTCTAACTTAATGCAAAGAATGACCCTAACAAAGACAATTTTATTTGGTAAAAGAGGGGAAGCTTTTGTCTATCGTTAATGTTAGACAAATTAACACCTTTAAACAGAGTTAATGAATATATTTCATATGAAAGAGGTCAAGGCTATTATTATTAGTTGCTTTTGTGTTGCTATGATCAATGCAATGTATAGTAGGAATTTTATTTGGTCTTACAGTTCTATAGGAATGAGATTTGATTAGATGTCATCCTATATAATCCAATGTCATCCACACTAATCACTTTCTTGCCTCTTCTCTATGCCAGAAATACAAAGGAGTTTTTACTACTTAATAAGCAAACCTAGAAATCTTCATACTTATCATCATTCTTCCTTGCTTTTCACCTTGATGATTTTTCCAAAGACCCAATTAGCACTTCCTTTTTACTTTGATCACACCAGACTCTTGTCTGTTCAATCTTCATTCTCTTTTTCTGTTTCCTACTTTATTCCAAACGACAAATCTTCACAATACCAAGTTTCAGCATCTATACTCTAGAAATAGTCTAAATCCTTCTTAGAAATTTTTATGTTTGTATGGGTTAATTTCCATGTGATTGACAATTTAATTATGATGTGAAAATCTCTTTTTAAATCAGTCCAAAGACTATTAGCAGTCCACAGTGGCTTTAAGGTGATTTCACTGAGAGAAATTAATTACTGTGTTGACCCATCTTGCCCATTTCAAGAAAAACATGATCTTGTATCTTATAACTGTTGACTTGGCAGTGAATTCTCTGAAAGGAAAACCATGTGGAGTACGAACAGGTATCAATCACAGAGCATTCATAGTGCTGAACACCTTCCATTTGAGAGCAATAATCAGATACAATGATTTGCATGGTAAATAAAAAAGTACATCCTCATTAAAAGTGCAGATTGGATCAGGGTGTGTAGGAAGGATGGCACTATAAATAAAAATGACCTTGACTTACAAGTAAAGAACACTAATCCAATGGTAGTTAACAGAGATGATCAATATAGTGATATATATATCACTATATTGATGTATATTGATAATGAGATTGAGATATATATAATAGAACCACTATAAATATGTTGGACAAAAATCTCTCTTAGTTTTATACAAATAGTACATATGCTTTCTAATCAGAATTATTATTATATGTGTTCTCTAAATTTTTATTTCGAATATAATATTTTGACAAAAAACTAAACAAAATGCAAAGACTAAAAGCTTTAGTGGCTCAATAATGACTTAACCTAATAGATGTGTGGTAGTTTCAAAACAATGATTATTATATATACATATTTATGTGTCATATGTTTTCTTTCACATTAAAACTATTTTTAACAGTGATATGAGAGATGGCCTCTACTATCTCCTGAAGGTAGTGATATTTTTCAGGCACATAGGTGTGAAAAAAAGCAATTTTTATTTACCACACAAGTGCCTACAGTGCCTATTATTAGAATTATATAGTAAACACTTATAATATTTTTTAAATATTTTTAATTAAAATATTATTATACCATTTCCTTCCTCCTCTTCCTTTCTGCTGACTCTTCACTCTCTCTCAAATTCATGAACCACGGACATGTATCACATATTCTCTCTCTCTCTCTCTCTCTCTCTCTCTCTCTCTCTCTCTCTCTCTCTCTCTCTCTTGTGTGTGTGTGTGTGTGTGTGTATGTGTGTGCATCTGCATCTACATATCTGTGTGTCCCTGCACATCTATATGTGGATGTGGGGGGTATTTAAATATGTGAATTCATATATGTATATGCTCTAATCATATAAAGTTACTTGTATGTGTATTATTTTATAACTGAACTCTTGGTATTGGATAACCAATATGGAAACTCTTGCCTGGAAAAGACTATTTTTCCCCTACTGTCAGCATTCCTTAGTTGCCTGTAGTTCTTTGTCTAGGTTTGAAGTCCAATGAGATTTCCCTTTTTTCATGTTAGCATGTATATTAGTATAATCCTTGTTCTGGTCTTGTTTAGGTAGCCAGGTTGATGAGACTTCATGAGTATAATTCCACTGACATTCCAGGAGACAAAATCATACAGCAAATTTTCTATTCCTTTGTTTTACAATCTTTCTACCCCTTCTTCTTCTGCAATGATCCCTGAGCCTTAGGTGCAGAAATTCTGCTGTAGATACACAATTGAGTTGAGTCTGGGAACACCAGAGTCACATGTTCTTAAACTTAGATTTGCCATGGTTTTCTGTAATGTGTGTATGTGTGTGTGCATATGTGCATGTGCATGAGTCTGTGTGTGTGTGGAGATCCAACTTAATTTGATTATGAGCAGTGATTATCCCATGATCAGAGAACAGTGTTTTGTTTGGTTTTTGTCTCTCACCTATATTTCTTTTTCTATTGCTTCCTTTTTTTACCCAGTAATTTATTGTCTCTATGTGTTTTAACATATCAAAATTTATGAGATCTTCTTCAGTTTTAGTCCCCAAAGCCATACCAGGTATTTCAGGGTAGAAAAGCTGTTCTGGTTCCTAGTACATGTGACAAGAATTGCTCTCATCTAAAAGGAATGAAGGGGAAAAAAACACCAAGAATTAAGACTATAGTCAGAAGATGTGCACTACAAAGACAAAGGCTGGAACTCTAGATTCCACTTCATTTTCTAAATATAATTCTGTACAAAAGATAATTCCCAAAAATATCCTATATGTTTTTATTGCTATAACACAATGACAAGAAAACAGGTCTGTAGCACCTACTCAGTTAGTTAGCATTTGATAGCATTAACTAAACCCTAGTATTACCAATAGCTTAAGCATATATCCATACTAGGAAGGGGGACCTATGTGGCTAGCTTTTTCACTAACAACTTGAGAAAAACAACTTAGTAAATAATAAAAGCAATTTTTTTCTTTCAAGTGATAGATACATAGAAACTATGATTTTGAAACATAATTTTCCATGTTCTCAATACAAATAGAGATCATAGTTTTAGGTAACTATTAAGTATCTTTCATAGATTGCAACTAGTTTCTAGGCATCTGTTGTCATAAATCTTGAATTTATACCTTGACAGGTAATCAGAGCACTCTGGAACCACATAGAAAGGCAGAATAAATGTGAATGGTATGTGACATGTACAAAACCCCAACTGCACAGCTTGTGCTGTATAATTACTAAGTGTTTATTCTTTAATAATTAGAGTGAATATATATTTCCTAAGATATTTATAGGCTCAACATCAGATACTTAAGTGAAAGCATTATACTACTCATTTTTCTCAGGATGAAAGGTGTCAGCTTTTCTAGACATCACATCACACCACACAGCAAAGGTGGCGGTATTTCCATTTTACTCATATAAGAAAATCTAAACCAAGGATCTTTAGTTTCACATGCAAGTCTGTGGAGCTGACAGCAGTCAGTCTGATAAGCCACCCATCATTTCTCATCCCAACATCGTGAGCAACTCTTGCCTAAAGAAGGACAAGATGACTGCTATGGAGCACATGAGAACATAGGAATTCATCAATTCCCATTGGCTGAGTTGAGGAAACACCAGAAGTTACTCTGTGGAGGAGGAATCTTCTATCTGGATGTAACTGAGTTCCATTTTAACTAAAAGGGAGAAACATGATATCAACTCATACAACAGGGTTATATGTATATTTTTAAAAAACCTATTTGGAGTACATTTTAAGACTATTCTTGAAACTATTTTCCTTGAGTGATATTTTTCCCTGTAGATCACAGAGGGTCTGAAAATACTAAGATGTTTCACTCTCAACAGAAATTATGACAGATGATTAGCAGTATGCAGTCCCTTTCCTAGCTATTCTATGAAAATGGATATGCCATTTAATCTACCAGGACCTAGGTAGCTCCTGTGTACAGCAGGAACAGGAAAAGGACCCAAGATAATTGCAGGAGGCATCAATTGATCTGAAACTCTAAAAATGATAGAGAGAAGAAATGGCTCCAAGTACCAACCTGGCTACTAAAACATCTAAAGGTGTCTCGGGCAGCATTCTAATTGTGCCAGTCACAACTGTCAGTGTGATCATAACATAATGAACCCTGCTTTCCAAAATGTTACACTTCCTCAATCACGGCATCTTCTGGGATCTTTCTCATACTTCAGATAGTTTAAACACTACATTCTCTTGAATAATATTTTGCCATAGCAGGGCTTTTGTGGCACAGGAACAGTGAGGGCATAGCATTGAGTAGCAGATAACAGAAACACTCCCTCCTGTTTTTATACAACCAGAATTCACTACATATGTGTCCTGCTGTGCAGCCATGATCCACATGAGTCAATTTCTCCCTTAGCTACAAAGGTAAATATTCTGTTGACTGACTAGAAGAAATCATACTTCCTACTGTCTTATACACAGATCTTAAGGGTCAGGATGCTCCTGTTCTCTAGATGAATAATCCATCCTGTGCAGAGGTGTTGTGCTTTTGTGAGATCTTGAACCTTGTCTTTAATTTATATCTGTTTAAACTAAATTTAAAAGCCAATTATCATCAGAGCAAGACACTAGAATAATCAAGTAGGACAAGGAAAGGACCCTTGGAGTCTCTCTTGGGTAGCTGTTCTAATAGACTGAAAGTAATTCTGAGACTCTTCCAGTCACAGGGAACAGTATGTAATTCCCACAGAGTCAAATTCACTTTGGGAGATACTCCCTGTCTAAGGAGTCAGACTTCATTCCATTCTGAAGCAGCTACTCTTAATGCCTTGAGTAATTGTGGAGATAGTCCCTGCACTACAAATTACTTGCAGACTGAGTCACAGCTATTCAGTGGTGGTGGATGTAATTAAAATGAATTATGCAAATGTACTATGAGAGTAATTAGAAATGGAAATGTTGATGTGTTAATTGCCATGTCTATGCACTTTTGACACATGAAATGAAAGAAATTTAGGTGGAAATATAGATTTTTTTTCAAGGGAAAATAAATTGAAAAGCATTAGAGAAAACTCAGGAATGGAGGTTGAAGAATCTTCCTCTGAATATTCTTATAGGAAGAGGAGCACAGGGACACTGGATTTACATGGGAAATCTGCAGGCTGTAGTTTAGGAGTCAAAGGCGAAAATAAGTTTAATCTTAAGTAAAGGATGAATTTGGAGTTGATAGAAATAACACACCCCTGCACGCTTTATATTTAGAACTGAGAAGATCATATATATATATATATATATATATATATATATATATATATATTAATATGTATTTACAAAATTAGGTAATATATAATTACGAAAAGGAAGCTGAGCATGTTGGCTCATGTCTATATCCCCAACACCTGGCGAGATGAATTAGAAGAGCTGTCCATGTTCCAAGCACTGTAGCTGGGATAATAGTGCAAAAACTTGTCTCTGAAACCAAAGATGGATTACGGGAGAAGCATGAAAGTAAAAGACACATGGTAGCAAAATGACCTCAGGGTTTTACCTCACTTTTTTTTTTTTTTGGAAATTTTTTTACATTTCAGATATTCTCTCCTTACCCCATTTCCCCCCCTCCCTCCCAGGAACTCACTATCCCTTCCCCCATCCTCCTGCCTCCACGTTGGTGTACCCCCACCCACCCTCCCCCGTACCTCACCTCCCCACCCTCGAATATCCCCCCCACGATGTCCAGCCTTCATGGGACCAAGGATCTCTTTCCCACTTATATATAGCTCCCTTGCATATATAGCTGGAGCCATGGGTCCCTCCCTAAGTGCTCCCAGGCTGGTGGTTTAGACCCTGGGGGCTCTGGTTGGTTGGGATTGTTGCTTTCCTCATGGTGTCGCAAATCCTCTCAACTCCTTCAGCCTTCACTCTATCTTCTCCATTGGGAACCCCATGATCAGTTTAATGGTTAGCTGTGGGCTTCTGCCTCTGAGTATGTCAAACTCTTGCAGACTTCTAAGGAGACAGCTATATCAGGCTCCTGTCAGCATGTACATCCTGACATCCACATCAACCTCTACCTTTGGTGACTGCACATAGGATGGATATCCAGGTGGAATGGTCTGTCTCTCCTTCAGTTTCTGTCCTGCACTGTGTCTCCATATTTGCACCCTTGAGTATTTTGTTATTCCTTCTAAGAAGGACTGAAGCCCCCCCCCCCTACTTGGTCATCATTCTTCATGAGCTTTATGTGGTCTGTGAGTTGAATGTTGAGTATTTCAGGCTTCTGGGCTAAAATCCAATAATCAGTGAGTGAATACCATGTATGTTCTTTTGTGATTGGGTTACTTCACTCAGGATGATATTTTCTAGTTCCATCCATTTATATAAGAATTTATCAAACTCATTGTTTTTAATAGCTGAGTAATATTCCATTGTATAAATGTACCACATTTTTTGTATCCATTCCTCTGTTGAAGGGCATCTGGGTTCTTTCCAGTTTCTGGCTATTATAAATAAAGCTGCTATAAACATAGTGGAGCATATGTCCTTGTTATGTGTTAGAGCATCTTCTGGATATATACCCAGGAGTGGTATAGCTGGGTCCTCAGGTAGTGATATGTCCAATTTTCTGAGGAACCGCCAGACTGTTTTCCATAGTGGTTGTACCATCTTGCAATCCCACCAACAATGGAGGAGTGTTCCTCTTTCTCCACATCCTCGCCAGCGTCTGCTATCACCTGAGTTTTTTATTTTAGCCATTCTGACTGGTGTGAAGTGGAATCTCAGGGTTGTTTTGATTTGCATTTCCTCACTTTTTAAGCACAGGTGTTTCTATCAAAAAACATTAACAAGCCAGCAACAATGGGCAGCACTAAAGCCTAGAACTGAAATCCTGGGACAGTACAGAGCTACCTGTGTCACCTCAAAAGGCTCCACAACCAGCTTAAAGAAGGAAGCAAGTGTCAAGAGTAATTGATCTTCAAAGGTAAAGGCAATTGTTTAAAACAAATTATTATTTCATAATGAAAATCAAAAGGAGGACCCCAAAGGGGAAGGAAAAATCCTTGGAGAATTAATACAAAAAGCAACAAATGCCATTGACATTGCTAAAATTCCAATTCTTCCTCTTAAAGTGATTGGCTGAAGGGGAGAGGGTGGGCAAGTGCTTTGTCCCGCTTGTGGGAATGATGCTCCTGGTTATGTAGAGGACCTTAGAGCGTGACAGGAGTTTGCTAAAGTAAAACAAGTGATACCAGTAGCATCATTTAAAGGCTCGGGGAATGGTAAAGCATTACTCAAATTTGATGGGGACCTCAGAGAATGAGGTCAAGATGAACTAATGGACATGATCAATGTTGTTTCTTA
This sequence comes from Mastomys natalensis, assembly GCA_021653895.1. Taxonomy (NCBI): domain Eukaryota; kingdom Metazoa; phylum Chordata; class Mammalia; order Rodentia; family Muridae; genus Mastomys; species Mastomys natalensis. The sequence continues at coordinate 455,799 of JAJTUV010000961.1, read as the reverse complement.
GAAGCATGAATGACAGTACTCCAAGTTCTTTGTGTTCCTGATGTTACACCCCATAATGCTCACAGTACTAGTCCTGAGATCATAAAAAAAAAAATAAGAGCTGTAATCAAATGTATCCAAAGTCAAATTGATAAGACATATTGAGAATGGGAGACTCAGATAAGTAACAGGGCACAATAGATGTAGTGAAAATTATGATAAACTTTATAGGACAATTGTATTGTTGATTCAACATGTCAATGTAATTAAAAAGAAAAACTTATGAAGAAAACATAGGACATTGTTATTATGTAAAATAAACAAGTGACATACACTACCTGAATACAATGTACAAACTGTTTTTGGATACTGGTTCAAGCAAACCACAGAAATAGATTTTTAGAAACCCAAGTATGAATTAAGTATAAACTGATAATAAGAAAATATTTATTACTAGTTTCAGTAGAGGCTCTGAGGCTTTATATTCTGTTACAGGTTTTATTTTTAATGCTCGTTGAAATAGGCATGAGTAAATAACTTGATATTTGAAATTTTGTAGAAAGTAGTCCATCCTAAAATGAGGAAACCAGGGAGAACACAGAGAAATAAAGAATGCAAAAAAAAAAAAATATGGGAAAACGACCGTTGAGCTTTAGCAATGAATTCATGTAGACTATCCTTTCAGCTTTGAGTATGATTTAAGTTTTCAAAATAGAAGTTTTAAGTAAAGCCAAAAAAGTGTTTGTGATACACAAAGATGGATAATAGGAAGCGATAGACTACTGTCCACAAGTCTATTCATTCATTGGTATTTCCATGTATCTTCACAGGAAATAGAAGATGTTGAATTTTGAGTAGATACCTGTATAGGTGGTACATGGATGGGAAATACAAAAGTCCTGGGGAGCTGTGACCTAAAGCAGAAACATTAACCTTGATAGCTTGGATGGTGACAGCTTAAATTTCTCTGAGTAATGATGATTGTCAGAAAGGCTTCTGTTTAGTGAACTGACATTGTCTATTTTGGCAAGCCTGACCTGAGGCAGATTTGAAGAACAAACTATAGAAAGACATATTCCTTGGTGGTATGTCACATTTTGAACTTGTCTTGTTGTTTTCTTTTGATTTTGCTTTTAAAATATCACCAATGGTAATTTAATAGTGAGCAATGCTATTATAAATATAGAATCAAGTCCAATTCATTGACCTATAGCCTTCAAAATTTTATGAGATTCTATATTGAGAAAGGCAACACAAGTGGTTTGGGATTCTGTGGGTCCCGTCTTGAAATGCTTTATAATTTTAAACTTTGGCAAAAGCCCTCATATCAAGTTTCCTCCAAACAGAGAGAAAGAATCCCCAAAGCAGGCGATAGAGTCAGAGAGACATCTGCTTCCACTGTTAGGAGTCCCACAAAACCACCAAGCTAACAGCCACAACAAACAAACAAGGAACCTGGTGCAGACCCTTGCAGGCCCCATGCTTGCTCCTACAGTCTGTGAGACCATACGAGCCCTACTAAGTTGATTCGGTGAGCCATATGTTCCTGGTAGCCTTCATCCCTTCTGACTCCTACAATCTTTCTTCCTCTTCTTCCTCCGAAATCCCTGAACTATGTGGGAAGGGACCCAAAAGAGATCTCCAATTAGGACTCTCTTTGTATAATGTCTGGTTCTGGGTCTGTCTCTGCACCCACTCCCATCTGCTGCCAGAGGAAGTTTTACAGATAATGACTGAATTAGGCACTAATTTATGAGTATAGAATAACAAAATATCATTAGACATCATTTCAATGATTTTTTCCAGTTGTGTTTGGTTTAAACCCCAGGTCTCTAGACTATCTAGTCTCTGGTTCCTGGCCATCCAAGCAGTATAAGGCACGGGCTTCCTTTTGTAGGATGGGCCTCAAGTTAAACCAGACACTGGTTAGATATTCCCACAAGTTCTATACCACAATTTCCACAGCATATCTTTCCATTCCAAACCCCCTTCTCAGCCCCCACTCAGCAGAAAACAGCAAGAACTTAGACACATTTCTTGTAGCCTGAAGTATTGACTATGGGAAGTGTAAACATCCAGTTGAGTTAACACTGCTGATGTTCACAACCATGAGGTTGAGGAAAAATAACATACAAGGAGATAAATTGAGGGCTTTAGGTTTTACCTCTAAAATAATTTTACTTTATTTATTTCATTTGTTTACATCCTCTTTAAGAAATTTACACATGTATACAATGTATTTGATCATATCCAACCCCCACTTCTCCATCCAACGCCTCCCAAAATGCATATCTCCTTCATGTCCCTACAGAAATTTTATATTCGCTTCCTTTTTAGTTTCTTTATAATAATCTGAATCAACCTAGTGCTTGCCAGTATGTGCATGGATATGGGGCCATTCACAGGATCCAGGACAAAATTAGAAGTCACACACCTAAAGAATATTCTCCTTTCTAAAGAAACCATCAACTTCTAAACCAGGGGTGGGTTCCCATGATCCCCCACCCTATCATCCAGGCAGTAGTATTTAATGGCATGATCCTGTGCAGGCCTTGAGCAGGTATCTACAGCTATTGCGAATGCATGAGTGCAAATGTCTTTTTTTTTTTATTGGAAATTTTTTATTGTAAATTTTTTATACATTTCAGATGTTCTCTCCTTACCCCATTTCCCCCCTCCCTCCCAGGAACTCACTATCCCTTCCCCCCTCCTCCTATCTCCACGTTGGTGTACCCCCTTCTTAACACATCCAGAAGCAAATCTTTCTTAGCAGTCTGCCCTGGTATCTGGCTCTTCAATATTTTCCATCCCCACTCCCTCAACAGGCGACCTCTCTCTCTGGAAACTTCAATCTAGATAGCCAGACTGGCAGAAGTGTAGTCTATATGAGCATTGAAAGAGAGGCAAGAGAGTGGGCGTGGTTGAGTTTATGATGCCTGCTCTTGATGGAGGAATTGTAGATATTTCAGTGCCATGTCCTGGCTCTTATGATTTGTGTTTAGGGGCCCTGTTAAACACAGACTCTGCAAGTGTCTTATCTCTTGGTACAATCTTAATTTTATGAAAATGACACTCAGAAGCAAAATCCAATCTCCAAATATGATTGCTATCTGGATCAAGTTTTTTGTTTTGTTTTGTGAAATACAGTTTTTAGATACAGGCGTGCTTACTATTAACCCTAAAACATAGAGCTAAGCTTGTCTAAAAATAGAAAAATCATTGGAAAAATCTCTGTCAAGTAAACAAATACATTTTCAGAGTGTAGATTTCATTTTTCCTGTTGCTAAAATAATTGTTTCACTAACAGACTTTCACTAAGGGACTGACAGGCTTAACAGACTGTTATTTGATACTTGCATGATTTAATAGCAATGTTATAGATAATATCAAAGGACCTAGCTGTGTACCTGGACTAAAGTCACATGGAAAGCCATTTGTCACTGTGCAGTTACTATACTCTTTCCAGCAATGATATGGGTTGTTGGTGTTTGCCACAATACCAGAGTTAATCCTGGTCTCAAGACAGAGCAGTGAGTGAATAAAACATCATTGGAAATAGATTCTAAAATGTGATTCCAAGAGCAAGTGTGTGTGTGTGTGTGTGTGTGTGTGTGTGTGTGTGTATCCACATATGCGCAGACTCATATTGGGAAGTTCTCATGTGTGTGTACATGTAATACCTGAAGTTGAGTGTCTTCATCAATTGCTATCTTTGCTTTAAAATGTATAACTCTGTTTAGAGTTTGTACATGTGAGAACATTCATGCACATATGTATGTTTTCCTCATGTTGGGCAACAAGCACCTTTATCTAGTAGGCCACCTTGCTGTCTCCTACCATGTTTTTAAGATAATGTATCTTATCAATGTACAAACTTGGAGATTTCCAACTCAGTTATATGGCTACTTAGCAAGCCTTAGGGATCTTTGTATCTCTGCCTCCCCAGTGTTGGGATTACAAATGTGCACTGGTGAGCCTAACTGTGTAAGTGCATGCTAGAAGACCAAACTCCAGTCTCAATGCTTATCCAGTAAGCACCTTATCAACCAAGCCCACTCTCCAGTCAACAAAGCCAACGCTCAAAAGAAACATAGTCTTTTTATAAAGTGTATTTATTTTTTATTTGACATCCCAATATCAGCCCCTATTTCCTCCTAGTATCTCCTCACACATATTCTCCTCAATTCCCCTCTCCAGTTCTCTGAAAAAAGGAAGCCCAACTCGAGGTATCACCCTCACCTACCCACCCTTGCACATCAAGTCACTGCATGACAAGATGCATCCTCCCCTGCTCCCCTCCCCATCCCATAACAGCTTTATTCATAATAGTGAGAAACTGGAAACAACCGAGATGTCTGAACTGAAGAATGGATTAAAAACTGTGGTCCATTTACACAATGGAATACTACTCAGCTACTGAAAACAAGGACATCATGAATTTTGCAGGGAAATGGATAGAACTAACAAATATCATCTTGAGTGAGGTAATTCATACCAAAAGGGACATGCATGGCATTTATTCACTTATAAGTGGAAATTAACCATAAAGAAGAGGATAACCATGCTAAAATCCACAGAGCCAATGAAGCCAAACAACAAGGAGGACCCAAGGGAGGATGGTTGATTCTTTCTCAGGGGTGGAAATAAACTAGATATCAGAGGTGGGTGAAGGGAGGAAAGTGTGTGGGAAAGGAAACATTGTCTTGAATAACACACAGTTTTTTTCATTATTTTTTTAAAAGGATGTATCTGGAAAGGACAGCTTTTTCTAAGTTAGTATTATAAATGTAAACAGATTTTTTTTTATATAACTTTGCCCAGCACCTTACTAGATTATAAGTTTTCATTGTTCCAAAGATAAAACTTTCTCTAATATTCTAGGCTGGTTTTCATGTGATTCCTGCCATTCAAGAAAGGGGTCTGAAAAGCTATCATATTCCAGATTGTAGACACTTAAATGAATGCTCCATCTGTCCTTTTCTTGGAAATAGCAGCTTTCCTCTACCACATGTGCCCCAGGGACTAAACTCACATCTACAGTTTTGGTGGCAGTCATCCTTACATTGTTAATTGAGATAAGTCATTTCACGGAACAAAGAGATACATACATGCAATGGTTTTTTACAGCTCTTCAAATATGATTTATTTTTATTTTTATTTTTATTTTTCTTTAATTAAAAAATATTTTTGATACGATATATTCTGATTATGGTTTCCTCTTTCCCTACTTCTCCCAATTCCTCCTCAGTTTCATCTTCCAACTAGACCCAAACCCTTCTGTCTGTCCTTAGAAAACAACTGGAATCTAAAGAATAATAAGATAAAATATAAACAAACAAATTGAAATAGGACAAAAATAATCAAACAAGATAAAGACTTTAAAAAAAAATACAAGAAACACATATAAATACAGAAACACACACATTGGCCCCCATGAAACACATAAAACAAAACAAAAAACTGGAAGCCATAATATATACAAAAAGAACCTATAAGGTAAAAATTTATTTTTAAATTATAAGTAATCTATATTTTTTGAGATTTCACTCTAATTTCATTTTCTCAACAGTTTGGACAGTTATACAAAACAAAATCAATGAAAATATTTCCTTTGTGGTTTGAAATATAATCTTTTATTCCCCCAAAATAACTTATATTTTCAAATTTGACCCATACTAATTTTAATAAGCATAACTTTTTAGATAAGCAATGTATATGAACTGGTTTTATTTGATCATATTTGGTATTTCAGTGTGTACAGTTATTTTTCATATTCAATAGTTTCTCCTATTTTTTAAATTATCTTTAAGGTACTGTGCTATAAATGGCCAGATATATGGCTAGACAAGACATGCCATAACTATTTTTTGTCATTTTTATTGATTATTTTATTTATTTACATTTCAAATATTATCTCACCTCCCAGTTTCCCCTCCGCAAACCCTCTATCCCATTCCTCCTCCCCCCTGCTTCTATGAGGTTGTTCTCCAACCCACACACCAGCCAACCAGCAGACTGAGCACAGGGACCCCAATGGAGGAGTTAGGTGAAGGCCTGAAGGAACATGCCACAACTCTAAAGGAAAGAAGTAAATTACCCAAACGTATTGATCAGCTACCAATTAAATTCCAAATTGTATAACCACGAGGTGTTTGATTCTTTGATTTCATTCTACTATACAGCCATTCATTACCTGTTTCTCCCTTATTTTACTAATAATCAAGTTGAACTTCAAATAAGTCAAGAATCTCCCTAAGAAAGGATGTCAATGATGGTGCTAGAATTCAAATCCTCAACTAATGAAAGCTGAGCATGTCACCTTAATCTGTGGATCTATGTTCATATCCCTCTCCTCCTGCCTTCCTGCATCTCTCTTCTTCTCCTTTCTCATGAACTCACAAGATCATATGCTCTCAGAACTTTCTCCATTGGGTAAAGTGTTGTGAGGACAATTCTAAGCAGAGAAAGGAAAAAAATTCTTACAAACAATTCTTTAGTCTTTGAAGACGGTCAGGTGTCGCCATGCTGCCTCAGATCCTAAAGAGAGTTTTTGTTTATGCATGTGATTTTTGAGCCACAGTTTTCCTAGACATTGTCCTATCCCATCAGGAATTCTGCTTGTGCAACTCAGCTTGGCAATGCCCTTACAACTGGCTCTCCAGGCAAGTCCCTTAATATATCTACTTCCACTTAAGAAAGTAAATGATATTGTAGAGTGAATTTTGTGTTTTTCAGCTGTTAACACTTTAGTGAATCTGCTAGAATTAACCACACTCATAAGCATACCAGATATACATGAGAGTCTATGTTAGACATGAAGGAAGGTGATTATGGGAGTGGCCAAATAGTTGTGACACAAACAGTTGTTAGACTTTTGGTTGAATAACCATAGAATGTACTAGCTTTGAACTGGTGGAATGATGCCACTTCAATTCTTTGAATGTATATAAGAAAAGAGATGTCCAAGCCCACCTAGCCCTCCAAACTGACAGATAATTTATAATTAAGATACTAGCATTGTGGCAGCTGATCACCAAGCCTCTGTCCAAGCAGCTGTTTGCATACCATGCCTTCCTGCCTGCATGACTTTTCTAATAATGTGACTCTATTTCTCTACTTTCTTCTTTTCTCCTTATTTGTCTTTATTAAAATACTGATTATTTTGGAATTAGATAGTTCTTTAAAGTACTCAGAAAAACAATTTTCTAGAGAGAAAGTCACAGTCTGATAACAAATAGTTAACTTTAGAGACAGAGCAGCCTCCTTGGAAGATCCTTCCCGTCTCCCGAGTCCTGTGTGATGTGTGGTCTGCCTACCAGAACTCATGGAGTTGGATTTGGAGGTTTGATCTTTACCACAATTGTTACATTCCTTCATTCTACAGAACGGAAAGCCATGTATTAGCACACTGCAGTAATGCCTCCTTCTTTCGTTTTTCTTGTAATGTAATAAAATTTAAGTTCTATACTCATATCTTTTATTTCAATAGGCTCTCGTGTTTGCAGATATAGCTTACAATTGTTTTCTTAGGGATTCAGAAAGGAAACTCTAAACCTGGATTTTAACAGCTGCAGACAATTGACCAAAGGCTGAGTTTAAGCACATAAATACTTTAAAAATCAAAGGCTAGCTTATTTCAGTATGGTAGATGTAATTCTTCTTTTAAGAAACACAAGCAAGCAAGTTGTACTGGTGCAATATGGTCATTTTTTGTTATCTACCTAGTCTTCAAGAGCATATTTAGCACTTTATAAGAAGGTTTTTTAATTTTATATTATTATTAACTAGTTATTGCTTAAAATGTCAGTTTATACAATAATGAGAGAAAGACAGACACAGACCGACAGACAGACAGACAGACAGAGAGACAGACAAACAGGCAGATAGACAGACAGACAGACAAAGGGTATAAATTTGGGAGTCAGGGAAGTGAGGAGGATCTGGGAGGATTTGGGTGAGGGAAACCCATAATCAATATATAATATGAAAAAAACCTATTAAAAATTTTTAAAAACCATTATGAAATGAACCTAAAAAAATATTAACTTAAAATAAGTAGAAAAGAGAAAAATTATCATTAACTTAAAAAAAACAACGAAAACTTTATTTTACAGTCTCTTAGAATTTGACAATGTAAAATTGAAAAATTAATTAAGCATATACAAGAAGATAATTCTTCTACATAGACTTTGTGAATACCTACCGTAAGAACTAGCAATCTGAGGACAGAGCTGGCGCAAAAGTTAAGATACAGATGTGATGACGAGATGCAAATCTGCAAACATCTGCTGAAAGCCTCTCTACTGGAAAATTATGACATCTGATAGCTATTTTACTTCTCTCACTGAAAATGTATCTCTCACAGGATAATCACTGGCATTACTCTCTTCCGTGTGCTCAGAGAAGCTCACAGGACACAAATGGCAGCTCTCCTAAATGCTACCACCCAACATCTCTCACCCTGATTCTAACTGGCGTTCCTGCATTTATATACTTAAGGTAGGGAAAGAGGTACAGCAGGGACCTCTAGAACTGGGTTTCACAAAATTAATGCAACAATTTATTTCCATGTTTTTAAAACTTGTTTGGAAGTACTAGAGATCTAACTGTGAGACTCACCCATGCTAGGCAAAGGCCTTATGGCTGAGATTTATCCATATCTGAGGACTTCATTGCTCCTGGCCATGGGCATGTGCTTATGGTTGCTGTGAAGGGAAATGTTACTTCCACCCTGAGATTCTTTCTGAAAACAAACTCTCAGTTTCCAAAGAATCCAACTCTTCAAAGGTATAAACTATTTTGTATTGCCTCATGCATAGTTTCCTATATATTAAAATGTTCACAAAGCTATGAAGAAAATTAAGTTATTATTATTTTCTTTTTACTTTTATAGTCACTTGCGGTTCCTAAGGACAGTCTACTCTCCCAAACTCAAACCTTTTCATCAGGTGATTATACTTGAGCTCTGTGATTACGTCTTGGTTGTCTCTAAAGGGACATAAAATTACTTTTGTAAAAGAAATTACACTTAGTGTAAATATAGTAATCCATTTTAAATCCCTCCAGTTCTTACAGCCTGCTTGTCTAGACTCTGCAAAGGATTCTGAATGTCACAAGACAGTTCCTTAAGTATAACTTCACTATGAAAATTTAGACAGTTTAAATAAAACAAGGGAATTACTGCTTTTTATAATAATTACAGACTACCATTATGAAGAAAATATTAAACGTATTTTTAATGTTGGGCTGGAAAGATGACTTTTGACTCTGTACTTAACATTTGGTGCTTTTCCAGAGGACCTTGAAGCTTTGGATCCTAACAACCACATGGTAGCTAACAACCTTTTGTAATTACAGTTCCAGGGTATCTGACACCTTCTACTGCCCTCTGCTGGCACTCCATGCATATATTACACATATATATGAGGGTAAGACACTCATACACATAAAAAATTCTTTAACTTACTTTCATCCAAATCCATCTGTTGTCTATAAAAATGTCTTGCAGTCATTTAAAATTATTTTTAGATCTAAGGTTAAATATAAAGAACCACAATGGCAAATAGGCTCCCAGGAATCAGAGATCTTACTGATTATTAACTCAGCAATAATTTGAAAGATGCCAGTAACAATAAAGATGTATCTACATCTGAATTCATTACCCAACTCCTCAAGTCTTTTTATAACACAAATATGTGGGCTGGTTCAGACATACTGTTTGAAGTTTAGAAGTAATGGATGTAGGGCATTACATCTACAAGGGAGCTGTTTTGGTGTGAAATGACTCCCTTTGATTCCTTGGTAATTATATAGATGGCCTAACACTTTCTAATGGGCCATATCCCACAAACCAATAAATTCCTCATTTTATTGCTACACACAACCTACACTGACTAGATATAGCCAGCCACAAAGGCCTACACAGAACAGATTCATTATTTTTCTGCTAGGAACTACTATCAAGGGGTCAAATTAACAAGTTTACAAGGATTCTTTACTGGTGGGTATTCTCTCTCTCTCTCTCTCTCTCTCTCTCTCTCTCTCTCTCTCTCTCTCTCTTCCTCTCTTCTCTCTCTCCTCTCTCCCTCCTTCCTTCCATCACCTTTTCCTTCTCTGTCTCTCTCTCTCTCCTTCCCTTCTGTTCCCTCTGTCTCATCTTCTGATGTTCCCAAGGGGAAGGTGATGGATCAAAAGAAGCTGCAAATCCTTCTTTGCTCTTACTGTCACATTCTGCCTTTACAAATGTGTCTGCAGTGCATCCATGTGGCACATATACAAACCATCACAATTGACTGACAGATTGTGTCGGAAACCAATGAAATGAACTTTCCTGCTTTATTGTTACTTTTGTTTTGTTTGATTAGGAGTTTTACAGACTAAAACTAGGGCTTAATTTATGTCGTAGGTGCTATATATCGAACTAATAGTTTTCAAGGTCTTTCTCAGACCTTGTGATTAGTCACTTTTACTGTCCAAGACATTAGGGATGATTTTCTGCTTTAAATATCATATTGAAATGACTGCCATGGCTAATAATATTAATATCTTTCTGTTTAGCCTTAACATACTCACATTCTGTCTGCCATTTATAGTATAGTAAGATACATTATACAAATATGATAAATGATTGGAAATAAACTTTATATACTTAGGAGAATTAATAATTTGTCCATGAGTCACAGAGCACAGAATTTTGAATGAATTTCGTAAATAATTTCGTCTGATTTTCATGTTCTTCCTGTTTGGGGCCAAGCATTCTAAATGATGTTTCTTAGACCCTTAGTCCATAGGAAGAAACAAAACTGTCTTAGTTAAGATTTCTATCACTGTGAAAAAACACAATGACCAAAAGTGACTTGTGGAGTAAAAGTTTATTTTGCTTACAGTTCTATATCACAGTCCATCATCAAAAGAAGTAGGGGCAGTAACTAAATTCAGGAAACCAGAGGTATAGACTGAAGCAGAAGCCATGGAGGAGTCCACAAAGGAGTGCTGCTGGCTTCTTTACTCCTCCTGATTTGCTCAACCTGCTTTCTTATACAACTCAAGACCACCTGTCAAGGGTGGCACTACCAACACTTGGCTGGGTCCTCCCACTTCTATCAAGAATGAAGAAAATACCCTTATAGACTTACCTTTAGGTCAGTCTTAAGAAAGCATTTTATTAGTTAGGATTTCCTCTTCTCAAATGACTGGAGCTTGTGTTGACAAACACAAGTTAACAAACATAAAGTTGACAAAAACTAATCAGGACAAAAATCCAAGGTGACCCCATGATTATCTGTATCTATTAATCTGCTAACAGACTGTTATAATGTTTCTACATTGTGGAGAATATTTCCTTAGATTATGGAAATACAGAAGAAAATGAGGTTCCTGCTCTGATGCTGGCAACCCCTTTACAAAGATCTATAGAAGGAAGCAAGTTCCATTGAAAGAATTGCAAAGGATGTTGAGCTACATGATCTTTACACAGTGCTTTTGATGGTGGTAAGTTTCTTCTGTGGTTATTCGGCAAAGATAACTAGCAAACAAAAGGAGGTTGCATTATGGATTCCAGCTGCTGGCATTATGCTATACAACTTAGATTAATTTTCACTAGATTCTGGAATAAAATTAATCATCCAGCAATATAGGAAATCAATAAACTTCAAGCTGCTCTGAAAACACAAACATAAGAATGTTAATGCCTTGATAGTAAAGTGATTCAAAAATGATAGATAATGGCAAATATCTAGTCTCCTAGAACACATGCGGGAAGCTTTGTGAATTCATGCTGAAACTGACATGATTTTGTCCTTTGCATAATTTGATCCTTAAACAATAGGTTGAAATAAGTGATTTTTTTCCACTGTAGGCCATTCATTAATCTTTGGATCTGAGCAGATGGCTCAGAAAGTACTTGATGCTCTTCAGAGGACCCAAGTTTGGATCCCAGCACCCACATAGGGTAGTTCACAACCACCGGAAACTCCATCTGCAGGGAATCATATTCCCTTTTCTGTTCTTTACAAATAATTGCATATGATGTGTGTGTGCATGTACACACTCATGTACACACCCATAAAATTAAAATTATTTTAAAAAATACTTTAACTAATCCATGAAGTACATGGTCATACTCAAAAACCAGCTAAACAATCATCAAGTGACTCAACATAATGAAATTTTCCTCCATCAGCAGAATAGATACACATACTGTAGGTAAGTGCCATGTAAAGAGGGTAGCTCTGTTGATATCATGATGTATAAAACCAGGTATGCCAAAGCTCAGCCTCAGCCTACTAGCATGCTCTCACAATAAGAACAATTATGATAAATGAAGGCAAAATTATATTTGAAATTTACATCTCAGATTCACATTCTGTGTATAGTTGCTGAGTAGATGATGATTAGAATTCTATGGATGGTAAACATACCACACACACACACACACACACACACACACACACGTACCATCATTCTAGCCAATAGATCTATATAATCAAAGCTTCAAAGGAGGTAGATGGAAAGGTACATAGGTAACTAGGAGTACAAAACAGTAACAGACCTCAATGAGCCATGGAGCAGCAGTTCCTGGTGCAGCCAGTGGCTGTAGCTGTGGTTGATTTGCTAATCAGATGAAACATTCTCAGTCTATCTCTCTGTCTCTCTGTCTCTCTGTCTCTGTCTCTTGTTTCGTCTCGTATGTGTTGGTCTCTCACTTTGTGTGTGTGTGTGTGTGTGCTGTGTGGGCATGCAGGTAGGCACTCACGTGGATTCTTTCAGAATTTCATATATATACACAGGTATTTTAATCATATTTATCCAATTTCTCAACCTAACACCTTGCAGATCTACACTCCTATTCCTCACCACCTCTCAAATTCATGCCCCTCTCTTTCTTTCTTCTTCTAATCCAATGGTTCTAATTAACAAATGCAAGCTGTTACGGAAGAGGAATCTTGGGCCTTAGATGAAATGAAAAGAGAAGAACACAGTGTGCTTTGCTCATGTTTCTTCTCTTTTCTGAGATCAAAATGGCAGTGGAGATGAGAACTGCATACAGTAGGCATGCATTCCAGCAGCAGGCAAGCAGAGACAGCCCTGAGAAAACTGAAGATAGCTACTCTCCTCTGGAGAGGTAAAGGACTATTAACAGTGGCAGTCACTTGAAAGGTTAGTCTAGTGCTACTCTAAAGATTTATACACCAAGTTCCACTGCCTAGAAAGGGGGTCAAGAAGGCATTTCCTAAAAGAGCAAGCAGAGCCCTTCTGGCTTTGGCTGTTCCCTGGGGCATGGTTGTTTTGAGGTAGTCAAATCCCATACTAGCACTCCCAAACAGAGCAGCAGTGGGAATAAGCAGTCTGGGAGAATCTTTTTATTCACAGGACTGTGAGCCAAGCTTCAAGATAAACCAGAGGGAGTTAGCACATGCATGTCTTCCTGGAGTCTCCTACAAAGCTCATTTCACTAACAAGTCCTTGCCACTTTGGGGCGTGGCCAGGTTTAGTAGAAATAGCAGAAGCTTCACTGCAGCCAGGTGACTGCCAGTGGCACCTGGATACTGCTTTCAGGGAGTTTTCTTCTCTCTTTAACCTTCCTTTTATACCTTAGTTTCAATAACTGGCTAACATCTTCTCCTTTCTTTGACATCTACCCGTTCAACAACGAAGCAAGAGCCTTGTCTTGCTATAGAACATTTCCAGGTACTTGGGACCTAGACTGTACCACCTTATACAGTTATGACTCAACAGATGCCATTCTACTGCCACAATCCCACCTCCCACTGTGCAGGGTCCCTGTAGCTCTAGTGTCCCACTAATGGCTATCCCATCATTCATGCTGAAACATCATGGCACTTGCATACTGCATAGCTAAGTTTTGTTTCAAGTCCATAGCCAGGAGTATGCCTTAATACTTAATTTTACTCCTCTTGGTATTTTTAACCTTTTCTGGTTTTATATTAGTCATTACCACTTGGATTCCCTGATTAACAGAGAGAGAGAACCATGGTATATCTTTTATTTCCTAGGAAACAGAAGGACATCAAACTCAGAAATTTGTATTGACCTCAAAAATAAACACAGAAATGACTATATAAATTCAAGATATTTAGTGAAGGAAAATGTTATCAGATTAATGAAATATTGGTGTTTATTTATAATATGCCATTAAAAACCACTGAGGGCTGGAAAGATGGCTCAGTAGGTAATGACATTCACTGCTAAATCTGACAAGCTGAATTTGATCCCTGGTACCCACATGAAGTCATGAGAGAATTGACTCGTGAAAGTTGTCCTCTGACATTCATATCTGGGCTACAAGTTCCCATAGGTATGCATTACACTTAAATAAATCTAATAAAAAGCTCATAAGTCACTGAGTAAGGACACTAGTTAAATATAGTGTAAATTCTGGAGGTTAAAGCTTCAGGATTTCGATGAGCTAAGAGCATCCAGGTGAATCAGAACACCTAGGCAGTATACTGTGTGATTAATTATTAATTATTTTAAAAGTTGAAGGTCATCCCCTCTCTGCTCAGTCCTCAGTGAAAAGTCAGAGGTTTACTGGGGACATAAGTGGTTCACAGAACCCTAGAGCTCTGGTGACTCAAGTGAATCACTACATTAAAAAACATAAAATATATAAACAAAAGGCCATATTCAGTAGCTTTTCTTGACTGTTTCTAATAACTAAATAACGCCACCAGACCTGTTTGAATTTAATTATGCGTACAGCGTGCCCCTTTGTGAATCAGTGAATTAAATTTTCTAGTTTAGAACAGGGTAAGAATAGTTTTCTTAGGGGTGTAGAGATAACTCTGTGTAACTCTGTGCTTGCTTGCAAATGTAAGGGCCTGAGCTTAAAGCTCTGAGTCGAGGTTAAAAAGGCAGGCACTGAATCATCTGTCTGTAACCTCGGCACTGGGTGCCCAAGACAGGATGACCTATGGTGAGTGGCTGGGAGATGTATCTCACCACCTAGCCAGTTAGACAATCAATGAGACCCAGATCCAGCAAGAGATCCGACCTCAAAAGGATGGAGTGTGGTGAGATGGCTAAGGAGGTGAAAATACTTTTTCCAAGCCTGATGACTTTAGTTACACTTCCCAGAATCTGCATAGTAGAAAGAACAAACCAACTCCTTCAAGTTGTCTTATAACATCCACATATGTCCTCAGTAACCTAGGACCACCCTATGGAATTCCATACACTATGGAACTAGTCCTAAGTATGACTCAGTCGTGGTATCATTGACTCAACTAGAGAAAAATGTTCAAATAATGGATTGTAACATAATGATTACAATTCAGTAGTATTAAGTTTACTCCAAATAAACCTATTATTCAATGATAGAAAAGAATATATATTTTTTACCAAAAGTACTATAAATACACTCACCATGTATTTGAGTCTTTCCTATATTTTCCTTGTATAAAATAACTTTTTCCCCTCAAAAGGGACTTTCTAGTTCATGACTTGGGGCCATGTATCCTGCAGCCAGGTATGTGGGTAATCTGGCTTTTCTAGAAAGATTGATTGTTAGGATGCTCATTGAATTCAGAGGAGCCAACCAGTGTTCCCAGAACTTTAGCTGTAGCCAGCAGTGAATGCTGCCTGAGATAGCACACCTGAGGGGCTTTGTGCCTAGTTCCAATATTTTAACTTGAATAAATCACATTTGAGGATAAAAACTCACAATAGTAGCTAAAGGGAAAAAGAAGAGAGAAAGAAGGTAAGAAAAGGAAAAATTAGATCTTTTTTTTTTTTTTGACATCAATTATTTCAGTTTTGGGGTCATTTTGTGGCTCTGATCACTTATTCCTACTTCAAACTCAGCTTTTGAAACATCTAAAGCACCATTTTAACCTTGCTTATGGTAATTTGCAGTATGTATCTGTTTATTACATTCATTTTATTGCCAAAAAGTCTAATGAAAGAGAAAAAGTAATTCATTAAATACAGAATCTATGGCTATAGAAATGGCTCAGATGTTAAGAGCATTTGCTTCTCTTGCAGAAGACATGGTTTCAATCCCAGCATCCACATGGGTGGCTCACATCCATCTGTTAACTTCAGTTCCAGGAAATCTGGTGGCTTCTTCTGCCTCCTATGGGCACCACACATGAAATGAATGGGAATATATGTAGGCAAAATGCTCATACACATAAAATTAAAATAAAATTTTCAAAAAGAAGAAATACTGAGTCTGGTACAACTAACCCCTTCCACCACCAAAGTGTCTTGTTCTTTATTCTAAATCCATTATCTGTGTATGAGAACACTAATATTTTTCCTTCTAGATCGACATATTCTAATCTGTACCCCCATTTCCTTCTTACAAATTGTTGAAATTCAACTCAATTAGCTATAGTTTCCCTTCTGTATTCTAAATATTTACTATCAGTCATTTTTCAGAATTAATTTTGAAACAGTTTATTCTATACAAAACATTTGTTTATTGTATAAAATAAACACAATATACTTACATAAACTGTTTACTTTTGTGGGATACAATATGTGGACTGAATACTGAATAAACAAGAATGTTTAATGAATTACTGACAATTCTGACAACAGAACAATTAGAAAGAAGTTACTATAATATATATAACCTCCTCAGGAACAACTTTTAAAATAAATAAAACATGACACAAACATAAGTTGGCTAGTGTTTTTTTTTCCCCACTAAGTTTGATCTTCAGATGTGTTAGCACTTGTAAAAATATTGACATGCAAAAAAAAGTCCTTTTATTTCAGAATTAATTATTCCTGCTATAATTAATTTCTATTCCTACTGGTGTTTCTGTTTGCTGTGGATCACAGATTGAATGTCCCATAACAGCCCAGGTGTTGAACATTTGACAGGACTGTGACCTATTGGGAAGTGGTGGACTCTATGAATTGTGACCAACACAAGGAAGTTAGGAAATTGGGGGTATCCTCTTACAGGAACCCTTGGAGCCATGACTCCTTTTTTCTCTCTCTCTGTTTTGCTTTCTACCAGGAAGTAAGCACATTCTTTTCCCAGAGGCTCCCACAGACATGTTTGTCTTCACAAACATGAGAAATAAATCGTCCTGGCAGTGAGCTGGACCTTCTTCATAATCCATGAGCCAAACCAAATTATTCCTTCTTTATAAGCTACCTATCTCAGGTTTATCCCAATGCCAAAAACATTATGTTTTACCTGTGTTTTAATCCAACCTCCTGTAAGATAGATGGAAGAAACTGGAATCTATAGATGATAAGAGATCCCAAGGATCCAACTGTATTCTTTGTATCCAGACACATGAAGGGTAACAATGTGAAAGAGGAAATGTCTTTATAAAAGAGATTATTGAGATACTTTTCAGAGAAATACAGGTTTTCTTTCAGGAAAATTAATTCACTGGTAGAGTTACATCATTAGTAAGGAGAATTTTCAAGTAATTTTTAAGGTAGGAGAAGATAAAGGCAGAGAGAAGGAAGAGGCAGGGTGGAAGAGAGGAGTAGAGGGAAGATGCTGTCCATGGGAGTCCGTAAGTCCACCTGCAATGACCCTTATCCATCAGAAGAATAGTACACCACAAGTCAGTTTCTTTTATCAAGCCATAGAGAACCTGAGCTACCCTGGTGGGAAAACAAACTTTACCTATTGATCTTCTCCACCAAATAATAACAAAATTTCCTTCTAGAGCTAGTAAGAGCAGCAAGAGTGTGTTATGCTAATGGCCATATTCAGCTCAAGAAATTTGAGTGAGAAGAAATAGAGAACAGATTCTCAAATGGAAAATGACAAGTTGGAAGGGATTGCAAAAATGTGCCATTTGAAGTCAGACCATTTTAAAGCCAGAAATCTACTCTGATCCAAAATCTAAAACTCCCTAAATACTATTTTTGTGCAAGGCATAGAATTGGTCTTAATTCTGTGTACTGATTGACTGAATGACAAGGTAAATGGGGAAAATAGAAAAATACACCTTATTTTCTATGATTTTTCTGCCCATTGTCTTTGGAATGGCATTTCTTTAATGATGATTAATTTGAGGCTGTTGTACAAATGGCCCAAACAATCTGTTGGTGATCTGATCTGTAGAAGGCCTAAGTGTCATGGATAGAGACTAAGACTCCAAGAAACTTACCTTTAGTGACATTTCACACTTTGAAGGTTTGATTGCTGTTATAAATCAGGGACTGTGCATTATTATAGTTATTTTTTTCTTATAAATGCAGGCACTCAAAATTATCAAATGAGTGTTTTTCCCAAATTACAGTGCAAGTTTTCACTGGAAAGAATATGGGTAGCATTGCTTCCAAAATATTATTTTGTTTATCTTTTTCTTCATGATTATGAGGAGAAACAGATATTCATACCATTTTCAAAATTAAAATGCAGTTATTCATAAAGGAAAATAACACTTTAGTCTTTCCTAAACTCTGAAAATGATTACTTACGAAGGTGAAGTTTTGCTAGCAAAAATTTAATTAGTATGTGTTATAGAAAAGTATTTAAATATGATTCTGTGAAATATTCTACTCTATCTTGTTAACTGATAAATCATACAATAGATCAAATAATATTAACAGAAAAAAATCATAAGCATTCCAACTTGTTTTTCAAGTTTTCTCCTAAAAGTTAGTTTTAAAGGTTATTTTTAAATGGCTCTTCCATCACAAACAATAGTCCTATGTTCCTTATGGGTAAAAAGAAGATCCAACAATTATCTAGGACTCGAACACCAGGACAAGGTCTGGAGTAATAGTGTTCACATTGATTTGGTAATGACCCTAAATTAGAAATTTCTAAACAAACATATATCATGCATGTATATATACATACATACAAACAAACAAAACCTATGAAATGCAAACAGATTGATACACAGTTTGGGAGATAAGAGTGATACAAGTCTGGGGATCAATCACAACCCTACCGTCCACTTAGGCACAATGAATAGCATTAGCTCAGTGGCTTTGACATGGAAACAAGGCATGGTGTGTCTGAATATGGGAATCTCCAGAGGCCTGATTCTACTGTCTTAAGTATCCTCTCTAAGAATGGAGTAGTCTAAGCTAGCTGCACACACCATCACAAGTTTCTTTCCACTACTCTGAGGGTTTTTAATTTGGCTGTAAGAAACCAGCAAGAAACATGTAGGAGGTCTGTGTGTGTAGAAGTTACTAGGCCAAAGCATGCAAACAGAAATAAAGAAAAAAAAATATTTTTTAGAGCTTGAACCATGAAAAGCAGCAAGTTACCAAAAAAAAAAAAATCATTAAGCTTATGAGAGGGAGAAAGCATGACACGTACGGGGCTAAGGCTTAGGAGACAAGGACACTATGCAAAAAAAACATATAACCAGAACAAGCTCCAGCCTTGGATTAAGTGAGTAGAAAATGTAGACAATAACACCACTATAACTACATTGGAGACAAAGGAGAGCAGGTACATATATATAACACATTTTAAACCTAAGTTGGACCAAGATGGTAGAACCCTCTCGTAATTTCCAAATGGACCATAGTCTTTTATCCTTTTCCTTTTACACCAACTTACTCTAGTTTCTGGAATGGCAACTCTGGGTTTTGTCTTCATTGGACTTCTCTGAGATTTGTCTAATGTTGACTATTCGGAGTGAATGCGTTGTTGTTGTGTTGATTGCCCACCATCTGTGAACAGAGTGCTTGTAGAGAATTGTAGAGTGGGGTAACCAAGCTGTTCACCTGTAATCTGATTGGCCTTTGCCTCATTTCCTGACATGTTTGTTATGGATAGCCTCAACCTTGTATTTTGATCCTAGTTCCCAGTGAATAGCCTCAGCCTTGTATTTTGATCCTAGTTCCACCCTTCTGGGAGGGGCTGCAGAGGATGATTGAATCTGTACACAGGTGACATCTTGTAAACCTTCTGTATAATTAAAACCTGTAAAATAAAGGCTAGAGCCAGAGATTGGGCAGTAGAGTGGGAGGTGGAGAAAAAGGCTTAGGGGAGGAGAGAGTGAGAGGAATTCGAGATAAAAGGAGGCAGGAGCAGAAGCAGGGAAAGAGAAGAAGAACGGAAGAAGAGAAGAAGGAGAAGCAGGAGGAAGCAGGCAGAAGGAAGCCGGTGGTAGAAGGAAGCCGACAATGAGGAGCCGGAGCTCAGAGGACAAGCACATGGCCTGGGATAACCGCAAGTTATAAGGGATCTCATAGCTGGGGATTAGAGTAGTATAGTGGTAAATCTGCCCAATCTAGGCGTGCTATTTATACCATAATTATTGAGTTGTGTCTTCCTTTACTGGTCTCACTTCGGGGAGGAGATCTTATTTGGGGTTTAAATAATAACTTCTACTACACATGTTAGTGTATTAAGAAGTATCTTAGAGGAAGGAAGGAAGAATGAGAGGAGGGAGGGAGAGAGGGAGAGAGAGAAACAGAGAGGGGGGGAGAGGAGAGAGAGAAAGAGAGAGAGAGAGAGAGGAGAAGAAGAAGGGAAGTAATTGGTTAACTCTATTTTATACAAGTATTCACTGGATAAAGGTGATCTAAAAGAAAGAAAAGAAAATTAGAGAAGAAACAGTCTTCAATGATATGTACTGGGACACTAAACTGCAATATTTATTTCTGATTATTTTTCCCACTTGTTTTGTTTTGTTATCTATTTATTCAATTACATCCTGATTGCATCCCCCTCTTCCCAGTCCCCTCCTCAACTGATCCCTCCCCTTCCCTACCTCCCTTTACTTCTGAGAGGGAGGAGGCCCCTCACCTCCCAGGTAACCAATCCACCCTGGCATCTCAACTCACTGCAGGACTACGTATATCCTCTCCCACTGAGGCCAGACAAGACAGTTCAATTACAGGAGTAGAATACACAGGCTGGCAAGAGAGTCAGGAAGCCCCTGCTCCAGTTGTTGGGGGCCCTGTATGAAGACCAAGCTACACATATACTATATATGTGTGCAGAGTGGGAGGGGTAGGTTCAGCCTATGTATGCTCTCTGGTTGGTGGTTCAGTCTCTGGGAGCTCCCACTGGTCAAGGTTAGTTGACTCTGTTGGTCTTCTGTGAGTCCCTATCTCCTCTGGGTTCCTCAATCCTTCCCCCAACTTTTCCACACCACTTCCTGAGCTCTGTCTAATGTTTGGCTATGGGTCTCTGCATCTGTTCAGTCAGATGCTGGATGGAGCTTCTCAGAAGACAGAATGGCTAGGCTCCTATCTGTAAATCCAGAACAACAGTTACAAACAGCATGAGGCTCCAACATAGTTGGAAGAAGAAAGGCCTGCAATGTGTCTATATAGTGCCCCCCCCCAAGTGATAGGGGTTACTAATGCATTCATTTACAACTGTCTCACACAGGGCACTTGTGTACCCAAACCAGCAATGACAAATATAGCTGTCAACAGTTTCTTCACATGTATCATTGTGACAAGGCTTTGACCAACAAAGGGACATCAAGGTCTCATGGTGTGTTCCTGTGAATCCACTACCTGTGCAATCACAGTAGTTGTTGTTTCCTCCACCCATACATAGACCTCCATGAAAACATGACTGACTGGTACACATCAAAGTTCACAGTGCTCTCCAAGGAAGCAAGGTGCATAGTCACAGAAGTAAGTCCCAAGAGCATCCTGACATGTGGCACCGTGTAGACATGGCTGGGATCCACATTCATCAATTTCCATCTCACAGTTCACACCAAAATACTCTTGAGGACAGATAAAGTGTATCTTCCTAACTCATTAAGATGTACAGCCTCATCCATACAGGGATCAAAAACATATTCAGCCACTTGCAAGTCACAATATCTGCCTTGGATCCAGGCACACAGAAGCAGTAGTCATTGATTTGATTCCATCCTGTCATACAACCCCATTGTGGCAAAGTCTGGAAGACACTCATTGTGATCTGTCTTACAGAACCTTCCAGCATATCTAACAGGCAGATACAGATAGGGTTCACAGAGTTTTTATGGAGGGTGCCTCTAGGTTAGCAGGCATTTCCTCCACAGGAATTAGTGGCAGTTTTACAGGTCAGTTCACTATACCCAGGAGGACATTGTCACAGGAAGCCCCTTTCTCCTGGGGTATTCACATAAATGGCAATTCCTTAGAAGGGACTGGTCTGTTAGATAAGCACAGTCTTTGTCCAAATTATTGGCTTTATCTCAGCAACAATTGTTGTCTGGTGGAAAACCCTTACACAACCCTTAGAATAGTTTTGGCAAGAATTTAATAGAAACCTGGTGTGGGGCAAGTGGAACCTTGTCACAGACAAAAACTGAGAATGTTGAGTGGATTCAGAAATCCCGGTATTCTCATATCTGAGACTGGTAGGAATTTCATCTGCTCTGCTCCTAACCCAGTTCCTATCCTGAAGCATGTAACCACCATGATACCGACACGAGGATCGTGACTACAGTCACAAGCACAAAGAACAGAGTTCTCCATGCTAATCAGAGATCTAGATGGGCCAGCCCCAAGGGTTTAGCCAATAAGCTTCCCTCCTGGACATTCCTTCCTGCAAAAGGTATTTAATCTCTGGTCCACCCTGAGTAAGATTGTATGTACGCGTTTTCATGTTGAACAATAAATAAACAACTTAGACAAGCAAGGACTGTCTCTCTCATCAAAAATCTCCATGGGGAGTGAGGATAGGCCTTCATCATATAGAGCCATGCTGCCTAAATCTCTCAAGAAGGCCCCTATGCCCTCTGGACATGGACACTCAACCTCTGAGCTAAGCTGGAGTTTCCCCTTGTAATCTTAAAAATAAAGGACTCTGTTTACGGATAATAGCTGAGGCCCCCTCTCCCTCCAATAAGATGGAGCTCAGAACTCTGAGCCCCCAGGTGCCTCTGAGAGCTCCAGGTTGCTGAGAAGAAATAGTTCTGATCAGTGACACATGGAACTGATGAATGGGGCTTTGTGTGAACTTTGGAGGCCTTGGAGAAGAAGAATAGACAACACTGGACCCCTCAGTGGTGGAGATGAAAAGAGCAGTCACAGGAGGGGAAAAATAGCTTAGGCAGTACCTTGCCATTTCAAGAAGTAATCACTGAAAAGAAAAGAAAAAAAGATAATTTGTGGGTTTGGTTTTAGATATAAAGACACAGAGACACAAAAATAAAAAGAACGTACTTTAAAACATATATATTACAGGATAGAGGTTTTGCTAAGTCTAGAGCCTCACCTAGCACACATGAGGCCTTGGATTCAATCTTGAGTACAAGAAAGCAGAAACTAATGCATTTTGTACATTTGTGATGTCCAGTGAAGCCTTTCACTAGGTTTTTGCTTGCCCCGTGTGTTCATAGGCACTGTAAGATGCTGTGATCAAATGAAGGTAAGATGCTTTTCCTCCTGGTCTTCAATGGACATTATGGTAATAACTTTCTATGGCAGTAACTGTTCTATGAAGTGCATGTTTTGATACAAATAAAATAATTTTTCACAATAATAGATGCCCAATCTATTTAACCATTCCTCTACTTAGGAATATTTTAAAATTTTTATTTCTATTTTTAGAAATAAATTGTGTTTGTCCATATAAATAGATCTTTGTGTTACTCCCTAAGAATATATTCAGGGACATGAAAAGTATGTGAAAATATGTAACATTTTAATGTTTTGTTAGTATTGTATGTATATTGTAGAAATGTTTAGAAATGCAAAGAGGCTATAAAGCAAAATTACAGGAGCGACAAATATCCACCAAGCTTGTTTGATGCCTGAGCTCAATTTAAGTGCCAAACAACTGTCCAGTTCTACAGTAAATAATTCCTTCCAACGTGCATTTCCATGCATGTGGATGATGCTCATATGTATGTATGTGTACATGTGTGCATGTGTGCACATGCATATAGAATCCAGGGATCAACTGCAGATGACATTCTTCAGAAACTGTATTTTTTTTTTGAGTCAGGGTCTCTCAACTGGCCTGGAACTCAACAGCTAGACTAGGCTCTCTGGCTAGAAAGTCCTATACATCATTGTATTTCTGTTTCCACCTACCTTGTGCTGGGATTATATATACATTACATCATATCCAGCTTTTTTCTTTTGGTCCTGGATATTGAACTCAGGTCCTCATGCATATGTGGCCAGCACTTACTAACTAAGTTGTTTCTCAGGTCTATTTTCATTTTAAGATAACTTTTCAATTTCTCTGAAATCCCTCTTTCTTATACCAACCTCTACTCCTCTTTTTCTGATTCTACTGTATTCTGGGCTCTTGCTACCATGACCTGCAGACTTGTTCTCATATCCTCTGGTTCCTTCCATCTCTTTGATGGGTCTCTCCCTTCAACTTGAATGTTCTTACCTATATTTTCATAACATTTTGCTTTGAGAGGGCAAACATGAGAAAACAAAGTTGAGAAAGCTTGTGGTGGTCATAATTATCTGGTTCAAAATCCATATCTGCCGATTCTGGCCAATGTGACATTGTCTCCAGTATTCAAAATACTTCCATGCCCTGTTCCTTCAACAGAAGATTGTAGGTAATTGTAATAATTGTTTTAAAATTGCTGAGATTAAAGGCATATATGCATGACAATATACATGCAAAAAATATGGCATCTTGTTGTGTTGTCCCTGTATTGGCTCTTTCTGCCTAATTGCCTTTACTAGGGGTAAACTTTAAAGTTTACTTACTCTCAGACTGAGTGTGTTGGAAATTACATGTTTCTGTTTTTTGAAGTATTGATAATGTCCTCCTTGAGACTAACTTGATGAGCAGAGTTGGCAGCTCAGTTCCCAACTCACAAAGGTGACTGGCCTGGATCTGAAATATCAATAAGAACCATCTTCCTACATTCATTTGTGTCTGGGCCATAAGTAGTCACAGGAAGTCTAGTTATGATGCACAGTGCACTCTGCTGTATAGCCTCTGTATAGAGGTTTTCTATCCATCTTTCTATTTACTAGTTTGTTAAAAAGTTTCATAGCAGTAACATAGGTTCCCTGTTCTCATGGGAGGAAATGTAAATGTAAAAATCAAACAGGAATTTCAAAGGAACTGTTATTATAGAATAAAAATGTATCTTCCAGTAAGGAGCAGAACTTATGATATTTGTATTTTGCTCTGTGAACTTCTGTATTTCCTAAATTCTTTGATTTCCTACTGCAGTACACATTGAGAAGGTAGTTCACAAAAACAGAAAGCAGAAAATGAGGTTTTGGTAGAAATTTCTCTGCAATGCTATCAAAAATGCCAAGTAATTCTGCATAATCTAATAGATATGTAAGTTCTATAGAGGAAAAATATAAAACTAATAAGAGATATAAAAACAAGGTCAAAACAAATGGAGAAATCCAACATGGTTGGGAATGGGAAAACTTGAGTATTTCTTGAATATTTTAATGATGTGCGTCTCCTAAACTTAATGCCTAGAGCCAATGATATGCACTCTAAGCAATAACATTTGTTTTTCTTTGGTGAATAAGTTGAGTCACAAAGAATCTGTATGGAAAACTAAAGGGTCAAGACTTCTAAAAATCTCTTAAAATAAGAGCATTAAAAGAATTGTTCTACCATTCATAGAGGTGTGTTAATAAGAATATAATTTTGATACAGTTGATAACATATAAAGTTTTAAAGTTGTATGAGTTTATAGAGGCTATATTTTTGTTTATGATGACAAAAGAGAATAAATATAGGTGGGATACTATTTTTTATAAGCAATGTGCTAGGATTATTAGGTATATATATATATATAAAATAGAACAGAAATCAGAATGTCACATCATATCATACAAAAAAATGGAATTCCCTTTGATCCAGAACTGTGTAGTACTTATGTGATAGTGCAAGAAATTCCTTCATAGGTGTTAACTGCCTCTGGTTAGAACATATAAACACAGAAGGACACAGATTATAAAGCAAACAATTGAAAATTTGTACATGAATAGATACCATTAAGAAGATGGAAAAAAGCCCTACACAATTAAAAACATAAACACAATCTGTAACTTTGGCAAGAGTTCTTATCAAGTTGGTCAGAGTGGTACTTTGTAGATGGTTAATGGTGAGAATACCAAGGGGAAGAGACACCTGTGATAGCATGAGCTCCCTCTGTTTTACTAAGCCACTGGGTTTGCTTGGGTTCTGGTCTCCATCTCCCACAGAAAGAAGACACATGGCAGATCACATAGCAGAAATTTTGTTTGCACTCGGGACATCAATGTCATTTGTTTCTTTCAACCCTTGTATGTTTTCAGGTTTTGTTCTTTATAGTATCATAAAGGAAATTTGTGGTTTTCTGCCCAAACTCTAGGTCCAATGCCATCTTAATAAATGCCCCACCAAATACTCCCAGTCTTTCCTATTAAACCTACAGCACAAGCCTAAAGTTATCATTCCAGAAACGTTTCCAGTCCCTCTGAGTCCTCTGAAAATTACATCTATTGGTTTTACATGTCAAGATAAAAGCCACAGAATATTTTAACTGGATAAGTACTAGTTGATCAGATTGTCCTTGCATTATTCTGCCACTTTTCCACTACAAGACTTGCTTCCTATTGTCAGTTTTTCAAAGTGAGAAAAAGATTTCAGTGGAGACTTCCTTATGGAATATAAAAACTAAAGAGTTATATTTTAAGATAAAATCTCAGTAGTGAGACAACTAGGTCACAGTGTATGAGTAGTCTTGCACTATTAAAATAGATTGCAATGATTTTTGCAGCCAACAACATAGGGAAATATCAATAGCCTTGATAGTCTGAAATCAGAAGAGACACTTGCCTACTTGGCTAATACATGTATTTACTGACATGTGACACTGGCATGGGTGTCCCATGAATTTTTTTTATCAAGACAAGAGAAAAAAGGAGAAAATAGGATGTTTGGTTTTGTTTTCTCCCTTTCTTTTTCTTAGTCACAGGGTTGGATAGCTGCATAGAGTTGCTTTGCCTACATAGAGTTGCTTTGCTACGTAGAGTTGCATAGCTGCACGGCTCAGGCCTGAGAGTTGATTCCTGCCTTAATCTTCTTCCTGATGCAGCAAGTGATTTCCCCTTTACTTTCACACAGCTCTAATGCCATTTCCTCCTTTCTATTGTCATCCACTTCTCTAAAAAAGACAAATGACAGTACCCAACCAATACTCTTATTTCCTAACTCGAGGTTACTCTATATTACAAGGTAGCCAAACCATTCCATAGTGGTCCTTGCTGTGCTTACAAAGCACCTCCTAAGCCTGTCAGTCTGAACTCACACATAATGCAATAACTTCCAACTGTCATGTGTACATCCCTCCTTGAACTGAGATCACACAAGTAAACTAAAATTTTCTTTAAAATGTTTTAATTCTATACCACATTTTCTATATGTACCTAAATCATACCAAATTTGACTCTTTTCTCTGACAGAATTATATGTGAATGTTTTCATCCTACCACCACACAGATAGATGAGTCCATACTTAAGGCCAAGTGAACTGGCAATGGAATTAACAGCTCTTACTTAGCATTTGGATGGTTATTTAAGCATTTAAATGTCAATGTATGCAAGTGTACAAACCCATCCATGGCATGAGCCCATCTGAAATTTTTTCAGAGCCCTTAGATATGAAAATAAAGTACATTCAGTATAATACATAATGTTTTAAAAACTATTAAATAATAATCCTATGAGAAAAATACTTAGAATTAAAGATATGACTGTTCAAAATGCAGAGGCCCAAACAGCAGTTAACTCTGGAATCTGTCTTCAAGTAATAAGAAGAATCAGACTGCTGTTCTTCCACTCCACTGATTCAAGCTCTCATCCCTCACCTGAATTATGGCAACAGCCTCTCACTCCACTCTTTCCTCTTCCCTTTCCTTTTCAAGTTATTTTCAACACCCCAGTCATAGTGATTCAATTATACCATAATCCAGATATTGTCCAAGCTCTATAATCGTTTCCTAATTTCCTCAGAGATTCAAAAAGAGATTTTCTTTATTATCAGCTGAATCTACTTAATTCTGTCCAGGTAGCTTTGTGGACATCTCCTGCTCCTGTGTGCTTAATTCATTCTGTTCTAGACAGGGTGCTTTATCTCCTCTTGCAGGACATCAGTCATTCCACCTTAGATTTGGAGAATTTTTCTCCCTGACTGGGTTAATCTCCTCTTGGATATGTATGTGGCTTCTCCCACTTATTTTGCCATTTTAAGTTTCAACATATATATCCTTTTAACTGACTCATTACAGCCAGGAATGTCCAACACTACCTTGCTTAGCACATATTTACTCTTATACATTGCTTCTTCAATAGAATGCAAGAGTGCTAAGAATGCAATTTTGTCATAAACACTAATTCCTATAAACGGAAATATTCTGTCCTCTTGGGAGATAGGGAGAAAGGAGTTCAGACATCTCCTTAAGATTCTATAGCTAAGAATATCTTGGAACCTCACAAAACATACAAGGAAGTTCAGAAAGTCACAAGATTTCTATAGTTTCTTTCTGGCATTACACAGAAAAGTGAGCAATAGCTGAGGAGGCAAGACTGTCTTCAGTGGAACTGCCCACATTTGGACAGTGAGCCCCAGAGATACAGTTTTCAGGAGTCATCCACATCTGGGGAGGATTTTTGTAATGCAGATGTATCTGAGTCCATCAGGCTCCCCTAAGGGACACCTCACCCCCGATCCTGCTAGTAAACCCTGATAATCTCATTGGTTCATCAAGATCAATTAGGACATAGTGTTTTGATCTGCTATCATCACCCATCTGTCATCAGTATCCAAGATGAATAGATCATGTCCACAACTCCCCAGGAAAAGTCAGAAACATCTTTAGATGTGTTGTTTATTTTCAATTTCCTAAAACCCAGGAGAGTGTCTAATTGAATTCATGGCCCCATAAGAAAGAATAAAGAGCCTACTTATTCTGAATCATGTTAAGATGCAGCAAAAAGGTGTCATCTTCGAGGGTCATTCAAAAAGGTCTCACATCTCAAAAATCAATATAACAAAGCAGACATCATGAACTTCTCCCAGCTTGGGACTGCAAGAGATACTTGTTTAGTTGAGGCACTCCTACAGCAGGCACTATATACAAGAAACCTGACTAAAAAAATAAAAAAATCATCTAACCATTTCAGCTCATGTCTGAACAGTCATGTTAGTGAGACTTCATGGGTGTAGTTTCTGACATTCCTAGGAAACAATCTCACAGCAAATTCCCTGGCATTCTAATGGCTCTTACTTATCTTTCCCTCTTCCTGATGAATGACCCTTAGAAGTTGAATTATTGATAAATCTCTTGGGACTTGACCCAGAAATCTGCGCTTTTATTGGTTGTAGGTTTCTGAAATAGTCTCTATCTTTTGGAAAGAGATATTTTAACATGTGCTAGGGAAAACTCATGAGGTCTCAACCCTACACAAAGAACTACAGGCAACTAAAGAATGCTGAGAACAGGAGAAATAATTTTCCATAGGGAATAAATACCAATTGATTTTCCAGTACCAACTGGTCATCTCTGAAAGCAAACCAACAAGTGACATTACATGAACTAAGCAGGTTGCACTTACGAATTTAGGAATATGTGTGTATATCAGCAATTAATAAAAATAAAGTCCATAAATTTCAAAAGAGTCAGTGAAGGTTATATAGGAGAATTTGAAGGGAGGAAAGAAAAGGGGGAAATTATGTGATTACAGTATACCTTCAAAATATAAAAGAATTCATTTTACAAATCATCTAACCAAAAGTCTTACTCAAAAGAGAAGGAAAATAAGGCTGGTGAAGGCAGGATTTTCTGAGTCCTTTGGAGTACTGTTTGTCTAAATGCAAAATGAAGAATTTTGCTATTAAAAAAGTTAATGGTGTTGATCATTTTGCAATATCTTATGGGTTTAAATTGACTTCCCCTACAATTATACGTACTTCTGATAATAAATTTTCTGGCTCCTATAAAGAATAAAAGGGGGGAAACACTGGATGGACCATAATTCTCAATGGATAATTCTGTCATTCACAGATGGGAAAATAGATATATTTAATATAGACGTATTTTCTGTTAGTACAATTTATTCTGGCTCAAAAGATGTCGTGGATGTGACTCAGACATATCCCATGATTTCTCAGAGCCCTGCTTTCTGAGCACATTTGAAAGGTGCTGATATAGCACCGTGACACCATCACTCAAAAAACTATTATGAGCATTGGCTGAATTAATAGAAGAAAAGGATCCCAGTAAAAGACATCTCAGTCCCCTTGGAATTGGTACCATCAGAACATAGACTTGGTGTTATAGCTGCCTATTCCAGAGTCCTCTATTTAAAATGTTATTGACTAGTTTTAAAGGAGTGAGAACTAGCTGGGAGAATTATAGGAGTGATGACTTAAGTATAGTCTAAGCTGTTTTCAGAATTCTAAAAGGCTTTGATGATAACAAAGGACTAGATTTAATAGATCTGATAGCTCTGTACACTGAAGCTTCAGGGAAGCACTCTTCTAACTGAATGTAAGGATATGTACAGTTATGAGAACACGTTCCCTAGTCAGTGTGTCAAAATGTTTTGAAGCATGATAAATCTTCCATACACCAACATAGCATATGCAGACATCATGTTTGGGAAGTGATTTAGCACCATTGTTCTGGCCATTCCAACATGAATCTGCCATTCTATGTAGATGCTATGTATAGATGCTTGAGCATTTTTATTATGGCTGTTAAACAGTTGTGTAAATGTATTGGTCCTGAAAAAAAGTAAAAGCAGAAAGGTCCTAGATGACTAAAATGAAATAAGACTTGAAGAAAAATAAAACACTCTCAGTTGTGCACACATTTATATCCTGGTCTATTTTCCCAGGAATCACTTGCTGCTGGAGCAAATTATATCCCTTCTCGCTGTTCTTAAAGGCATGATGCCTATGATCTCTGACACTCTCCATTTTTACTTAGTTGCAGAGTGTGGTGGATTGAATACAAGTGGCCCTCATTGACTCCTGTGTTTAAATGTTTGGCCATAGGCGCTATTAGGAGATGTGGCCTAGGTGGAGGAAGTGTGTCACTGTGGAGGCCAGGTTTAAAGTCATATGTGTTCAAGCTCTGTCCACTGCAGCAGTCTCCTTCTGCTGCCTATAAATCAAGATGTAGAACTTTCAGCCTCTCCAGCACCATGTCTGCTGCCTGCACGCTGCCATGCTTCCCACAATGATGATAATGAACTGAACCTCTGAAACTTTAAGCCAGCCCCAGTTAAATCTTTTCCTTAATATGAGTTCCCATGGTTGTGGTGTCTCTTCATAGCAATGAACCTTAACTAAGACATGGAAACATATAAGATTATTACATAAAAACAGAAACCCAACTGGGAGAAAAATACTTTCATGGATACTATATCAAGTTAATGTTTACTAGGTAAATATTGCTACCTGGAATTCAAACCATAATAACATATGATACTTAGAAATTTGAGTAATTGCCGGGTGGTGGTGGCACACGCCTTTAATCCCAGCACTTGGGAGGCAGAGGCAGGCAGATCTCTAAGTTTGAAGCCAGCCTGGTCTACAGAGTGAGTTCCAGGACAGCCCAGGCTACACAGAGAAACCCTGTCTTGAAAAACCAAAAAAGAAAAAAAAAAATTGAGTAACCTCTTTGATTTTAGCACAAGATGATACATAGTCATTCTCTATTACCACCTAATTTTACCATCTGAACACTGGAGATTTTATCTTTTGTTATTGGCTTTTACCCTTTCCCTTAATCATCTTTTATTTCTCCCATAAATATTTTCTAATAGTGTTTTATTTCTACTATTGTGAGATATTTGTTCATTCTTATAATATTCTCTTTAAATATTTTAGTATCTCTTTTTGTTTTTCTCTTGAAGTGTCATACCATAATAAGCATATACCCTTTAAACAAAAAGCAGACGTTGTCTGCATTTCAATTTGATTTCTTTGCCTTTTATATATCTCAAATGAATTCTGTACTACCTGTAAGTAACCATGCTTAAATTGTTAGTGTCTGTGAGAAGCATCACACCCAGATATGAACTTGTCTTTGGTACCACCGGGAATTTGTGAAGGGAACTGAAGAAAAATTTACATTTCCCAGGTCTAATAGTCACCACTTTTGGAATGCATAAATACACACACACCTCTTTCACAGATGTCGTATAATAAATTTCAAATTGAAGTGTCTAAAGTATTGGAAAATAAGGTTGATTTTTTCATTTTATGGAAAAATTAAATTGCCATTTAAAAACTGATTTAGAATTGTAATATTGGAAGGTTTACCACTACAGATCCTAGTCCCCTCAAAAATACACACGTGCACACACACACACACAGACACACACACACACACACACAACAGATACACACACCAGACACCACACGAATGCACATACATACACACACATACACACACCACATACATTGTATCTATATTGACAGCCCTAAGCAAAGCAATGTTGTGGGCCTTCTTCCTTGCTCAACCTTAGTTCAGTATGCCTCATCTCCATGACACAGCTTCAAGCCTCCTACTCAAATCAGCTTGAGAGGGAAGCTGCTCCACTTCTCATCAGCTCACTTCAATCAATTCCATTTTCTTCAAGGTCAAAGGCACCAGCATAAAACCAATAACTGTACCAGAAGCATTAAAGATTAATAGTGGCCAATGTTTTTCCTCAGAGTTAATATACACATTGTAAGGACAGTAATATCCTAACCTAAAGTGCTGAGATTTTTAAGTCTATATCATATAAACAGATCATTTTCTCTCATTGTTTTTTGAAATCAATTTTTATTGAATATTTTATTTATATTTCAGATGTTATCCCCTTTCCCCATTCCCCCCACCCACCCAGAAATCCCTCATCCCATCTCCCCTCCTCCTGCTTCTATGAGGATGTGGAAAAAGAGGAACACTCCTCCATTGTTGGTGGGATTGCAAACTGATACAACCACTCTGCAAATCAGTCTGGCGGTTCCTCAGAAAATTGAACATAGTATTACCTGAAGACCCAGCTATACCACTCCTGAGCATATACCCAAAAGATTCTCCAGCATATAACAAGGACACATGCTCCTCTATGTTCATAGCAGCCAGAAGCTGGAAAGAACCCAGATGTCCTTCAACAGAGGAGTGGATATAAGATATGTGATACATTTACACAATGGAGTATTACTCAGCTATTAAAAACAATGAATTCATGAAATTCTTAGTCAAATGAATGGAACTAGAAAATATCATCCTGAGTGAGGTAACCCAATCACAAATGCACTCACTGATAAGTAGATATTAGCCCAAAACCTCGCAATAAACAGATCATTTAACCAATATTTTCCTCACAGCTCTAATTCTACATTGACATTTTTTACTTCTACATTTTTTGGAAGTATATGATTTTGTTTTAATATACCTTCACCTTAATTGATCATTCAGATATTTGAAAATGTAAATCCCATCACTTTCATGAATTTTTTTCATTAATTTATTTATTCACTTTACATCCTGATTATAGCCCAACCCCCTCCTCCTATACACATACACTTTTTTCTTCATATGTTCTTCTATGTAGTTTATTCTTCCTTGTTGAAAATTATGGTTACTCTTTTGCCATTGGATAAAATTAGATGTACATGAACAATAGTTTCACTACATACCTGTGCTCACTAGTTTTATGTCATCCTGATGCATGCTAGAGTCACTGGAGAGGAGGGAGCCTTAACTAACAAATGCTCAAATATGTTCAAGCTCTAAGCAGGCCTGTAGGACAATTTTCTAATTAGTGATTGATGGGGGAAAGTCCAGCCCATTGTGGGTGGTACCATCCCTGGAGAGGTGGTTCTGGGTTCCATAAGAAAGCAGGCTGAGTAAGCCATGTGAAGCAAGCCAGTTAGCAGTACTCCTCCATGGCCTCCACATCAGTTCCTGCCTCTAGGTTCCTCTCCTCTTTAATTTCCTGTCCTGGCTTCCATTGATGATATAATACAATATGGAAATTTAAGCCAAATAAACCCTTTCCTCCCAACTTGCTTTTCATGGTGCTCCATCACAGCAGCA
This sequence comes from Mastomys natalensis, assembly GCA_021653895.1. Taxonomy (NCBI): domain Eukaryota; kingdom Metazoa; phylum Chordata; class Mammalia; order Rodentia; family Muridae; genus Mastomys; species Mastomys natalensis. The sequence continues at coordinate 421,863 of JAJTUV010000961.1, read as the reverse complement.
GAAACCCTAAGACAATACTAATACTGAACTCAGGAGTCAATTCTAGAAGACAATCCTTTTCCAAAGTCTCATAAACATCAATGTAAAAGTAATGATAGAGATAACAGGGAATATATAATTTCTCTGTAATGAGAACTATAATAAACTAAAGAAAAAACTTCAGAAGAGATAGTTACAGGGTGAGTACTTAATTTTATGGGGAGAGTGCCTAGTTTACACACAGACACATACACACACACACTCACCACACACATACACACACATATTCACACACATTCACACACATCACACACACACACACTCACACACACATACACACACACAATACACACACATCACACACACACACTCACACACATTCATACACACACACACACACACACACAAAACGACATATAATAGCAAGGCATATGTCTTTGAGTCTTCATAATCTCCATGAGCATGATGATTTTTGTTTGTGTCAAATTTTTTACAGTTATTGTAATTTTGCTTTTCTTTATGGCTATACATATTTATATTTTATATATACTATAATTTACTTACCCATAAACCTGTTGGTGGAGCACTGGGCTGTTCTATTTCCTGTCTAATTTGAATAGCAAAGCTCTAAAATGTGTATTATTATTACTGTGGTGTGGATTACCTTGATTTAATAAACAGATAACTGTGTTATATCAAGGGCATGCTATAGTTCTATCTTCAGATTTATTTGTAGAAACACAGGAAGAGTATTCATCCTTATCAAGTTGGATACATGCCATAGGTGCAGGGAAGGTTTGTCATATATAAATCAACAAATGCAATACCTTATATGTATAAACAAAAAAAAAAAAAAGAAGAAGAAGAAATGTGAGGGTGACAATGGCTTCAGGAACAATTCACATGGAGGCTCCATGTGATTTCAGCTTATTTGTATTTAGTATTGGATTATATTGTATTTTTTTATTACAGTGCCACTAGAAATGTTTATTCAAGTTCCTCTAAAAGTGCTGTCTAAACAGAAAGTTTCACAACAACCCTTTTCAACAATGATAATCATGACTTGGGGTAGAGAAATTTCAATTCCTAATTAAACACTGAAATTTCTCTAGTGTTTATCATCCTATACTTCACATGCTGTAGTGACCCCAGAGGATGATTCTGAATTTTAAAAATGTCAATAGGGGGTGCCCATGGCTCTAGCTAGATATGTAGCAGAGGATTGCCTTATCAGGCATCACTGGGAAGGGAGGCCCTTGGCCCAGTGGAAGCTTGATGACCCAGGATAGGGGAACACTAGGCCACTGAGTCAGGATTGGCTGGGCAGGTCAGGGAGCACCCTCATAGAGGTAGGGGGAGGGAGGAGAGGATAAGGGTTTGTGGAGGGGAAACTTGAAAGGGAGATAACATTTAAAATATAAGTAAATAAAATAACTAATAAAAAAAGAAAGAAATAGCAAAATAAAAGATGGCTTGTCAGTATTTAAATTCCGGAATGATGTTTATATGGTGTTGAGTAGCAATGTCATATGTGGATCTCTAAATAGAGAAAAGCAGTGGTTTACTAACTAGTCTACTGATTGTCAGGTTAGAGGTCCAACGTTTAGATGAAGGGAAAGGTAAGCGGTGATGGGAGTGCTCTTCAAAGGAACAAAAGTTACTCAAAACAATTACTACTGTATCTTGTTCTTTTACAGCATAAGTGTGAATCCCTTCCCAGAACAGATTCCTACATTACTGTTCACATTATCCTAGTAGAGAAAAGAAATTCTTTGCAGAAGATTCCTGTTCTATACAGTCAGCACAAAATCTTAAAGATGCATTTCCATGCATTTTCAATTCCTCCTCAAAATTCGCTGGGGTAGGGATGTAAGAGTGCTGTCTGCTGTCTGTAGATCTGTTCCCCTAACTGGGCTGCTTCTCTGACCTCAGTGGAAGAGAATGCTCCTAACCCTGAAGAGACTTGATGAACCAGGGTGGGCAGATACATGGGGGGAGGGGGGGGTGAAAGGCAGCACCTTCTCAGAGGAGAAGGGGATGGGAAGACAGAGAGAAAGGAACTGTGTGAGGGGGAACCAGAAGGAGGGGGCAGCAATCAGGATATAAAATAAATGAATGAATGAATAAATAAATAAATGGAAGAAAAAAAGAGTACCCACTGGAATGTGTGAGGTCCTGAATTCTATTCCTTATCAAACAATAATACCAAACAACAACAAATACTGCTTTGGTTAGATATAAATTAAAATGTGATACTTCATTTAATTGTAAGTTGTACCATATTTTATAACATAAACAGAAAATATTCATGACAAAAATTTAGCATAAAAAGGTAGAAGCTCTACCCAAATTATTCCTTTTGCTTTATGTAATTAACATGCCACTGTTCTTCTCTTGTGAATAACTCAATTGTTTTTAAGAGAATCATCCTCTAGATACTAGTGAATAAAAATTCCAATGAAGGAAAGTAAGCTTAGAGACAGTGCTGCTTTCCCACGTATTGTGTTTTGAATAAGAATGGACATATATTTGAATATTTCCTGGAACTATTTGGGAAGGAAGAAGGGGTGTTGGAGGAGAGCAATGCTCAGTTAGCTCTTTCTGTGTCTTGACTGTTGTCTCAATAAGGGAGCTCTCAGCTGCTGCTCCAGGGCCATTCTTGCACTGTTGCCATGCCCCCACCATGATGGTCGTTGACTGTAGTCCTCTGAAACTATAAACCCTAAATAAACTGATTCTTTTCTACCATGCACTTGGCCCAACTGATCTAGTTGGTGTTACTTAGTTCATCCTAAGGAGCTCTTAGTCTCATGAGCATCTAATAAAACTGAATAAAAAAGAGGAAAGAGTAAAAGAAAACCTAATTTAATATAACAGTTATAAAATTAATTTAAAACTGTATGCCACAAAAATCAAATAAACAATCTAGTGTTGATTAAATGTTTATGAATTTCAGCTTTTAAATAAATGGGAAACCTGGAGTAGAAAGAAAACACCCTGTGTATAAAAGACTCAGATGGTAGTTCCTTGCATTTTTCTCTAATGTTTGCAGTTTGATAGTTTGTAGATTAAAGTAACCTCTTTCCAATCTTTTCTTAAAATTCCTGAAAGGTAGGAATGATAGGTGTTTTTATAAAATGCTTAAATGACTAAATTTGGACTCCAAGTCACATCTTCAGGATCTAATTTAAATTTTTCCAGCATTCTTTGAGTTATCCCATAGAAAAGTTAAAAATACTTATAAGATAACAAATGTCTTGTAGAGTAACATGTTTGAAAAACATATCGTTAGAACTGTCTTAAATTTCCTATCTCCTGGGAGTTACCACAAGTTAGCCTTCTTCAACTGCTTTACCCTAGAGAGAAATTTAAACAGAAGACTAAAATGTTTTATTACCCTTTGCTTCTGAGACATGTGATGACTTGTTGACAGAAAGACCTATTTCCTTATTTTAAAGCCCAGTGTGGGAACAGAGGACTGATTTTGGCTGTACTTATTTTTTCCCCTATTTCCTTGTGCCACAGACTCACATTTCCATACACCTTGTATAATTCCTGTGAATGATGTTCAAGGGATCTTTTGGCATGCATAATTATTTATCATCAAATATTTGTAAATGAAAGTGGTAGGGGATGAGACAGAATATAGACAGCTAATCTTGGTACTGCTCTGAATGACAGGCACAGAGGAGCACAGACATTTTTGAAGGCACAAAAATGTCAGCCTGCAAAATTGCATTTCTTGGTTTGATATTGGCCTTCACTCTTCTGAGATGAAGACAGAAATCATTTGCAAGACAGCCCAGTAGAACAGACAGCAGCTTCTTCACTGTATAAAATTAACTAACATATACATTCATATGTTGAAACATCAATAAAAATGACATTAACATAGCATTTTATAAAAATATTTAATAGGATACTAATTTTTCTGAAATTAATATTTTATCTGTATAAAGTTATATTTAGACCCCCAAAACCAAAATATCATTTACTCTGGAGATATAGCTTCCTATCTGCTGGTCCTTAAGAGTGATTGCTGATGTCAGTTTACATTATTGACATGGTACCCAGAATCAAAAAGTAGGATTATGAAAATGCATTCACTGCTGCTCTCTGCAAGTGAATGATTCCGTTTGAATTTGCCTTAAGTTTTCTTAGCATCTTTCTGAGCTCATTTGCAGTACGTATTTGATGAGTTTCCCTGTCCTTGTCCTGCCCAAAAAAGTTAGCTTCTCAGGATAAGATGGGAAGAAGAGCAAAGGAAGCAGAGACTGCTAAATAATAAGGCTTCCCATTATGATTTGCAAGATGTGTTTTCTTGAAAATATGTTTGTTTATGAAGTGGGAATTTGTTATTATTCAGGAAACATGAGAAATTTCTAGAACTGTGTAAACTAAAGTATTATGTCTACATTTTTATATATGTATTTTGGTTCTTTGGAGACAAGGTTTTCCCTACATTGTGTCAGCTAGCAGACAGTTTGCTTCTTCAGATTAGATCTCTGATAGTTGAAGGGCTCTTCATGTTGTCTTTGCAGCTATTGAAGACTACTTCCCATGCCTGATTAATTATTGATAGTTCTAGGGTGTTTTTAAGAAGTAGAACTAACCATATCTGACCATATCCTCAAATTTGTCATTTTTGCTGTGAAAATGTGAGTTTGCTTCCTTACCACTCAGATTACTCATGAAGGAATCATAGAGACTGGACTTCCTTCTCTCAGTGTTGGTGACTGTGGTCAGGGTCCAGAGAATGCTAATGAACCTTAAACAATGCCAACGACCACACATCCTTGGAGGTGACGGCATTATTTGTCTGAGTTGTCTGTAATCTGGTGCTCCCCAGATGAGAACCTTTCTCAGACTCTCAGCATGTCTGATTGACTCTAAAAGGAAGAACCACTTATAATAAAGTGCATCTTTCTGAGACTAGAGTTGAAACTAAAATATAAAAATCCAGGGGTCTTAAAGCTTAAGGGTTAACATATATACCTCACAAAGTCATCTTCATTCACATATGGATGACTACATATTGTCATCCCAGAGACCAGGTGTTGCTTTGAAATCAGATATATCCTAACCCTAGTTGGAGAGGCACTCATCTCACTACAAGAGTGAATTAGAGATGAGTGCATTTGTTATAAACTTTTTGAAAATATATTTATAAAAAGGGTTGGATAAGTTAGTTCTAGTCTTTCTAGATCATATAGTTAGTAATAACATCCTCATTCTCTGAATATTCAATGCATTCACAATGTTGAATATATTAGTAGTAACAGTAACTCTACTCTCTGCCAAATACATGAAACACTCATTTATCAGAGAAAAGAACGTGGTGCTCAAGCACAAACCCCGTAGGGATCTAATAAAAAAATAATGTGTAATGTTGGACATTAATAGAGAAGTCTAAATTATGTCAATTTTTTTCTGGCAAGTTGAGAATTATATGGCCATATCATTAGAAGTATGTTTATGAAATTATATTTTAATTGTATTTCATGCAAATTTAGGTTTTTCTAAGAGTTATTTGCTTTCAATATATTTGACTTGATTGAAAATTTAACTTTGCATGCATATTTTATATTATTTCTAATTAACTTTCTCTGAGAAATGTTTAAAATATGCCTTGTGGGAGACTGGTAACATTAGCCTCTAAGCTCTTTGGTTCTTTTTAAATGACAAAATAGATATTAAAATGCTCTTTGGTGTCATGGTAGTCTTCAGAAGCTGACCAAACAAAGCACCAAATGGAGCAGTTGTGAAAAACAAATGTTTATGACCTGTGGTTCTGGGTGCTGCTGCATTCTGAGATCCAGATGTCCCGGGGCCTAATTACATAAGGTTGATTGCATTTGTAGTCCATATACATGTTGAATCTCTAGCCCCCAATATGGTCAACAGAAGAGGTGAATACCAGAGAATTATCTAGTCCCGTTCTACCATGCAAGGAGACTGTCAAAACAAAAAGTTAGATACCAAATCTACCAGGGTCTGCTTCTTGGATTTCCGAGCTGCTGAAATTAGAAAAATTAAGTTTCTGTAGTTTACAAGTTAGCAAGTCCAGGAGTTTTGTTACAGCTTCATAGAAGAAAGAAAATCTACCCCATGACCATTGTATGTGGTGGCCTTTGGCATTTTTTGGATGCTAGGCATATCACGTCACCCTGATCTTTGCTTTCATATCCACATGGCATTCTTTCTGGATGTTTAGCTGTCTCCACATTTAAGTTTTATGAAGACACTAATCCTATTATAATAGAGCCTACCCTAGTGAGCTTATATGTACTATTTATATTTGTAGTGATACTATCTCCAAATAAAAAAATATTTATGGGTATTGAGAATTAGAACTTTGATATATAAATTCTTAGAGTCTCTATTTTTACCAAAGTAATGTTTATTTACTAAAACAAAACTGTTTAAGACATAGATATTGCAATCCTTTTGCTCTACAAGCTTAAAGAAATGGCTTAAGGTTGAAACTTTTGAAAATACAATAGAAAAATGTGGACTTTGATGTCTTTATAAAACATATGATTGGACAACAGGAATATGCACAGTATATTTACCTATTACATGCATAAAGGGCTATTCATTGGTCTGTGTAGTATAGTTAATAACAGTATCCAAAATAGACTCTGCCCTATCCTGAGGCATTATGAGGGAAGAGAGATTAATCAAATAGCCATTTTTACTAAATGTAAACCAGTAATTGGACAGCGATCTAAAATAAACCAGGAGTTATTTCTAAAGGCAGATATGAGGGGATGATTTAAGCTCATGGAATTGTTATATGGGGAACAATGAAACTCATGCTGCTAAATGATGGATGAACTAGGATCTGAAGGTTCCATGGGTATTAACTTTGTAAACATGGAAGCAAGCATTTCAAGCAAATGGAGCTATAACTCTGGAGGATGAGAGGTTAAGTAAATATTGTGTGTATGTGTGTGCCTGCGCTCATGTGCACATGTGTGTGAGCATGTACATGCATGCACATATATATAATTTGTAAGTTTGAGGAAATACAGAAAATAATGCTGAGCTAAAGAGATGGTAAGATGAAAAAATCTGGAAACTATTTTAAGGGGATGGGAAACCAGTGAAATTTTGGAAGTAGATATCTAGTATGATCCAATTTGTAATTAAAGATTACACTGCCTCTAGCCTTGAGAACTGATTAAAGCCAGGCTTGAGTGATTGGTACCCTACTGGGAAGTCCAACTGAGAGATGATAGCAAGATCGTGCCATAGCAGTGATGGTAGTTATTAATAGAATCCATCACCTACAATAGCTATTTGGGAGGAGAAATGGCCAGGATACTGTGAACCAGTGGTTGTAGGGAGTAAGAATAAAAGAAGTGTGAGGCGTGAACCTCACTATATAGTTTATACATGAAAAGGAGAGTGCACTAGGATGATCAGTGTCGTGAAGAAAACTCAGGATTTTGTATTTAATAATATTGCACTGTATTTAAGATTGAATATTGGTTGTACACAGTAGCTAAGAAATTGTATACTTCTTATAATGAGATGAGAACTCCAGAGGTGTGTTGAAGAGGGTAGGGAAAATTTGGATATAGATATAGCAAAAATTGATTGTATGAGCAAATAGATCTGGGCAAGAACAACTGTGACAAAAACTCAAGATATTACAATTCTCAAGATATTATTATTTATTTTTATTATTACTATTATTATTATTATTGAATTACAGGTTTGTAGCTGAAAAATGCAATATCAATGAGATATACTAAGAAGATGTAGAATGGAACAACAACTAGAGTGAGGAAGGGAAAATTATTTTAAAAATAAAGCATTGGGGCATCACAAATGCATTGGTAAGTAGAGGCAGTTGCCTTCAAGGCTGATAACCCCAGTTCAATTTCTAGGACTCACATGGTAGAGAAAGTGACTTACTGCAAATTGCCCACTGATTCCCATGTGTATCCTGTGCCATATGTATACACTTAGATACACACTAAATAGAAGATGATAGATAGACAGACAGACAGACAGATAGACAGACAGACAGACAGACAGACAGACAGTTTAAAGTAAAAGTCAAGGCATTAATAATTATGAACCATATTCATAAATATGTGATTTGAAGACTAATATACACAGAGTCAAACCAGCTTCTAACATTGCCAGTAGTAAATATGAACCCAATAAGAAATGACAGCAACGGGAGACAAACAGATGACAAATGGGATACCACGAGTAATCTAAGGGCAAATTTAAATAAGGGCCAATTTAAACAGATTTAAGATCAGGCCATATAAAATAGCATGTGGTGCCATCCAAAGTTAGAGGAGCTTCTATCCTTCTAAGATGAGGCAGAGACAGCTGAGGAGCATATTGAGCCAGGAGTGTGAGAAGGATACATCAAGGTGGTATGTTTGAAATGGATTCAAAGTCTGGTTGATAAGACTGATGGCCGAGTGGCTGTTTAAGGACCAATAGTAGATAGCCACACTGGATGAGATGGTGGTAATGTGAGTGCTAAAGTGGGCTTGACTTACGTGAAAGTCTAATAAACATGATGACAAGTGTAAGACATCATGGTGAGAATGCCATGTCTAAATCAGTCTGTTCCACTGAGGGTGGTGATACAAGGACATCAGATGCAAAGGTGTGAATGAAGTTCAATCCACAATGCAGCCCAAAGGAAATGTCAAAGAAGCAGTGGAAAATTTAACTTTATAGATAACTTTGAATTTTCATGAAAAAATAGTGATTGGTGACACAGAGAATCAAGAATTACTAAGGTGTAGGATTCCAAAAAAAATATAAAATAGGCAATACACAACCTGAAATTTAATTCACCAGAAAAGCTTGAATTTTAAAAAATTCTTAGCGTTTTGGTGCCATGTAATGACAGATAGTTGTGCTAACAAAAAGTGATATATTAACATTGATTATTACAAAATGGAGTATATATATATGTTTATATAGATCTGGAATATAAATATATATAATATATATATATAAACACAATAACTAAGCTAGTAATTAACACCACATTAGTAGGACTATTTTTATTTTTAAAGAAGTAATTAGCCAACCACATTAGACAATAATAAGATCTAATAATCACAGGTTTTATGAGAGCAATTATAGTGGACTCCTTTTAAAACATTTAATGCATGTGGTATAATGAATATGTAAAAGTATTAATTGCTTAAGCAAAAGGTGTAAATTTGAGTATTTCTATCTACAAAACTACCAACTAAGTTAAGGCTAAAAACAAGGTTTGTTTTTCATCTTCTAGAAGTACATTTCTATTTTTGCTTTTGAAGGGGGACTGAGTTTGTAATCAGAACTAGTTTGTGTGCTCTGTCTGCTTCATTATTCTGAGCAGGTTGAATTTGATTTTTATAATACTTCACTATCAGAAACGTGAAATACTATTTTCTCTCCAATTATATGTGCAGAATCTTGGATAAATGGAAACATTTTCTGTGTAGTTAAAGAACGCATCACCAAATTTAGAGTTTCAAACTACTATTTGCACACATATTCCACTGAAATCTGCAAGTTGATGAATTTGCATCATGATATATTTTGGTGTATCTCTGAAGATGGAAGTTTGTTTTGTTTTGCTTGTGTATGTGTGTGTGTGTGTGTGTATGGTGTATTCATATCTGTATGGATATTCACATGTATGGGTTTTATATACATGTGTTCAGGTGTGTATGTAAGCCAAAGATTGAGGTTAGGTATCTTCCATTTCTCTCCACCTTATATGATAAGGTAAAGTCTCTCAATTGAATCCAGAGCTCACAAAATCAGCTGAACTACCAAACCAGCTTGCCTTAGAGTTTTCTTCCTTCCATCCCCAAAGTTCTAGGAGATGGGCTGCTGGATCTATCCAGCATTTATAAGGGTAATGGGAAAGGAAACTCAGTTTCTCATGCCAACACACTGAAGTTGTTATGCAGAAAGTCCAGACTCTTCCTTTGTATTGCTCATTGAACACTTGTGAATCATTGTCATAAGTGAGATCCTATTATTTCTTAATTGTATCTCACCAAGGCAGGACCAGTAATACCTCTCCTATGACTGTAGTCACTGGCCTTTCTGTTGACTACCTGGAAGAATACTCTGTATTGGAAAGCACAAATTGAATCATTCTTTTGTCCAGTATTTTCTAGTGGTGACTTCCTGTTATAGTTGCAATGAATCTCTAACTCTTCATTTTATCTCCTGCCCCCTCTCCCTACAGCTATCTCTAACCTGCTAGGCATGGGAACCAACTTAGGGCCTCAAACTTCCTCTAGAGCTTTGAACTCTCCATAAACTGTTCCTCTAGCATATCAGCAATCGTATGACTGTCCATAACTGCTCACACAAACTTTCTTTGACTATGTTATTGCCTTCCCCACATTTCTATCTATAATCTTTCAACATATCTATTTCCAGATGAATTTGTTAGCCCATTGACTTTCTGTATTTTGCAGTAGGGAAGACCTTGGCTTTGTCTGCTAGTCTATACTTGGGACCTTCAAGGAATAAAGATTTTAATAAATATTTGGGATTTTGATGAAATATTTCACTTTTAGAAACTTTGACACATTGCTACTACATTTATAGCCCTTTCACCCCTCCATCTTCTCTGGAATTTCTCTGTGACCCCATACACTCTCTCTTAAATCCTATCAGGGATCTAGTCCCTGCAGAAAACTGAGCCCTTATTCTTAGCAGCTGTTAATCACCTGTGATAATTCTTATAGTGGTAAGACCTTGTAACATTTCTCTCAATTGAGTGAACAAATTAATGAATATAATAATATTAATAATAACAAAACAATAACTTCTTCCATAATTTGATTATTAGTCTCCAAAGCTGACACCAACACATACATCTCAATAAAAGAAAACTGATTTAATGTTTTGTTTATACCCTCTTTACACTACTCCATTATGGTCATATTTCCATCTTAATGTAATTGACAGTGTTTATGTTCTATTGTATAACTGGAATCACATAGTTGTTTAGCATGTTTCTGTGCTCACATAGTTTCAGTATATAACACTGTTTCTATTGCAGCTTTCTTTTTCTTCTTTGTTTAGCTATAGATTATTATTTAATATTTTAAAAAAATGTTCTCATGAGATTTAAAGTCTCTGGGTCTTATTTGTTAGAAAATACTTGCCAGTTGTACAGCAGTTTTTCTCAGTATGATCATGATTGGGTTGGAATCTTCTTTCCCTAGGGACTTTGCAGACATCCTTCAGATATTCTGGTATAGATTTATGGATACAAAGAATTCTTTGCTCTTGTTTTTCAATAAATTCTTCATACGAATCTCATACATTACAACTTGTACTATTGTTCACTGAAAAAATTTCTTCCCAATATTGTTTTATCCTTTAAAGACATCTACTTTATTAGTAATTCTAATATTATCTGTAATTTCCAATCATGTTTTCCTCAGCTATTTCCTTACTAATATTAATATTTTGTTTATATTTTTTCAAGTTTTGTCTTGATTTCTTTGAATAAGTTATCTGTAATATGCAAATCATCATTCCCTTAGTCTTTCAAAGCTGTACAACTGAAGTAATGAAGAGAGTAGTTTTCTTGTCTATAATGTAATCTTTTCCCTTCCTTTTCTTTCCTAGACTCCAACTCACATATAGCAATAAAGTTATTCCTAATGATATTCTGATATACTCATAAACCAGTGCCTTGTTCAGCTATCATCAGAGAAACTTTCTCCTGTAGCATATGGGAACAAATACAGAGACCCACAGCCAGACATTACACAGAGAATGAGAGACAGTGGAACAGTAACCCTAATGACATGTCTCCATCAAATCTTTCCCTCCAGAACTTAGAAAATTCCACAGAACAGGCAGAAAGAGTGAAGAGCCAGATGAAGTACACCAAGAAAACAAGGCCCTCTAAATCAAGAGGAGCAAAGCTCATACGAACTCACAGAGACTGAAAAAACATGCACAGGGCTAGCCTGGGACTGCACCAGGTCCTTTGTGTATATTATGGCTTCCAGTGTAGTGTGTCTATGGGATTCCTGAATGTGCAAATGAGTGTCTCTCTGATTATTTTGCCTTCTCTTGGGCTCTTTGCCTTTTCTTTGTTTGTCTCATTCAAATTCGATATGATAGTTTTTGTTTTATCTTATATTTTTATACTTAAAAATGGATGGGTGAATAAATGAATGAATACCCACACACTAGGGTAAGGGTTAACAACTGATTCTCTCATTTATACCTGCTGAAAAAGGAAAAAATTAGTTTTCTCCAATGGAGTGACAATGATTATATCAACATGTAACTGGAGTCCACAGTTCCTGTGTGTGTGTGTGTGTGTGTGTGTGTGTGTGCGTTGTGTTTATTTGGCTACAGATTGATTTTGGTTGGTTGGGTGGTTGATTGGTTGCTTTGGTTTTCCATGTGGTTTTATTTTGGTTTCTTGGCTTTTGTTTTGGGATTGTTGATATATTGAGGTTTTGTTTCATTTTGGGGAAAAGAAGTTGGGCGTAGGAATCTGAAGGAACTTGGGTGAAGGAAGAGTATGATCAAAATATATTTAAATTTATAGTGAAAATATAAGAATAAAAATAAAAAGAGAGAAATGTCAGGTCAAGAACTTAAGCGGGTACTCGAAGTAGAAACCATGAAGCTCACAGTTCACTCATTTGGCTCAGGACTAATTTCCCAGGGAATGACCCTGTTTACAGTGTGACAGATCCTTCTATGTCAATTAATAATCAAGTTACTCTCCCACTGATAAGCCCACTGACCAATAGACAACTTACTTGAGATTTTTTTTCAGAAGATTATTTGTCAAGCAGACAGTTAACACTATCTAGGATACACCATCCCTTGTCAATCTTGCATAAACACCTCACATTTAAAACATATTTCATTCCTTGCATCCAAGATCTCATGTTAATATCATAAAACACATATAAAACACAATTCAACTTTAAAATTCCTATAATCTTTAAAATTTCCTATGTTTTAAAATTCTGGTATCTTTTTAAAACTTAAATTTAGATGATGGCTAAGGATGCTTCAAGACTTCATCTTAACCTGTCAGAATGACTAACATCAATAACACAAGTGACAGCTCATGCTGTTAAAGATAAAAATCAATAGGAACACTCCTCCATTGCTGGTGGGAATGCAAACTTGTACAGTCACTATATAAATCAATATGGTGGTTTCCCAGAAATTTTGGAAATGATTTAGCTTAAGACCCAGCTATCCCACTCTCAGGTATATACCCAAAAGGTTGTCCATCTTACCACAAGGACACTTGCTCAATTATGTTTATAGTGACTTTATTCATAATAGCCAGAAACTGAAACAAGCTACTTGTCCTTCAACTAAAGAGTGGATAAAGAAAATGTGATACATTTACACAATGGAATATTACTCAGCTGTTTAAAAAAAAAAAAGACACCATGAAATTTGCAGGCAAATAGATGGAACTAGAATTAAAAAAAAAAAAAAAAAAAGTCATCCTGAGTGAGGCAATCCAGACACAGAAAGATAAATATGATCATGCCTAGCCCAATCAGACTTCCTCTGGCAGTTAATGGGGAAAGATGCTGAGACCTACAGCCAATCATTAGGCTGAGCTTTGGGAACACTGCAGACAGTGGGAGGAAGCATTGTAGGTGCCAGAGGAGTTAAGGACATCAGGAGACCAGGACCCACATTGTCAACTAAAAGTCTCATAGGGTTTCACAAGACTGAACCAACAATCAAGGATCCTGTGTAAGACTTTCCTAAGTCACTTACATAAGTGTTATTATTGTTTAGCTTAGGGCTTTTGTGGGACTCCTAACAATGAGAGTGAGAATGTTTCTGACTCTTTGGTCTGCTCTTGGGACCCTTTTCCTCCTACTTGGTTTCCTTGTCTAGTTTTGATACAAGGGTTTGTGTATATGTCTTATTGCATCTTCTTATGCTGTTTGGCTGATATACCTGGGAGGCCCTCTCTTTTCTGAAGAAAAATGAAGAAGCAGTGTATCTGGGGGAGGGGGACTATAGGGGAACAACAAGGAGGATTAGAGGCAGAGGAAACTGTAGCCAAGATGTATAGTATGAAAGAAGGATAATTAAAATGAAAAAAGAAATAAAATTCAAGCTTCTTAACTGTGGACTCTTGTAAAATCACAAAAGACTTACAGCTTCTTATTACCAAAAGAAAAAACCTGGGAACAATCATATCAAAGCAAACCCAAAATTCATCAGTGTAAATTCATCACACAGCTCAATTTCCAATATCTTGAACTCACACATTGAATATTTCTGGCTCCAAAAATCTTAGGCAGTCCCATGTATACATCTCTGCCATTCACAGCAAAGAACTTGTTAAATAGGCTTAAGTTGGCTCCACCACACATCTGCCACTGCCTGTGACAAAGACACCATGGTTCTAGCATTTTCAATATCTTGTTTTTTCATTATAACTGAGGCTTTACCTTCACCAGTAGCCTCTCCTAGCCATTCCATCAGAATGCATCCTTTCACATGTTGTCAAGATTAAGCTAACCTCCATGACTCTTTCATACCTGGCAAACCAGTGTCACATGGAGCTGTTCTTTGTGCTGACTGAGAAGACAGTTTTCTATTGCCCACATGAAGTACAAAAGATTTAGCTGAATGGTACTGGATTCTTATTAATCACTGCTTATTCTTCAGCCCCAGGCTGAATAGCACTCTGTTTTCTCAATGAAGCACAAAGTATTACATCACAGTAATGCTAGTATCTTATTAAGGACAACTGATTGCTCATGCTCAATTGATCAAAGTGCATGCATTCTTAATTTAAAATATCAATGAATGGTCCCTATTCTGGTCTTAACAGAGTTTTTTCTTATCTCCAAAACCTAAGTCTGGCCTTTATCATCTGAATTTCTCTCATTATTCTTATCTGCCAAGGTCCCACATGATGGTTAAGCTATTGGCACTCAACGGCTTTCCCAGATCAAAGTTCTAAAATTTCCACAACTCTCCAACAAAATATTAAAAGGGATTTAAAAAAAAAAAAAAAAACCTACACACACTCAGGCCCATCACAGAAACATCCTACTCCTGGTACCAATTTTAGTTTTAGTTTTTCTCTGTTGTTGTGACAAATTTCGTGACCAAAAACAACTTAGAAAACTTTACTTATTTTTCTATTGTGACACTATGTAAGACACTATGGCCATACAAGTTTATAAAAGAAGGCATTTAATCAGGCTTACAGTTAAAAAGATTAGAGTCCCTGATGGTAGAGCAAAGGAATGGTGGTAAGAACAGCAAAGAACTGACATCTCAAACCTACATCAGTAGATGCACAGCACACTAGATATGACGTTTGACGTTTTAAGCCTATACACAAATTACAAACTCCTCCAACATGGCTACACCTCCTAATCCTTTCCCAAACAGTTCTACCAACTGGGGTCCATGTATTCTAACATATGGGCTTATGGGCACAATATCATTCAAAACACTAGACAGTCTATCATTAAGAAATGTGAGAGCAGGAACTTAGGTAGGAGCTTTGAATTCCATGGAGGAATTCAGGTTGTTGATTTGCTCACTCAAACTCATGTTCAGCAAGATTCTTAGATGGGCAAGGTTTACTTGCTCAGGGAATATTCCTACCCACAGTGCCCTGATTCTTCCTCCATCATATGTCCATATCAAGACAATCAGTCTCTCACAAACATGCTTACAGGCTATCCTTATAGACAATACTATTATAAATGAAGTCTATTTTATTTTTATTCTTTGTTCTTTCCCAATATATAGGCAAGAAAGACTTTTAAATATTGATGATATATCTGGAAGCAGTACTTATTGAACATAATATAATTTTAGTGGATTCTTTATGATAATCTATATATATTAAAAGTTGTATTATCAGTAAATATAGTTTTTATTAAATTATTTTATTTATTTACATTCCAGATGTTGCCCCTGTTCCCAGTCCCCCATCCCCAAGTTCTTTACCCCATTCCACCTCCCCTTTGCTGCTAAATGGGTACTCAATCACCCACCCCCACCTCACCCCTGCCAGCATCACTCTTTCCTGGGACATTAAGTTTCTACAAAATTAGGCACATCCTCTCCCACTGGGACCAGACAAGGTAGTCCTCTGCTACATAGTGTGGCAGATGGTTGGGGTAGCCTATGAATGCTCTTTGGTTGGTAGCTTAGATTCTGGGAGATCCCAAAGGTACAGGTTAGTTGATGCTATTGTCCTTCCTACTGGGCTGCAATCCCTTCAGTTCCATCAATCATTCCTCTAACTCTTCCATGGGAGTTTCAACCTCAGTCCAGTTTTGGCTGTAAGCATCTGCATCTGTTTCAGTCAGCTGCAGTAGAGCCTCTCAGGGGAGCCATGCTAGCTCCTGTCTTCAAGTATAACATGGCATCGTAATACTTTAGGTTTCGTGCCTGCGTTGGAATGGATCCCAAGTTGGGCTGGTCACTGGATGGTCTTTCCTGTAGTATCTGCTTGATTTTGTCCCTGTATGTCCTTTAGACAGGAACAATTCAGTCCAAATTTTGACTCTCAACTGGGACATGTCTATCTACTAGAGGTCGTCTCTTCGGTTCCACCTCCCACTGTTAGATATTTCAGCTAAGGTATCCCTTTAAGTCCGGGCCTCTCCATCCCAGTCCTGCAACTTTCTAAAGGTTCCCTTTGTCTCCATGTTGCCCCGATCTCCCCCAACCCCCGCCACTCTCATATTTCCTTCCCTCTTGCTCTACTTCTTTTTGTCTTCCACAATACTGATCTGCATATCCTTTCCCTCGCACTCCTCTCTCCTCCAAGGTCTTTCCTCTTTGCATCCCATATTATTTTGTTCCTGCTTCTAAGTGGATTGGAGTATCTCCTAGCCTTCCTATTGTTAAGCTTTAACATTTGTAAGTTGTATTTATGAGTATTCTGTACTTTTGGGCTAATATCTAATATATTGAGTACATCATGCTGCCTTTTTGAGTCTAATTTGTCTCACTTCAAATTATTTTCTACTTCCATTCTATTTGCCTGTAAATTATGACCTGTTATTAATATCTTGATATAGTATTCCATGTGTAATGAATCACATTTTTTATCCATATTTGGTTGAGGGATATCTGGGTGTTTCCAGATTCTGGCTATTTAAATAAGGCTGCTGATGAACATAGTGAAGCATTTTTGGGTGGTATGGTGGAGCATCTTTGGGTATATGCCTCAGGTATTGTTTAGCGGTTTCTAGAAATTATTTCGCAGTTTCTGAAGAGATTCCAGATTGATTTCCAGTAGCATTATCACCAGCTTGCATTCCCACAACATGGAGGAGTGTTTCTTTTCTCCACATCTTCCACATATGCTGTCACTGAGTTTTTGATTTTAGCTATTTTGATTGGTGTAAGATGGAATGTCAGAGTCATTCTGATTTCCATTTGTCTGATGACTAAGGATATTGAACGTTTCTTTATGTGCTTCTTGGCCATTCAAGATTCCTCTGTTGAGAATTCTCTGTTTAGCTCTGTACCCCATTTCTAAATTGGATTATTTGGTTTTTTGGAATGTAAATTCTTGAGTTCTTTGTATATTTTGGATATTAGCCCTCTATCAGGTGGAGTGTTAGTGAAGATCTTTTCCCAATCTGTAGAATATCGTTTTGTCCTATTGACAATGTCTTTTGCCTTACAGAAACTTTTCAGTTTCATAGAGTCCAATTTGTCAATTGTCGATCTTAGAGCCTGAGACATTGGTGTTCTGTTTAGGAAATTTTCCTCTGTGCCAATGCGTTCTCTTCTTAGATTCACTGTATCTGATTTTTGCTATTTGGTCCAATTGGACTTGTGCTTTGTATAAGTTCAACATCCTCATTCATCAGAGAAACTGAAGAAAACCTTAGAAGATAAAAATTCCCATGCTCATGGATTGTTAAAATTAACATAGTAAAAATGGCCATCTTACCAAAAGCAATCTACAGATTCAATGCAGTCCCCATCAAAATTCCAACACAAAGATTCAGGACATGGAAAGTGCAATTCTCAACTACATATGGAAACGATTCTTAACAATAAAAGAACTTCTAGGGGGACAATACCATTCCTGACCTCAAACTGTACTACAAAACAATAGTGTTTAAAAACCGCATGATTTTAGTACAGAGACAGAATATGGAATAGAATTGAAGACTCAAGAAATAAACCCACCCATCTATGGACACTTGATCTTTGACAAAGAAGTCAAAACCATACAGTGGAAAAAAGAAAGCATCTCCAACAAATGATACTCATATAACTGGTGACCTGAACATAGAAGAATGCAAATTGATCCACATTTATCACCTTGTACTAAGCTTAAGGCCAAGTGGATCAAGGACCTCAACATGTAAATATACTATTATTATTTTATAAGTATTTTTCAAGAAGTATTGAATATGGCATTAGTTCTGGATATTATTGAGGTACCGTTTATCAGCTTGAAGGGTTTCCATTCTGTTGCATATTTGTTAAGTGTTTTATAATTTGGAAGGTATAAAGTATTGTCAATGCTTCGTATACATTTATTAAGATGACTATATGGTTTTAGTTTTAGTCTGCTGCATATCCAATTCATTCAGTGAGGGTTGTTGAACCAGTCTTTTCAAATCTCATTTATTCATGAAAAACAGGCCTGAGTATGCTAGATGTGATTTGGTAGAACTTCATTAAATTTTCCTTCCATGACAATTCAAAAAGTATTACAGTTTCTGTAGTTTGTTTACTGATGAGTTGTTTTCTGGTTTGAGCATAAAAATAATATTAGTCTATAGAATGAGTTGTAAAATATTTTTTCCACTTTGATTTTGTGAATGAGTAAAGACGATATGAAATATTTCTGAAGAGTTTTATAGAATTCACTAGCAAAGTTCTTTAGCCCTCAATTTTTCTTTGTAAATAATATTTAGGAAAAAAAACCTGACATGCTTAATCCTCTTATTTAAAAGCTATTAAGATATTCTATTCCTCTTTGAGCACACTTTGGTAGCTTGAACCTTGTCAGAAATTCATTTTTTACATCTTAGATATTTCATTTGTTAAAATAAATTTATTCGTAGCATTCTCTCTTAATTCTTTTAATTCTGTTAAGTCCAGACAAATTTTTAACAGTTTTCTTAGTTTTGTAATTTTACATTTCTTTCTCTTTTCCTTTTGTTTATACTGTTTCTTTTCTTGTAATCATCTTGTTAAACTGATCTATTTTATATTTTTTCAAATGTATAATTGATATTGTTAATTATTTCTATTGTTTTTCTATTCTCTATTTTGCTACTGTTTACCCATTTTTTATTTCATTTCTTAGCCCTGCTGATAGATTAGTTTGTTCTTTTTGCCAGTTTATTAAGGTAAATTTTATGATAAAAATTTTTCCATCTTTTTCCTTTGAATATAAAATATATTTTTGTTAACAGCATATATTTTAATTTGACTTTTCATTATCTAACAAATTTTACCTTTTGATTACTTAATCCATTAACATGTAATAATATTATTGATATATCAAGACTTATACTGACATTTTTCTTTTGTCTTTTATATTTTCAATTATTTCACAACTGTACTCATTATACTAAATAAATAACTTTAGTGAGTTTTAGTGTTTAATTTTGTTTATTAGTTTAGCTTAACTATAGTGGTAAGAAGCAAACAAGTTTATATATGCATTCCCATTTCTTAGTGAATATTTTATTGGTTTTAATACTTAATACATTGTATTAAATATGTACCCACAACTCCTCTTTGAATACTTACCACACTCTTCCCTCCCTCTCCACACCCAATGATTTCTTTTTGTTGTTGTTGAGTTTAATGATTCCAAAAACTCTAGTTTGTAATATCCATATACTCCTGGGTATGCCACCACCTGTTGGAGTATGGTTGACATAAGAGCATCCACCCTCTTAAAGAAAACTGATTCTCCTTCTGATACAAGTCATTAACTATCCATAGATCTTCATTTAGATGTCAGGGATTATGAACCCCCTCCCATTCTGTGTTACAATGATGAGGGGCTTTTATCTTGTACAGGTTTTGCACAGACAACCACAGCTGCTGTGACTTTACAAGTGCTGTTGTCCTAACATGTCCAAAAGACATTGTTTGAAAGTTCCTTTTCAGTTCTTCATGCTGGGAATATTTCAAGAGACATTTTTGTGATAGGCAGAGTACACATTCTTCTTAGACACCTTTTCACCAATGACTCTGTGTCTGAGTCAGAGTCCCTTAGAAGGGAAGGTCCTACCTAGGAAGAATCTACTGCCACATCTGTTATTGGCTCTGTGTATATGGAATGTTCATGTAACCCTTCTTGGAGCTGTTTCCCTGAGATATAAAATGAAGAGATCAAATGTAAACATATGTAGCATTCCTTTTGACATGACTATGTTAAAAGTCCAAAATCACAGTGATGATGTGCCTCTAAGTATACAAACACGCAAACCAAATGAGTCAGACATAAGCTGCCTTTTGGAATAGGTAGACTTATCTATGACTAAAGTATTGGTGAAGGGATAATTAGTGGTGGATAATTAGACCCACACTTTAATGAAACAATTATTTGGCCTACACCACTGACAGTAACAGATTATCTACTTGCATGTTAATCACTATGATTGGAGCGTAGAAAATGAGATTTACAATGCTAAGCTGTCCAAGAAACCACTTTCAAATAAGAGCTTTGTGTGAAATCTTATAACCATTTACAATGAATTTAAAGATAGATTGTTAGTAAAACAGAATATTTCTCCAGTGGAGCTTATACACCATGATTAGCAAAAACGCATGGTCCCCACTGTAAAATGAGAATAACAAAAAAAAAAAAAAAAAAAAAAGAAAAGAAACAGGAGTGGCACCTTTGATTATTAATAACAACTGACAAGGAAACTATCCCATATAATTCCACTGATAGTTTGATTAGGCCTGAAATTTTAATATGACTTTGGAAAGATCTACTTCCCTAATTGTGTTTTAGCTAGGATAATATTAAAATGAGCCTCTATTTGCAAAGTACTTAGGAACAAAGTGACAGACACCATGGCTAGGGCATGTTTTGATTGTAACAAAAAACTAAGTCCTGCTGTTTGTTTATTTGTTTGTTTGGTTTGGTTTTTTAATGCTGTGTGGATTATCCACAACAAGGAAAACCCTTGTATATATAATCAACAATCAATTATACATAAAACCACAGATGACAAAAATGTCAGCAAGATCTTCTATAAGGGAGCACAGCTGAGCATGGATGCTAAGAGATGCTGAAAGGGATGCAGGGGTGGCTGAAGCCAGGACCATTAGTCAGTAAAGGCTACGTGCTGATGTTCTCCTGCAGCACATTTCTGTAATGTCTTTACAAATGCTCCTGGACCAGCTGCTGTTCATTGAACAACACAGGCTTTATGACCTCTCTTTTCATCTCATTCATTTCTGTTTATTAACATTAACAAAGCGTGAGTCTTAGACAACTTAAGGCTCTGCTTATTTAAGGATCAAAATCATGCAGGTATTTTCAATATTTTAATAAGTTTCAGAAATATCTTGAAATGTATATTTTTGTCTGTTTCCTATTCAACTGGCTTGTATATTTTTTTAGTCTGACTCTAAGCTCTGCTACTGCCTGCTGTTATGCTGCAAATCATAGCCTCCTGTTTATCATTGCAGTTGAGGGAAGACAAGCTCTCAAGTTGTATCTCCATTGTTACTCATCTACAAAATGATCCAGAGGAAGCACCTATATCGTTCATGATTACAAATTACATTGAACTATTTGAGTTTGAATTTCTGTAGAGCTAACCAAGCATGTTCTTACTGATGACCAAGGTTTCAGCAATAGTAGAAACTTGTTTTAGCACATGTACTCTGTGAAGCCCTTGCTTTGGAGGACGGCATTTGCAAGTTTTAGCTGTTTCATGCCCATCAGCTTTCTCCCATGGGTGTCCTATAAACCATTATTTACATAGGATATAGGTGTTTTGTCAGAATAAATTTGACAAACACTAAGAGAAGTAAAGGAAAGATTATTTTCTTGTTTTAAGGCTTCTTGAGGCTCTGGCTAAGCCTTGCCTCTCATGAATCTTAGAGAGATTAATAAAAATAGCACAGCCTCTGGGCATTTTCAGTGCCCAGCTAGCAGGAATATTGTTCTGAGAAATACCCTCTGGGCAATACCTGGCATACATTTCTAAATGTGAAGACACAAATATGTGAACTATGAAGACTATGTCTTGATTTTTTACTTTTTATTTAATTATTTATTTATAGTTCAAAAAAAACCTACTTGTCAAAACTGTAACATTAAAACACAGATGGAAGATTCCAATTGAAACTGAAGAATATAGTTATGATTTTTAAAAAGTTATTTAAGCCTTGGTTGCCAATAATTACTTTCACATAACAGTATGTTGCTGCTTGTATTGTTCGTAAAATATCTGGTTCTACCCAAGCAGTATGCTATGACTTACATTTCTCTTTAGACCAATGACAGTTAAACTAGTGGTGCTACAGACAGACAGATGGTGTCTAATGTATTTCTTTAGAAAATATTGCACATACTGCTGCCAAGTAGATTGTGGTAACACCAAACGGAGCACTCAATTGTATTAAACATTTCACAACCTTACTGATATAACTTAAGTAAGATTGGCAGAGAAGGCTGCTGGTTCCAGCTACGTAATTATAACATTTTCCTTTAAGGATGGCAACAATCTGAGATATAGACCCAAGAGTCAGAAACGAAATTAAACACAGTGTCAACATTATTTCTGAGTTTAACATACTATTGACTACAGAGGCAAAAATCACAAGTAAAACTGGCCTGATAAATAGGTGAATCGTCTTATATATCAAGAAATTAGAGGACTCTGTCCAGGGCTGCAGGCTCGGAAACTACTCTACAGCCATACTGTGCCTTTCCTCTTCCTCTTGTATCAGGTTGAGCCTCAGGCTGGAAGGATGAGGATTATGTTACTTATAAGTATGCTATCAGAAGACACGAATACACAGAGGAAGAGAGTCTCCACTCTTATCAGGAAACACCCATTTCCTGGGGGTATCTGCTAACTTCACCTACCAAATTTTATTGGACGAATGGGCTACATTCCTGTCTTACTGTAAATAGACTCTGTGACACAGCAACACTTATAAGAAAAAGTACTTAATTGGGTTTGGCTTACAATTTCAGAATTTTACTCTGTAATCATCATGGCAGGAAGCACGCAGCACTGGGCAGACATGGTTCTCAAGAAGTAGCTGAGAGTTCTATATCTCGTCTACAGGTAGCAGGCAGAAAAGCCACTGGCCTGACCTCAGAGCCCCCCCAACAACAAGCTTCCTCCAACAAGGCCACATACTCTAACAAGGTTACTTTCTAATCTTTCTCAAGTGTGCTGCTCCCTGATGACTAAGCATTCAAATATATGAACCTAAGAGAGAGCTATTCATATTCAAACAAGCAGAATGCCCATTCTTAAATCTTTGTAAAAAGAAAGGGTCACCATGATATTCTTAGAGAAATGAAAGTATCTGGGATCTGGGGAATAAAGCAATCTCTCCAAGCTACTGGAAGAAACAGGTTTTTGAGATTAAAAAAAAAAAAAAAATGCAGAGAATAAATATTGAGTGAAGCCACAGCAGTGTTTTCCCTATTGCCTATGGTACAGGGATCCTGGAAAATCAAACAGTGTTTTCATTTGAAAAACAGAAAAACATATTGGACTAGTCAACCTCATTTACATGCAAAGAAGATGAAAGAAGGCGAGTTTGAGGAAAGGAACCCTCTCCATTCTGCGTATGTCATGTAAAGGAGCCAGTGGGGGATTCTGACTACTTCTACAAATCCACATGCCAAGCAGCAGAACTGAGAGGTCCAGGAATCACAAGAGTGTTTTGCTCTTATCTCAGCAATTATGTAGGTTGCTATCCCTCAGGGAAGAATGAAGAAAATGATAAAAGGAACAGTAGTCATTTATTTTGCACTTATGTTAATAAAGGTTCCTATGTTTTGGGGGTAGAAACAGCTGGAGAAAATACAGGACATTATTATAAGGGAAAGAATTGAGTAATATACCATTCAATAGTCTTACGCATTCATTTTCATTCCTCCTGTAATTGTTGAGTCCCTCCCAATAGTCATCATTTGGAAATGTGGGTACCACTTGAATATTGTGAAGATGTCAGCCTCAGGTCCAAAATGACTCCAAGATTTCAGTCTCTACTGTGATGAAATATATAATTATGACACATGAGAAAGAAGCCCCTGTTGTTTAACCTACAAACCTTGTAGATAAAAAAAAAAAAAAGAAAGAAAGAAAAGAAAGAAAGAAGAAAAAGAAAGAGAAAAGTCTTTACCAAATAAATGAGACTAAGTATTTGGGGAGATGCATGGGTCATGCTTAGGCAAGCTCCATGAGAAAATTACTTTCAGCTAAAGAAAAGGTTTTGGACCAACAATCTGATGCAGGATAATAGACTTTTGCTCCTCAGACTTGCATTCTTCAGTGGGAAGCATCAGTGAAATACAACTTCAACAAAGCAAGGAGTACTCGGTCAAGTTGTAATGTGTTTTCTATGCCATCCATGAGACTGTCAATGCAGAAAATTGATTCTTTTCTCTCTGAAAATTACACACAGCCTGATACACAGCAAGAGAAAATACTTAACCAAGCCTTAGGCATGGGCACTTGAGAAAGAGTACAAAAGAAACAGAAAACATAAGTTCTTTGCAAAATGAATATACAGCAGCCGTTAAAATTAAGTGAGATGGTAAATATAAGTGGATGAAACAATACTGTACCATTGCTGTGGCCATTTTTACACTGCAATTTTTTGAGCCAACATCACCTAAGTTTGACTATCCTCCCAAGTGCTAAATTCAATCAATCTGTTATCAAATATTTATTGTATGCTCTGGGCTAGATAAAAATCTTCATTAGAGAAGGCAGATTTGATCTGCAGAAGCCGCCCCAAGTCCTTTCTATCAAAGTCAGTTGGATAAGGTAGCTGATCAGGATAAGGAATGTCATTATAGTCTAAATCCTAGTGCACATAGGAAATGAGATATTTTGGGGGTACCTGTAAACTGTGAAGCATAAAATAAGACCTGTAAACTTAAAACAATGAGGGGGGGAAGGGAAAGGAAGGGAGGAGAGAGACAGATGGAGGGAGGGAGAAAGGGAGGGAGGTAGAGGGAGAGGAGAGAGAGAGAGGAAGAGAATGACATAAGGGCACTTACACAAAGCATTACTGAAGAGAAAGTGTCTGATGTCTGGCTTCCCACAGAGCTAACTTTGAAGGGCATGCTCATTTGGATGTTGCTATTACCCTTTGCTTATCATCCTCTGCATCAAACTTCAGCTTAGCAGGATCTACTAAATATAAAAGAGACAATATTGCTCCAGCAATTCAAAAGACACTAGAATCATTACAAGATAAAGTGATCAGACAAGGCCTTTGCAAAACTGTGACCCCCTAATGGACCTTCAAAGCAAATTTGGAGAACAAATACTTCATACCTGAGTTGGAGAGAGAACTCAGTTTGTATAGTCTCATTTAACCCACCTTAAACCCACTTGTGTAAAGCCTTCATGATCCCACCTCTGAGGGGATGGAGACAGACAGACCCCTGAGGCTCACTGGCCCACCAGTCTCCTGGTGAGTTCCAGGCCAATTAAAGACTTTGACTTAAAAGTGTTAACATCTGAAGAATGGTACCTGAAGTTATTCACTGTCCTCCCGTGAATATCTTCACACATCTACATATGTGTACATCCACACATCTACATGCATCTTTACATATGAATACACATACAAAAGTACATATCCCCTACACATGCACATAGATAGTGTGTGACACTGTTCCTGGAGAGACCTAAAGAAATGTCTATTCACCCAGGTAAGGTATCAACAAGACAAGGTGTACAAATGCCACCAAAGCCCAACTTGGGAAACAAACTAGTTCTAAAATTCTATTGGAGTTACTTGTAGGAGTATGAATGAGAGGTTAGTAAAGGAACAGAAATGTCTCAAAATTGCTGCATAGGTGACAGATCACGAAAGCTGAAAGCCTGCAGCTCACTACACAATTTGTATGCAGCTCAACTGAGTGAAGAGGGCCTTTTCTAGATAGATTGCTTGGTCTGAGCCTCTTCTAGGCAGCTCCCCTAATCTCTGCCTCTTCCATGAAGCTCAGCTGGACTGCTTTCAGGCAGCTTGGCTGCTCTGAGCTTCTAAGAACCTGAGTTTCTGAAGGTCTCTCAGTAGTCTTTATTATTTATATAAATGTGATGAAGGAGGGAGAGATGTGATGACCTAGTGAATCTGGCCACTTTTGGGGACAGGCTTAAGCTTTTGAATTGTTTACCTCTTGAGTCTTAAGGAACTTCCTCCTTTTAGTACATCCTAAATCCTAAGCATCCCTGAAGGATGGAATGGGTCATCTCCCTTTAAAACATGAGTCTGAATGTGTCTCTCTTCAAGGTGGAATGTTTCAATTTAGAAAAAACTTGCTAAACAAAACACATGTACACATATAATATTTGAATGTTTATATATTATATATACATAATATTTATTATATATATACATATAAGTATATAATATATGTAAGTACTTTTTATAAACATTAATAACATATTTGCATGCTAACTAGATATATAGCCTTTGAAGCCTCCATAGGATGTTATCAATTTGTATGCTTAGGCTAACAAGTATAAAATTTTCCTTTTCAAAACCATTATTTAATAATATATATATATCCCTATCTGGAAGTAGCAATAACAATAGCAATAGTAATAATTTAAATAATGACCATGAAAGCCAAATAACATGAAAAGAAGTACCCATGGGATAAAAGGTAGAGAAAGTAGCTGCAAAACAGGTTTAACAGAAAAACTGTCGGTAGCCTTCAGTCAGCTGTTTGAAGGGAAAAAGGCCAGTCTAGCTTCAAAAATGTTTTTACTGAGAATTTAAAAGGAAAACATGCCCTTTAGAATTGGAATTTCATTTCTTGCTTTTAGCAAGGGTTTGTCACTCCAGAATTTGTGCCCCAGGAAAAGTGACTCACTGCTGTAAGATGCGCCTAGTGTTTTCCCTAGTTAGAGAGCAGAGACTGGACAGAAGCCTCCGGTTCAGCTGTACAGACTCATTTCCCCATATTTAGAGGAATGCAACCATCATGCCTAGAAATTGAAAAAGACAAGCACCACAGCCATTCTGCCCCGGACCCTGTTAATGGCAAAATCCTGAGTCAGTATGGACTAGAGCTCAGGTCAAAGGTGAGACAGTGCACTCTGGGTCGGGACCCCAAAAGTTTCCTACTAATACATCAAACATGCCGAAATAGGTTTATTTTAATTTTTTAAAATATGTATGAGTGCTCTGCTTACATGTGTGTCTGTCCACCATTCACTAGCGTAGTGCCCACAGAAGCCAGAAGAGGTTGTTGAATCACATGGGGATGCTGTTGATCAAATCCGGACCTCTGGAAAAGCAGCCAGTGCTGGTAGTTGCTAAGCCATCTCTTCCTCCCTGAGAGTTGTTAATTTTAGAGATGATAATATGATTTCCACTTTCCAAAGGCAGGAATGGCAGGGAACAAAGGATAGCCCAGGCTTTTTGCCAAGCCAGCCACAGGAGGCCCCCACCTAGTTCTGGAAGGCATGATCTTGTTTCTGTCCTCTCCACTGAGATCCCATTTCTTGGTTGCTCTGAAGCTGTCGGCTGGAGGCCAATTCTTGTTATTTAGAGAAGTGAATGTCTTCATGTGAACATGTATCTGCGTAACTGTGCAGAGATGCCATGCCACTTCATAGGCACCCTCTGGTGTGAGTACCTGGGTTTCTAAAACACAGGCTTCCCCATAGTGATGGAACAAATCTAACTCATCCTCTGCTCCCACCCTGCTATTGTCTGGGTTTAATAACTTTGACTCATTTACATGTCAGTGCCTTTAGGGTTAAGAGGGAGTAAGAACCCAACTGGCTCCCTACAGCATCTATGCTATTGCTGGCAATAGGAGACATGAGACCACAGTGCCATTGCCTGTGGCAACACCTCGGGATGGCAGGAGTTTATTACCAGCCAATGGAAGTGCATTCTGATCTAACCTCACTCCAGATGCGACATCTGCCTCTTTACAAGTGCCAGAAGCGCTTACTTGGATCTCTTCCAGATCTGCAAAGGCATCTAATATTTCTTATGTTTGAGCCCCCCCCCATTTCCCCATGTATCAGAGTTTGTTTTCACGAACTGAAAACTAAATTAACAGGCTGTCTTAGTCCCATGCTGTCTGTGGTCTAAAAACATCTGTTAGCTATGACAATTGTTATGGTGTCTACTTGTCCAGAGTCTTTCTGATGGGAAGTGTGGAAACCTACTAGGAGCTTGTCTACCACCCTGATTATCCTTCAGGAAGTGATGGTTTTGCTCGCAATTAAGTCTATCAGGTCACTCTTAAATCATCCTTGTTCTCATACTGACTCCAGATAAAAGTCACAGTCCCTAGACATGAACTGTAAGGCAATTTCCATTCTCCTCCTTCCTCGGCTCCTTTAACTCCCAGCCTCCCACACAGAGCATTGTGCATAGACTGCTCTCTGCACCAGAACACTGTCTGCTTACATACTCTAGTTTTTCCCTGAACCAGAATGGAAATCCAGACCTAATGTATCCTATGAGCTAAATCTTCTCTTCTGCTGGCACCCTTGCCTTCCAACAGTTTCACCTCAATCATGTGGAAAATATGTCAGTCATGTTTCTTACTAAGTAGTTGCAACTTAGAAAGAATTAATTTTTACTCTTCTCTGGATTCTTTGGGCACTTAGTCATTCTATCTATCTACCCACAAATTATTCAGGTGATTGGTACTTAAATCTTCACCAAAGGGGTCATATTTCTATAGTAAGAACCCATTATGGACTGACGATAACTGTTTGTTCCCTGCACATATGTAACTGAATTTAGTATAGATGACTGGCCAATAAACACACTTACCAGTGATTTAAGGAGTATCAGTTTTTGTATAATGTAAATAGGGGGACTCTGGACATCTTCCACCTTCAGAGAACATTTTCTCCAATGGTTAAATATTACATCATGGATGAGAGACACTGCTTGGTTTCTAAGGAGCCTGTCTTTTGTGAAATGTGGCTCTAAGGTTTTGATAAGTTAGTATAAGTGACTTTGGTCTGGATCTGCCTAGGACCGTGGCACTGAATCTCTTAAAGTTCTCATTTCTCCTTTCTGCCTGTTTCTGTCTGTGATGTCCTGGCGTTTTCCATATGAACTTTCCTTGTAAGGCTGTAGGATAGCATAAAGACTCATTGTCATCCTCCCAGCTGAGATCAGAGTAACCAAAGCAGGAGACATCAGGACTCACAAAGAAAGGATTGAAAAAAAAAATTGTACAGTGTGCTTTTGGCCACAAAGTCATATTCTAACTCAGATTTTGGTGGGATTGGGTGAATTTTCCTATCAGACAGATAGCAGGTAAGGGATACTAAGAGCTGCCTTTAAAGATAACCCACTGCCCTCCATCTCCTTCGTATCTCTGTATTCCCCATCCTGTCAACCTCTGACATGCGTATATCTCCACTCATTCTCTTTACCTGTCATAAGTTGTTTGATGTTAATGATTTTCCCCTGTATGCAACCTTCCCTCTTATTATCCTGCTCTCCCTGCACTTAACCTGGCTTTCCAAAATTCATCTTTGTGCTTCAAAGACCTTTTCTTTCTTTGGTAGTACAGTCTAAAAACTACATAAAAATCTTATAAGAATACATCATCCTTCCTAACAGAATTTCCATTCTATTTTGAAAGCAGTTAAATCTGATTTTATTGATCATCGAAAAGATGGATTTCTCTCCTTCTAAAATTTATAATAATGTATTTACAGGGCTTATTATCCACTTCTGATTTTGGTTAGAGAAATCCATGCCTTGTGTGTAAGTAAATCTCAAGACTTCTATAACAATATGAAACACTCAGAAGCAAAGAGTAGGCCCAACTCATTTTTTTTTTTTAACTTTCTAATTGTCAAGGTGGATCTGGTACATAGACTAAGGTGTGTTTCTATTGAGTTGGCAAACATCAAGGCAGAATAGTCTAACTTCTAAGCGGAGGTTCTCAGGCAGCTAATGGATACCAAAAATAAAATAAAATATCTCCCAACTCACTTAGAATGTTTTTATTTCTAGAATCTTAACCACCAATCTTCTGGAACATAAACAAGCAGCTACTTTGGTGATATGCATAGATGAGGTACACTAGAGGTGGGGCTCGTCTCCCTTGATTGACAAAGCATATTTCAGGTTGACTTAATCATTCCCTTTCTTTCCTATATGCATCAAATACTAGTATGTCTTAGTGACTAGTTTTTCTTACTATCTTTCAGCTTGCCCACTTTTAAATTTAAACAAGCAAACACACCATTCATTAGGAATGTGTGTTCACATCAGGTACCATGACAAGCATTAATGCTGACTTTCACAAAAATAAAATGAGAGGAATTTTCTTCCAAATACACATCAGTTGTGGACAGATAACTACCTGAGCTCTCTCTGCAGAACAGATTTGAACTTTCCTCCTATATGGGGTCAGGGTCATTTAATCTCCCAATTCCTTTCACCTTTGCTGAGCTCCTCCACCAGAGACACCAAAGAGAACCTGTTGCACCTGCCCTAACCCCCAGAGCAGAGTTTCTGGATCTTTCACTTTGCCTCTTTTGCCTTTGTCTTTAGCTGAAGTTTCTCTTACGTATTGTCTCCTCAGCTAGCAGATTTAATTTTGCTCTATATTGTATTCTGGCAACGTCGTGTTCCAATCTGTATAGAGAATGAGATGCAATATGGTTCACTAATGAGAAAATCTACATTGCAAAGACAGGACCTATTTGTTTTCTGTTGCTTGAAAATTGTTGACCATAGGCAAGAGCCTTTCTGCTTTTGCTGTGGTGCATGCAGACTGCATTCTTCACTCCTTGTGGAGTGCTGAGATGTTAGGGGAGGGATGTTGTCAGTCACACACATTGGACATTTGATACAAGATGTTAGCTCTGACTTACTCCTGGGTCGCCCTAGAAGCTGGTGTCCTTGTCTCAGTGGATATTTGTAATTGTAATTAAGCAAATTATTCATTTGAAGTGACTCAACACTTTTGTTCAATTCACACTTAAAAACAATAACTGAGGATATTGGAAAACGTTTTCCATGTGACAAATGTCAAGTGCTTCTAAGCTCAGGGTGTTGCTGGAGATATTGTAAAATGGCAGCTCCCAATCTGGCTTGTTCTTAAACAGCTGCCATCTTCCCAACTAGACAAGGCCTGTGGTCATGAGCTTCAGCAGCACCGCCTGGCTCAGGCTCAGCGGCGTGGCTAGGCTCAGGCTCAGGCTCAGGCTCAGGCTCAGGCTCAGGCTCAGGCTCAGGCTCAGGCTCAGGCGGGCCAGAACATCAGCCCTTGCACCCAGGAGACGCCAGCATGGGAGATGGCTCTGCAAATCTTCCATGCTGTCTCCACAAGATTGGGCTGAGCCCAGACCATCCTGCCATCTACTCGGTACCCAGTAGAAATGAGACTCTAATGGTTAAAGATTATCCAATAGCTTTATATATTTGGTAATGCTCAAATATCAAGATACCCACACAATTGAAGTGTTAACCAATTAACTAACCTAGATATAAGTTGTTACCCAGGACTGTTCTCAGTACATGCATGGTCATCCATGGCTCCTAAACTCTACCACCTTCACTCCTCCTCTTCCTATTCCTCTTCCTCTCCTTACTCCTCCCACCTTAGCTCCTCCCAATTTGCAGGGAAAATATGCTAATATATCAGGGCTATAATATTTTGACTGAAATAAATAAATTAGTTTTAATTTGTAAAGGAAACTTCCTGTCAAAGACCAGCTTTGACACCACAGGGTAAACTGAGGCAGGCAGCAAGGTATAACATTGGCATCAGTGCTGAAAGCAGATGACTGGGGTCAGCACTAAAAGAGGCTGACAGGGGTTGTTTTGGGTATCGACCTATGGCAGACAGCAGTTAGAGAAAAAGGGAAAAATCAAACACACAATATACACACACAGAATTATTGAAGCAAAGGCAGACTCTAGCATTTTAGTCTTTCTCTTAACCCCCTTTAATACTCCTTAAGACCACGTTTTTCTACTTAGAAAGAAAATTACTTCATAGCCACAAGTTAAACAATCACCACAAAAACATATTCTTCAAAAATCATTACACAAGAGGAAATTACAACAGGATTATTGATTATGTATTCCTTTTCTAAACCTTATATCTAACTAAACAATTCTCAACCTGGGGCTCCTAAGTCCCGTTGAAGCAGATTCCCCTTTGCCTCGCTGGGATCCTTACTCTTCGGCCCCTGGTGCTCGCAGAGACTCCCCCAACCCATCGTGCCCCACCCTCACACTCCTCAACCCCAATCTCAACCCTTCCACCACTCCACCACTCCACCTCGACTCCCAGAACTCCCAGCTTTCTGGAACCAGTCAACTCTGCCTTTACAGTCTGTCCAAGGCCAGCTTGGACACCACAGGGTTAACTTGAGGAAGGCTGAGTGTGGAATTGGCTGGGGTCAGGAGGTGGGTGGGGGTGGTGCTGGTGATGATACCTACTCTATATTTTCCTCTGAGAAAATAAAGTTTCATTTATTTAAAGGGGGCATTCCCTGTGTCAAGTGGAGGGTAGATGAACCCTGGAAAAGGGAAAGAGGTAAAAGGGGAAGGGGAAATCACACACACACACACACACACACACACACACACACACACGCACACACAGTGTATAAGGCAAAAAACTCCAACAGCTTCACATATATAATATAAATACATATATTCACACAGACAGACAGACAGACATGTGGCATGGATGGAGCAAGTTCCAATAAGCAGGCTCAACTGTTATACCCATATCCACATATCCGCATTCCCGCATGGACACATATGGTGGATGGAGCAAAATCTAAGGAGCTGGCACCAAGAAGATAATTTTTCCTCTCAGCCTTTTTATACCACCTAAGAAGAAGTCTACCTCGTACCCACAACTCCCATATTCTCTAAAAGCCATCACCACAGAAACATATTCCTCTTAAACCAGATTAAAATCATTACACAGAAGGAAATCACACTGGGATTGTTGATTGCAAAGTTTTGTTTTGACACTCAAACCCTACCAACATTTCCCATCCTTCTCTCTCTCCACGAGTTGGACTTAACTCCAAAGCGGTCATTCTCTTGTCACTGATGAACAAAGTTTAAGCCACTGGAGCCTATGTTAGCAAGTTTTATTTATTTTTTGATTCTAGGCTTAGCTGATGACAATTTGTATTCAACAGGAGACAGATCACCATCTGTCGTGCGTCTTTTCTTTTTTGGAAGTCTTGTTGTTCAGGTAATCTGGCTATAATCACCCTATCCTCTATTCCGACACTCCTGGTAGAACGGTTGACTCCTCATTCCTAGCCGCGTGAGGGTCTTGGTGATGCACCCCTACTCACACCTATGGCCACAGGCCCAGATCCCAAGGTCCAGGAAGTCAGGCCGCACCTTGAGCGGATGTTCTCTTGGAACAGGAACTTGTCCCAGGCCTACTTTTCTGGCTCCTAGGGTGATGTGCTTGTAAGGCAGGAAAGCTGAGAGGACCCCTTCTCTCAACCACGCAGCTCTTGCTGCTGGTCTATGAGGAAGGGGCACGTTCTGTACTTGATCCCTACTTTAGACTTGCTGTCAATTACCCCTAACTTCCCCAAATTATTTAAATCCAACTAACATCCTAAAATGACTTAAATCAATTCAGGAATTCCATTAAATCATGAATTCATCTAAGCAGCATTATCTCCAGAATGTTCAACTTCATGTTGATCTACAGGAATGGGCTATCACTCATAAAGTATTCACCTCAGTCTACAGGCAGTGAGGTTCTCTTGGTATTCACTCATACCATGCCAAATAAATGAGGATTATGGCAATGACAAACATGAGTAGGCACATCAGTAGTAAGAAGCAATCCTGTGATGAAGTCTCTGGGGTCATGCCTTTCCAGAGCACACCCATTGTAGCTGAGCAAATGGTGGGCTATCTCCAGGGAGGTCACTTGCCCAATGTAGCTCTTCCTGTATGGCGTCCACCAACTTTTAACTCAGGAGCTGGAGAGATGACTCAGTGGTACAGTGCTTGGTATAAGTATGAATACCTGAGTTCAGATCCTCAGCCCCCATTTAAAAGCTGGCTTGGGGCATCCATTTGATGATGCTATAGTGAAGGGAGAGACAGGGAGTTCTTTGGGAAATGCTTACCATCTGGTCTAGCTTAAATAATGATCTCCAAGTTCAGTGAGAGGTCAATCTCAGAAAATAAAGTGAAAAGTGACTAAGGAAGTCAGGAAGCCACTTGACCTCAACAATCACATGACCACATACACTCAAGGACTCCTAAACATGTGTACAACACACACACACACACAGACACACATTCTGTACTAGAACTAAATATAATCTTATCAAGTGGAATACTCAAATTACATTATTTTGGTGAATCACAGGACTCAGGTGTCTGGAGGGAAGACAAGATCACTTGGACTTAGAAACTCTGTGTTCATAGAAACTTGCTGTCCCATTACCTTCTATGAAAGAGTGACAGTGGAGTGATACTGTATGTCTCATAGAAAGGTTATTCAGGATGAACTGAAATAGAACACCAAAAGACCCACTACAAAGGCAGGTGTTTCTTTCTTTTCTGACATGGAAATAGTCTTATTTGGGATGAGACTTGGGGAGCCTTTTTCAGGATCTAGGGTTTAATCCATAATTGCCGATTTTCTATGATCAGGAATATCCACTATTCATTTTTATTTCATTGGCATTCAAAAAGAATAGTCTGTTCTCTTTGTGTAGAGTTTAGATAAGAAAAAAAATATAATTTCTTAACTAAGATTCTCTATTAAAGCTGTGCATCAGAATAAGTATTGGTAGTTCCTGCATAGCAATGTGAATGGTATCTGATGGCAAGTGAATGATCTTCTCCTTGTCAGTCTTCATCTTCCTACAATGAGCAAACATCAAAGACCATGCCTTCATACTGACCTGGGCATCTTTCCTTTAAAAAAAAAAAAAAGGAAATGTAAGAGATTACACAAATCAAAACTGGTCTGAAATAGTATTTTGATTGTCATAATTTCAAATGCATTTTTATCATCTTGTAAGGTTAAAATGTACAATTTTGTTTCTATCTTATTTGAGAGTAATATGTGACTGACTGAATAGTCTACCTACGTTAATCTTCAACAATGACAGAAGTTCCCATCTACTAATGATAAGTAAGGGCCAGCCACCAGCAACCCCTGTCCATCATTATACAGATACTGTATACCACAGGCAGAGTAACACTAGCCCTTGATTAGCAATGTTGTCTACGCAGCATTCATTTGTGAGTGACACATCCTGATGGGATGAAGGGTTTGAGAATGATGGAATTTGCCCATAGTTGTTTCTATTTGCTTTCAAATCAATTTTGAACTGTGGGATTTTTTTTTTAAGAACAGTTTCATGATGCACCAAATGCTTCCTGTGTATCTGGCTTTTACCTCTCTTCTGCATCAGCAGTCCTGAAATTATGCCTTACATTTGGCCCAGGAGGACACCACAGAAATCAAATGACATCTGAAGTGTCACATTGAAGAAAATTAAAGTCATTAAATATCATATAATAAATAAATTTATGATTATCAAATATACTTAAATCATTTGGGAGACAGGACTTTGAGGACAGCTTCGTTGTCCTTTGATATGTCCAGTTAGTCTCTTCAATTATTAAATGATATACTTGAATTTCCATCTAAATCCAGTCATTTATGATTATATCTGTATGCATCTCAGGGTCCTTAATGTAAAACATTTTTTCTAGATTAGTTTTCTCATTCATTCAATGCATATTTATTGAGTACTGCCCACATTCCATATGAGCAAGTAAACAGAAAAAGCCCTTCATAGCCACTAAGCATAAACTCAGAGTGGATACCATGACAATAAAGTATAAAGCATATTAAAAGGAAATTTTAAATTACAGAAAAAAAGCACTAAGTATTCAGTTTGCAAAGATGACATTTAACTCTTAAAGGTCTTTTACACTGATATTCTTCTGTTGGGAAGAAGCATAGGGCATTCTAGAAGCAACAGAGAACTTGCAAACATAGAAAAAGAAAGCTGTAAACTAAAAAGAAGCTGAACAGATAGCACAAGGAGCACCCCTTCCCAGAAAGTGTTCTCTCAGTCTTCTGGCAGCGATCAGCCTACACCCCTGCCTCTCTGCAGCATTGTCGTCAAGTCACTAACACTGAGTCTCTACTCAAGTCAGTTTTCATAAGGTTGATCTGCCCTTAGCTCTGAAGGATAAATGACTGCTTACAATAATATTTATGCTTTTTAAAGAATGAATATTTAAGAAGAACATTGAAACTGGATATAAGTAACAAGGAGATTTATATGTAAGTCACTTTTCTCTGAAAATAAAGTCACACTTGTTCCCATGAATGAAGTTACCCTTTGGTATCAAAATGGAACATTTTAAAGGTGTACACTGAAAACACACAAAACATATATAGCAAAGATTATGTGAAGGAAAATGTATATGGGATATAGTAAAGAAACAGAACAGAAGACAATGAAGTTATGCTACAGTTGTTGAAAACCAGTTGGGCAGCAATTGTTTTGGCAAAGGAGCTGATGTGAAATTACTCCTCAGAAATGAACTTTGTTTACAGAGAGGGCACGACAGCCGTGAGAGCCATGATGGACCTTTTGGATGGGAGGGCATTACAGAGGAACAGTACATTATATCAGAGACAGCATGACAAGGCCTTACAGGTAGAATGAGGTATCCTTTCAAAACCTAAAGAAGTCCCCATTAGAAGAAGCATCTTAAAGTACAAGAGAAACAGCTGCCATGGACAAAATGATGGCTGTGGAAAGAAAAGGCCTAAAAAAGAGCCTTCAGAAAGATCTGAACAAAGAAAAGTATCTGACTTTTATGTCCTCTGAGGGGATGGCCAGAATTATAATACCATGTGATTAGCCTATATAACAAAGACTGTAGTGGAGCTATAATTACATAGCTGTTAGGCAATAGCATAGAAGAACATTTTAACTCTCTGTTCCAAAGGGAGAGAAGGAGAGAGGGAGACATACACCACACACACACACACACACACACACACGACACCGCGGGGGGTGCGCACACAGGGGGGGGGTAAGAGAGGGAGAGAGACAGACAGCACAGACAGACAGAGACATATAGACATATAGACATACAGACAGAAGACAGAAAGACAGAGACAGTGATACATTGGGAAATGCCTTGATTTCTTTGGACTGTGAGTTCTGGTTGCTTAGAGAAGGGCTATCCCAGGGTCTAATAGGCATCTGACTCCTACAGTGGGAAGGAGAAATGAAACAACAAACAAACAAATAAACAATCAAAAAAGAGGAACATCCAGTCTTCAATTGTTAAGATAAAAATGTCCTATCATACTAATTTGGGAAAACAAATTCAGTTTATGTAGAAAATGAATTCCTGACTTTTACTATTTTATCATGCATTGAGGAGGGCTAATTTGAGTTTTGCAACAATAAAATAACTCTACTCCACTCTTAATGGAGTGATCATCTGGCCAGAAATATTTAAAAATCAAACAAACTTGAAATTTTCTTGAAGTAGTTGTTCCATCCTCCCAATACCTAAGTGGAATAGCTAATACTTGGGATCTTTAAGATTAAAACCCAAACTCAATTCTTCACAGAGTTAGAAAGAGAAATTCTCAAATTCATTTGGAATAACAAAAAACCCAGGATAACAAAAACTATTCTCAACAATAAAAGAACTTCTGGAGGAATCACCATCCCTGACTTCAAGCTATACGACAGAGCAATAGCAATGAAAATTGCATGGTATTAGTACAGAGATAGGCAAGGGGATCAATGGAATAGAATTGAAGACCCAGAAATGAACCCACACACCTATGGTCACTTGGTCTTTGATAAAAGAGCTAAAAATGTCCAGTGGAAAAAGGACAGCAATTTCAACAAATGGTGCTGGTTCAACTGGAGGTCAGCATGTAGAAGAATGCAAATTGATTTTGTATCTTATCTCCTTGTACAAAGCTCAAGTCCAAGTGGATCAAGGACCTCCACATAAAACCAGATACACTGAAACTAATAGAAGAGAAGTTGGGGAAGAACCTTGAATACTTGGGCATAGGGGAAATGTTCCTGAACAGAACACCAATGGCTTATGCTCGAGATCAAGAATTGACAAATGGGACCTCATAAAATTGAAAAGTTTCTGTAAGGCAAAGGACACTGTCAATAGACTGGCAATGATGAAAAAATCTTTACCAATCCTACATCCGATAGAGGGCTAATATCCAATATATACAAAGAACTCAAGAAATTTAGACTCCAGACAACCAAATAACCCTATTAAAAATGGGGTACAGAGCTAAACAAAGAATTCTCAACTGAGGAAACATGAATGGCCAAGAAGCACCTAAAGAAATGTTCAGCATCCTTAGTCATCAGGGAAATGCAAATCAAAACAACCCTGAGATTCCACTCACACCAGTCAGGATGACTAAGATCAAAAACTCAGGTTATAGTAGATTCTAGTGAGGGTGTGGAGAAAGAGGAACACTCCTCCATTGTTGGTAGGATTGCAAGATGGTGCAACCACTCTGGAAATCAGTCTGGCAGTTCCTCAGAATAATTGAACATAACATTACCTGAGAACCCAGCTATACCACTCCTGGGCATATACCCAGAAGATGCTCCAACATATAACAAGGATATATGCTCCACTATGTTCATAGCAGCCTTATTTATAATAACCAGAAGCTGGAAAGAACCCAGATGTCCTTCAACAGAGGAATGGATACAAAAAATGTGGTACATTTACACAATGGAGTTTACTCTGCTATTAAAAATAATGAATTTCGGGTGGTGGTGGTGCACGCCTTTAATCCCAGCACTTGGGAAGCAGAGGCAGGGGATTTCTAAGTTCGAGGCCATTCTGGTCTACAGAGTGAGTTCCAGGACAGCCAGGGCTATACAGAGAAACCCTGTCTCGAAAAAAAAAAAAAAAAAAAATGAATTTGAGAAATTCTTATGTAAACAGATGGAACTAGAAAATATCATCCTGAGTGTGGTAACCCAATCACAAAAGAACACACATGGTATTCACTCACTGATAATTGGATATTAGCCCAGAAGCTTGCAATACCCAAGATTCAACTCACAGACCACATGAAGCTCATGAAGAAGACCAAGTGTGGTGTTTTGTTCCTTCTTAGAATGAGTAACAAAATACTCAAGGAGCAAATAGGGGGACAAAGTGTGGGACAGAAACTGAAGAAGGGGCTGTCTGGAGACCATTTCACCTGGGTATCCATCCCATGTGCAGTCACCAAAGGTAGACACCGATGTGGATGTCAGGAAGTTCATGCTTACAAGAGCCTGATATAGCAGTCTCCTTAGAGGTCTGCCAGAGTCTAACATTTTCAGAGGCGATGCTCACTGCTAACCATTGATCTGATCAGAGGTTCCCAATGGAGGAGTTAGAGAGAAGGAGCTGAAGGAGCTGAAAGTGTTTGCGCCCCCATGAGGAGAGCAACAATACCAACCAACCAGAGCTCCAGGGTCTAAACCACCAGCCTGGGAACAATAGGGAGGGACCCATGGCTCCATCTGTATTATATGTAGGGGAGGATGGCCTATTTGGGCATAGGTGGGAGAGGAGATCCTTGGTCCCATCAAGGCTGGACGACGAATGTGGGGGAATTCGAGGGTGGGGAGGTGGGAGTGGGGGATGGGGCACATCCTTATGGAAGCAGGAGGAGGGGGATGGGATGGGGGTTCCTGGGTTGAGGGGGGGATGGGGTAAGGGGATAATATCTGAAATGTAAATAAAATATCCAATTAAAAAAAAAAGAATAGGACAGCCTTTTAAGGAAAAAATGGTCACATCTCCAAAGCCACATGTATGAATATTCAAAAAAAGTGGTTGAACTAGAACATAGCTAGATTTTTAAATATAGGTCATTTTAAAATAGTTTTAGCAGTGTGCCAGTAGCTACAAACAGGGTTATCTTCTGCATTCAAGAAACTAATTCATTCTTAAAGAAAGAGGAGATGGACAAGGATTCCTCAAGCTTCCCACCTAAATGCTGATCACCCAAATAATCCACACCCCCACCTCCCTCTTTTAACTCCCAACATCAGTCTGGTATAATAGCAACCCTACAATGCTCTTTATTGAACTGCTACAATTAAAATATTTGTATTCTGCACATGCAAGCAAGGAGGAAAATCTCACTTCAATTATAGCAGTTAAGAAGTCTGAAGTAATTTTCCCAGCTAGTGTTTGGCCATTCCATTGAGATTGAAGGAATCTGGTACAATAATAGTTCTTATTAATTCACCCTCTCTCCTCATTTTAAAAGAATATTATAACTCCTTTGTGATGCAAATTGTTTGGGCAATGTGATGGTGCAGCGCCTTGTGACTAAAAAGTCACAGGCTCGAAGGACAAAGTCTTGGAGAACAATGGGTAACATTTACTGCCTGGCACTTCTGAAATGTTCTCCTCAAGATCATTTTTATTTCTGAGTCACTTGGCCTTTTTTTTTTTTTTGGTTTTCCCAAAAGGGATTTAAGTTAATTACTTTTTAAATGTGACTTTGTCATTACAGTTCCCCCCAATTTTCCAAGGAATGTGCAGACAACACATCATCCTAGTTCCTCCATTTTCCTAGGTAAATGTGGGCGCCACACAGAAAAACTCCAGCAGAAGGAAAATGAAACAATACATAAAATTTACATTAGTTACATCCCATTAACTCGTCATCTAGACGGCTTTTATTATATGATTTTTATCATTCATGAAATTGTTTTGATGTCTTTTCTGGTCTTTCCTGACAACAGTTCTAAACCTTGCTAAATATTTATTCCATCAAAATGGTTCAAATAAGTTCTTCTCTTGTCTTCCCCTCCCTCTTTCCTTCGTTCCCTCTCTTCCCCACACCCTCCCACCCCTTCTCCATTCCTCTTTCATCCTTCGTCCCTTTCTCTCTCCAAAACAATTCAATCAACTTAATATATTATTTCTTTCTGACTACTTTCTCTTTGCAAACCACATTAAACAGCACATCATTTAATTCATGAAAGTATTTGACTTTCCCTTTAAAACTTTCGTGATATATACCTATTGACTGTGAAACCAAATAGACCTATATGTAAACCATTTCAGTGAGGGGCAGCAAGATGCCTCAGTGGATCCAGGGACTTAATGCTAAATCTAAAGTCTTGAGTTTGATCTTGGGGACTCATATGGTAGTATTAAAGAACCAATTCTCCTAACTTGTCATCTGACCTTCACAAATATGTTCTTGTACAAGCAGGTACATACAAAATTACAATTTTTAAATTGTTTTAAGTTCAATTTAATTAAGTATAGTACTTTTACATGTCACCAGGATACTAATGACTGTGTAAAATACACGGAGTCACTCATTTTCCAGCAGGAGGTGTTCAAATGTACTGCCAGATCAAGATTGCAAGACAGAAATATTTGCATGAGAAAAAATAGTCTATTTAATGATACGAGATAACATCAAAGCAAAGTGGTTATAGCATTTTTGACACAATGGACTGTACTTTTAAACTGTGAACCAAAGAAGACCATCTCTCCCTTATGTTCCATATTTCAGAGCATTTTCTCATAGTAAAGGGAAAATTAATTAAGACAGAGAGGTAAAGTTTTCTGTATCACTAAATGTAGGAAACCAGGACATAGTTTTTCTACCTGATACAATGTAACATGATACAAATGACAATGTTTACAGAGAATTATTAACTCCCAGCTATTAAAAAAAAATAGAAGAGAGGTGAAATAGTTAAATGGAACAACTGAGAAATAAACAGAGAAAACAAGAATAAAGGACATTTTCTAAGTTAATTCCAAGTTTCTCCTAAGTTAATCATATCAGATGAAAGACAGACACGAGAATAATATTAAAGAACAACAACAACAAACTCTTGGAGGCTAAACAGATACAGTATTGGGTAATTTTTATTATTTTCATTGATTATTTTATTTATTTATATTTCAAATGGTATTTCCCTTTCTGGTCTCCTCAGCAAACCCCTCATCTCATCCATCTCCCCTTTGCCTCTAAGAGGGTGATTCCCCACCCACCTACCCACTCCTGCCTCATTGCTCTAGCATCCCCTTTCCTTGGGGCATCAAGCCTCTACAGGACCAAGTGCCTCCCCTCCTGTTGATAGACAATCTTCTGTTACATATGTAGCTGGATCCATGGACTCATCTACAATATTCTTTAGTTCGTGATTTAGTCTCTGGGAGCTCTGAGGGATCCGGTTAGTTAATATTGTTGTTCTTCCTATGGGTTGCAATCTCCTTCAGCTCCTTCAGTCCTTCCCCTAACTCTTCCATTGGGGTCCCCAGCTCAGTCTCATGGCTGAATCTATATTACACAGGTCCTGGTAGAGCCTCTCAGAGCTCCTGTTAGCAAGTACTCACTGGCATCAACAGTAGTGTATGGGTTTGATGTCTGCAAGTGGGTTGGATCCCAAGGTAGGGTGGTCTCTGGATGGCCTTTCCTTCAGTCTCTGCTCTATTTTTTGTGCCTGCATTTCCTTTAGACAGGAGCAATACTGGTTAAAATTTTGAGATGCATGGAATATATTTTTTATATCTCTTGTATTCAGTTTGCAACTACTTCATTGAGAATTTTGTATGTAATTCATGGGGATACTGGACTATAATTTATATATTTATGTTGGGTTTACACTTGATGTCACTATTTCAATATTATTTGCTTTGTGAAGGAGCTTATTGTGGTTCTGAATTTTTTTAAACATAACTCAAAAAGTATTGCTTGTTTGAAGGCTCTATAGAATTCTTGTATAAGTATATCTGACCCTTGGTATTTTGCTTGTTTGTTTCTTTTCATTTTATTCTGTTTGAATGCTTTTTAATTTTTTTTTGATTTGCTGAAAATAAAAATTAAAAAAAAAAAAATTTTTGAGATGGGTGGGTGACCCTATCCGTCAACTAGGGGTCATGCCTATCTCCTGGAGGTAGCCTCTACATGTTTTATCTTCCCTTTGTTCCCTTTTCTTCCCTTTGACATTTTGGCTAATGTCATCCCTGTCGGGTCCTGGGAACCTCTTGCTTCCCTGGCATCTGGGATTTTCTAGTGGTTCCCCACCACACCATGTTCCCCATCCTTCACTGTTACATATATCTTCATTTTCCTGACCTTCTGGACTTCTCTCCCATCTCTTCCCATACCTGGTCCTTTCCCCTAGTCTTTTTCTCTCCTTTTCTCTCTCTCCCCTCCCTCTTCCTCCTGTGATTATTTTGTCCCTCTTACTAAGTAGGAGTGAAGCATCCATACTTTGAGTCTTCCTTCTTGTTAAGCTTCATATGATCTGTGAGCAGTATTGGGTTCTTAATGTGAACACATGAACTATAAAAATATTTATGAGATAATTAGAAAAGTTCACTATGAACTAGACTTGCTACATAGCCATTGTTGCTAATACATAGGTGATTGGCTATTGCTATGATGTTGGGGAAAATCTCTGTGTTTTCAGTGGATCTCAGGGTACACATTGCTGTAATTCACCTTTTAAAAATTAGCACAAAAGAAAATCAAGCAACTTTACTAAAATCTTAGAAATTGTTGAACCTAAGTGAGGTATTTTTGAGGAATCCATCATCCTAACTCTCTCACTTCATGTAGTTGGTAGCTATAGGATTTCTTTTCACTTAACGTTTGTTTTTTAAACTCCTTATTCCCATGAAACCTTCTTCTCTGAAAGTACTGCTGTATCTCAATGAGAAGGAATAGTACTACTGTGTGGTAACTGTATGCTGAGATGAGCTGGTTTCCAAGTCCCATTAAATTTTGTCCTAGGATGTTGCATGGATTCAAATAGTCTTGGTAGATAGAATTTGTCTATTTCCTTCAGGCTCTGTAACTAGGAGTCTATATTAAAAGATAAGGCTCCTTACTTTTTGACATTTCCATTAATGGAGAGCCTTTGATCATGAACATGTTGTTTAGCTAATATCATTTGTATATAATTTTACCCTATCCTGGTTTTACAGCTAATCATGTACTAGCAAGAAAGCAGGAGCAATAACTGATCACGTTTGCTTTGCTTTAGAGAGAGGCACAGTGATTAGCATTAGAGACTGCTTTAATGGATCCAAAGTGATAGATGCCAGGCACAGTCAGGACTCCTGCCTATGCTTCTTGGGTTTGCTTGGAGCAGGATATCTAAGGTGCAAAGACAGCAGTATTTGGAAGCAGGCAAAGCCACTGTCAGAGACTCATTTGCATTTTCTGT
Source organism: Mastomys natalensis (assembly GCA_021653895.1). Taxonomy (NCBI): domain Eukaryota; kingdom Metazoa; phylum Chordata; class Mammalia; order Rodentia; family Muridae; genus Mastomys; species Mastomys natalensis. The sequence goes on along the minus strand of JAJTUV010000961.1, from coordinate 377,428 downwards.
GAAAGATGCAATACTGTTTTTATCATTGCCCTTTCCTGCTTAAGTCTTAGCAATGCTAATTCTAAGGCATGTGTACAATTTTCCCAGTGTTTAATTTTAATCCCTCTCCTTTATTAAGTTTCATTTTCCAACTTTTTTTTTAAAAAAAAAGCAATTAACAAAATGGCTTAAAGGCTAAATGAGAGCAAATCTTATATCCTTAAGAGACTCCTCGTTTTCTTATTTATGGTTATAATTTTTGTGCTCAGAGAAAGCAAAGGAAGAGAAGATGGCTTGATAATAAAATAACACGGTTCAAATCAGAGTCCATACATGTGATATCAAGAGGATTGGTTCTAGAGACATTGAATTCAATGTCCCCATGTCTATCATTATGTTTCACTTGGTTCTAGGATGCAGTTTTGTTTGCAGGTAATCTAACTTTGGGAAAAAGTTTTTTCGTGTCTTGAAGTCTCATAGGGAATTCTAATCATCGAGGGGAAGCAAGGAAGGGACAAACCTCATTAGTGGTACAATGTGGAAACACATGAAGGGTCTCATATAAATGGGACTCCTCAAACTCTGCAGTAAACTGAACAGCATTGAAGAAAATGCAATGCCATGTTCAAAATGCAAGCCCTGTGCGTGTGTGTGTCCTCCCAATGTTATTCTTCCCACCAGGCCCCATTAACGCCATCAAGTCTACCTCATTGTGACCTACCTTTCCTGGCTTCTTCTTAATAATGAATTCTGTATTCACATCTTCATCCCCATTGCCTTTCATGTAGATTTTAGTTACATTGTTGCTTTGGGCCTTCACAGGTATTTATGTATGATATTTATGCCAACTGTAAGCATGTAGCTAGACACGTCTTGGCCTAGAGAATTCTCTAGGAGCCTTTCCTAGGCTATCTCTACCTTGCAATCAGATAAAATGACTGATCTGATTAGGCTGGTTTTACCCATTTGAGAATTTCATAACAATACAGAAAATATTTCTAAAGATTGGCTTTGTGCTCTATAAACATTTCTGACCATTGTTCTTGTTCTTACGTTCCACAATGTCTTGTTTGATTTTTAAAACTAAAACTGCTATGAACAGTTTTTCACATCCTTTCTGTGGATCAACATTTTTTCTAACCTCTCACCCAGGAGTGGCATTACCAGGTCATATGGTTACATTTTAACTAAAGTTTAATTTTTGTTGACGAGTTTCAGTTTTATTCACTCTAGTGGATGTGTAGCAGCATTTGTTTCAATTTGCATTGCCAGGATGATTAACTTTTAGAATTTTTGATGACTGTTACCAGTCTTTTTTTTTTTTTTGAATGTCTGTTGAAGTCACTTGTCCTTTCAAAACTTAGTTGCTGATTTATATACGAACTTAACCCAAATCTTGCATTCAAATCTTAGATCTAGCACATTCCTTCAAAGTAACATGGCTATAGAAAATTTTAAATCAAAGTCTTTGATACATACATGTATTTGAATGGCAAGTGGTGATGTGTCTGTAATGTCTTAGTGCTATATTTTAAGTGAGAGAAGTATTAAATCCTATTAAATCTAATTAGACTTTTTGGGGGGCATTAGTCTTTTAATAATAGTATCTGAAGAAAAATATTTTCTACCTACTAATAACACAAAGATATCATCCCTTGCTTTCTTTCATTTTTTTATAACTTCCAACTTTTGTATTACTTACTAAATGATATTAAATTAATATGTAAATATGGTGTGAGTTTGAACAAACATTCATTTTCTTTGAGGAAAATAAACTAAGAAATATTGAGACTGAGAAAGGAGGAAAAGTTAGACATGTGTTATATAAAACCAGAAAGGAGTATTTCAAAATACAGAAAACCGCCAGCTGATCCAGCTGAAGACAGAGAACTGTGTATCGGCCATTACTAGAGACCAATGTCTCTACCAGAGACCCATGTCTTTTATGGTGTGTGATTCCTAGATGGTTATTGATACAAAAGACTAGATTATGATGGATAAGGAATACATTCTCTGAAACATAAACTCTTTTCCCTACAGTACACGTGTGCAGTTCACATGTGCACAAACATGTATATACACACATATCCCACACACATACATATCCTATATACAAATATGCACATACCCCCCACACAAACACACACACGTACACACATGCATGCATGCTTGCATACACAGAGAGAGAGAGAGACAGAAACAGGATGAGAAATAAACAGAAAAAATATCTTTTTAAGAGTTTTATAACTATAAGAACACAGGAGTATTGGCTGTGTCTGACCAAAAGGACTTATCTATATGTCCATTTAGCAGATATATAATTCTTATAAGAAATGTGACTTTTGAATGAGGGGCTCACAATCTCAATGATAAAAATCCTTTGAATAAACTCTGACTCTACTTTATACTGAACCCTACCTTGTTCCCAGTGAAACGTTTAATTTGACTACTAAATATATTTTTGCTGAGTTGTGCTGTAAATTTAGCCAGCCTACTAAATGATTTTGCACTGACCATTGCTATGACAGTGCCTATTGCTTCTTTATCAACCCTACTTCTCAGCTTTATTTATTACCTGTTCATGACTGATGAATACCGCTACAAGAAACCTGATGATTTATACTCCTTCACCAACAGGAAACTAAATGCTTCAAAGTTCAAATTTGATGATTAGCAATAGAATATATACGTGTGTGTGTGTGTGTGTGTGTGTGTGTGTGTGTGTGTGTGACTATCAAATCTATGGTTATCAATAGGTGATTATATAATATATGTAATCTGAAAATTATGCCATGTATACATATACATGTTCATGTACATAGACATAGATATAGACATAGACATATGTAAATTGTACCTCTTTTCCCCTGCAGTTCATTCATTTCATTTTGCTTCTCTTGCGATCCTAGGTTCTTTGCCTCTGTGATGGAGGCTTCAGCTCTATAGTCACAGTGGCAGGAAACCCAGTCATTGCCAACAGGCACCCCATTGCTGAAAGCTATTAATGCCAATGTTGTTAATGACTGAGCCAGTTGAGTGTGCTGATTTAAGAGGGAAGCTTACTCCTCCATGCTCCCTGGGGCCTTGTTCTTAAATGAGATGCCTGAGCTGTTTACTCCTATGGAATAAAGGGTATTAACCACTAACCACCACACTTCATATATCAGCACATTGAACTAAAGTAATGGAGTGCTTAAACACACATCCCCAAACCTTCAGTTAGGAAACCCCCATGCCTCAAAGAAATCCAACACCCCCGATTTTTGCCTAAAAGAACTGGTTAACAATACTATTTATTCTGATTATAAATATTATTTTCTTCCGATGACTAGAGCATGAGTGAAGTACAGTTAAATTTCTTTCAGGAACTAAACACATTAGAAGTAACCTGAAAAATCAATACCAATTACTCGCAAGCAAGGGCAGAAAAATCATTGAGACTATCGAGTGTGCACGTAGCCGAATGGCTTAAAACAAAGAAAATACTGGTGTAACCAAAAATCATAAAACAGGGAGAAGTAGGAAAGTTTTCTTCCACTTATTTCAATAGTTGTGTATTAATCTGTAAAATCCAACAATTGTTATACTTAAAAAGAAAATGAAAGCGTTCAATAAAAGAAAGATATTTCACCAATTCCCTGGCAGAGAGAGGCTTGCCTGGTTGTCCCTGAAGATGAAGGTATTCAGGAGGTGTATGGGGATGGCTTATCTACATAAACCAGCAAGCCTTTCATTCAGTACCCAGAGAGTCTGTGTGCCAACCCTGTACGTTTCATGTCTCAAGATTTCATTTAGCAAAATTCACTTTGAGGAGCTTGCTAAATCCTTTGGTGGTTTTACTGTGTCGTCTTTCTTTTATTGCATATACTGAAATGATTCCTTTCAAAGTTCTAGCATTTTTAAGCTTCTATTTCAGATTAAACTGTCACAGAAAGTAAAATTCCTTCCTTTATCATTATCTTCCAGTAGAAAAGATGGGTGCATCACTGTATGATAGGGACTTATATACCCAATTCTTTGGCTCAGCTGTAATGTAGAAAACCTCTAAACATCTTCTGAGCTTTGATAACACATTCAAGCCCATGATGGGTGTCTTCCATTTGTGGTTGAGGGTAGAAGGATTCAAAACACTCAAATTTTCTCCTTTTTTCAGCCCCACTTGTCAGTCATATAAGACAATATGGACTCTGTAGTCACTATTAATTCTTATGTAAGAAGGAAAAAAATTATGTGTGTATGCCACCAATGGGAACCCACAGAAAGTTTCTTTGGATCTCCTTTACACGACTGCTTGATGACTTTGTGCTTTCAGTCAGAATGATCTTTCCTTGCTTTAAAAAGATTTTAGAATAATATATATGTCTATATTATATTTATTTGTGTATATATGATATATGAAACAACACACACCACACACAATCCTCTCAATATGGGCCTAAGACTTCCCCATCCACAGACTTTTGACTTGCTTTATAGTACCAGACAGAATTCCCTTTTATTGAATGAACATCAACTCCAATCAGAAAATGCTTGGTTGGATAACATCCTTGTCTGGATAGTGACAGTTATAGATATTGTCCTATTCAGATGGAGGGGTGGAGATAGTTCCTGTGCTGAACTCCACTCTAACAAAGAGAAGAAACACCTCAACCTTACTACATCCTAGTCCTTTCTAAACATTGCAAACACTCCCAACTGATAGAGAAAAAGTGTCATAAATATATTTGGAAGAGTTGTCATACAATCTTATATCAATAAAAGCTCCTTCTCACTTCCTTTTTTCTTTCTCTTTAAATTTGGGGATTCATATTAATAGAAAGCACAAGAGATAAATGAACATAATAATTTATGTAACTAATATTTATCTGGTTTTAGTTTTTCAAAAGAAGTAAATTACAGGCATTAGATATTTTTACTTTTGAAACAAACATAATTCTTGCCTCAATTTCATATGTCCTATTGTTAAATGAAACTTGAAAAAGGAACCAGTATTTGTATCTTTCTCCATGAATTTATGCAGTTATAGGTCCTTCAGCAGGGTTCCAATGACTATTCTCAGTAGTGTTGGGTTGGTTGTTAATGGAATATTGACCCAATTGTTTATTGAGACAAGTCCTTCCATGCTAGTGAGAAGTGACTTGTTTGATATTGTAATTGCATCCAACACTTTAATTCATGACATAATGTAGTTGAATAAAGCTTAAGAAAGTTTAAAATAAGTCTGTAAATATAGTAATTCAGTATTTCAAAAATGTGTTTTGTGTGGAGAAACTGAAATTATCATTAACTAGAAAAACTATACTATATTAATACAATGCTTTAATTTATCTTAAAATTTAAAAGGAATGTTATAGAAAGCTAGAACATTTTAGAGAGACATAAGAAGTGATTGAAAATGCACATTAAGTGCAGACACATGCATGATGTGCTCTATACCTTGCTCATAAACCATCACTGTATGGAAAATATACAGATCAGAAGAAAATTAGATACTCAACTACTAGTGGGAGTAGGGAGTATCCTGAGAACATGACCAATGACATTTTCTAGAATGATTATACTGAGGAGAGTTCTGAAGGTGGTACAGGGGGAGTTGGGGACTGGAGAGATGGGTCAGTAGTGAAGAACACTTGCTGTTCTTTCAGATAACTTAACATTCACATAGCCCAGCTCACAACCACCTATAACTCCAGCCCCAGGGGATTTGATGCCCTTTTCTGGCCTGCTGAAGTACTTGCACATATCTGAGATAAACTCATTACACAGACATACATGTATACACTTTAAAATGTTTTGGGGGAGCCTTGTAATGGCCATTTTGACATCCACTGCGTTCTCCAGAAGAGGAATAGAATGACATAGAATGAGAGCCTGAGACCAACAAAGTTTTATTGACCTCAATGAGTTTCACAATAGTCCAGAAACATGAAGATTTAGAGAAATACGTACAACAAGAAAACGAAGAAGTATCTTGATAGAAATATAACAGAATTAATTCAATTTTTTTCTTGATTCTAAAACAGTCATTATGAAGTTCTATCTAATTCTATGGTGATTTAAACTTTGTAATTCCATAGTCCCATCTTCTTCCAGAACTAAGAGATGATAATTCTGATTCTTTAGTAAGAACAATCCCAGACTTTCACGTCCTAGATGATATTATTTGGACTTAGACATTCCCTGAAGCTTAGTTGATTGCAATCATTGTTTCCACTTAAAGTTTAATGTAGGCCAGAAAAGTTAAAACTAAAAATGCATAACAGGTGATATGTACATGATCCATAGACACAGCAGGTTCTAACTTGATGACTTTTTAACCATTTGGTGTCCCTTTTCTAAGGTTTAATCAGAGATCCCACTGAGACTTCAAACAATACCCCTTGGTAATGTTAATCAATAGATATAAACTTTTGAATCAAGGAGGAGGAGGAGAAACAAGAACAGAAAGAGAAACAGGATAAAGAGTTGGAGAGAGAGAGGGGTGGGAAAGAGGGAAGGAAGGGATAGGGAAGGAGAGAGGGAGCAAAAGAGTAAGAGAGGTAGAGAAGGAAAAAAGAGCACTTTTTTCTGACTCTTATGGTTTTAATGTGAGCTGTACTTTCAGGACATGTGACCTATACAAGAGGATGGGAAATGGCTTAGATCACCATTAAGTGAGGAAGGAAAATTGAAAGAGACTAAAGAAGTGAGTGAAAGAAGAATGACTGGGTGAATGTATTGCACTTTCTTTAGATATGGAAGTTTGTTTCCTTATAACAGCACTAAGTGTATGTTGTGATTTAGATGTGCAGTTAAATGTGAAATGTTCCCTGAAGCTTTTATGTTGAACAATTAGTCCCCAGATGGTGGTGCTGCTTAGAAAATCTGTGGGTCACTGCAGGAGGTAGACCACCATGGGCCGGCCTTGAGGCTTCATAGAACTTCCCTACTTCACAATCTCTCCTGCTTCTTGGCTGCAGATAGAGTATAACCACCATCATAATCAACTGTATCCTTTAGAACTGTAAGTCAGGATAAACACTTCTCTATTTAAGTTGCTGCTTCTTGGATATTTTGCTCACAGCGGTGAGAAAAATAACTGAAAAAAGTGTACAAATTCATTCTATGGCTTTAATCTACTTCTTATAGAATTGCACTCACTGCAGACCTAGATTATTAAAGCCAAAAATTAATACTGGTTTTACAGAGGGCAAAAAATAATAATAACCAATGTTAAATAAAAGCTACCTTGTTTCTGGCTGGGTAGGGCTTGGTAACTTCATTTAAAATTATTTTAATTCTCTCATCAATAAAATAGGAACTGCCATTTAAATGATGGGACATCATACAATAAATGGTATCTTAATGTAATAAAATACATGTGGATGTTAGAGCAAACTGCATCTTACAACATCTGTCAGGTAATAAGCAACTGGAAACAATTTGGGGCGATGCTTGCTGCTGCTGTGGCTCTGGGCTACACCACAAAGAAAGGCTGCCCTCTCCTCACAAATGGACCAGTTCCTATGAATACCATCCAGAGCATATGCTGTGAAAATATAATTAAAATGTTAAATGTCCCAGCCTCTCTAGTCATCCAAACTGTCGTTTTAATGTAAATTATAATTTTTAATGTAAAATTATAATTTTAATGTAAAAATAGTAAGTGTATCCAACAAAATGAAAGGAATCATCATTGGGGCACTTGTGGCTCTGAGCTCTGCCTCGTATGTGCTGAGCACAGGACTCGGCACAGGGTTTTACTGACATATGACTTCAGTATGATATAATTCACACACTATCATCACCATATGGCATGTTCCCAGTTCTCTTGAAATAATTTGCCAAGGCTTTAGTGTGTCCAAATGACCGACATCTTTATGCTGAATATTTCTCAAGGTTTCTTCAGGACATCAGAACATGATGGAGTATTTTTTTTTCAGATGGCTCTTTACCAACTGGTTATGAAATTGGATCAGCTGGAGGCAAGAACAGATGGGGTTGAGCAGCAGATGGAGGTCCTATGTGGGAGATGCAAACTCACTCTGGCAAAATCAATCATGCCACAGAAGCGAGTTTCAGTTTGGTTAAAGAAAATGAGCTGAAGTAGACAATTGAATTACTGGGTCATAAATAAGGGCTCACACTTTAGAAGTGCTCCTGATTGGGTGTCAATAAGACAGATGAGCTAACGATGCAGAATTAGAACTCTTAAAATGTCATCTGTGTCAGTATTAATTGTAGTTCTCTTTATTTAGTGCATACTCTGTGCCAGCCACCTCGTATACATATCTCTTTCCATCCTCATGAACTCCCTGTGAGACAGATCATTGTCCCATGTTACAAATGGTGAAACCAAAAGTGTTAATTAAGGAAATTGATCAAAGTCTTGGGACTCTAGGGAAGAGACTTAGAAACAGGGATGCAACTGTATCACTAGACAAGACTACAGGCAACATGACCACACTATGACCTTCCAAGGCTAAACAAGTAAGGAGTAAACGGTTGGTTTATTAATTCTCGGGAGCTTCACACAGTTATAATTAAAAGCAACCTATGATGGTTGTAGCGCACTCTAGAACACCTGTCTCAATGCTTATGGGACAAGCAGAGATGCTGGGAAAGTCTTGGCATTATTCTCAGTGAAATAGAGGGTCATCAAACCACATACAGGGCTATAATGAATCACACAGAATACCTGTAGACATCTCACATCTGCTCCATGCCCCTATAAACTCTCACATTATCCTGAAGTCATGTCAATCCAGAAACAGGTCTTCATAGCAACCTCAGGGTGCTACGTACTAATTCTAGTCCAGATTCATTTCCTCAATCCCATACTTAGACAAACACATGGATTTAAGATTATGGAAGACCTGAAGCACCACCATTTTTGTCTGTTCAGACTGCTTTAACAAAAGAACATAAACTAAGTGGTTTAAAGGTAGTAGAATTATGTTTCCCAAGTTCTAGAAGCTAAGAAGCAGGGAATCAAGGTTTTGGCAGATTCCCTAGTAAGGAACAGTTTTCTGTTTTATAGATTTGCACACCTACTACTTATATCTTCACATAGCAAAGAAGACTCCAAGGTCTCTTTCAAAAGCTCATTAGCACCCTAGTAATCTCCCAAAATTCCCACCTCATAATACATATGAAATCGGTAGTGACACAAACATCCTGTCAGTGTACCCACCTTCAGAACTGTGAACAAGGTGTAAAGGAGCAATCATTCCAACCCAGTGTCCCTGTTCTAACCTCAGAGTGAGCATGAAACAGGAGTCAATCTTAACTGATAGCCTACTATTTGCTAGCCCTGGACAGACTCTGTAATGGTTGGAAGAAAGGAAAGTAAGTTTAAGCAACAGATGGAAACACATCTGCCAGGCGCCACGCTCTTTCTATGTTATTTCCTTTCCTACCACATTATCTCATATTAGCAAGTTCCTGTTGGCTGCTAGGCTGTGTTTTCTGCTCAGCCAAATGTTCAGAGAACAGGTACCAGTTATTGAAAAAGCTTATTTTAACAAACAAAACACAGGAGAAATGGTGAGCATATTCCCTTAAGTAAATTACTGTCTGTGCTTATTTCCCCAAAGCTGAAAAGTATTTTTTACTAATTTTATTACCAAAACCTGGCCCCTCAAACATAAATAACACAGGAATCTTCAAGTCCTCAGGCAGGTAGAATTCCCCCTAAGCAAGTGAGTATGTCATTTCTCTAGACTTAACTCTACCTCTGATATGAAGACAGGAAGTGCTTGCTGAGAGCAAGGATAGATCAAACGATGTGTGTTGTGCATTAAATTAACCCTTACAAATCAACAACAAACTGAATACTTCAATCTAACATTATAAAATCATGAGATATAAGTTTCAGTTTAAGGAAATATCTATACTGGAATACTAAAGACATTATAAATGCCAAAGCTATGTTTTAAAATACATATAGTCCTGGACTGGGTATATAGTTATGTTCTATAGTTCTATATAGCATATACTACCTACATAAATCCTACCAAAGTACTAATTTATAGACTTTAATGAATTCATCCTGTACTTTTATCACATCATAATAATTCTGAAGTTAGGATACTTCTTACTATTATTGACATCTTAGAGCCACTTTCATCTCCAAGGCAGCCGTGATGGTGATGCCCTTGTGTACATTTGACAATCACTCCCTGTATACAGCATGCCAGCATCGGCAAAAAAAGAAAAAAAAAATCACAGGGATGATAATAGACTAATCTTATTTTGCTTAGGAAGAAGTTATTTTAAAATAAGGCAGGTAAAATAGTGAATCACACATCTAACATATTGGAGAAAAAAGAGGTCTATTCTATGCCATTGTAGATGGTTCAAGAACACAGCACCAAAACATTTTAGTTGCTTAATAGATGGTGTAAGAAATGTCACCGTCTTAGTCAATTACTCAGGTTGAAGCCATATTTAAATTTTATTTACAAAGAACGGCATTAGGTAATAAGAGCCATAGCAGATTCTTATCTGCCTACCTTATATTGTATGGTCAGAACTAAGAAAAAAGAACATTAATGACTGAGGCAAAAAGTAATTCGAAGAACTCTAAATAATAAGAAGCCTCAAAAATATTTTAACCAATGTATATGCTTACTTACATATAAATATATATATATATATCCTTATATACATGATTAATGATAAACTTTTATGAATAAGCAATTCTTAATGAATTATTTCAAGAACTATAAAAGTTTCAGGTCATAAAACATGCAGTGAATCAGTTTACCAAGTGATACTTATCTTGTTTATTGTATTTTATAAAAAAAATTAGTTAACATTACTGGAATCATAAATATAATGCAAGAATATTAGGATACAAGTTCAGAGAAGATGGTATATCTAGAAAGTAATGCTTACATGATGATTAGGAGATTAGGACTCTCAGCTTGATTTAGTAAGTAAGCCAAGTAAGAAAGTCACTTACTCACTCTGAACATGGAACTGTGCCAGATAATTTCTGGTACAAGGGCAGATTTGTATAAGGACTCTGCCAGGGAATTAGACACTATTTCTACCCCTAAAGATTTCAGTAGAAACCCCCACCACATGTCATTCATCAATGAACCTCTAGAGGATATTTAAATCTTGGTCTGTCAGCAGCCCACACTCACGCATGCATCTCTTTTCCACATTAAAGTTCTCAACCCAGGCTTCTTATTGGCAGATTATAAATTGGACACTGGGGGCAAGGGATCTGTGTCATCAGCCATGTAGAGAAAGAGGTAAAGTTGGCTGAACGCCACAGATAAATATCTGGTACTTCATCTGGGAAGATTAGGATTGTTCTAGCTATACAGGCGAGCAAGAAGAGGAGGCCAGCATAAGACACAAGTCATGAAGAATAAGATGAGCATCTGACGGGTGCTTTAAAGGAAGGATGAAATGATTAGTTCTATTAATTTCCCCTATCATCATACCAAGTTGATATGGTTCACAAATCAAGATATTTGAACTATTTTTCTACCAACTATCATGTTCTTTCCCCACCAACTTACTGTCACTGGGGACAATACACATGTCCACATCATATGCAGGAATAACAATTTTCTGGTCAAGCCTCATGAACTAAACTTTGTACTGAATATGTTATATTGTTTTTTAACTTGGTTAAATTTTTTTCATAACTTTTGAAAAAGTTATTTGCATTTATGTCTAGGTGGAACAAATTCCTACTGTTGGCTAAATCGTTTTCTTTTCTTATAGGCAGGATCTCATTAAAAAAAAAAAGAAAGAAAAAAAGTGTCTATTACTCTTTTGTACTTTCCTGGATTTTGTGTTAGGGTCCATGAAAGAAACTATCTAAAAATACATTGAGTATTGTAAAAATATCCATGTAATTCTACAGAATTCAACTTTTTAATGGCTGTCTTTCTTTTCCCTTCGTGTCTGCTTTTCAATTATTTCTTCTCCTTTGGAACACTGCCATGCTTGGGTTTCTGAGGGGCTCTCATAGATACCTCTATCAACTACCTAGCTCTATATCTCTCCTTTGGGATCCTCGTTATACTCCTAGCGAGTTTGGTAAGTGCATGAACTCAACCCCAGATACACAGAGAAAGATTCACTTTCAACAAAACCTGAGCATTACCAGTTGAAGTTAACTTCTTAGGACACATAAGTCTAAGGGTCTCCTGAATACTCTCTCTCAGTACCTGTACCTGTTTGCTTGGTAGTAAGGCTGCTGATAGGGTAGTGAAAGTTTTAGTTTATTTCATTAGCACATGAGTAGGCGTTATTGTCTACTACAGAACTATTTGGCTTCCATTACAACCCTGCTGAATCAGAAACTTCTGTCTATGTGTTTACACTTACCTCTATTTCAACTGCTAGTGTCAAGGGGACAAAGGCTTCATCTGAAATGGCCACAATAGGTACCCACTTCATTTATATTCTTCTCAAAAAATGGGTCCAAGTTCTAACCCTGACCCCTTGAAATAGAACCCTTGACAATACATGGACTCAAGGGTGGAAGCCTGATATACCTTCAACTTAAAATCTGTCCTAAATCCAGTAGCTGGTCTCTCTAAAGGGAGAAGGAGAGGGAGATTTGAGATGCAGGGAAGACAGCAACATGTTAGTGGCCAATAAGAAGGACTAGAAGGAGGAGTTAAAATTATGCTGCCACAAGGCAGAGAAAGTCAGAAAAGGTTCTAATACTCTAGAAGAATTGTCCATTTAGAGCCTCCAGTGACAAAAAGGCCCTGTTGGTAGCTCAGGTTTCCAGATTCAAGACTGCAGAAGTAATTTCTGTTGCTTTAAGCCATCAATCTCGTGGTAAGTTGTTATTGCAGCCCTAGAGAATCGATGCAATTAAAACAGCTTCTGATCTCAAAAGCAATCTCAGGAGGACTTCGGTGTCTCCACAGTTATTATTTTGTTTATTTTAACAAAATGTACCTCAAAGGACACCACTCTGAACTTTTGGATAAGCAAAGTCAGTGCAAGTAACAGCTATCATTGATGTTTTGAACGTAAAAGCCATTTTGAAGGGTTAGACTTGCATACAGGATTCTGCCTGTCTCTTAGACACATCTCCTCTGTCAGGATTGGCTTTCCGGAAGCATTCCAGCCACACTGGTTTCTCTTGGATCTGTCAACACCTACATGCTGCCCAACCCCACCTCAGGTCTCTCTGAGTGCATTGTTCCACTTACCTTTTATAAGTACTCCTTGAATATTTCCTGCTCCCTTGCAGCAATGATTAGACACATCCTACTGTGACGAACTCTGCATTATCACAGTACTAGGCTAACTGTCCTCCCCACGGGACTGTAGCCCCATGGCAGTAGGCACAGGACCAGGGCTGTGCTGCCTGACTGTCAATGTATAATTAGCACCGCAACTATTTAGCAAGTGAAGGAATTGTATATTTTAGACATGGCTGGAATCGTGGTCCACTGATCACTCTTGAAGCTGTATTATTTGCAATACACAAAATTTAAACTGTAGGAAAACCAGTATAAAGCCTTAACTCCAAAATTAATTTGTGTTAGCAGACTTTATTTTTCTCCTGTGAGTTTTAAATCAGTGAAAATTCTATTCCGACCCAAAGGTATTTTATAAATAAATAGACATAGCTGAAATGGACTCGAACTCATTATATTTCACCCTGCCATTAACCTTCATGGACAGGCCAGTTAACCCTAGGAGTCTTTATTCTTCTGTGTAATCAATTAGTGTTTGTAAGAGACTACAAAGGTTATATTCCCGAGTAGCTGTCAACCTAGAGAGGAGGAAAACATACAGCATAGGACCTGTGCTGGGAATATGATGCTTAGGCCTATCAGACATTAAGAAAGGCCAACAGAGGCAAATCTCTGTGATGCCAAACAGTGTTAAAAGACACTCACCTAGGTACAATTTCGTAAGCTGAGTCCTAGTGACAGTGAGAAAAAGTTGGTGAGTAGAAGCATCAAGGCTGGCCCAAAGAAAAGTTTCTGAACCTTGAAATTTTAGTCTGGGTCATTCTTTGTTATCATGAGAGTGCTTAGTTAAGGGCCCAGCAAGAAGCTTCTTTGCCCTAGGAGTATCTAAACGGCAACTGCAGGTCTGTGTGGGTCTCCTGGAGAATGATCAGAAGCCACAGAAATTGATAGAAAGGAAGCAAACTGGAAGTCTTCCACATAGGTCAGTGTGTGTTCAGCCAGTGTTTCTGAGCTTTATTCTGAGGGTATATAGGAGAGTTCAAGGGTTATAAAGATGAAAGTGTCAGGGTCCAGCTTGTATTTAAGCCACCATGGCTCCACTGGAAATGATGGGATCAAAACAAATTGGGATAAGTTGAAGTGATCCAGGAGATGTGTGGAGAGTGGAAGCCAAGGGAAGGGAGAGATATGAGGGGTATGCTATTAAATCTCTCAGGTTTGTCCAGGATCATGTATTGATTCTGGGCTTGGGTAGCAATATCCCATCAGATAGTAATATCCTAATGTTCTGCAATATCCAGTTGTAAATTAACTCAACAGCCATGAGAGAGATTATCAGAAGCTTGAATCCCAAACAAATTACCTGCTCAATTCTTTTGAGCATGAAATAGATTAAATTCATAGTATCACGAATAAAACAAGAGTAAAAAGGGCATTACTGAAGGCTTCATATTTAATTAGGCCTTTGTTAAAGATTCAATGAACAGTCTATAAAAACAAACAAATAAATCTCTTTAGTTAGAAAAGTAATCATTATAATAGAAACCCTTAGTAAAGCACTCTCCTCTCCCATCCAGGCTGACAAGCAATGGCTAAAAGACTAAGACATAGAGGTAAATTGAAGAATAGAGGCCAATTTTGTTGCCTGATTGTCCAGAAAATTGTCTCATTCCTTTGCTTTAGTCTCCAAATCTATATAATAATAACAGAATAAGTTGTACGTCTGGGTATTTTATAAGACTGGATCTTTGACAATAGTGACAATAGTGAGAGAACTAATTGCAGTCATTTGGCAGGACTTCTGTTTTTGTTCAGACATTTGTCAGCATGTGTAGCAAGTCTGGTAGGCAATAACTGCCCAGAAAAGAATGTCATAGGCACCTATAGTGAGTGGAAAAGAGAGGGAGGCCATGATGTCAGTCAAAAGGGGGCACAGCAGAAGCTGCCACTAGGCCAAGATTAAAGGCAATTAAAGATTCAAGAAAGAGTCACTTTCTTAGGCTCATTTTTCTGACAAGTCTACACTGCCAGTTGCACAAAGTTATTCATGGGCCTTGGCTTTGGCCCTCAGGAACACAGGCTATAGAGGTGACTGTCAGGAATCCCAAAGAGACATCCAGGTTTGGCAAAGAGACTGCTTGAGCAAGTCCCCGATGGAAATAATTCAAACTTAAGTGAGAACATTACAATGCATTTGAAATTTTGAAATCTATAAACAGGTATTCATAAATAATATGACAGATCAGTGGATCTCTGTGCTTTGATACACTACATTTTTAAGTACTTAGCTCCTATGACAACATTAAAAAGTAGAATAGTTTGTTAATTAATAGAATAATATCTATTTTAAGAAATCATCATCTGCGACTAGGAAAGCAGATCAGCAGTTAAGATCAATTACTGCTCACACAGTGGCCGTGGGGTCAGGTCCTGGCACTTACATGATAGTTCACAGACCTTTGTCACTCCAATTCCAGAAGATCTGATGCCTTATTCTAGTCTCCACAAGCTCTTCACACATGGTATTCTTACACAAATGCAGGCTAAAAAAATCATACACAAATAATAAGATAATCAGTAAAATATTTTTGATTACTTATACCATACACACTAACAAAACAAATTATTTCAGATCATAAGCCAAATGTAATTCAGGAATTGAACATTAGAATATATAGCTTACATTGACCAGATTTACCATTAATTCATTGTTACTCTTTAAAGTAAATAACATGTTTCACTTTACATGGGACATACATGTAATTATTATTTTCCAAGCTCAATTTATTTTTGTTTATACCTTGAGAGGTAGATAAAAAGTTAATCTCATTCCATACAAAAGGAAGTTGATATTAGGGTGATCTCATTTTCTAAAGGCTATGTAGCTAGTAATTAGCAACTTTGCAATTTAATGAGAAGATTGTCCCTAATCCCCATGACGAATAAGATAAAAAAGAAATTACTGATACATTAACCAATTATAATACCTTTATTACAGATATCTGAAGTGTGGGACTAGACAGAAGCCTCAGTTCTTAGAAGCTCCCACCACTCTTTCAAAGACCTGAGTTAAGATCCCAGTACACACCTTGGGATTGGGCAGCTCACAAGTACCTGTAAATCCTGCTCCAGGGCATCAAGTAACCTCTTCTGGCCTCAGTGGGCAGGCATAGAGTACACATACTCATGTGCATGGGCATGTGTGTGTGTACATGCCCATGCACACAGAGAGAGAGAGAGATGCACACACACACAGAGATACACACACTTAAAAATAAAATAAACCGTCAAAAACAATATGAAACACATAGAATAATCTACTCTAATAAAAGAGAATGTTTATTTCTATATATCCTACACTAATAATAGTATTATATCAACTTAATAAGTTCTGTTAGCGTATTCAGCAGTAAAAACAGGGAAATAGAATAATTTCAGCAACTTAAAATATAACTTCTGTATTTTCATTTCTATACTTTTGTTCCACTTCAAGTAATTTTTATTCTGAAATTTTGCCTTGTGTGGATTCTAAAAAGGCACTATGATTTCATACTTTACTTAATAATAAGAAAAGAAAATTGAATAGCTACTTTTCTAAACAGTTTCAAATTACAGAAACATTGAGAAAGCTTAAGTAACAAGGAATGAACCATAGAATTTAAAGTGCATGGTTCCTACACAAAATTCCTCTAAGGGAAATTATACTGTTGAGAGTTCAGAAGAAGTTTTAATTTTGTTTGTATTTTTAAAATGGTGCATTCAGATTTAAAAGGAACTTACTATGTCCATATGAGAGAGTGCACATCACAGCAGCCATACCAGGCTCTAGCAAGTCCTCTAAAAGTGTATTAAATTAAGATGATAATTGTTCAGTAAAATTTTCCCTAGAAGTGTAGTAAATATGATTGATTTAATATATCATTGAGACTCTTCTGGAAAAAAAATGGCATAAAACAGTAACATTTTGTCACCATTTTATAACTTTCATTTTTGTAAAGTGACCATTAGCATAATACAGTAATATTATTATGACAGTCTGCACAGATGAAAATATCTCAAAGCCAATATTACATTTTCATCAAGTAAATGACCATGTGTTTCAATAAACACAATTATGAATGTTCATATACGAACAGATTGAGTAATTTGATTTCTCAGCATCATTGTTTATAGGGGAAAAACAAATTAATCATCTTTGAGGCAACATTTGTGAATGCAGACTTTTAAAATTGAATCTCTCTTCCTATCACTCACTCTTCCTTTCTTGCTGACCAAGGATCAAGATGTACTAGCGGTACTGGTAGTTACTGGGGCATGGCCAAGTTTATTCCCTGGCACAAACAAAGAATTCAACGACCAGAAAAGAGTGAAGAACAAGCCATGGAAAAACAGAATACAAGAGCTTTATGTACTCTGGATAGGACAAGCCTAAAGCAAGAAGTCTACTGAAAGGGCTGTAGCTTGGATATTTTATAGACCCCGTATATCTCCCCCATTCCCCTAGTTTGTTCTGATTAGATATCTACCTAGAGCTTACCAGCTGTTTCTTTTTGTAATTTCTTCTGGGAACAAGAAGCAGGCTTCTCAAGAAGCCTGCTTTTGCTTTCCTAGTCAACCATATCCTTCTTAAGTCTCTTTTAAAGACAGTCTGGGAGTCATGATTAGTCTACAGAAGAGTGCTTGCCCGGCATGTACAAGGTTTTAGATTAGATCCTTGGAATCACCACAAAAAATGTTTGTGTTTTTGGATTTCCCTTCTAAGATTACCTTTTCATAAAATAAATATTTGAAGTTGTGTTATTGATGAAAAGCCAGAGGAATTGGCTAAATCACAATTTTTGTTTTGAAAAACACACAAGTCACATAATGGTAAAACAAAAACACCCAAGAAGCATACTTAATCTTGACTGTGACTTTAGAGTAGACAATTCCTAAGCAAGCAGCTATCCAGACCTTTAGATCTGAGAATAAGGCACAGTCTCTGAGATCCAGCTACCCTTTCTGTCCTCAAGGGCACACACATCATCAAGAGATGTGGTCATCTCTTCCACTTGAACCCATTTTAGCAATAAGCATGTATTTGGGCTTGAATTATACACAGAGATAAAAGGACACAAACGAAAGAATGGGAGAGGTCACTGGTGACACTTTTGGTTACCAACTGGCAAGATGCTTCATCTTACATCCACAGCTAGTTCTAGTTGCAGATAGCATTAGGAAAGATGTTTTTCTGGGCAAGTGGGTGCAACTATTCAAATAACCTCCTGTTAATGTTAACACAATTTCCACTTTCAGACAACTTTGACAACAAAGACAAATGTCAAACTTTTTCCTCTTTGAAGGACAATATGGGGAACCATTTGACCTTTTCCTTAACATTTCTCCTTAACACGAAAAGACTCTATCACTATAATTCTGGGTGACATAGCCAGTAATGGAGGGAGGTAAATGGGAGATTTCCTTGACCTACTTGGATGATAATGAAATAGAGATTTGCAGGAAGGTTTACATTGTAGATTTGCTTCGTTGAGAACTCTACAATAAAGCAACGTGAGCATGTTCTCATGGTCTTCAGAGTATTACCACCCCACTGGACTTGGTGGGATATTTACCAGCCAGTTATTTAACAAGAAATAAAGAGGCTTCTGCACTTTTCTCAAGTCTCCTAGATCTCCATCCACAGCTATTGTTTAAGTCTTAAATTTTAAGATTTCTTGTCTAGCCACTTATCTGGTTTACAAGTAAAAATTATAGAGAACACACGAATAAGAAATTTTCTGCATCGTTTAAAACTTTACCAGGGCCCACCCAAAACTATCATCCTGAGTGTGTTAAACAAGTCACAAAATAACACACATAGTATGTACTCATTGATAAGTGGATATTAGCCAAAAAGAAGCTCTGGATACCCACTATAAAACTCACAATCCACATGAAACCCAAGAAGAAAGAAGGTCACACCAAAGTGAGGATGCTACAGTCCTACTCAGAAGGGAAGTAGAGGGAGAGAGGGATCTGGAAAAGAAAGAGGAGGGGGGAAAGAAAAAGGGAGACCAGTTCAGATAGGGAGGAGATAGGGGAGAAGTACAGAGGGTCAGGAATTTGAAAGTAAGTGTGTAGCAGTGGGGGAGGGGAAATTGGGGGTACCCACTAGAAAGTCCCAGATGCCAGGGACCCATGAGGTTCGCAGGATCCAACAAGGAAGACATTACCCAAAATACCCAACAAAGGGGAGAAAGAACCTGTAGGACCATATCCAGTGGATAGACACAGACCCTGGTTGAGGGATGGGCACACCCTCCCACCTCAAAAATATTAATTCAGAATTCTTCCTGTCAAAAAGAAATTCAGGGACAAAGAGTGGAGCAGAAACTGAAGGAAAGGACATCCGGAGACTTCCCCACCTTGGGATCCATCCCATCTGCAGACACAAAACCCAGACACTATTGCTGATGCCAAGAAGTGCTTACTGATAGGAGCCTGGTATACCTGTCCCCTGAGAGGCTCTACCAGAGCCTGACCAATACAGATGCAGATGTATGCATCCAAACATCAGACTGAGCACAGGAACCCCAATGGAGAAGTTAGGGCAAGGACTGTATGCAACCTCATAGGAAGAAAAACAGTATCAACCAAGGAGACTCCCCAAAGTGCCCAGGAACTAAAGCACCAACCAAAGAGAACACATGGCGAGGAACACACATGGCTCCAGCTGGATATGTAGCAGAGGATTGCCTTAGTGGGCATCACTGAGAAAGGAGCCTCTCAGTCCTGTGGAGGCTTGATGACCCAGGGTAGGGGACTGCTAGGGCACTGAGGCAAGAGTGGGTGGACAGGTTGGGGAGCACCCTCATAGAGGCAGGGCAGGGGGAGGAAATGGGGACTTGTGGAGGGGAAACTTGGAAGGGGATAACATTTGAAATATAAATAAATAAATTAACAAATAAAAATGAAAAAAAAAAAACACCTTGTACCAGGGTGTTTTGAAAAGATCTGCCTTCTTAATTTAGCACCACAGTTAAATAAAACAAATTTGGACCGCACATCTTTCTCCAGCTTAGTATTGATGATAAGTAACGGGATTCCAGATACATCCCAAACTTTCCACAGGGTAAGATGAAAGCTTTGGCTTCTTGATATTAAGACTGAGCTGACTGTATAAAATACGTTCTCCACATCTTCAGCCTGAGACTTTCTATTTTTATTTATTTTTAAATAAACGTCAGTTATTGCCCATTGGAGGGTTTATGTTTTTTAATAACTGCTTCAGAATCCTTGCCAGATAATTCTAGCATTTGTCACTCAGAGTTGGCATCTATTGATATCCTTTTTCCCCCATGTAGTCTGAGATTTTTTTCTGTTCATGGTATGAGTGTTTTTCTTTTAATTCAACCTAGACATTTGGGTCTTCTTTTACAAAATGACAGGTGTGTGTTGTCATCCTCTCTCTTGGCTTTTGTTTTTCTTCCCCTACTTGCCTTTACCTCTCTTCACTCAATTCAAGTTAGAACTAAAAAACAAAAGAGAAAAGTTGTCTCACAGATGAAGCAAGCTTTTTACTTTGTGTATCGCATTTGAATTCTTCAGGAAGAAGAGGCTTGACATTGAAGTGCCTTTATGAGTCACAGATGGCAGTAGACTGCCATACCCCGCCCAGTCTTTCCACTCATCCTCTACTAATGTCACTTAGTTTCTGTAATATGAAAGTAACAGTGTCACTTCCCATTATTCCAATCATAACTCACTAGTAAAGATTAATTGGAAAGGAGGCAGATCTGAATTAGGAATCACCGATGTACTATTTTTAAAAAGTACAACTTGATTGCATTCAATTCTAGGCTCAATTCCAAACCCTGGCTAGAACTTGCACTACTAAAAAGCCCTACAGGTTTTTCTTGAAAGCATATAGCCATTCTGTTTGTTCATAACAGAAACTGATGTGCTCTCCATCCTTAAAAATGGCTTGTTTTCTTGAGTGGATTAACCATTGCTTTTTAAAACCATTCCTGTTTATTCTCTTAGCAAATCTCAAGTGCATTTCAATCCAGTCTTTCTCTGAACTACAGATTACAATGCAATGAAATTCAAATTACAAGTCTGATGATACAAGGTATTCCCATTTAAAAGGCATGAACTTAGCTACTTTGAGCTGGGGCTGTGTGCAGTAGAATATGGTGTGGCACAGTTGTTCCATGAGCTGGAATCAATTATGATTTTTCCTGGGTGAACCACAGGCTAAAACGTTAATGGTTTAGACAAGCTATGAGTTTTCATTGGTGGTGTATAAATACTCTTATTTTCATAAATGTTTTTCTTTGTGTATGACTAGTTCAAGGCTTTTGTGGATCAAGCAATTATAGTAAAAACTGTACCTAAAGACTCAAAACGCTGTAGCTCACACATTTTGACATGATACATTTGAATGTATTTATGCTTAAAAACCTCAGAGGGTTGTTACGCAGTTTGACTTAGCACAGTAAGATTATAAGACTCCAGAAGCTACTTAAATAAAACCTAAATTATCTTGTAGAATTGTCTTCCTGTTCTCAAAAACTGGCATTAAATTCAGAGAGCACAATTCAAGCCTGGCATAAATAGAAAATCAAAAGCAGTTTAGATCAATTACACACACTGTGCAGGATGTTTGCATGCTGATAGCTTGTATTCCTACCTCCAGATCAATGTGGACATTGTATCACATAATTCTTATGTTTAAGATTCACAGTATAAAAATCTGGCTCCTGTTGCCAGTGGTAAGGTGAGTACATAGAAAGAAGGGTTGCCTTTGTTTCAGATTGTAAGTTTCTTGAAAGCTGAGAACTACTGCGTTGTTTTAGCTCATAATTATTTAGAGGTTGACCACCCATCATGCTCCTCTGTGCTCAGAATGCTGAAACAATCAAGGAAAAAAATAGGGTCAGCTAGAAAAGCTAGAGAGCAAAACATCTGCCTAGCTGTGTTTCTCTAAGAGTGGACCTCCTTTGTGTCCTATTCCTTAAGAGTATAAAGGCCACATAGTGGAATTCCAACACCAACATATCTCTACAACACTTAAAACTATACCACTTCCCACCTTGTCACAAGGAACTCCATGCATAGTGCTGTAAGTCCCACACTGACTAACACGGTTGCTACCAGCTACCCATGGCTGCTGGGCACTCTAAATGTAATTATTCTGACAAAGAAATGATTTTTTTTATTTTATTGAATTATATTTAAAGATATTCAAATTAAAACTTGAAAACAGACATTCAGTTCATTTATTGAAAAAACTTTTAAGTCTAATTGAAGCAACTTGGAGAGATGAGTCTCTTTATTTAACCATAAATTATACAGTATCTGGTGAATTATTTTCTGTTAAAAATGAAGATGCCAAATTGAGATATGCTGTAAGTATAAAATATATAGGAGCTTAATACTTAAGACTAGAAAGAAAGAACTACAGAATACAAAATAGTTTGTTAAGAATTGTTTATAGATTGAAATAAACTATCTTAAATAAATGGGGCTCAATAAAGTATTAAACTTGAATTTTTTCAATCTATCTCTTTCTTGTTACATATTTAATATGACTACTAGAATTTTTAAACTGTAAATGTGGCTCACATCATATTTCTCTAATACTCTATTAGAGAATGGTTTCTATACAGACTACTTAGCATGTAAAAGCCATGGTGAGATTTAATTGTGTCTAGAGAAAGGGAAAATTAGCTGTCTAGATAAAGGGAAACCTTCATGGTTTCAGCTTCCCAGGAGGCTGACTGGTCTAGACCAGTATGTGTCCTCACAAGATGTCTGATCAGGAACTTAAATGGAAGAAATTGCCCATCAAGAGGTTACTTGTGCCAGCCATCAGGTGGCTGCTCCTTCTAAAACCTAGGCTTTGAAAGCTGAGTGTCATTGTAGTGTGATGTTTTTCCTCTAAAGCTTGCCTTTTGTAAAGCTTTTATTCCTCTATGTTTGATTAATATTAACACTGTAAGTGGAAGCATAAAACTCCCCCTTTACCATCCATTTTCCTCTACTAGCTCAACAGGAATTCTTTGTACTCATCCCTTAACCCTGTGTAAGAAACAGTATAGAAACCAAATATCTGCCAGTGTCTAGCCCTCCAAAAATATTTTATTCACCTTACTAGTAGAATCAACATAAAAGT
The DNA here is from genome assembly GCA_021653895.1 of Mastomys natalensis. NCBI lineage: Eukaryota > Metazoa > Chordata > Mammalia > Rodentia > Muridae > Mastomys > Mastomys natalensis. The sequence continues at coordinate 354,127 of JAJTUV010000961.1, read as the reverse complement.
TGGTTCTCTGTTTTGTAAAATGGAGTCTTGCCCATTTCCATATGAATATCTCCCTTTCTAAACAGTCTTGCCCCTTCCATGAAAACTCTACAGTACAATTCTTCTCCACTATCAGTTCCCAGGAACTGCTCTCTTAAACTCAAAGAATTACTTTCTCTGTAAAAAAAAAAAAAAAAAAAAAAAAAAAAAAAAAAAAAAAAAAAAAAACCCACCTAGGATTCTGAGTGATAAGTGTGGAGTTCAAGGAAGGTGCCTAGAAACATTGAGATAACGTCTTCTCTGTGTTAAATGAAGGTATAGCTGTGTGTTGCTCAGCTCTTTATCTGGTCCCCCTTGCTACTTCTGCAGCCCATCCACAACTCCATGTCCATCCTTGGATTTAGAATGTGTGCTGATTTGAATATGCTAGGCCCAGGGAGTGGCACTATTTTGAGGTGTGGCTTGTTAGAGTAGGTGTGGCCTCGTTGGAGGAAGTGTGTCAGTGTGGACATGGGCTTTAAGACCCTTCCTTGCTGCCTGGAAGCTAGTCTTCTCCTGTGTGCCTCCATAACAAATGTTGAACTCTCAGTTCTTCCTCTACCATGCCTGCCTGGTGCTGCCATGCTTCTGCCTTGATGATAATAGGCTGAACCTCTGAACCTGAAAGACAGACCCAATTAAATGTTGTCCTTATAAGAGTTGCCTTGGTCATGATGTCTGTTAGACACTAAAACCCTGTCTAAGACAGAAGTTGGTACCAGAAGTTGGATATTGCTGTGATAGGATTGGCCATGCTTTAATTTGGAAGAATGTGGTTTGGGGGCCTTTGGATCTGGAATACAGAGAAATGCTTTAAATGGGGCTTAATTGGCCACCCTATAGGAATATGGAAGACTTTATTGCTGAGGTGATTTGGAAGCCTGGCTGTAGAGATTTCAGAGGAGAATTTTATTATGTGTTTGAGAGATTGTTCTTGTGATATTTTGGATGCTGCCATGCTCCTGCCTTGATGATAATGGACTGAACCTCTGAACCTGTAAGCCAGACCCAATTAAATGTTGTTCTTACAGGCGTTGCCTTGGTCACAGTATCTGTTCACAGTAATAAAACCCTAACCAAGACAGAATGTTTACTGTAAGCTTTTTTTGTGGTCTTTAACAGAAAGCAAGGCTCAGAGCTCAGACTAGGTTATCTACAAAAGCATCCTAGTTACTGTGAGGTACCAAAAAATAGTTGAGCCAAGCAGAAAACCTATGTATATTATGACTTCTGCTATTTTCCTAGCCATGTATTCACTCTTCTTGTAAAAATGAAAGTAGGTGGGTAGGTAGTTGAAACACATTCACCTAAACTTACAATTGCAGTCTGTCTATGTGCCAAGGCAGAAGCAGCTGGGATGGTACCTATACTGTTTGCATAATGATTCTTACAAATATTACCAAAGTTTTTGAGGCAATGACAGAAATGTCTTGATTATGTCACAAATGAGTAAGGTTTCTTCAAAAGTGGTTTTCTTAATATAAACCAAATTGGATGAGAAATTTGAAGTTTAATTTATTCCTAGGTGATAGTCAAAGACAAGTTTTTCTGTTTAAAAAAACATTACCGACAAAATTCTGCCATTTATTAAAACAGGGAAATTGTGGGTTTCCTAATTTTAGAAAATATTTGTCAGTTGTATTGGAAAATCTAGGGCATCAGATAAAGTCTCCAGGTTTGAGTATATTACAAAGCCTGAGAAAACCATCCTTGGGAAAGAAAGTGAAAAGATTACTAGTGGTTTCTTGGGGGAATCCTTCATGACAGAGTTAAGAGGTCACTGACAGTGTGGTGGTTTGAATGGGAAATGTCGATGTAGAACCAGGTGGTCAAACGCTTGGTGCTGACTTGGTGGTGCTCTTTCTGAAAGGCTTTGTGTATTTTAGTATCTTGGATAATTTGCTTTTAGGTGTAAACTTCAAAAATCTTATAGATATGGAAAAAGATATTTCCAGTTAGAATTATGACAACTGTTACTACATATTGTTAATTGTATTGGGTAGCCATCTTCTAAAATTCTATCTTTAAAAAAATATTTCAATCTCCTCTGCTTAATATTTTCTTACTAACTATATATCACCTTACTCATTTGTTGACAAAATGTTCCAAATACTATGCACCTAATTTTAAGATCCTTCACCATGTTTGTCTAGTTATGTTAACATGACTATGAAACCTTAGAAATTATTATAAAACTAAACAAGACAGTTATTAAGACTATACTGAGTACAGTTAATTTTGTAATATTGCATGAGAATTTGCAAGACAATAAGTAACCCAGGACTTGGCACTGAGAGGCTAATTTCTTGCTTCAGCTGATACTTGTTGCTGAGAGCCAGTGTCCTAAAATCACAGGAGTGTTTGTCTCTAGGAAGCAAAGCCACTTGCCATTTAGAAGCCAAATTTCAGAAAAAGAGTTCTCACACAAACACTAAAACTGCTGTAGAGTAAACCTAGATAGCTCACCAAACAGAAAATCAGCACATCTCTGATAGAGTGCTGCATATCTAATGTAAATTACACTCCAGCAACAGTGACTTCCTGTGGGCCTCCCCAACTTTGTGGATCATTGACTGAGAAAGGCCACAAAGGCAATGGGAGCAGGGAGGATGAATGGGGGCTTTGGAAGTCCTGTGAGTATGTAGGGTGAATGACCATACTGAGACCAGCTACGATGGGACAGATCAACTTTACTTAGGGTGATTCAAGGCTTATAAAGTTTTGAGTAACTGAGGGTAGGAATATCCAGGATAGACCAAGGTCATTAGCTGGAGGCTTGGGGTATTTGAAATATCTCATTAGCATAGGGAGGAATTTCAGGTGCTGGCTAAACATATTCTTGTTAAAAGAAAGGAAACTGGTCCTGTAATCTAATTGAGGCTACAGATATTCCTCAGGTAAAGACATATGTGTGGGCTTAAAATTTCCCAGACAAGGTCAGAGAAGGAGAGGCCACACTAAGGAAGGGAGTCTCCCATCTTACCCTGAACTCAGAGACTATCCATTCATGGTGGACTTTGACCTTAATTAGGAGAGTTTTCCCACAATTTGCATCCACTTATAATGCATACCATTCATATTTAAAAACAATAAATCATAGCAAGGAAACAGCATGTCAATTTTCTTCAGACACTGTATACTAAGACTTCTTTGTACTGGCTACACAATGTATTATTTTGAAAAGTCAACTGCACACATATATTGGAACCAAGTGTGTTAACCTGGTTCAGGTGTTATGTACAAGGTCACAGAGTAGACATTAACTAAAGTAAAAATACTTTCAACGTGGACCCAAGAGGTCCCAGTGGATTTTTTCTTTTCTCTTTTTTCTTTTTTTTTTTTTTTTGAGTAGAACAGCTTCACTAAGGAGAAAACTAAATATTTCTTATTTAAAAAAAAAAAAATTCCCAGGTGTGTATGTTGAATTATAACTTTCACCCTCCCCACAAAATATATTGATAAATATTAGAATCTGTGAATGTGCCCTTATTTAGAAATTATAGATTTAATTAAGTTAGCAGGGGGTCATACAAAGGTAGACTGGGTATAATTCAATGAGTTGTATCCTCATTAGAAGAAGGGAATTAGACATGTAAGGAGAAAGTCATATGACAGACTTAAGAGAGAAATGTACAAGCCAAGGATCACCAAGGATTGCTGGTGAATCCAGCAAACATCAGGATTGTTGAAGTATTCAGGAAGACATAGTAGAATATTTGTCCCCAGAGTCGAAGAGAGAGAGAAGGAGTAAAGGAGAGATATAGAGGTGGAGGGAGAGAGGGAAGGAGAGAAAGAAATGTCGCTACTGATACTGTGACCTTGAAATTCTAGCCTCAAGAATCTGGAAGAATGCATTTTTATTTATTGTTCTATTGTTATAAGTTGCCCAGTTTATGCTCATTTGTTATAGCAGCAATGGGGAACTAATACACAGAGTTCAATTTTAACCTCATCAGATTTTCATCTTTTTTTTTTTTTTTTGGTTTTTCGAGACAGGGTTTCTCTGTATAGCCCTGACTGTCCTGGAACTCACTATGTAGACCAGGCTGGCCTCGAACTAAGAAATCCGCCTGTTTCTGCCTCCCAAGTGCTGTGATTAAAGGCGTGCACCACCACTGCTCAGCCAGATTTTCATCTTTAAGTGATATACAGCATAAATACACAAGCAACTGTAAAAGTTTTCATTTGTTAAGAACATGGCACTATCTTTATAACCACCCTCTGATTATTTTTTAAACCATATGTCACCAAGAGATAGGCAAGTCTCTGCATTAACAATATGTAGCCCCGTAACAATTAGTCATCTGTTTATAATGCGGTTAGGGTTTGACAGCATCTCGATGGAAACTTCAAAAACAACAGAAATACTGTATCTGCCAAGTCCTAGTCACTTGTTATCTTACATAGTAATTTGTGGTCTCCTGAGATCACTAAGGAGAAGAAAAAGCCTGCTGTGCTGCAGCATCAGCCTTGTAGAGCAGGTAGTCTAATAGCAAATTAATGATGTGCTGACAAGATTACAAGAAGACAAACATGCACACATTCATGGTTTTTGCTGTGTAGCCAGCTATCCAAGGATCAAAGATCTTTAAGATATTTTTTCCCTAGGAGATATGTGATAAAGAGGGTAATGGTTTATGAGATAATTTTCCCCCAATATCAGTTTGTTTAAAATATAACTAAAATAATATCACTTTTTGTTGTTGTTTTGTTTGAAGACAAGGTCTCATGATGTATCCCTGGCTGGCCTAGAACTCACTATTATGTATATCAGACTAGCTTCAAACTCAGAAATCAGCCTGCCTCTGCCTCTCATGAGGTCTGCAACAGAAAGTGTTGCAGTGTGCCTCACCTTGCCAGTTATCTTGATTGCATTTCTCCATGATGACTATCTATATGGTAAAGTTTAAACTATCAGTCTTATCTCGTTGCTTCACAATTGGTCTCACAAAATATATTAGTACAGTAGAGCTTATAGAACTAAAAACAGATGACTCACAATTTTGCTTCTGAATATTTTTCTAAAGAAGAAAAGACTCATCACAGACTTTGTCTACTTGGCTGCTCCTTTGAACTCTTCTCTAATATTAGCACAGATGCCATTTTCTGGGTACTTTTATCCAGGTGAGCCATACTTCTTTTTGAGATAAGGATTTGGACTCACCTAATATTAAAAGCACTGAACTGTAAATGAAGTTTAATTCCAAAATAGTGACAGCTTGCTGTCACAGAAGGAGCCACCAGGGCAGCCCTGTTATTCCCTGATGCCTCTCCAAAACTATATGATCACTGAGTTGCCAGCCTACTCACTCCTTAGAACCTTGGACATTTACTTTCTTAAGTCAAAGGGAATACAAGAATAAATTATATCCATCTTATTATTACAAAAGCTCCAAAACTTGAAGCCTAAGCTATATATCCAACTAGACTTGGGATTCACACTTGCTGCCAAACCTGACAGCCTGAGTTCAGTCTCTCAGATCCACATAGTAGAAGATCACCTGACTCCCTCTCAGTTGTCCTCTGACATTTGCACACAATCTTGGCACATGCATAGTCTCTCTCTCTCTCTCTCACTCTCTCTCTCTCTCTCTCTCTCTCTCTCTCTTCCTCTCTCTCTCTCTCTCTCTCACACACAGACACACATACACACACACAAAAAATGTGACATACTTTTAAAATATGCAACACTGAATTATTTCCAAAGATACCACCCACTTACAGGAAAAACTTTCTAGAACTATCTGCAGTTCTTGGCAGTATATTTCCATTTCAATGCAGCCACTTCAGTAGTTCTCTTGACACTCGGCATTTGCAGAAAAGAATAAAACCTTTTGACAGCACTTTCCTCCACAGTGTTCTCAGAGCCATTCACTGGTCACGTGACATGCAACATTCTCACATAGTTGCTGCCTCAGCATGTCATTTTCACAGTGACAATAAGTCCATAGAATACACACTGCATGTTCAGTGGGAAGAGGGTACATAGTTAGATCCTGAAGTCTTGTTTTTGGATTGGATCTATAGTGTACATTTCATAGGAAAAAGAAGTACTAGAGAATCTGATAAAAAAGGACAAGGATGTGTTGTGAGAATGAGACTTTCAAAGTAGAAAGACTGATGCCAACAACAGGCAAAGGCATATATGTATCATAGAAGTAGGAGCGAGTACTGTGTGTGGAGGAAGGGGACTTGGAAGGGTGGAAGAAGGGATGTAGAGTGGGAACAGTGAGGAGTGGTAAGTAAAATATAATGATGCAGGTATATGGAAACATCATGAACACCTGTGTGTGTGTGTGTGTGTGTGTGTGTGTGGTCCCCTAAATTTTAAGAAAATTCAATTTCTTTAAAAATCATGTAAAGCCGGGCAGTGGTGGCACACGCCTTTACTCCCAGCACTTGGGAGACAGAGGCAGGTGGATTTCTGAGTTCAAGGTCAGCCTGGTCTACAGAGTGAGTTCCAGGAGAGCCAGGGCTACACAGAGAAACCCTGTCTTGAAACAAACAAACAAACAACAGCAAAAAATCATGTAAAGAAAGCATAGCAAGCCTGTGGCCTAGTGAGGGGGAAATACCAGCACATCGTGGAGAAGGAAAGCAAGTAAACATGGAAAGGGTATTCATTTCGGCTTACAAGAAAGAGAGCATTACAAAATAAGGAGGAGAAAGAGAGAGTGAAGCTGGAGTATCGAGTGGACCATTGGCCCAGAAGATGCATGCATCTTCCCAAATTTGCCCACAGTTGTGCTTTTGCTTTTCTGCTCTCTGCATGCTGAACACTGGTGAACATGGAGCTTATTTCCTATCAGCTTATACTTTAGTCTGAAGTATTTTATGTTTCAGGAGTTCACTCATTTATATGGATCACTCTGACCTCTGGCATCTGAAGAGGATCCTATGAGTATGTATTAATGGGTACCCTGTGCTAAATATGTTGCTCAGCTCAAGGGCATCATAAGAAATAATTCATATAAATTCAGAGAGATAGGCGATGCTACCACCCTGACATAGAAGTTGTGAAGGCTGAGGTAAAGGTTAGATACCAAGTTCACACAGCTAATAAATGGCAGAATTGTTCATCTGAACCCTCTATGGAGTAGTGTCTCAAACAGATATGCAAGTGGTTTCTGGATTTTGTGTAGAGTAGAAATAGGACTGGCAAAGTATAAGGCCCTGGAAGCACCTTAAAGGTCTAAGAGGAAGAGGGGAGAAAAAAAGAAGGAACCAGTAGGAAAAGCATGAGATGAGATGCAATTCTAGAAAGTTTTAGCAAGGTTAATGGAGAGTATTCTGTCAAGTTGTCAAGGAGGAAATCTCGCATTGCAGAAATGGGCTTACATAGCGTCCCTGCCCTGCTCTATTGTCTGGGGTAGCCATGAATAGAGTGGACTCAGAGATGACAGGTCACCAGTTACCTATTTCCTTGTCATCAGGAGACTGGAGAGACCATTTGTTTTTAATACCACATCAAGGATCCCAATTCTAAATCCTTCAAGAAGACTATTTAAGTAAACAGTGTGTCACAGTGTGCTTGAAAAGCCATATAGAATCAGAAAATACAGATTCTAGATGGAGCAGTCTCTAACTCTAATTCATTTTTAAACAGGGCCTCACATCCTATGCTGACTTCCAAACACTATAGAGATGACTCTGAGCATCTGATTGGTCTATTTCCCACGGATTAGGTTTACAGACATCTACCACAATGCTACATTTATGCAGTGCTGGAAATTAAACCAGGACTTTGTGCAGGATAAGTAATCTCTACTGGCTGAGCTACACCCCTAGGCTCTCTCTATTTATTCTTGGAATCCTTTTTGTTCGCATCAGATCTAGAATATCTAAAGCAAATATTATACTCCTCCTTAGGAGAGTGAGTAGGAATGACTTAGGATGAACAATGGAATCCAAGGAGGACACATGATCCTCTAACACAGTGTACTTTCAAGGAGGAGACATTATGAGGACGGTAAGATGAGCTGGTTTCTTACCCAGATTCTGTTGGAGGGGAGACATCTTTTTCAATGGGTTGATCCTTTACTTTGACTTAATTCAACATTTCTTTCCACTATTAAATTATTACCTAATCCTAGACAATAAATGAAAGAGGCCTTAAAGCATAGTTTTGTTGTTGTTGATGGTGATGGTGCTGGTGGTTTGGATGGCTGATTTTTCTGTTGTTGTTTGTTGGGGAAAAGGTTGGATTTTTCAAAGAAATAATTTCAGAAGAATTATGTGTTAACTTAGACTACAAATCATTTGTTTTCTCACCATTAGCCTATATGAACATCTTTTGCACAGACTATTTACACCCTGTAATAGCAACAGAACATGAAATTGTCTTGGATCTTATTAGAGGAGTTTTATAGGCTCTTAGTCATGATGGATTGCTATTATTGGCTTTAGAGAAGGCATGTGAAAGCAATTAATTAAATAAAATTCTGCAAGAGAGGGAAAGACTTGAACTAAGTCTGTGTAAGTGATGTGTTGTATTCATGGTCCCATGCCTGACAAATTCAATGAGCATATGTTTTAGAGACTCTTTTTCCATCTTAACTGAAATGCTAGCTTCTGCTTCATGGTCCAGTGTTCCAGTGCCTATCAATGAGTAGTAAGTCCATCTACTCTTCTTGTCCTTTACTTAACTGCTCATCTGTAGCCCACAACAAGGTATTGCTTTCCACCAAAGACATTACAGTATGCCAGTCGATCCACAGTGAGAACTTCAGATTCCCTTTCTCCTGGACTCTCCCACATTCTTTTATATTTGCTTATTTGTTCAGCCTGTCTCCTGGCAGAGGAGAGAGTTACAACTACTTGCAGATCCCAATTGGCTTGATTTTTGTGATTGTAGAATTAGACTGTTCGCTTTCTTCCCTGAAACAAAGCAAGTGGTCCACGGGGCTGAGCAGAGGAAGAGGTAAGCTTTATAGATAACAAAGAACTGAAAAAAAGACAGAAACAAAAGAACAGAAAGGAGTGGGTCATTTGAAGTCACTTTCCTTCTGTAAGCAGAGAGACAGAGCTACAAAAATAATATGAGATTAGTTCAGGTTGCTTCTTGGAAAGATTAAAGCATGTGAGGATTACAGCAAAGGTAACTTCACAGTCATGCCTGGAGCCTTCTGGGAAAATCTGGCTGACTCACACTTTTCTCAGGGTCAGATAACAGCTTAGTTCTGGTTTGGTGACCAGTGACTCCATTTTGAAATTTTGGTTTAGCCTGTTGGAGCACCTATAAAAACCTAATCCAAAACAATGGTCTCTCTACCTTCTTATTTAACTTCACTCATCAGTTGGTTTCTGTGGTGATGCTCTCCAAGCCACTCAGGCATCAGCGTTTCCCTTCCTTGAGACTATGTGAACCCTGACAGAGCCTTTCAGATATTTATTCCACAAAACCTTCACAGCCTAGTGTCTGCCAAGCTACATGGCTGCCTAGGTCTTTTTCTTCCAACCAAGGGCCTCCTGCAATTCTGATTTCTTGCTTGAATCAGAGAAAATGCCCCAGAGGTGTGTGTTTCTGTTGATTTTATTTTCCTATGTGTTTTAACTTTCTCATTCACAGTAAGTGAAATGGTTTTAGAACCATCCAGAGCCCCTATAGGAAAAAGAGCATGAATAAAACTTAAAGCTTCTACCATTAATTTATAACTATCAGAGAAAAACCTTCTTCGTTGTGTATCTTACAAGGTCCTGGGTATTTTCTAGGAGAAAAAACATATCAATGAGTTATTTATAGAAATGACTTTTCAACTGGTCCTCCTACATCAATCTCCTAAACCACACAAACTTTTACCATCATAGATGATATGGAAACATTGAGAAAGTTGTCTGCACTGTGCATCTCATGTTTTTCAAACTGTAAGACATGACTTTATCACCTTTGGAACTTCCTTATTCTCAGATAGAATGGGTCTTCTTGGTCCCATTTTCCCAACTATTTGGACATTATATTCAACTTTGTAATTTTTATAGTCAGCAGTTGATTATACTTAAGAAACTTTCCAGTGACAGCTGTAGGAATACTACATCTTAAATCATTAGAGTGACTCACCCACACTGAGACCCTCAACTGGTCTCTACCTTAGACTTGAAAATTAGAGAGACAGAGAGAGACAGAGAGAGACAGAGAGAAAGAGAGAGAGAGAGAGAGAGAGAGAGGAGAGAGAGAGAGAGAGAGACCACAGAAGTCTGCTGGAAGAGCCTCTCTGCCCTGTGTCTTCCCTTCTCTCTACATCTTGTTCTAACTCTGTGTCCTGTGTAACTTTAATTTTTTCAAAACCTATTTTAAATTTTAAATGATGGTTTTAAAATGCATTAACCTCCCTTTTAGCCCACTAAGCACCAGAGATAGTTTGAAAGAAAGGATACAGGAAAGTGGACCGGCTTAGAAAAGTTCTTTGGAGCAATTCCTGTCTGTGTTGTCTGGAAATTGGCAGCTCAGTTCACAGGTTAGCAGGTATCAGTAGCTTGATCCACTTGCAAACACTTCACAGATACACCAGCAGTCCAGTTTGGTAGTGCTGGGATAGCAAACTTGAGTCAGCAGCAATGGCACTACCTAGCAGAGACAGCCTGGCATAAGCCTCAGCTCCAGTCAGCCATAGATACTAGGAAGAAAGTTAGAAGTTCTCAGCTGTGTCTTTCTCAGGGAAGCAAAGAACACTGAAGATGCAAGATGCACTAGCATTGCACAATTAGCTCTATAAGCAAGTCTAGCTTAGCCTCTGTTACTGTCCATTGAGTCCTATTTATACTCTCATGAATCCTCCAAGGGTCTTGCTTCAACATACCTATTTGTCTCAGCTGACATCACTCTACCAATCATCCCAAGTCCACGGAAGCAGCAAGAAACTGCAACACACCACCAGAAGTTTTTTGATGCATTTCTCTCTATGGATTCCTGACATATGGAGCTCAACTATGGAATGGAAGGCAGACCAACACATCTGTGCCATTAGCAAGGAAACTTCATCAAATGTCCTTTAATATGCTTGCTTTAGCAGAACATCTTTTACCTTATCTGATTCAGGAATACTCCTTCACATGTTTGCCCCAGCAAAACATCATCCAACCATCTTTCCAAAGAACCCTTAAGTTTTCACTTCAGTCCTGCTCTTGATTGTCATGATTTTTCATTATCATTTCTCTATCTTTTTGTTATTTTATTTATTTACATTTCAAATGATAACCCACTTTTCAATTTCCCTTCCACAAACCCCCTATTCCATGCTCCCTCCCCCTGCTTCTATGGGGATGCTCCCCCACCTACCCACTCACTCCCACCTCACCACATTAGCATTCCCCTACACTGGAGCATCAAGTCTCCACAGGACCAAGTGCCTCTCCTCTCATTGATGCCAGTTAAGATAATCCTCTGTACCTATGCAGCTGGAGTCATAGGTCCACCCCCCCACCCACCCCCACCCACCCTGTGTACTCTTGGGTTGGTGGTTTAGTCCCTGGGATCTTTGGGGAATCTGGTTGCTTGATACTGTTCTTCCTATGGGGTTGCAAACCCATCCAGCTCCTTCAGTCCTTTCCCTCACTCCTTCATTGGGGTTCCCATGCTCAGTCCAATGTTTGGCTTCGAGCATCTGCATCTGTATTGGTCAGGCTCTGGTAAAGCCTCTCAGGAGACAGCTATATCAGGCTCCTGTCAGCAAACACTTCTTGGTATCAGCAATAGTGTCTGGGTTTGGTGTCTACCAATGGGATGGATCCTTGGATAGCACAGTCTCTGGATGGCTTTTCCTACAGTCTCTGCTTCACTCTTTGTCCCTGCATTTCCTTTAGACAGGAGTAATTCTAGGTTAATATTTTTGAGATGAGTGGGTGGCCCAATCCCTTAACCAAGGGACCTTGCCTAACCACTGGATATGGTCTCTACAGGCTCTATCTTCCCTTTGTTGAGTATTTCAGCTAATGTCATATCTGTTGGGTCCTGAGTACCTCTTGCTTCCCTAGCATCTGGGATTTTCTAGTGACTACCCCTGGTTCCCCATCCCCCACTGCTACACAATTCTGTTCCATTTCCTGATCCTCTGTACTTCTCCCCCTGTCTCCTCCCACACCTGATCCTTCCCCCCTTTTCCCTCTCTCTCCTCTCTCCCTCCAAGACACTTCCCTCTCTGTACCTCCCATGATTTTGCTCCCCCTTCTAAGTAGGACTGAAGCATCCACACTTTGGTCTTCTTTTTTCTTGAGCTTCATATGATCTGTGAGTTGAATCATGGGTATTCCAAAATTCATGCCTAATATCCACTTATCAGTGAGTATATACCATGTGTGTTCTTTTGTGACTATGTTACCTCACTCAGGAAGATATTTTCTAGTTCCATTCATTTACCTGTGAATTTCATGAAGTTGTTGTTTTTAATACCTGAGTAGTAATCCATTGTGCAAATGTGCCACATTTTTTGTATTCATTCCTCTGTTGAGGGACATCTGGGTTCTTTCCAGCTTCTGGCTATTATAAATAAGGCTACTATGAATATAGTAGAGCATATATCCTTGTTATACGTTAGATCATATTTTGGATATATGCCCAGGAGTGGTATAGCTGGGTCCTCAGGTAATATTATGTCCAATTTTCTAAGGGACTGCCAGACTGATTTCCAGAGTGGTTGTACCAGCTTGCAATCCCACCAACAATGGAAGTGTGTTCCTCTTTCTCCACATCCTCTCCAGCATCTGCTGTCACCTGAGTTTTTGAACTTAGCCATTCTGACTGTATGAGGTAGAATCTCAGGGTCATTTTGATTTGCATTTCCATGATGACTAAGGATGTTGAACATTTCTTTAGGTGCTTCTCAGCCATTCAAGATTCCTCAGTTAAGAATTCCTTGTTTAGCTCTGTACCCCATTTTTAATAGGGTTAAATAAATAAATAGGGTTATTTGGTTCTCTGGAATCTAACTTCTTGAGTTCTTTGTATGTATTGGATATTAGCCCTCTTTCAGATATAGGGTTGGTGAAGATCTTTTCCCAATGTGTAGGTTGCTATTTTATCCTGTTGACAGTGTCCTTTACCTTACAAAAGCTTTTCAATTTTATGCGATCCCTTTTGTCTATACTTGATCTTAGAGCCTGGGCCATTGGTGTTCTGTCCAGGAAGTTTTCCTGTGTACTGATGTGTCTGATGCTCAGGACATTTCATACTGTCTTTTCTCTGTCTTTATTCACCAGTATTTGAAACTAAGTAAATATTCCTTCACTCACCAACCATAAAATGTTGTAATTAAAAAGGTTTACTAATCCTATTTATTTCATAGCTGTAAGAAACAGTACCATTTGAAAAGTAATTTTTATAAATACGAATTGATATATTCTTTCTCCTAGATAAGACCCAGGACCTTTTAATACATACAAAGGCTTTTCCCTGCTAGTTATAAATTACTGGTAGAAGCTTTCATTTTCATTCTCATGTAGCAACTAAATTTTGTTTAGTCATTGGTTCTGTATGTTTACCGTCTCATTTATTACTTTTAATCCTTAAGGGACAGGTCATTAAAATAATTTAAAAGGTAAGAAGAAAAGTTGAAACTGGCAGAAGGATTTAATAGACTCATAGCACTGTTGTGGAGCTGGTACCATTTTGAACACTAATTGAAGAGTTGCACACTTTTCTATTTCCAAGACTGAATTTTTCTTGTCATGACATATACATAGATACTATTTCCAAATAAAGTAGTAATACTGGCCAGTCATCTCCTGCATGTCTTTTTCAATGGGTCAGGGGGTTAACACAAAATTCAAGGGTTTTTTTTTCCTCTCTTTATATTTTCCATTTTCCTCTTGCTTGGTGTAATGCGCAGTTGTTTTATTTTTAACTTAAAGAATAGAATCTCAAGACTGGAGAAATGGCTCAGTGCTTTAGAACACTCTTTCTTTCAGAATACCCACCCAGCTTTGATTTCTAACACCCACATTGCAGCTCACAACTATTTGTGAATACAGCTCCAGGGGACCTAATGCCTTCTGATCTGTGAAGGCACCAAGTACACATGTAATGCACATATATACACTATACACAGAAAATAAAATTTAAAAACCTAAAAAATGTGAAGAATAGAATCTCTAACAAATATATTTTGTTTTGCTTTGATAATCAAGAGTCACAGCCAAACCACAGTGAAAAATGATGAAAATATCAATGAGTGAATGTACAGACTCTGATATGTTCATACAATAGAATGATACTCAGGACGAAAGCAAAACTAAATGACATTGCATCTATACTATGTAAGACGAACTAAACCACAAACTCCAATAATAACAAACATTGTGCTAAGTCAAAAAAGCCAGGCACACCAGGTTGTATATATGATCCTATGTACATGAAATGTCTAAGGGGCAGAAAGATGATGAATAGTTGCCTGGGACTGAGAGCACAGAACCAGTGCCCTACTGGGTCATTAACTACAAAGTAGACAGCGTACTTCTGGAATACTGAAAATAGTTCATAACTTGATCTGCATCAATGGTCTCTATCAACCGTCCTATTACTGTGATCCTTTATTATAGTTCCTCATGTTGTAGTGACCATCAACCATAGAATTACTTTCATTGCTATTTCATACGTATAATTTTGCTACTGTTGTGTCATAATGTAAAAACCTAATACACAAAGATATCTGATATGCAATCACTGTGAAAGGGTTGTCTGACAACCCAGGGGTCACGACACATGGGCTGAGAACCACCAATCTATGCACAACATAAATAATGTCATTTGTGGACTCCTGTTCCCTCTTCTTAAAAAAATAAAAAAAGTAATGAGTTGAACCATGCAAAATATCTGTCCTCTATCCTTTTTTCTCTATCCATTCACACACAGCATGCCCTGAGATTCATTAATATATGAACTATTTCTTTTCCTCATTCATTCAAATTCCCTTTTATGAGTGTGCCTTACTTCATTACTGCAGACATTAAAACTATTTCTAGTTTAATGATTCTATACAGCCACTAAGAAAAATGTTGTAAACATCTTATTGTGAGTAAAGACATATTTTTTCTTGACTATATACCCACAAGGCAAATACTGGGTTTCAGGGTGACCTATGTTTAGCTGTGATAGATACCACTGACAGTTTTGTAGGACTTGGTCAACTTAGGTTTCTATCACCAATGAATGAGAATATCTTCTCCTTATATACTCTTCATCAACATTCAGTATTTATAGATAGCATTTTATTAAGACAAAGTGTAATAGTATTTAATTTTCATTGTAGTATTTATAGATAGCATTTTATTAAGACAAAGTGTAATAGTATTTAATTTTCATTGTAACTTGTATTTTTCAAGTGGATTGAGTATCTTCTTTTTCTTTCTTAAATTTGGTTTTTAACATATTTTTATTGAAATAGAATTACATCATTTCCCCTTCCTTTGGACACAATGAACCACAAGGAATTTGGGATGTTAGAAATGTTCAAAATCCTATAAATTTTCTAAGAATTGGTAAATTATTCAACATAAATTACAGTATGACATGATAGCCTTCAGAAATGAAGTTTCAAAGAGTCATGGAAAGTATGTGTCCCTCATGCTGCATCTCTTAAGGAGGGGAATAGTGAAGAAGCATCATCTGGTGCTTAAGTAGAGATGAGGATACCCCCCCTTCCTCTTGTTAAAAGGAAGGCTCACATGGAGTACGCATCCTCTGGCCTACTTTCCCAGGATGTTCAGGCAGGTATGATATCCTACAGTGTCATATTTGAGGGTAGTGTGTGTTGAACCCCATGAATAATATGTATTTTCCGTGTTGTGGAAAGGATTATATGAGATAATGTTTGAATGATGCCTGAAGCAAAGCAAGGCTGAGTATTTGGAAAGACCTGATAACTATTAATGAGGAAAAAGGACTATTTTACCTTTAAATCAAGAACATGGCAAGTCGAGTTCTTGTTCCTCTACAGCTCACACAGATATATTTAATTTGCTTTCCCAAGGCCAATTGTCCTTACTGCTCATTTGGTGGAAGCTCGAGTTGCTTTTGCGTTTAACTATTCCTTGAAAGGAACTTACTCTGTGTTTATTCAGTTTTATAGTAATCTTTATGGGGTTTATTTTCCCTCTCTTAAAAACTCAAATTTATCCCTGTGTTCTAACCAGACACTTTTGTAGATTTAGAGAGTAATTCACTCAAGTTTAATGTGTTAAAGTTGGCTGATCATTATTACCCAGTTGCTAATCTCTCTTTGTTTCTTTTAGAGAAGAGGGGGAAGATGGCTTTACATTATTTTAAAATCATTTGATCTCATCCTACAGTAGGTAATACATATATTAATTCCTTTTCAGAATATAGAACATGAGTCAGTTTTCTTTCACATCTGATGGTGACAGGCCATAATACTGCCAAGTAAATTCTTACCAAATTGAAGCTCTGGGGTTGTTTCAACATCATATTCAATATTGCTTTTGCCAGCCTCTTCTGACAGGGCTCTATCAAGACATTAGTTAATATCCTGCCAATTGCATTTAGGAGGGTGCTCCCACTGGAGCTGGCTCCATTCCTGTCTTCACTGCAACACACGTCTATCAGTTTATTGCTATCCAGAGTTGCTATTGAAGAGCCTCATTCTCTTGTCCTCAATAAGCTGGGAAGCAGCAATTTCACAGTCCTTAGCAGTTCACCCTAACACAATGTGTGGACATTTCTGTGGTAATTTTTAGGTGCTTTCAACTTGCAAAGTGGTAAATTAATACATATGGGGATTTCTGACAGTTTCTTTTCCAGTCTGAATGTCATTCCTAGGATTGTGGCTCTATGTAAAATAACAAGGCAGCCTTCGCTAGAGAAGGTACCACCCTTTCTCTGATGGGGAAGAAGCTATTTCCATGGGGCTAGATCTCAGATACAGGGTCAGTCATATGGCAGCTCTTACCAAGAGCAACATGAAGTTGTCAGTAAGTATGTGCCATGACTCTGCCAGGTGCCAATCAGATATCACAAGCTTGCCTTCCAGGTTTGATTATAGCTTACTAATTCTAGAGAAAGATGGGAGTTGTGTTTTTTTTTTTTTTAATACGTGCTCATCCAAAGGTCAAAACAATTTTAAGCAAGGGCAGGAATGGCACTGCAATAAAAATGCAGCAATCTAGTTGTGCAGTAAGTCCGTGAAGGGGCTGAGAGAAGTGTCATGTTTGCCTGTCTGGAAAGGGCACTTTAATCAAAAGACTGAGAGCAAGAGGAGCTTTGAATTTGTTGTCCTATTTCTCCTGCATCTGCATGAAATGGTGTCTTTGAAACTATATATTATTGAGATGAGTGATGCCAGAGAGAAACACATGCTCTGAAGTAAACAAGAGGATTTAGGGGCATATAAAATGCCTTGCCCACTTTCACAGTCTCCATAGGCCTCATTGGTAAGAGATGTGTGGAAATGGTGTGAGGGGGAGGGGCATTTCTCCCACCACTACACGGAAATGCTGCATCCTTTTTTACCTGTGTGTTTTCTTAGGTGGGTAATGACAGTCGGAAGAAAGGCCAGTGCCCGCTGTTCAACCACAGCTTGAAAAATGAGGTTTAAACATATAAAAAGTACTGCTGATGATATCCAACTTACCTAAATAGGATAAACACTTTTCTCTCCTGCAGATACAGTGCTCATTCTGGACCTCTCAGCTGGTCAGAGGAGGATTTCTTTAGAAATGGTGCAGGCATTAGATGGACATCACACTTTTCTCTGGGGCTCTGTTCAACAATGCCAAGCATACAAGTTCCATGAAAAGAAAAATGCTTGAAGCTGGCAACAGAAATAATAGGCAAGGTTTTGTGCATGCCAATTCTCAGGAAAGGTTTCTTATATGTAGCAGCATGGGTAGGTATATTTGCTTCAGTAACTAAGCCAAAATTAAAAAAAAAAAAAAAAAAGTTACCATGTTTAGATAGAAAAACTGTGATTCTTAAGTTCAGTTGAAGTGAGTTTGAGATGGCTGAGGAGATGTGTTGGATAAACACTTGGACCTGTCTGAATGAGAGGTGGATTGTTATTTTCAATACTAAGGATAAAACTCAAGGTCATATGCAAAGAATGCAATCTCTCTACCACTGAGATATATCCCCAGCCAGAGAACTTGATTAAATGTAAAAAGGAGAACCAGTGTCTATTAAAGAACTAGAGATAAAATATACTACTGCACAGAAAAGGGGAGAGAGGAGAAGATGGGGAGATAGGAAGAAAAAAAAAGGAAAGGGAAGTGGGGGTAGAATGAGAGAAGCTTAGGAGAGGGGTAGAAGAGGATAGAAAAAGAGAAAAAGAGACAGACAGACAGACAGACAGACAGGCATGCAGGCAGGCAGACAGGCAGACAGACAGACAGGCAGGCAGACAGATAGACAGTTTGGAAAATACAACCTTGAGTCAAGTTGATGATTATTAAGATGTCGAGGGGGTTAGAAATAGCTATCAGACAAGAGAGCAGAATCTGGATGAGGTGTTAGGGCACAAGTCAAGTAGGAATGGTGTGACCATCATCTTGAAATCAGAGCAACTATGATTATGCACACAGAAGAGTCTCACAAGATTAACCCAATTAAAATTACCTTATAGAAGGGGAGATGGCATGAGTTTCAAGTCACTCTTTCACTCCTGCCCCACTCACTGCACATAAACCAGCTCTAGCTGCAAGCAGTCTTGAGGAAGCTGAAGTACATGTAAGGTAGAAAGAGGCCCTAATTGCTTTTGCCTATGGAATACTACTATCCACATTCAGCATGGATCCTCCTTCCTGAGTCAAGCCTCTCTGGAAAAAGACACACTGACTCACCTGAGGGGTTTTCTTCAAGGATAACAGTTCTATCATGCTAGTTATCAAGATCAATACAGTACCTTCACTTAAATTAAATTGTTAGGTACAAAAGATTGGAGATGAGATGGAAGGTAGGGTGTAGGCAAAGAGACATTTTGTGAAGCAAAGCCCTGGAACTGGGGTCATATAGCCAGCAATAAAGACACTCAGAAATCTCATAATGGAAAAGAAGCTACAGGAAAACACACATAGGAAGCAAGACAGCTCCCATTCTATGCACTCAAGAAAGTAGCTGGTGTTTCAGCAAGTGACAATAATACAGGGTGACAAAGGCTTGTTTTTTATCAACATCAATGTTTGTGTTACAGGAACCCTCTCTATTAATGAGCTTCAGAAAAAACTTGGATAAGAAAATGTTTGTAGGAATAAGTAGTGGCTTCCCTGTGAACGGAAGGAAGGAAAAGGCTAATTATAGATAATAGGAGCAAAAGGTAGGGAGATGTTGCTACA
This sequence comes from Mastomys natalensis, assembly GCA_021653895.1. NCBI lineage: Eukaryota > Metazoa > Chordata > Mammalia > Rodentia > Muridae > Mastomys > Mastomys natalensis. The sequence goes on along the minus strand of JAJTUV010000961.1, from coordinate 334,837 downwards.
GTAAGTGAAATGTGGAAAAAGTAGAGATGTTTCCTCTGGTGAGCAGATGTTTAGCACTGGTTTATGTCTAGAGTTGGAGTGCAAGGACTTCCTGAGGGCCTCTAGGGCTTTCATCACTCCCCACACAGAATCTGTAGGCATCATGCTCTGCTGGAAACAAAGCTGTCAATAGAGCCGAGTCAAGCAGAAGCTAGTGAAGGCCCCTTCTGTGTCAAGCCATTGACTGTTACCAAAATTATGAGGGCCAGAGCCTGGATTCTAGAATTCCCTAACAAGCCAGACCCACCCACCTGTTCTTACACTCTCACTTTAAAGAGACAAAAAATAAGGAAAAGGAGGTAATTTTATGAAGTCATAGGGATAGTGGAACAAAATGACCCAGTAGCACCTCCTACAAATGACTCAGTGTCAATTTCTGGTCCTCACACAAAGTTAATGTTGAAATAAAGTGCCAGAGGTATGTATAACTAAGCAGCCCTGGTCAAGGTATGATTACCTTGTTCCCAGTGCCAGTGTCTCCTGCAAGGTCCTCTGAGCAGTTGTCAGAACTGTGTGCAGTACCTTTCAGGGTAAAGAGTTCTCCTCTGGCTAGCACAAAGCTCCAGTTTCTGCCTTCTTTCTCCTAGTGGGAGATTCCTCGAGAAATTCTAATTCCTTGTGGTGTGTTTGTCTTGATAAACAAAAGTATCTCTTTCAAATATCTTCATTTGTACCAGGATATTTACATGATGAGGAGTCACTTTAAGAGTTAATTACTACTCCCTTTTATGTGGTCCATACTTCTCATATCCCCACTGCTAAAAGCAAAAGACAAACAAAAAACAAAACAAATAAAATCTTCATAGCTCAGACTTGTTTGTAACCATATCTTAACTGTAAAACATGCAGCGAATAGAACTCAAGAAAGCCAATGTCTCCCAAATGAATTTTCTTACAAATGAGAAGATTAATATATTAGCAGTTTCTATCAATAATTATATTTGACAATCTCTGTCTTTTTTGTTTCTTCAGACTGAGATTTATCTCTCTTGGTAAATCTAACAGTCTGCACACAATTCTAAATTTACTTCTTGTTTCAGAAAAAAAAAAATGTCTTTCCTCAGGTCATGATTCTGAACACTGATGTAACTTCACAACATGACAGAAGGAGCAGGTGTACAATATTTCATTGACCTACCCATGGTCTCTCAGAACATGGAATGCTTGGGAAACTTCTTAGATGAGACCCTTTCCCCTGCAGAGCAATTAGTCTCACCAACCTAACAAGCAGATCATAACAAATAACTGATAGAATTTTTTAAAAGCAGATAGATAGGTAGGTAGATAGATAGATAGATAGATAGATAGATAGATAGATAGATAGATAGATAGAGATGTGTTAGAGTGATTTACAGGCTATGATCCAGCTCAGCCAACAATGGCTATCTACCCTTGGAACATCCAAGAATCCAGTAGTTGTTCAGTGAAGCTGGATATCTCAGTTGATTTTCAGTATATGCTAGAATCCTGAAAAGTCAGGCTGTAATGCTAGTAAGTACATGAACATGCCAGTGAAAGCTAGGGAACGCAGGCAAAGAGAAAGCGCTTCCTTCTTCCCTGTCATTTATTTAGGCTGCCAACAGAAGATGTGGCTCAGATTACAGGTAGATATTCCCACCTCAAAAGATCCAGATTAAAGATGGATCTTCCTATTTCAAACGCTTTAAGGAAAATCCCTCACAGATCTGCACAGCCACTTGAGTTTTAGTTAATTCTAGATATTGTCAGGTTGACAACCAAAAATAGCCATCGCAAGTAGATTATTAAGCTTTCTGAAAGGCTAGATTTAAATTTTGATTCTTAATGCTAAGAAAAGAATAAACAGCATCATATAAAATCAAAATACTCAAAAGTATAAATGAGGTTTTTGCCAGTAGATGAAGGTTGATGAAGCAGAGATCAGCTGCAGACATTGCAAATCCAGGCTCAAGGGTGACTGCCCAAGGACCATAACTGCTGCACATTTCATAAAGAAGAAAGTGCAATATTTCTTGCATTCTCTGAGGCCTGGTGGATCCAAAAAGCGATCATCAAATTGCATCATATAAAATCAACTCACAAAGGATACACTGAGAAATGGCAAAGTAGCACACTAAAACCACAAATAGCAGGATTCAGGCTACATTTGTGTCTCTTTTCCCTCTCCTTTATATTTTAGGGGTGGGTGTCTAAATAGGAAAAAGGAAAAAATAAATTCACATATTTGAAAATGTTTATTGGATACCTACTGTGAATAGTTTAATAGTAGTATTCATCGGTAACAAAACCAAAAGCCTAGCTCTAAGTGATGTTACACTCTATTGAAGAGAGGAGAGGAAACAGGACCATATACCAGGAATATAAACCAGACAGAAATAAATGCAAATAAAGAAGGGAGTAGGGTGAGGCAAGAAAAGGGTGGGACTGTGTTATTTTAGGTATATGACTTTTCCTAGGGAGCCATGAGCAAACATTTATTCATCCCAACAAGGAACCAATGGCAGTCCAAAAATAACCATCCAAATCTAGCTTAGTAGAGCAATGAGACAATGGAGCTGCTTGGAGAAGTATGGGTGAGAGTTAAGGGCTTCTGTAGGAGAGCAGAGATAACTCAAAGGCAACATTGTCACCAAAAAGCCCACCTCAGCACAGGTGGTGACTCAGCAGAGCTGCATCTCTGGAACCAATCAGAAAGCCCAGTTTCTCTTTGTATAACCTTGTTGAAGGGAGTTTCTTCAGAATCTTTCAAGCTTCATTTACTTCCTGGATTTTGTAGATCTCCTTTACTTCCTGTTCTTACCACTTCCGTTCCTCCTTCCAGGAGAGAATGTTCCAACTTATAGGAAATAACTACAGGTGATCTATTAAGAGAAAACAAGGGGACATTTGAGCAATATTCTTGGTAAAAGAGTAATTCCTGTATAATATTAAAAGATAAAGATCCCAGGCAGAAAACTGGAGCTGCTGCCCAGCCATGAGCTGAGAACATAATTAGGGGTTGAGGTATACATGTAGGCATGGTGATGGGGACATCCTGAGCAAAACTGCTAAACTCAGAAAGAAACCAGGTCAGCAATAATGAGGTCGTTCTTGATTGCTTACAAAAATGTGAAGCAATGGATCCGTTTATACCAAAGATGAATAATTAATGAAAATCAGAGAGGAAATTGATTTAGGTAAGTTTAGGGTTTTACTCCCTCATAATCATCTTGATATAATTAGTCATCTAAAAGTCTGGTAATTTGCTACATTCAGTACAGCCAGTCTGAAACTAGTTGCTTAATAAAAATATGCCTAATTGACAGGATATGAAGGGCTTTGAAGGATCTCAATACCAGCAGGTCAATCCACAGGCTAATAAAGCAAGTTTTAGTTAAATACATATGGGAAAGATTTCATTCCTTGCTTTAGTGTTCAATCCTTTTTTTGTCATGGGGTGGAGGGAGTAAGGTTTGGTTATTTTGCCGTTTAAGTAAGTATTCAATTTTGCTCACTTGAAAAAAGTCTACCACTTATCATTGCTAGTGAACTTTGTGTCATCTTCCTGCCCTTCTGTGAGATTGGAAGGCTTTGAGTTTGTGCCACTTTTATTAACTGCTTGTGTTGTTGAAAAAGACATTAGCATCTTAGTTTCCTAGGAGAAAGACCAAGTAATGGATGGATAATGTGTGACTCTGCCAATTTGCTGTGTCATGAATGATGAAGGGTTTCTGCCCAACCAGAGCAGTAGGCTTGATACATGACCTTGAGTTCTATGTAACAAAAGCAGTGTCTTGCTTTGCTTTGAAAAATTGGATGCATTTTTCTGATAATAACACACTACTGTCTTGAGAGTAACAGGTTTGGTAAAGGTCAAGGTCAAAGCTAGTGTTTTCAGGGTTTATTTTATTATTATTATTTGTTAAAAGAATAGGAAAGAAGGAAACAGGGGAACTGTCCAAATGCATCAGATTAAAAGTTCAGCTTTTCTTCTCAGCCTTTTTGAGGCTCTGACTCAGGTCTTCACTGGGACATGTTCCAAATAATAGTTTCAGCTGGAGACTTCTAAGACAGAATTTGTGTAAAGATTACTCACACTTCATGAATGGAGGAAGGAAAATAAGACTCATCTTGATGATAGATATGGATTAGTATTGTGATGATAGTTATGGATCAATATTGGTCTTATTACCGCAGATTTGATCTTTTGTTTATTAACTTCTGTTAGTTTTAACTTCAAATATGTTCAAAAGCTAATAATCTTGCCAAATGCACATCTCTGCTCTGGACATTATTTGATTTGCCTCCATAGACTTGGGCATCTCTTTTGTCTTGATTATTCCCATTTATTGGCTTATGACTTCATTCCATGACCTCATTGGCTGGTGACATGCAAGAAGAGCTGCAGTAGGCAAGTGAGCTTCCTGGAGTTGGCCCACCATCTTGGTTGGCTGCAATGATTGTACTATGGAGAGGGACAGCCCCAGAGGCTTCTTGCCACTGATGTGCCTTCTCATGTTTTTCATTCCCATATTCCTCATTTATCTGGCTGGGTGTGAGTGGACACTTGGAGATCCTCACTGCCTTTAGCCTAGTATGATTACTTCCTGGGTAATAGTCCACTCTGCTGGGCAAATTTCCTGCAGATCAACATGAAGACGAATGCTGCATAGATGAATAAATGATCTTTGAAAGTTCTGATTTCATTTAAGTAGTTTTAGAAAGTTATTTTGATTTAAATAATTTCCAGAAGTTGAGATAGTTGATAGAAAGTTTAAAGTTACAATTAAGACTAGAATGTGCCCCTGCCTCATAGAACTGCAAGAGCTGCATCATTGAGAGAAGGAGTCCAGTGAGCTTCCCTGCCTTACAAGCACATCATCCTAGGAGCAAGAAAAATAGGCCTGGGACAAGTTCAAGCTCAAAGAGAACATTTATTCTAGGTTTGGCCAGAATTTCTTGATCTTGTGATCTAGGAATGTGGTAACAGGTTTTCAGTGTGCACCATGACAAAGGTTATGAATAAAGAGTAAATAATTCTATTATGAGTATAAAAACAGACAGCAGATAATTAGCCAATTTAGTTGATCAATATTTCAAAACTAAGATGTAAATCTGACGACCTTTTCCTTAGTTAATACAGATTGCTGCCAGTGAAGCATAAGGGAAAAGTTGCCACTATAGACTGGCTTGTTTAAACTTCGTTAATCTATGACAAAAGAATTATTGCTTTGGGCTTATGATGATCTTGTGGAGAGAAACATACATGAGAAATTTTTAATTAGGTGTAAGTTTCAAAGGAAATACATAATCAATAATTGTGTTATAATTTCCCTTTGGGAAATGATTTTAATCTCTTTTGAATATTATTTTATGGTGATTTTTTTTTTTAAAAATGTGTAACTCATGGTTATAAGATAATTTTCATCTTACATAGAAAACCTTGTTTTAAGGGGTACAAAAGGGTTAAAAGAAAATATAAAGTTATTGGAGATTGCTTTACTTCATCCACTCAGTGTGTGTGTGTGTGTGTGTGTGTGTGTGTGTGTGTGTGTGGTGTGTGATTTTACCTTCTTTCTTTTCTCTAACTACTGGCTACTACAGACGACAGTGCCAGGCAGTTATTATCTGAACCAACCCCATGAGCCCTCCTAGTCCTGACTCCTGTTGGCTGCTATTAGCAAAGACCCCAATTGCCAACTCTGCTTGCTGCCTTCCTTGGATTAACTCTGTAGTGTTGAAGCTGGCCTTTGACATCTCATGAAACTGATTAATTTCTCATATGAACTTCCCCTCTAAATTGTCTGAAGATCCTCAAATTCATTTTTTTTTTCTTTCTAAAGGAGTCATCACTCATTTGCTCCCTGTGAGTGTGCTGGTGTATTCCGGGAGCTGAAGGTAGAGAAACATGATTTATCTGAGGCAAATGGACACAGTAAAACTAATGGCCTGTGACATTGAGTATTTTGCAAAAAATGTCTGTCTTTCTCTGCTTTGAAACATGAAAGTATGTTTCCGCTAGTAACACACTACCATCTTGAGAGTAAAAAACCATATGATAATATCTAATACAATATGCTAATGCAGCAAGTGTGTTCTGTACAGACTGTGACTTACCGTAGGGTGCGGGTGCAAAGCAGCTCTGGGAATGGAGCTGAACACAGGTTTCAGAGATGTACACTTTCTGCAGACCACATCGCCTAGAGTCCTTTCCATTAAGAGTTGCCTGTTTTGCGGGCGGTGGTGGCGCACGCCTTTAAACACTTTAAAGACTTGGGAAGCAGAGGCAGCAGATTTCTGAGTTCGGGCCACCCTGGTCTACAGAGTGATTCCAGGACAGCCCGGGCTACACAGAGAAACCCTGTCTCGAAAAACCAAAAAAAAAAAAAGAGTTGCCTGTTTAAGTCCTTCTCCTATGTCTGTGTTCACACTGTCCTTGTCCACAAACACTCCTTTTCATTCTTGGGCTTCTGTTAAGACCATGGTGGCTGAGTATTGGATGTACACACTGATCTCTGATCCACATTTCTTCAATGTTTGGTAGAGGGCCTCTCCATCGGGCTGCGGTTGAGGTAGCAGGCATGTCAGCTGTTTATTGTGTAGAAATGCCTTTCAAATGGCTGGGTATGACGAATCTCCACAGTAGGACACTAAACACCAATTCACCTTTTAAAAATTTTCAGATTTTACCCAAGTAAGTAGAACCAGACCTGACTGAGGCCCACTGACCCCTCTACTTTACGTTCTATAAAATATTGCTGAATAATTTACCTCACATCGACACCCTTCTTTGAAACAGAAAATACTTTGAAAATATTCCTACTTATCTAACCTGGAATTCAAGAAGGTGTAACTAGCTGATCTGCCTGATCCAAATTCTACTATGGGATGTTTCCCTGTCTCTAGTGTGTAGCATAACACTCTGAGTCTTTATCACCACTTTCATAGAAAGGTCTCTCTTTTTCCATCCTCCCTTCCTTTGTGGTATTTTCTACACCGCCACACAGGATAGACTTTTCACCATAAGACCTTAACATATTTCTGTGTTAAGTATCTTAGTTAGGGTTTTTACTGCTGTGGTAAAACACCATGACCATGACCAAAAGAAACTTGGGAGAAAAGGGTTAGTATCACTTTATAGAATTTAAGCTCATCACTGAAGGGAAGCCAGGGTACTAACACAAGGCAGAAACCTGGAAGCAGGAACTGGAGCAGAAACCATAGAAAAGTGTTGTTTACTAATGTATTCCACATGACTTGCTGTGTCTGCTTTCTTAGAGCAGCCAGGACCAGTTCAGAAGGGGCACTATGCAGAGTGAGCTGTGCTCTTGTACATCAATCTTCAATCAAGAAAATGCCCCACAGGTTTGCCCAAGACCAGTCTGCTGGGGGCATCTTCTCAAGTGAGGTTTCCTCTTCCAAAATAAATCTAGCTTGTGTCAAGTTGATATGAAAAAATAGCCAACACAGTAGAATTAAAGATATAGTGAAACCTAAATCCACAACGTTCTTGAGCACCTGAACAGAAATAAAGTCCTCTAATTGTATAATTGAGCTTGTAAGAAAGATCTTTAAAACAAAACTAGAACAGGAACAAAAGCAAGGGGTATAACCTAATGCTACTGCTGAGCCCCATTGATCTGTATCTTCCTGGTTACAGGTTGAATGGGGACCAATAGCCCTTGTCAAATGATAAATTGTGTTGAAAATCCTTGATGTGAAAGTAGCATCCAAGGCAATGGACTCTCAGTAAAAGATGAAAGAAAGCAAAACCGAAAACTAGAAACGCTTCTCAAAAGATGACAGCATAGGAATGTGAAATCTGAACTTTAACTCAAAAGAAGAAAGAAAAGATCCCTTTGAGCAACAGAAGTGGCTACATGCACAAGTCTTGCCCACTCACTCTCCAATAGGAGACACGGAAGTGGAAAGAGGACTGTTTGGGGGAAAGATTGGGTAAGCAAGAGTGAGAAGAGGGTAAGGGTTTGCTATGATCACAATAAATTTTATACATGTATAAAATTATCAGAAACCAAAGTATTAATAGAAGTAAGATCTGACTCATGTTTATAACTTAATATCACCCTATTTGGATACTGGGAAAGATACAAACTGAAAATATGCTTTAAAGGGGTCAGAGGTTGGAAATATCCTCAGGCATCTGGTAAAAGCAAATGCAAAATATCCTGGAGGCTTATCCCTGCAACAGGGATTCCACAACCTCAATGAATTCCACAGATGTATCTCTAATGAGGAAGATCAGAGAGACACTAATCATGAGATATTTGAGGAAACTAGATATCATAATGCTGAATTAACAGAAGGAGCCAATAGTAATTTTATCCCTGCAAATATTTCAGATATTAAAATTATTGCACAAAGTTTCTTTCAGAAAGAGGAAGGAGAATATATTAAGGAAGATGCTATGGAAAGTTATGAGTAACATTTAGAAAGAATGAAGTTAGAGTTATAAATATGGTTGAAACTGAAAGTTTATGGAAGAGATAAATAACAGCTGTCACCTACCCAAAGCAGGAATAGTAAAAGGGAACAGGCGGCTAGATACATTCCAGCAATCAGCCCCGGGCACTCAAATGTAAAGGAGCAATAAGGAACCAGCAGATGAGATTGGGACCATCTGACACAACTCTCATCGGAGTTATGGATGAAAAAGTATGACAGAGATGTGGCTTGGTGTTAGGACACATGGATGAAACAGTTCAAAAGAACTATGAAAATATGCAAACACAAATTTAGGTGATGAAACCACCTAAAAGCATTCCCCTAATATTTAAAAAAAAAACTGTTATAAGAAAATAATCATAAAGTACATTATAAAGCACACTACCCTGAAACCAAAGATAGATGATAAATGATTAGATAGATAGACAGACAGACAGACAGACAGATACACAGACAGACAAATAGACTATAAATAAAATCTAAAGATGTTCTTAGAAAATAAAGTATTTTCAGAAACACTATTTATGATAGCCAAGATTTGAAATTAAAAACTGTTTGCCAGTAAATAAATAGATAGAAAATGTGAAATGTAGATGCAATGGAACACTATGAGCCCTTTGAAAATGAGGCTGTCATATCTTTACAGGAACAAGTATAGACCTGAGGACATGTTTAGCAAAACAAACCAGACATTGAAAGACAAATACCACACAATCAAGCTTAAAAAATGCTGTGCTCACGGAAGTAGAGAGTTGAATAGATGACCACAGGATGTAGTGGTTGAGATAGGAGGGGGAGAAGATTGTCTAAGGATACAGAAAGCTAGATAAGAGGAAAGCAATCAAGAGACCTACTGTACAATTCAGAAAGTAACAGAATGCTATATTTAGAAAATCACTGAAAACATGTAAATATGTTAAGAATGTGGAATAATACGATTGTTAATTAGGTCAATTTAGCCACACTACATGTTCTAAGACATTATATTGCATGTGAAAGATGTATAAAGTTACTACTTGTCACTTGAAAGTTAAAATAATTTTAAAGGCAGATTAGACAACCTATCACCCATTCTTTTAGGTCAGTATCAGCTTGATACAAAAAATATAATGACAGCAACACAAGGGAAAGAGTAGATCAATGACATTCATATATGTTCTCTCTCTCTCTCTCTCTCTCTCTCTCTCTCTCTCTCTCTCTCTCTCCCCCCCCCATATGTATATTATGTGTGTGTCAAACATGACATGATAATTTCTGACATTACCAGAAAAAAAATCTGTAAATGCTACAGTGTGAACAAAGTTAACAAGAGCTAACATACCACTGAACAAAATCGTTAACAGTTCATATTTTAAAAAAATCTTCATAAATGGTAGGTAGACACAATGCCATTCGACACAAAGATGAACTGTTTTAATGGCAGCAACACGATAATGTAAACATTCACAAGATTTTCCTTAAGATTTGGAAGCACAAAAACCCTCAAGGACAGTTAGGCTAGCATTGAAGAGTAGGTCATAGCCACTGCATTAAGACATGAAGAATGTGAAGGGATAGAAGCCAGAAACAATGATATAGACGGCTCCAGTCACATATGTAGCAGAGGATGGCCTTGTGTAGCGTCAATGGGAGGAGAGGCCCTTGGTCTTGTGAAGGCTCAATGCCCCAGTGTAGGGGAATTGGAGAGCAGAGAGGAAGGAGAGGGTAGGTAGGTGAGGGAGCACCCTCATAGAAGCAGGGGGAGGGGAGAATGGGATAGGAGGTTTCCAGAGGGGAAACTGGGAAAGGGGATAATATTTGAAATGTAAATAAATAAAATATCCAATAAAAAAAGATATTTTTGGAAATTTCCTGAAGCAAATCATACAATAGAAAAAAACCCCACCAAATAGAAGTAACAGGTTGATTTTATATATTTAATTGCATATAACCATATATATCTAACTATAATAAGGAAAAAGAGGCCACAAATTTGAGAGGAAGTGAGGGAAGTGGACAGTCACTGGAGGGGTTAAAGAGGAGAAAGAGAAAGGGGGAAATGATGCAATTATATTTTAACTAAAATTTTTAAAGATTTTAACAACATTTACAGAATTATCAATCTTCCAACAGTTTCATTGTAAAGTAAAATAGCACATTGTGTTTAAAAAGAGAAAAGAATTAAGAGGAACAAAAAGATCCAAAGAAATAACAGCCTGCAGTTCCATCCTGTCTGTGGTAAACTGCGACCAGAGTTTGTTCCCAGAGCTTCTGATGTAAAGAAACCAACCAGGCTCCTGAGGGGCCATGGTGACAGTGACCTTAGTTAAAAACCAAAGCTAAGCTCACTTGGAGTGACTTGGCCCGCTCTGATCTCTTGAAGCCTGCTCCGAATTATGAACTCCCATCAAATCTGTCACTTGATTCCATTCCAATTAATCCAATTCATTTGAATAGGACTCAAATGCTTGAATTCAACTGCATCAAATTTTGCTCAGTGAAATTGGTCTTTGATTGAAATCTATTAAGTTCAATTCAATAAAATAAATTTAAATATTATGCAGTAAAATTAATTCTTAATTAATTAACATTTCAGTTCAGGTCCAATCTGAGCTTCCATTCTACAGTTCTATATTTGGCACTGATTCAAATCAATAAGATAAAGCAAAATCCAATGCGATTCTGAAAGATACAACCTTAAGCTAATCAACTCCATTCATTTCTAGTCATCCCTAATCAGATGAGTTTAGTGACATTCAATCACAGCGAGATAAAATGTTCACCTTTAATGATCAAATTGAATGTTTATATTAGAACTTTAAAATGAACCATTTTCCACAATGGTCTGCAGTATGAAGTCTCTAGAACATGTCTGGATTCAGTCTTTTGTTTGGTCTTTATCTGAACATAGAGTGGCATAGAATTAGATGATTGGAAAACAAAGGAGAATATTATTATACAGCTTAATACGTTGATTTCTCAGAAAAAATTATAGTGAGCTTAAAATGATAAGTTACTGTATCTAAGATAATACCAAGATGTGTGATAGTTCTCATTTTACATTTATAAAGTCTTTAGTTTAACCAGTAAAATACATCCATTTTAATCCAAAATCATTATTATGTAATTGAAAAATAAAAAAATAATAACTATACTGTGCTTAAATATGAATTAAATGAAGGCACTACTGTAATAAATGTCATGACCACCTCTTCATATCTGTCTTCTGCCATCCCCTTCTGTCATGATCTATTTTGGGAAAACATGGCTAAAAGCATCGGCACCAACCAGCTATTGTCTGTAACCTGTAAATGCATGCACTAACACAAACTTTTTTTCTTAGATATTTAGCAAGGAAAAGCTAACTTATACAATGTCTTAACTAGGAGACAAGTTAAGACTGGGGTAGTAAAGGTACTTGTGTCTGTTTTGTTACATACTACCCCAAGTGTCCATGAACTGAGATCATTAGTCTCCTTTCTCCAGGTCAACATGTGGCAGACTTGTCTGGTAAGAGCTGCCACAGGTAACCAGTGACGGTCTCAATATTTTCCTTTGAGAATCTTTTCATAGCCTTATACCATATGCTAGGGAATATAAATTGTTTACTGGACTCTCTAGGATAGCAGGGAAACTGGAAACCCTTGCCTAAATTTCTATGTTCTCTTCCACCAGTGTTGGGAGAGGGGAGGTCTTGTAAACAGACGTGATCATTCCATGTCTTCAGTGACTAGTCCTCTTGCTTCTATGGCTCCATGGTCCAGTTTTTGAAAGTGAGTATACTGTGGATGAAATAAACTCCACATGTCCAAGAAGATAGACTGACTTTAAACCAGAAAACTCTAGAACTGGTGATCAGTTCCCACTTCCCATTCCTGGGGTCAGGAGTCATTTCACCCTTTTCAGAGCCCTGAATTTCTTTGGCCATGAACATTTCAAACTGAAGCAAAAGAGCACTCCAGCTCATTATTGGAAATTATAGCTACCAGATTATCTGAATAAGAAGAATCCGGCTGTTAACTTGCCTCAAAACTTTCACTTTTCGCCCTAACAGGAAAGTTTGTTACTCAAGCTCTTCCATCTTTCTTCTTCTCTAGGTCAATAGGTTAGAAGGAAGGTTCTCCCTTGCATCAGGATGTTCTGTATACACAATGCATCGGTTCGGATGTCTGTAGTTAATTAGCATATCATTTGTAACTTGATTGCTGTGATGAGAGAGGAGTGGCCAGTGCTATTCATTGAGGAAGTAGGAGAGGAAGGACTGGCAAGTGGTACAGATGGAAGGGAGGGTATAAGAGAGATATTAAACCCCAAATTACTAACCAGGATTATGCCTGAGATAACAGACTGGTTAGTTAATGCATTTTTCCTCCTCAGCCATGATCACTGTACAGTTTATGTGTGTCTATCCCATTACGTCATGTGAAATTTAAATATATGTGATAAAAAAAAAAATACTTTAAAATGGGGGATAGGGATTGAATCCTGCCATGTAAGTAGAGGCCTTGAACATTTCCAAACTAGATTGGCTGTAAAGGAGATGCCAATTGGGGGCACTAAATACCACAATGGTTTGGGGCTATTTGAGGCTGTTCTGTTTTCTCTTGCTAAAAAGTCTCCTGTGAATCTATAAAAGATAAATTGGCAATAGTTAAACGTTTTCATTTGGGGCTTTATGAAACCCCGGGGTATTGTTTTCAGTATCTTCTAGAAGTAGATGAATGGAACTCATTAGATGTCCCAGTCACAAAGCTGAGTCTTATTTGGGCAATGCCTGAATCCTGGTTAAGCAGCCTATTAAGATCAATACAGCCCAGTTCTCTATTCTAGAGAACACATTCTGGAAAACCCATAGATATGCTGCATTTTTTAGAGTTCTCCATGCATTTGGTCTCACACTTCTGAAACAATTTGTTATTAACAAGACTTGTAGTTTTAAAAAACAAGCACCCTCATTTCTCTCCACTTCTAGCTTCATCCAGCCCATGAGAAAACCTTTGCTATGACACAATTTGAAGTGGAAGTGATCCAAATAGAAGACTGATTGGATGTCACTCAATCCATGTTTGACTGATGCCTCACCTTAACAACCTAGTGTCCTAGTGTTCAGTTAACCGAGAATGTGATCCCTGCTGACTATGGTGATTCACCTAAACGACATAGTTAACTAGAATCTTCATAGACTAAGGTTAAAGTTTCTAAACTCTTGGGAATTAATTTCTTTTCTTACCACTTCATACTCTTCTCTTTTTAAAAAGTCTTTCCATTTCGATTGCTTTTAATTGTTTTTCCCCAAAGCCAGTTAACAGGTAAATAATGGTTTTTACAGAAAAAAAAAATAGCATTTCATTAGCATAGCATTGGAATGAGGCAGTTCTTTGCTCAAAGAAAATTGTACCACTCTTCTCTTGCTGAATATGAAACATATACAAAATTAATAATTTATTTTTGTTATAGCAATTTAACCAAATTAGCCAGTATGAATAACAAAGTGTACAATCCCCTTTTTGCCCAGAAATATGTTTGTCTTATTGGTATTTTATTTGTTGGTTTGCTTGTGCCATAAAGGAAAGCAGCTAAGTCACTGCTTATGCTGGACTTGATTTATTCTGCTAGGAACAAGAGAACACAAACTTTGCATTTCCCTAACCTGAAGCATTAGTTATGCAGACAGCAGCAGTATTGTGGTTTGAGCAAAGTTGAACACAGGAAAAAAAGGCTTGGTAGTCAGGTCCTCTCATGCTCTCCCCTGATCACTGGCATATCACTGCTTTACACTGAACAAAGAAAATGCCACTTTAGAACTCCTCCATGTATCCTAGTGTCTGGTAAAAAGTCTCCCTGCAGTCAAACGGGGGGTCTTCCTCCTTGTAAAACTGGTATATGTGGGGCAAGGGACTTTCAGGTGCTAAAGTGCAAATGTGAATTTGATCTCTAAATTGAATTTCACGTAAGAGAAAACAAGTTAGGCAGGATAGTAATCCTAAGGCTAGGAAGTTTGGGACCCTGGGATGTTTGATGGCCAGTCAGCATAGCCTCCATGATGAGTTCAGGGCAGTGATTGGCCTTGATTATGCAAAACAAGATTTGGACACCTAAGGAATGACACGAAATATTGACTATAGGCCATGCACATGTAAGCACATCTTCAGGCATATAAAACCCACATCTACCTAAAGAAACACACACACACAAAACTGATAGAGAGCCCTGCTCTCATGCAGACCTGAGAGTTCTTGCTGTACATCTAAACAAACCTGACAATGAGACTTCTTTTCCTCGGCATCTAGGCAGTCCCTGCAGATGCTACCAGGGATCAGCTGGCTCTCTTCTTCCATTTTCATAGTCTCCTTCCCCTTCCAAAGTTGAGGCTGAATGTTATCTTATTCCTTTTGTTGACATTATTTTGATTTTCACAAAGAATATTGAGCCATAGACAGCTCTGGGATCATGTTAGTTCCTACCTCTATCTGAAATTACAAGAACATGGTGAGGAGCTGTTTCTATTAGCCACTGGAAAGAGCATACATGAGGCTCAGAGCCTGAGGCACAGATTCTTTTGCTGAGCATATTGGCATGGATTGAATAAGATGTTTCTTGCTCATTGGTCCATTACTCCCGTTCTATTTGTGTCTGGTTTATCTCTGTCACCATTTAGAAAGTATTACATCTTCTAGTTTCCAATGACACCAACAAAAATTTACTGGTGGAGAAACCATTTGTCATTACTTAGCTAAAAGGTGAAATGCTCAAACTGGATTTGGTAGCTTGTTGGAGTCCATCCTCGACACAGGATCGGAGTTCTCAACTAGAAGCAGGGATATATGGAAGGTGCATAATAAATATACACAGAATACTTTTGGGTACAAGCTGACAAACTATTTTTCAAGGCCTAAAGTTTCTCTCTCTTCTCTCTCACTCTCTGCTTTCTTTCTCTCTCACTCATTCGCTCGCAGCTTGAGGCTGCACACACTCTGTATTCTCCTGTGCGCTTTTCTTTTCTTGAACTCCCACACTCCTACACACCTCTGTGCATTCCCCTTTCACTCTCACATGCACTCTTCACACATCTCACACCCACCTCACACACACCACATGCACTCTCCTTTCACTCACACATATACTCTCCATACACACCTCACATTCTCTCTTCACTCACTCTTCACATTCTCTCTTCACTCACTCTTCACATTCTCTCTTCACTCACTCTTCACATTCTCTCTTCACTCACTCTTCACATTCTCTCTTCACTCACTCTTCACATTCTCTCTTCACTCACTCTTCACATTCTCTCTTCACATGCTCTTCTCATGCTCTCTCACTCGCTCTCTCACTCACCACATTTACCTTACATACTTCTTTGACTTTTTCTTGCCTCAGTCTTTTTATTGATACTCCAAAAGCAGATAGAAAAAAGACATTGTATAATAATTGCCAAATCAAATTCAAAAGAAAAATCACATTCCACAAAGAATTAAGAATTGTGATTGTTCCCCAAAGTTTCAGGCTTCCCTAATCCCAGGCCTGTAGCCAAAATAATAATAATTACAAATTTATCATTATTTAAACTTTAACTTTTAACTTATTATACTTCAGAGCTCAGAGCTCCAAGGTCAGCTACTTGCATTTTCCTGTGAAGCTCTAATGATAAATGAGATGGGCAAAGCTGCCAGGCAGGGGCCAGAAAGAACCAAGTTAACCCTTAACTCAGTTCCACTACCTTTCTACTTCTGTATATTGCACACAATGACTCTCCTAAGAGTCCCAGTGTTTTGACTTAGCTTTACTAGTATAAGATTTCATTTATTCTATACTTCCTTATCTAGGAACCACTCTTAAATGTAGTGCAAAACTTATTTCATAACTTCAATAAAATTTTCTTTTCTTGGGGTCCCAATGTTGGCTCTATTTCATTTTCTAATAATTTCTTCAAACTTTCTTTGCAAGTCAAGCACTAGTCTGGAACTACCATTGTGCAGTTATTGCATTGTTTCCAAGATGAGAGCACACAGCATACACCTGGGCCATTAGGACTGTGCTGTGCTGTGCCCTATGCCTCAATTTTTAATTGTTTAAGAATCATTACATCAAGGAACATCTAGTTTCACAGAATTCATCAGAGCAGAAGGAGAAAGAAGTAGGAAAGTCAGATATAATAGAATAATTATGCACACCATGGCAAACTGAAAAGCAGTTATACATAAATGAAATTTATATAACCATTGTCCAGGGCTAAAGTTAGGAGAAATGGGAACAACTGTTTTGTACAAAGAGCTGTAGTGGACTACTGAGATGTCTCCATCCCGGCCTACTGCAGGCAGTCCCTTATTGCAGATGGCAGGTCCCCTGGAGAGATGTGATGTGTCTCCTGCTTCTCAGGGTCCCAGACGCCACCCTCTTTACAAGGAAGTGCCGCAGGCTTCTGAGATGTCTGCAGGCAGTCCTTGTCTTTGTATGCTGTCCCCAGCAAAGGAGGCAATGCCTCTATACTGGTAGGGTTAAGTCTGGCACATGTGCCTTTTACAAGGTCAGCCCTACACCACCTGCCATTACATATTTTCTGCCCTTGATACAAAACCACAGCTCTCGTCTACAAGGGAGTAAAGGACAGTTTATTCTGGAGCCACTGTGGTGACCAGGGCTTGGGAATGTAGATTAAATTACTCAAGTTCCATGTTCCAAAATAAAAGCAGTGTTATGAAATGTTTGTAGTTTTACAGAATCAAAGCGAATTTGAAATGATGGTACATCAGAGGTGTGCGTTGGTGGGTACATCAGAGAGGCAGGTATGTCAAGATGAGGGGAGCTTTCCTATAGGCCTATGATGCACTCTGATGGCGTTCTTAACTTCTGAATTGACAGAAGCTAGTTGCTTTTAAATCAATAGATTTTAAAAGGGTTTTGTTTTGGTTTTTTTTTTTTTTCTTTTGTCACAAGATTTTAGTTCCAGTACAGAGGTGAGCAAGTTATGGCTGTTGCAGAAGGCCAGAACTTAACCTAATATAAGCTAATTAGCCGGCAACATTCCAACCTCCCAATGGTACTGAAATTCTTACAGGCCAATCAATCTCTGCAGACAGATGCCTTCAGGAGTTCTCGTGCAATGGGCGGAGTCAGGTTCTCTGCAGAGTTTTTCTTTCCTCTGTAACACAGCCAGAGACAAATGACCTCAACTTTTCTTGGGATGGCAAAGACTATATAGTTCCCATAAAAGAACTTTGCAAGGCTTTTTCAAAAAACTGTATGTGAAACAATCATGTATTGTGGGTCACGGCTTTGGCATTGGGAAACATCAAAAGTCAGGAACTTTTTTTTTTTAAGTCAGGAACCTTTCCCCTGACCTGACAGAAAGAGAAAAGACCTTGAAGCAAAAGAATTCAAATGCAGAGTTCAAATCCAAATACATTCTCTGTGGAGTCAGGCCCACTGGAGAGGACACAGCTGCAGAGTGGCTTCTCATCTTAGAGAGTTGGTATCTTTCTCCCTTTAAAATACAATTGAAATCTCTCTCTTCCTATCAAATCAAGAGCAGTTTCTTATTTTAAGATTCCTATGATGATCATAACATGACAAATATTAAACTTTCCAAATTAAGTGAAGATCTAGGTACTTATATGGAATAAAATATCTAACTGGTTCCTTTTCAAATTAGAGTGTTGGTTCCTTCATTACAGGAAGCGTGACCCTGAGTCCCAAACCATTTCCAATGCCTTTAAACTGCCTGCCATTTTAACAAAACTGTTCTTGGGGAAAACTAATGTCGTGTCTCACTCAGTATCATAGAAGTGTGTATATTATTCCATCACGGTAACTTATGATATTGTTTAGATGTTGTGATTGCCTGGTTAGTGGTTGAAGAACATAAGGCTTCCATGTCTCTTTTTTCCAAGTACTGACAGATACAAGTGTCTACTTAGCACCCTGAAAGGGTGGGTGGACGTGGATTCTTATGATTGAATTTCACTCCAAGACATATAGATGTTAATAGATTTCTTCTTTGGCTTACTGGCTGGCACCACCTCCATTAATTCCACCATCCATAGTTTCCTCTAAGGCTCGTCTGTTCTCTTAGCATTTCCCCAAGATCTGTCCACATCCTTACCTACTGGCAATTTTTCTTCCTTTTCAAAACTAGTGTTATTTCAGTATAGAAACAATGAAATAGGAATAAAGACTGACAGAAAGAAAAGGCAGACAGGAAATTGCATTGCATACAGACACACACGCTGCATGCATCATTGCAATTGTGTCAGGACCTAAAACAGTAAAATCCCAGCATCAAAGAGAATGGACAGTGAAGCTAAGAAGAGAGGAGGCAGAGCCATTGCTAATCAATAGATATTTTGGTTAAACAAAGTCAATGGGTTCTAGAGCGTATGTGGTCAGCACCGTAGCTGTGATTAACATGCTGTATCAAATACTTAGACAATTTGTTAAGAAGGGAGATTTCACATGGAGTGCTCTCGGCATCATAAAATGAAAGAAAAAGATGCTTATGTTTAGCATCTTCCCAGTCTCTCTTCTCATTCTTTCTGTCTCCAGGCTTTTCTTCCTACTGTTTTCTTGAACTGGATTCATTTTCCTTGTACTTCTTGCAGCCTTCTGTGGAATTCCAGTGTGGTTTGAAATGCTGTTGTAGTTCTATAGATCCCACCTGAATCTCTGCCTCTCCCAATATTTTCTGGCTTGCCCTGATGGTTCCCAAAACGAGACTTTCATCCCAGGAAGTGCTCAGGAGACTGGATGTCTGCCTCTAATTTCCTGGAGGATGTGTCAGGCTCTTCATCTTGTTTCAAAACTCCTTGAATGTCAAAACATTTTCCCTGTTTCCTACTCAGATAGAACATACCAGAATTCTCTTAGTTACCTATACCAGAGACCCAGAGTGAGTTCACAATGTCTTTTGCACTCCCTCCCACCCAAATCCCACTAGGCCAGCTATCCCAGATCCTTTCTGTTTTCTCTTTCTCCACTACTAATGCCACATTATTAGTTATCTTCTCCACGATAAGGGAACTTCATATCTGCCCTCCCTAATTTCATCACACAGAAGCTCATCTTTTATCTTACCTGAAAATTTTAAAGCCCAAATTGAATAGTAATGATTCCCTATTCCATACCTTTCAGTGGCCTCCCATTATTTCAGGATAAAGTTCAGGCTTCTTAAGCTGCAGGGAAAAAAGCCTTAAAAAGCGAAAACTAGTCAGCATGAAACAATTTCTCCTTTGAACAAAGACCTCATTTACTATCTAGTACTTTCCTCTCCTGCCACACTCCCAAACTAATCTCCCCAGTTCTACTCTACACTACATCCATTCTTCTGCATACGTTTTGCATATAAACCTCACCCATTTGAATTTTAACGTCCTGTTCTTTTTGTATGTAGCATTCCTTTTTTTCTCTCACATCTTGGTTCACTGAGATCTTGCCCACTCCACCTATAAGACACAACTCAGAGAAAACGTTCATCATAACCTCCTTTCCTCACACCCTCTCCATGTTCATAGTACTCATTCATCTGTATCCCCAACCTGCATGTCTCCTCCATTGTTCTAAAAGGTGTCTTTCAGAGTGTGGCGCATAATGGAAACACAATGGAGTTTTGATAATGAGGCAAAGGGATGAATAAGTGAATAGAAGAGATAGGAAATGTGGATCCAGGAACACCTACCAATCCCAACTTCTGTAGACGCGGTACGCTGGTTCTGGTTCTTTATGTCAAATGGGTAACACTTGCTTAACCTATGTGATGACATCTTTTCTAATACATTACATTATATCTACATCAATTCTAATAACTAAATGCGAGATAAATGCTGTGTACATAGTTGTTGCACACTGTTCCTGAGAGAATTACTATGAGAGGTCTGTGTATATTTGGTGCAGACACAAGTTCGCCCACCCTCCACCAAGTGTCTTTGATTCACAGCCATTTGATTACATGGATATAGAAGTTGTAGACACAGAGAACTGACTGCATAGCAGATAGCAAGCGTTGTATGATGTGGTGTCAGACCTTAGATAAGGTGCTTTAATCTCCAGGGTAATAAACGAAGGTCTTAGCCTTTCTAGACCTAAGTTCTTCATGAATAAAATTGGGAGGTCAAACTTAGACATGACAAAAGCCACTCTTAGTCAATCATCTCTTATCTCCATACTTTTATCAGTTCACAGAAAAGCAAAATCAGCTATGAAGGTAGTTGTATATTGCAGAATGGTCCCTATGCCTTCAATGCAGACTGACATCATTTAGGATTCCAATTCACTAAATTATACCTAAGACTCTGTATGACTTCTTAATTAAAATTTCCTGTTATTGAGCTAATTCTACCTTAAAGATGGGTGTGTGCCATTCAGTCTATCAGAGACTGCTATAGCTCCTAGGAAGAAGAAAAAAAAGTGACATTATAATGATGCAATTCAGGCCCCTCTCTAAATGCACTTCTCCCTTTCTTACAGATGGAAGTCCTTACACCTGGTGGGTTGGCAAAGCCAATGAGAAGCACTACTACTGGGAGGGTCAGAGCCTGGAATTCAGAAGTGTGCCTGCGGTATTGAGCGCAACTGCACAGATCCCAAGTACTACTGCAACTGTGATGCGGACTACAAGCAGTGGTGAGTGTCCAGGGAGTGCAGCCTCCCTGAGTCTGCAGGTCAAATGGATTAAGAGAAGGGAAGTCTGGGAAAGTGCTAAAGTGAGAAGATAATAGGTGAGAAGTGTGGGGAACTAATTCAGTGGACAAACGTCAGGAGCACCCTAACAATACAAACACAAAACGAGGTCAGTGTGACAAAGCTATGCATTTAGAATACATAATTGATGTGCTCATATTCCATTCTGAGAGGAAAATAATGAGTTATGTTGGCAGCACTGATTTGCATTATAACATGTGCCCTAAGAGGATGGAGGGAACAGCTAGGGCAGAATGCAATGTGCAGATACCTGAGAGGGGAAAAGAGCTTTCAGCTCCCAGGATGTTTACTTTAGAATACAGCCCAGAAAGAAAAAAATAATAAGGAGAAGGAGAAGGAAGGAAGGAGAAAGTATCCTTTATTCCTGTTGCCTACAATTGCTTGCCTGTCTCCTTTGCCATCATACTCTGAATTGTTTATAACCCTGATACAAATCAGTTCAAGAAAGATCTATTTTGGGTTGTTTTCATCCCTCCGCTGGCTTTTGTCCTGCTTCACAGTAAGTGACTAAGGCAGTGTCAGTCACAGATAAAGATAAGATCAGCAGTCCTTCTTTGGGAAAAGAAGATGAGGTCTAGAAGTTTAGCTGGAAGAGTAAACACCAGAAAAAAAAAAAAAAAAAAAAAAAAAAAAAAGCCTAACCCACATCCTACTGGTCAGTGCTAGAGCCTCCTGTCTGTTCCTGCTCTGCATGACTGCATTGTTCTCAGGTAACCAAACCTAGGTTCCCCAAGTCCACCTGGAATCACTGTCTATAAGAATGATGTACAAGATAAATTCATTCTACCTGTTACTTAATAACTAATTCTAAGAATACAAAATGGTAGGATTTTAAGACAGAGAGTCTATAGATTGTCCAACAGTTTGATTTCTTCAAGTAAATGGAATATATATATATATATATATATATATATATATATATATATATAAAACATAGACATATATACACACATATGTATGTATTCTGTTTACTTCAGTGACTTATGACTTAGAATCTATGGGTGTTACTTGTATAAAACATAAGTAGCTATCATTATGTTCTTATTTTTTAAGATTAATTTTTTAAAATATATGTGCCTGTGTGAATGTCTGCCACTTGTGTGTGGAGGCCCTGGATGCCAGAAGAGGGTATCAGATCCTCTAGAGCTAGAGTTCCAGACAGTTTATAACCTACCCTGTATAGGTACTGGCATTTGAACCTGGGTCTTCTGCAAGAGCACCAAGTGCTCCAAACCACTGAGCAATCTCTCCAGTTTCTCCTTATGTTTCACTTGTGGTTTGTTGTGAAAGGAAAGTTCTAATAGCTAATTTTCCATTTTGTGTGGAGAACACATCTACACACACACATGCTGCACAAGGAGTGAAAGTGGGGAGGGCATAGGCACTCCGGACAATCTTTTTTTTCATCCCATCCATCTATCGATGCATCATGGATTCAGCAAATCCCACTTGAACTTATACGAAGCGATTCTGCCAGGTAGTGGGGATAAAACAGCAAGTGGCACCAACCAGAAGCTCTGCCCTGACTCATTTTCACATTTTACTGGTTATGTCTGTGTCAGTCAGCAGGGCTAGAAGACTCTTTGATTCACTTGTCTCTTCTGCTCTGATTCCCTAGCCCTTCAGGAGGCAGATATGGCACAGCCAGAATGCTGTTACCATCATCACTGTTCAATTCTTCTTGCCCTACTTCATAGGAACACTGAGAAAGGCAAAGAGAGAGAGAGAAAAAATCTAGGGCATGCCTCCTAGTAAACCTCTTTGTTTCTAGACATCATGCTGGGTGCAAAGGGACTATTGACAATGGATTATAGCCTTCATCCAGGCAACTCACAAACCAGTTTTAGGAAAAGGCATACGCATGTGGTCACCAGGACCCTGTCAGAGCTCTGAGGAAGATGTGAAGGACACAACTTGCTGGTGGAACTTACGTTAATACTAACTGAGGGAAGGAAGGGGGTAGTCAAGAATGTTCTTGGAGAGAGTGACATGCTCAAATGGGAAGTAGGGTTTTCCTGGTTTGACGTTCTTGAAAGGGAAGTATAAATAAGCAGAGCCTGTGTGGGAAACTGTCAGTGCAGTGGTACTACGATGTGATGTGAGTTTAGCAATGCAGTCCTGTACAGACTGCCGTGAGGGAGTGCTGAAGGACAGAAGGAATCAGCAATATGATGTCACAAAATTTTTCTGTTCATTAGTTACTTTTCTATTGATGTAATACAACACCATGGCCAAGGAGCCTTTAGACGGAAGGGTTTCTGTGGGCTTAACATTTCAGAGGGGTAGGAGTCCATTACCACCATAACAGCAAGCAGGCATGGCAGCTGAAATAGCAAGCTAAGAGTTTACATCCTGAGCATCGGCACAGCATGAAGCAGCAAGAATGAATCGTAAAAGCCAGCATACACATGATGTACCTTTACCAACAAGGCCACACACCTAAGCCAGCAATTGAGGTCCAAGTATGCAAATGTCAAAGATAATATAGTACATCCTCATTCACACCACTACAGTACTAGAAAACCATCAAGAGCTTAAGGTGTAGATTGGAGGGATCACTGAGAATGACAGAATGTCTATGAGAGTCTCATGAGTCAGTAGTTACTGGTCCTGGAGTTTATGACAATGAGAGGAGAAAAAGAAGTCCACGTAGACTTGCTGTTTGGACCCCTTGACATGGAGTGGCAGCCATCTATAAGCAACTAAGAAGTCTAGGTAGACGAAACAGATGCTGATTTCAGCTTTGGGAATATTAAGCTGGAGACACTAGTGGTCAGAATTACCATTGGTTGGATTTCATGGAAGAAATACGAACTTTAGAAAAATGTATTTGCCTCTTAAACCTTCCAAAGAACATAACTGAATCCAGATCCCAGAACAGAAAGCTTGGTGTAGATACACTTGTTTCATCCTCTCTCACAGACCTCCTCAGGCAAGCTTTAGATAAACTGGCTTTAGACACTCAGAACCCCTTCACTTTGCTCTTTCATGACTAAGTAGCAACTAGAATATCCTTACCACTGCTCTGCTTCTGTAGAATTTACTAACAGCACTTAACATAGGTACTGCATTTTAAACAAATTGAAAAATATAATTCACTTATAATAGCAACCATTAAAATGTTCTGTGATATAAGAGAATGATTTCAGGCTTGGCCCATTAATACACTAGACAAAGAATACCTGTGCGGATGCTTTAAATATTTGAAGTGAGTACAGGTGTTTCTGGAGTCTTCTTTCAAAATATTTAGGAGCAGTAGAGAGAACTTAGCTTGAAGCTAGGCTATTTCACATCCAGATTTATCACTTTGAGTCATTAGTATACTAAAAATAAATTATACAGAACTACTTATTGAAAATTAAATAGAATATAGAAAACTAAACATCTAGTAGGTTGTGTAGTGTAAGATACATAGTCATTTGGCATTCTCTGGATGGTATGTGGGAGATGTGAAGGTGCATATCTGTGTTCATTGTGTATATGTACAGCATACATGCTATGTATGTGATGTGTGTGCATGTACACATATGCATAAGTCACTGTGTGCATGTGTGTGTGTGCGTGTGTGCACATGTGGAAGGCAGAGGACAACCTTGGGTGTCATGTTGTTCAGTATGACAATCCACCTTATTTGAGACACAATCTCCCATTGGTGGGGCTTGTCAATGGAGCTAGGCTGACTGGCCATATCCACCTCTCTGCCTCATCACTGTTAAGATTATATTCACGCATCACCAGTCTCAGCTCTGGATTTTCTGTCATGAGTTCTGGGTATCAAATCCAGGTCGTTGCACTTGCAATAAGCACTTTAATCACTTTGCCAACTACTCCATCTCTGCAGCCCATATGAAATTCTTTTTTGTGGCTATGTTCCATTTCCCAGTGATTCTAATTAAATAATTCAAAATAAACCTAACCTGGAAGTGATTCCTTCGTGCTCTTGCCTGGCTCTGCAGTAGGCCTCAAGTCAGATTCCCTTCCTCTCTCTGAAAGTGTTATTGACAATAAGGAATTGTTGAAGGGTGTTTTGTTTCAGTCCCCTGCCCTGCACCCCTCTGTGGGACTGAGTAAGGGTATCCTGGCAAGGGAAATGGCACGAGTAGCAGACTGTTCTACAGAATGCACCCAGCCCTTGCTTCCTGCTCCGTTGGGCATGAACAAAAAAGGTTTTTACAAGAGTAAAACATTGCAATCCATGTGCTCTGCAACATTGTCTAGGAGCCCATTTCCCCAAGAACAGACAGGAAAGTTGACTTTGGATGTCACTGCCTCTCTGACTCAGAGATGTGAACGAAGAATAGTATCCAGGTGACCCTCAGTGCCCTCCAGTGATTACTGCTGTTACTTCTGCTGAAATTCAGGGAAAGGAAAAACAAGTGTGTACCTACAAGTACAACTCAGGTGGGAAATCAGTTTGAATGTGTTGTAAGGTAAGAATAATGCCCTGATGGCCTCTATTTCAGACTGCTTTCAGCCCAAAAAGGGAATTATTTCTTCTCACGGGCTTATTTCAATAGCAAAGACTTGTTTCATCAGTGGACTGGGACTCAAAAGAGTGCAAAGTACTCCTTTATCATTCCACACTCTGAGGCCCAGCTTAGGACATTTAATTTTTAAAGCTACTGCTACTGCTGCTGCTGCTGCTGATGGTGGTAGTGTGTGTGTGTGTGTGTGTGTGTGTGTGTGTGTGTGTGTGTGTGTACATGGTTTATGTGTAATGATATGCAGAGGGGCACACCAAGGTGAAAAACACTTTATAGAGTCTGTCTCTCTTCCCACCTTTATTTGGATTCCAAGGATCCAAGTCAGATCCTCAGATATATGTGACAAGCTTCTGAACCATCTCACTGGACCCTGACTTAAGTTTTATTATCAGCAAAATGGAATCCAATGATACTCTTAAGTCACATGAAGATCACAGAGTGTGTTTATGAGTACATTCTTAAAATTATAGTGGGACATTTTATTTTTATTATTGCTTAAATACCAGACTAGCCCCTGCTAAATTCATCACAAATATCTGAAACTGCAGATGCATAATTTAGGAATCAAAGCAAACAAACAAACAAAACCCCACAGACTATAAAGAGCAGAGAAAAAGCTAAAACCCGATTTCATGTCCCAGGCTAGAGCTTTCACACAATAGAGTGAAGATACTCCCATCGCTTTTATCTTTTGGCCAATTTGTAAGTGTAGTGGCTTTAGCCAGCTATTACAAATTTTTAAATTTTAAGTTTAAACCACAGACCACGTGTTAAATGGCTAACACGAAAACTTAGATTGAACATTTACTCTTATCCAGTAGAATAAAATGCATACAAATTGAGCTGAGATAAATGAGATCGTAGCTCAGAGCAGGACAGGTCTCACAACAAAGCCACCAAGACCAGGGAGTCCCATAACCATCCCCGTAATTGCCTGATTATCTATGCTGTGAGAAGTTTTGCACAGTTATTTCTGGGATTGGAAGTGATTTAACATTTATGATTTACTATTCACAGCAATAGTCAATATCCCCACCCACCATGCCAGAATCCTAATTAAGCGAGCATGGGTCTCAGCTAAGTAGCCACTGCTGGGTAATTCCTGGTCTCATGCAGCCTGACACAATAAGCAAGATCATCACCTCTAAAATTAACCATTCACAAATGGAATTATGGGTGAAGGAGCATCATGTGCTGTTTGAGGACCCTTGTCTCATTCTGTGGCTCTTGGAGAATTTCTGCAGAATTGCATCCTGGCCAAGATGATACAGGCATGGTGGGACAGAAGTGGAGTGAGTAACCATTAGACCAGACTTTGTGTAACAATTAGCAAGCAGTTTCCACCCCCACAATAGGAAAGCTGATCAGACGCTAACCACTTGGATCCTGTTCCTTTCTTTCTAAAGGAATCTGCTTGTTTATTGGGTTTTTGCTTTCTGGAAATAATCCATGTCCAGCTTTACCCAGTCAGGAGCTGATCCAAGGGTCTCTCCCATGTTTCAAAAGCCGGCAACTTGCTTTCTGTTGTCCCAGCTTCCTAACCGCCGACTAATTACTGAGTATCTTGAATATATTTCAAAAAGTGTTCATTATACATTTTCATTGTTTATAAATGACTTCATCGAATCCTTTAGCTGACATTTTCCTACAGAGTTTTCAGATGGCTTCTACATGTACTGAAATATTTATGAGTTTAGTTTCATCTATCTCATGGATTAGATAATGCTACTGGAATCATCCCTTGCTTGTCAGGTATGATCCCAGTGACTGAAATATATCATGTCATTTAATCCTCATATTTGTGCTAGGATAGAGGGCAATCATGTCACCATATAGGTGAGAAAATTTAGTCCCAGAGAGGTTAATTTACCAGGACACACAGCTAAGAACTGATAGAAAGAGATTAAAACCCAGAACAGAAAACTCCACAGTCAGACTTAAATAGTATACAAAACACACGCACACACACAGAGGTGGGGGAGGGAGAGAGGGAGAGGATGAGGGGGAGATGTCAGGATTTTTGCATTTTTAATTGTGGTTTAAATTATTTTATAAATGATTTTAAATATTAAATAAGTAAGATCACACATATTAATTGTGTTGTGCAATCATCCCCTCTCATTCATGTTTAGAGATTCTGACATCTGATGAAACTGAAACCCCATGCCTGTTAAACTCTCCAGTGCCCCAGTAACCACCATTCTAAGTCTCCACGGTTTAGATCCTATTCTAGCTTATCCATTAATCCAGAGTTCTTTCTACATTTGAGGGACAGCAAGTAGTCGCAGAGAGCATGAGTGTACAACTGCTTTTTGTCTTATATACTTTCACACACCTAGGTACTCTTGATGTTTATGTGCCTTGCTGCTTTAATTTTGTAAGAGAAGGAGTCTTTGGTGTGAATTGGTTTGAATGATTTCTAACTGTTGAATCCGGTCCCAGTAGCTTGCTGGTACTATGCCCACCAGGAAGTTGTAAAAAGCGTTCACTGGCACTTTCTTGGCCACAGAGGTGAAGTTGGTAGCACATGGTGGATGCGATGTTGAATGTGGATTATTAAGAGGACCTAAAATCACCAGGGAGATAAACCTCTAGGCATAACTGTGAGAGAGCTTGAGGTAACTGAGCTGAGAAGAGCCGCCCTAATTGTTCTTGTCACTATTCCATGGGCTAGAGTCCTAGACTGAATAAAATTGAAAAGTGGGCTGAGCACCATCAACACTCGCTCTCTGCTTCCTGACTGTAGATGCAATGACACCACAGCCTCACATTCCTACTGCCGTTTCCTTGCCGTGGTGGACTGCACCCTCAAACTGAACCAATAGCAACCCTTCCTTCCTTAAGTTGCCATTTTTTAATATATATGGATGTTTTGTTTACATGTATGTGCAGCTGATGCATGCCTGATGCCCACAGAAGCCCGAAGAGGGTGTTGGATCACCATGGGTAATGGAAATTGAACCTATATCCTTGGAAAGAGCAGCAAGTACTTTTAACTGCTTGACCACCTCTCTGGTCCATCTTAGGTTGTTTTTTTGGTAGACATTTTATACTAGCAATAAGAAAAATGACAAATACAACGGAGGATAAAAAGGAATTTCAAGGAGAAGATACCTGTGGACATGAAGGCCTTTCTACATCTTATTAGAAAATTCTCAGCACACATCTGCAGTAATTGAAGATACTCTCTGCAAGAAGCTCATGTTAAGAGGCATCTATACACAAAGCACATGTGTGTGTTTGTATGGATACACACAGCCAGTTCCTTTAGGGTCTTCAGGAGCAACTTGCCCAACATCTTCTGCTCTGGCCTCAGGTACCAGCCATGTTAGGATTCTGTTGCTGATAGTACTTTGCAAGACCATTGTTCTGTTGTCCCTCCCTTGGCCTTTCAGTCTATGGCCATCACTGATGCTCTTGTGGATCAGAGCAGGTTCTTTACTCATCCACTCTGCTGTGGAAAACAGACCACACCTCCAGCAAGATTGAAAACTAGAGACTAATGAAATTGTCTTACCGGGAGAAGTAAGAAACTACTTCCTGAGATGACCACACCTGAAGATCACACAGGAAAGCAAATTCAAAGGTCTTGCCAAGCTCCTGTGATGCTGTCTGTAGGTGTCAGTCTCAGCGTAGTATCTGTGCCTCCATGGGCAGTCCCACAAACAGATAGACAAAAAATATCCCTGGCTCCGGCAAAAAAATAAACTTGTCTAAGTTCCTTGTCTAATTGACGGTACCAACATTGGTTTCCTTTAGGAAGAATTTCTAAGCCTCTGCCACAGATAGCTGTCCCTCTCATCTGACCTAGAATAGGTCACCATTGGGCTATTACCCAGTCTATGATTGCATCCTTCATGTCAAAGTTTTAGCCTTGGGTAATGTCTCTTCAGTCAGCATGCCCCAATGTGTACATGGCTAATATGGGTCTGTTTTTATTTCACGGCTTCTCTTTTTAGGGGAGGGAAGAGCACAGACATCACCTGCTAGTTGTTTAGGGGAAACCTGGGTAAAAATGGAGCCCTATCTCTACAGATAAAGATGACTTCTCAGAGACAGAGCAATTTAAATATAATTCACAGAGAAAAGAAATATCCTCTAATATCACTCAGACAAGGATCTACCATATCTTCATCATTACACTTAAGGCACACGTCACAGAGAATGTGAAGCTTTGTGTTCTGACCTCAAATCTAAGAGCAGTCTGGAAATTTAAGATCTGCCCAAAGTGTCCAGAAACATAAAGTCACAGAAGTCATTTCCCATAATTTAGAAACTCTTAGAACCACCAGCCTGCCCCATTGCACCCGAAAGAAATAAGTACAGCTCTAATGACCTTGGATTTTAAGATACAACAGACCGTTTCATGCAGAAAGGAAGGTTGAAGAAATCCAGACAAAAGATGTTTGCAGAGGGCCTCCCCTTACATAGAAAAAAATGAACAAAATCATAAGGAATCCTATTACAAAATAAAAAATTTTTTTTAAAGATTTATTTGTTTATTTATTGTATGTATGTGAGTGCATTGTAGCTGTCTTCAGAACAGGGCATGGGATCCCATTACAGATGGTTGTGAGCCACCATGTGGTTGCTGGGAATTGAACTCAGGACCTCTGGAAGAACAGTCAGTGCTCTTAACCGCTGAGCCATCTTTCCAGCCCCCACAAAATCAAATTTTTTTCAAAGAAGTAGAAGGTTGTTCTGGAAATGCACAATCTCCCAAAACACTGCCAGGAACCAGGAGCCAAGCATTCAAATACAGGAACCTAGGAGGACGTTACATATCCAAAGCATACAAACTGCACCAGTGCCTTGCAGCATAACATCCCTCCGAAGTCTAAAGTCCTTTTAGAAAAGCACCCGCTTTTCAGTGTGTGTGTCTGGGTTAGGAGCCCCAGATTAAAGCTCCTGCACTCTCGTTAAGGATTCCCACTAGGATGTGGAGGATACCAGACAGGCTCACCCAGGCAAGAGTGGGATGCTGTCGCTCTGTGTTTCCCTCAAGCTTCTGTGCTTCCCTCAGCACTGAGTTCAAACATCCCTTAACTACAAAGATGGAACACGTCTCTCCAGTTTCTAGAAGAAGCAGAAAGGATGATATATAATGTACTCTCGGGCATATGCTTGCACGGCATAGAACCCTCGTGGCACCTCATGGATTGTACCATGACAAGAAGGTAATTGGACTCCAGAAAGATGTCAGTGAAGTGTCAATATTGTTTGGCCACAGCCCAAAGCAATATTGATGACAGCACGGAAAGAGGGAGGGGGGAGATGAATCAGGCATACGTCTGTCAGCGGCTCAGAAGACGACAGGCTCTGGAAATAGATGGAGCCTAGTAACTGAATGTTAAATGGAATGGAGTGCAATAGATGATGTGATCATCTTGAGAGAAACAGAAGGATGAGTCAAGAAAACATTCAGAGGACAGACTTTATTTCCTCCTCAGCCTATTCCATGAGACCTGTTATATGGTCCAAGAAACAAAATTTATTTGCCCCCCAAATCAATCACGCCACAGGACAAAATTCAAAAGCATGCCAGAGCTAGAATAGGTCAGTTGGTAAAGTGCTGAGTTTGCAAGCATGAGGGTCAGAGTTCAGTCCCTAAAACCTGTGTGGAGTGGTGGAGAAGAAGAGGGGAAGGAAGAAGGAGGGGAAGGATGAGGAGGAGCAGGAGGAGGAGCAGGAGGAGGAGCAGGAGGAGGACCAAGAGGAGGAGGAGGCAGTGGTGGCGGCAGCAGTTAGGTGTGATAGCACTTAGATTCCCAGAGCTGAGAAGGTAGAGACGTGCAGATCCATGAGGCTCTCTGGTCAGCCAGTGGAGTCTTCATGACAATATCCAAACCAATAAGAGACCCTGTCCCTACCTGCAAAAGAAAGAAAATGGTCTTGGAGAATGACATACTAGATTGTCTTCTAGCTTCCACAGATGTCCATGTACATGTGCACAGATACTGTACATACATACACACACACACACACACACACACACACACACACACACACACTATGTCACTGTGTTAAATAAAAGTGCCAAGGGAAGCTTTGCAACATGACATCATTGGGTGGTGTAGATACAGCTAATTTGTTTGTTTGTTAACTATTAGTTACACAAGATTTGAAAGTCCTTGTAGCTGGAACTCATCGCCCCACGTTCCCCAGAACACTCACCTCTTCCCACTGTCCCTGAGTATGTTCCCATTGATACTCCTACCCTTGCAGTTCCCAAGCCCATCATTACCTTACACAGCACCAAACTGCACTTTCTTTCCAAGCAGTCTCCTCCTGTAGGCCCCTCACCTGGCCATCGCATCACCTCAGCCTTCCTTTCAGTTCTGAGTGATGGTGCTGCAACAACTCTCCAAATTAACTTCCACCTTGATAGTCCATCACGACGTTCCTCTGTCTGGGCCTGCAGTTTTCTCTGGCCAGCTTCTTATAAACATGATCAGGTTGATGATATTTCTAGTGTGTGGTTGGAAACCATTGATCTTGAGTGAGGTGGAGTTTTTCCAGAAGTACCCTTAAACAGTGAGCCAAAATAAATTCTTCCATCCTGAAGTTGCTATGAATGTTAATATTGATTGTTAACTTCAGAGAAACTAGAGTCATCTAAAAATTACACCTTGGAGGGATTTACAGGATTAGATTGATTGAGTTAGGAAGACTCACCAGGCTGGAATCTTGGACAGCATAAAAAGGAGAAAGGGGGCTGAGCACTGGCCTTCATCTCTCTCTGCTTCCTGATTATAGAAGCAACAACCAGCTGTCTTGTGCTCCTGCTGCAATGACTTCCCTGCCATGATGGGCTGCACCCTCAAACTGTGAGCCAAGCCTTTGCTTCTTATATTGCTGTTGTCAAGTATTTTATCACAAGAAAAATAACTAATACATTCACATACCTTACACACAGGGCAATACACATGTGTGGCATGGGAATCCTATATTCCTATTACACATATATACCCACATGTGTGCACACGTACACACACACACATACACACATGAAGTATAATCCTTGACATGATGCCTTGGTAGTTTTGAAGGTAAAGGAAGGGGTCACAAGTCAAGAAATGCAGGCAGCTTGCAGTATTTGGCAAAGGCGGGAGGCGGGGAGCATACTTTCTCTTAAAGGTTATGTACAAGGAAGGCACAGCCATGACACTAACTTAACTTTAGTCCAGCTAACTCATGCAAAGTTCTGACTAACTCATGGATGATACAGTTGTACTGTTTAGCATATGTGAATTTGCTGTGGCACCATGAGAAAACCAGTAGTTTCCTTTCTGCTATAGTAAGACACTGAAAAGACTCCAAACAACTTGATTTTTCTCTCATGTTGATATAATAATATATTGTTTAATATAATATATTATTGACTGACAGAATGGCCTGGCAGAAAACTTGAAAAGCATGTCCATAAACTGGCCAGAATTATGTTTCCAGACCTTCCATTGCTTGCTTATTCTAGAAGAATAAGCTAAGAGGAAAGGAATAGGACTTTCTTTTTGCTAGTCTGCTGATCAATCAAATAAAGGGGACTCAATCTTACCTATCATCAGGCCTCTTTCATGTAGATTATGTTGACAGAACCATTCATCGCTCATTCAATAGTCCATCCCACATGAGTCCAGCAACAACTAGAGGAGTAGACCCTCCATAAAGGTACTCAAGAGTGGGTGGTTGAGAGGTTTCACTGTGTTGTCTCCTGCTGATCATCTTGCCTTTATTATTATGACTTCAAGTACCTAGCCTACCAATCATCTTTTATTTTATGGGCAGGTAGAGCAATGGTTGACTAATGAGACGCTATCCTTTTTTTTTTTTTTTTTTTAGTTTTATAATATCTAACAGCCTTCAGTGGGATGATATGAACTGGGTGGGAGTTTCAGCCAGATAGCTTGATTCAAGAAGAATGCCATCAGCCTGTTTTCCAACCATTCTTATTCTTAGTGTGTAGCTGTAGCTGCCATATTCTTCATGAGCCACACAATCTTGAGTCTACTTTATGGGCCTCTATAACTAGGATATTGCTTGGAACACTATAAACACTTTTGTTTTTTATTGTGATTATTTAGGTGATGTTTGGTCAGCTTCCTATGTTTCATGGGAGCCATCTTATTTCCTAAGGTCCTTAATGCTATCATCAGCAATCAGATAGACTTTACAAGAGTGATTTTTTTTTTTTTTAATTTTTCTATCCACCTATTTACTCTCCACACGACCAATATCAGAAATAGATGACCATTCCTACTAGTTATGAGCTATATAACTAGTTATATTCCTACTAGTTATGAGCTATATAACTGCCTACTTTTCCTGTTATTGTGAAGGAATATTCTAACAAAAGCAGAATAAAGGAAAAAATTAATTGCGTCTCACAGTTCAACAAGGAGTTATAGCAGCAGGAGCTTGGAGCAGGTTGTCACTGTATTCATAGTCAAGAAGTAGAAAACAATGACCGATAGGATTCAAGTCACTTTCTGCTCCATTTAGTACTACTGTCCAGGGCCCCTGCCCGAGAACCATCCCACCCTCAGTTAAAATAGATCTTTCCACACCAGTTAACTTCATCAAGATAATCCTTCACAAGCACACCCAGAGGCCCATCTCCCAGGTAGCTTTAGATTCTGTCAAGTTGACAATTGACAGTAACCATCGCTGCAAACTTGGCCAAATTATTTAACTTTTCTCATCTTCATTTCTCTAGCTTTAAAAAAAGAATGCTAAATCTGCCCGTTGAATTTCGTGAACTTTCACATTGCTAGGCCATATCTAAATTGTTTTCTTAGCCTCCTATTTCTGGAGTCTGTGGGTAATGAGTGGAGCTGTGGGATGAATAGACTCAAAGAAGACAGTTATGCAACAAACACGCTTACTGTGCCCAGGAACTGAACCACTGCGAGGAGGGAACGTCCATGGTGAGAACACAAAGTCACAGGGAGACCTGGGGCAGGATTTTAGAGCACATATTTTGCAAATGAAGTCATGCTTGTAAACACTTCTAAGAACCCCTAAGAAAATTATCCAGAATGATTCTGTCAAATTCTAACTAGCAGCATCCAAATTATCTCCTTCGTGGGCCATCCACAGTATATATTTCTAATATAGGAAGCATTTACAAGGATCCCACTGAATTCCTGTTATATTTTAAATATGCCTGCCTAGGCAAATTACAAATATTGGAGGAAAAAATGAAGGCAGAAGGAAAATAAATTAAGCAATTTGTTGAGGAAAAGAGAAACAATATAGCAGATCAGTCTATCTTACTTGTTAAGAGAGGCCTCTTCATTCGGAAATGTGTCAGTTGGTTTTGTATTTATTTCCTATACTCAGATCATGCTCATCATTTGAAGTGAATATTAGGAGAAATCCACCATCACAGCAGCCTTTGAAGGGTCAGGCCAAGACCTTCTGAACAAGGTGCCTGGGCTACATACCCTCCTCCAAAAGGGCTCAAATTACTACATGATCTTTCACAAATGTATACTGGCTACATTAATTTCTTTTATGTTGCTGTGATTAAAAAAAAATACCCTAACACAAAAGAAAAGCGTGGAGAAAAA
Source organism: Mastomys natalensis (assembly GCA_021653895.1). Classification (NCBI taxonomy): domain Eukaryota; kingdom Metazoa; phylum Chordata; class Mammalia; order Rodentia; family Muridae; genus Mastomys; species Mastomys natalensis. Next base: position 299,652 of record JAJTUV010000961.1, on the reverse strand, counting down.
CTTTGTTTTGTCTTACAGTTCCAGAGGCAGAGAGTCCATCACTGTGTGGAAGGCCTGACAAATGTCACTGGGGACATGACAACAGGAGCAGGAAGCTGTCTGATCACATTTCATTCACATTCAGGAAACAGAGAGCGCGTAAAGTGGGTCCAATCTATTTAAAGCCCACCTCTGGTGACATACTTCTCTACAAAGTCTCCACTTCCTAAAGATTCCATAACCTTTCCAAAAACCGCCTATGGACCAATTGCTCAAACATGAGCCTATGAGAGACAATTTATATTCAATCCACAGCAGTGAATTTCATGGATTGTATTCATTTTCCAAGGGAAGGACCAAATAAATGGTCCATGCTGTTTTTGTTGGTGGTGGTGGTAGTGGTGTTACTGCTGCTACTGCTGCTGGTGGTGGTGGTGGTAGTTTTCCTAATGATGAATTATTTTCTCCATTAACTAATATTCTAGTGAACTTGTCCAACCTGTTTTTTATCACCACAGAAAATACACTCCATTCCCAGTACCTTGAGTTTTCTAATTAAACTCATGATTGTTGGAGATTTTCTGAAACCCAAATTTATCTCTCATCGGTTCTCCTAAATCAGTTAGAATCATGGACCTTGTTCCATGGTAATATACACTCCAAGGTATATAGACTCCTGATAACTGTGCAGTCCTATAGGATCCTACTCTACCATGGATTTATAGTTTATTTTTAGTTTTAAGTATACTGCATGGTTTTCCCTACAGAGTCTATTTCTATTCACCCAGATAAAGAGGGAATCACCAACTAATGAAATGATACTATCAACAGCTACCTTGATGAACCAATGAATTAACTTGGGTTAGTTATAGCAATCAAAGGAAGCATAAACGCCGAAGACCAGGAGTCTTCTTCCAGCAATTGCTAAACACCTATATATCCCTGAGAAAGAGCAGGGCTTCAGTAAGCTTCTTAGGCTTCCCCTCCTCCACAGAGAGAGAATGTGAGTGAATCACCCTTGTGAGGCTCTCCTGATGGTGAACAAAGCAACTCTGATTTCAAGACCACAGTGAAATGATCATATACAAAAAAACAATTATACTGTAAGCTATAGGTGACATCATGCAGTAGCAAACTTTTGGAAAAATAATACATTCTAAGGAGTTAATTATTGCTCATTTAATAGTACAGCTATGTTCTGTTTTTAACTGACTTTTAGCATAGTTGTAGGTTCATACCAAAATCAAATGGATGAGACAAAGATGATACAAATAGATGATACAAAGGTCCTCATATACACCACACAAAACCCTACCTCTACCACTGTCAAAATCCACCACCTGAATATGTTTGCTACAAGTGAGAAAATTAAATTGATACATCATTATCACTCACAGACAATAGTTTACTTTAGGGTTCATGCTTTTTATTGTATTTTCTATAGGTTTTGATAAGTATTATGATGTGAGACTATGCATGGTAGCTCACACCCCTCATAGTGACAGCCCTCTAGATGCCAACGTAGGAAGGGGGATTACAAATTCAAGTCTAATTAGGATATATACTAAGACTTTATCTTGAAAAAGTGTGTGTGTGTGTGTGTGTGTGTGTGTGTGTGTATTCTATTTCATTGAATAGCTTCAATGCACTAAAAATCCTTTGTCCTGATTGTCTACCCTTTCTTACCCTTGTACCTGACAATCATTGATGTTTTTACTCTCTCCTCATTTCTGTCTTTTAGAGGATACCATATGGGTAGTGATCGAAGTATATGGCCTTTCCAGAGCAGATATATTTTATTTTAGTGGTGGAAAAAATCCTAATTTGAACTGGGAAGAAGTTAGTGATAATAGCATTGGAGAAAAATATATTCTTTACTTAAATTTTTTTTTGGTCAGGTGTCACTGTTTTTGAACTGAATATACTTTCCTCAAATGGAATTTTAGTTGGATATTCCAAACTGAAAATATTTAAATGGAGCTGTAGGACATGAAGGGGAAAGAAACTTGCAGTTGTTGCCACCTCTGTGAACTTCTACTCCCTTTCCCACCACCGAGGAACTAGGGAGGCTTCTGTGAAGCCTCTATGGCTTTGTAAAGTAAACCCTTTACACCATAATCTCAGAGATTCAGCTTTAGAAATTCAATGAACTCATAATAGGGTATGATGGAAACTTCCTGTCCACAAGAGATGTAAAAAGGATCCCAGGAATTTACCAATATTCATCATCTAAAACATTTGATTTCTGCTGCTTAAAAAATACCATAACGTATTTTCTTGAGTTTGTTTATGGTCTGATAGTCACAGACCAGAGATATTATAAATAGTTAGATTATTACTAATAGTTAAACATTAGTCAGAATGCAAGGAAATTAAAGTCACCATCTGTTCACATGTGAAACACTTCAGACTACTTTGATTTACCCCAAAATCTACTGACCCCAAGTTAAAATGACATTAAAATTTGATTGACCGGTATACAGATTATACTCCAGGAGAAGCCATTATAATCCTTGTCTCAAAGAACATCTTATGAACTAGGGATAAATGTCAACAATAAAAAGGAAAACAGATTTTATGAGAGCAAATTGAAAGCACAGAGATGCATGTGAGGAAAACAAGAAGCATTTTTAAAATACTTTATTGATTATAATTTATGTAAAAAGACAATGAAGTCTTGGCTTTTAAGACAGGTTGACATATCTGAAAGTACAAGAGATGATCTGGAGATGTCTGAGGACTATATTTCTACTCTAATTTGAATTATTTATAATCTCATAATTACACAGAATAAAATTGAATTACTAATAAATGCCAGAGAAGCCAATTTAAATTGACATTCATTTCCAAAGTCAGCTGCTACATAATCATCACAGGTTTTTTTTTCTCTAGCTTTAATATTTACCAAAATAAGACAATAAAGGAGAAACACATACTAGAAAGAGCAGAAACTTCAAAAGCAAATGGAATATGCACTTATTATTCTGTTTGAAACTGATGAAGACAAAGGTTTTCAATATTCCCACTTCCTTGAGAACATTTTTAAAGCAAAGAACATGGAAAATGGCATACTCCCTGAAACCATGAGTGACCTGTCAATCACACCCCTCCTTTGCCATGTCCAACCTGACAGCCTCTAAAGGAATGGCTAGAATAGTTGAAATATCATAGATGTTATAGCTTAGTGGGATTAACAAAAGAAGTCGACTTAATCTAAGCCTCAGAAACATGGAATGAATACCATTTTGAATGCTATGGAATAAGCAAGTGTTGAGCTTCAGAACAGCCAGGCAAAGACTCACATAAATAGACTAACAGTTTCAGACGCTTACACTACACTAAGACATTTCTTTTCACACATGCAGTAGCATCAAAATTTTATGGACCAAATTAAACTGTCTTTAACTACTAAAAAGTAAATATTTAAAATATGAAGAAAGGTGGGGGAGAGTTTCTCCCCAGTTCAGAAGTAACTCTGGTGCAACCAGGATGACTGTGGCAGTAAATCCCTACATAAGAAAGGAGTGTAATGGTCAAGACTCCAGCTAGAACCCAAGCACTAGCTACAAATCAAAACGCAGGGTCTTAGAAAAACTAAATGGCCTCAATTTCCTGGTGTTACAAATGGAAAAAGGTAGGGCAGTGATGAGAAAGAAACAGTTTGTGATACTAACAGGACCTCCCTAAAGAGCCAGACTACGTTGTGATGTTTGTATATGTTTATTGGCACTGTTAAGAGGTGCGGCCTTGTTAGTAGGCATGTCACTGTGGGCGTGGCTTAAGACTCTCAACCTCGTTGCCTGGAAGTCAGTATTCTCCTAGCGGCCTTCAGATAAGGATGTGAGAACTGTCAGCTCCTCCTGCCGTGTTCCAGCCTTGGGAACCTGAATCTGTAAGCCAGTCCCATTAAGTGTTGTCCTTATAAGAGTTGCCTTGGTCATGATGTCTGGTCACACAGGAAAACCCTAAGACAGAAGTTGGTACTAGGGACTAGGATATTGCTGTGATAGGCCTGACCATGCTTTTGTTTGGAAGAATGTGAATTTGGGGATTTTAGATTTGGACAGAAAGCACTGGAGTGCTTTAAATCGGTCTTAATGGGCTATCCTAGTAGGAACATGGAAGACTTCATTGCTGAGAGTGATTTGAATTGCACAGACCTGGCCTAAGAGATTTTGGTGGAGAAGAATTTCAATATGTGGCCCTAGAAACTATTTTTGTGGTGAAGAATGTGGCTGCTTTTTGCCCTTGTCTTAAGAGTCTACATGAGGCTAAGGTAAAGAGATTTATTAATTGCATTGACAAAGGAAGTCTCAGAAAAACCCAGCCAAGACTTTGGTCTCTGGTTAAGTCTGGTAAAGAGCATTTTGAACAAGCATAGCAGCTTAGAAAGGAAAAATATAAATATCATTTGATTATTAAAGGGGCACCAGTAAGCTGAATCCTGTGTTCAAGGATAATTATTAAATTGAATTAAGGGAGTGGTGATCTTGAGGCAAGATTGCACCCAGCTAAATTCAGGTTCAGGCATGGTAGTAAAAGCCTTAATCCCAGGAGGCAAAGGCAAGCAGATCTCTGAGTTCAAGGCCAGCCTGGTACATAGCAAGTTCCAAGTAGAGGAAAACTTAAATCTAGGTGTGGTGTGTTATGGATTGTCCTGGTGTTGTTTGAGTTCAAAGTCAGTCTACAGAGCAAGTTTCAGGATAACCAAACTTAGCCATAGAAGAAATTCATTGAAAATAGAAAGCTGATAATAATATAATAGAACAAGGAGACCATGTTCCAGCTCCACCAGGCAGCAGAACTTACATCCATTTGGTCTGGCTTTATAGACAAGAGGAGAAAGTGACTACTGGGACAATTGATGCTGGTTAGCTGGAGCTAAGAAATTATGGTGATTAAGAAGAGAACAAGAGACCAGCATCACTAAAGTGAAATCTTCTGGAAGTGTTTTCTGAGAGTGTAAAGAAGCTGTGTTCCAGAGATAGCCAAGGTTGTACCTCATGCTGCAGCTGTGCTTGGTAATGTTAGGAGTCATCCAGGTGGTACTGGTTTTGAAGGCATGAAGGGGTCATGAAGAGCAGCTGAGGTTTGGCATTATGAAGGTCAGGGAAGACCATTGGTGAAGGCCTCAGTTGCAGTTGACCAGGACTGAAGAGTCATGCAAAGGAGTTGAGACCTGGCACCATGAAGAGAGCCTATGAGAGGCTATATGTGAAGCCTAGTTGCAGCAGAAATCCCCAGTGTGTTGGACATGTTAGTACAATGGGTTGATCACCAAAGAGCAGCGTCAGTGGAGTGGATTAATCTGAGCTTAGTGTGCTACAGAGGACAGAGCTGGGGAAGTGACAGCAGTCCTTTGAGGACCCCAGACGTGTCGATCCCCGACATTGAAACAAGAAGCTGTAACATTGAAGTTGCCTTGGGAGCCAAGATTTTCGAGTTGCCAGAGCCTTGGGCTATCTGCTGAGTAAAGCTGCTTAAAGTGGTGGACAAGCTCAGGAGAAGGAAAGATGAACAAGCCTATGGTGGCCAGGGAGTGAAGAAATATGATAGTTTAATATGCTTTTCCCAGGAATGGCACTATTAGGAGGTGTGCCATGTTGGAGTAGTGTGTGTCACTGTGGGCTTAAGACCCTCATCCTAGCTGCCTGGAAGTCAGTATTCTCCTTGAAAACCTTCAGATGAAAGTGTAGAACTCTCAGCTCCTCCGCACCATGCCTGCCTGGATGCTGCCATGTTCCTGCCTTGATGATAATGGACTGAACCTCTGAACCTGTAAGCCAGTCCCAATTAAATGTTGTCCTTAAAGAGTTGCCTTGGTCATGATGTCTGTTCATAGCAGGAAAACCCTAAGACAATGGATTAAATTAAATAATTTGAAACAAGTAGAGTAGTACACACATGTACTCCTGCATTCTCTGGAGGTACAGACAGAAGGATCCAGAGTTCAATTTCATCCTTAGCTTATAGAGATTTCTCATGCCGGGCCTGCATGAGACTCCCAACTCAGAAAAAAATAACAAATAAATAATGTGGAAAGGACATATAAATTGTCAAACACTGTTAGATTTTGTTTATATTCATGAGTAGTTCTTTAGGGCCAATGTGCCTAGACAACATAATTCAAATGTTTGAAAATAATCCCCAAAATTAGAGTTAGGGCTGAAGTGGAAACTTTTAGGTTTTTCGGAAAGTCAGTTGTGTTGGATGGGTGTTTGCTGGGGCACACACATTGAAGGAATGTTTTCCCTGAAGCAGACACAGGTGTGAGGATGTTTTGTTAAATCAAGCATGTGAAATGACATTTTGATAAAGGATTCTCTGCATGTGTTGGTTCACCTTACATTGTATTGGTGAGCTCTGGGTTTTTTTTGTGACTCTTCATTGGTCTCACCCTTTGCTGATCTCAGTTCTTTGAGGGAGGCACAGCAAAGAATTTCTCCTGGCATCTCTACTTGTCCTGACCACTCCTGCTGATTCGTGCCTATTTGACTGAGGCCTGGCTGTCTCTGCTAGGTTGTGCCAGCACTACTGATTTGTGTTTGCTATCCCTACACTATTCAACTGACTGCTAGTGTATTTGTGAAGTGTTTGCAAGTGGGTCAAGCTGTCACTGCTGATTCCTGTTAACTTGTGCTGCTGATTTCCAGACGATACAGATTGGATTTACTCCAAAGAACAATTTCTAAACAGATCCACTTCCCTGTGGATCTTTTCCACTACCTCTGGTGGGTGGTGAGCTAGAAGGGAGGTTAAAGCATTTAGGAAACCATATTAAAAGTAGGTTGAAAAAAATCAAAACCATCATAGGGTCTATGAAAATTATTAGTATTAGATGAAGTCATTAGGATGGTAAGTCCATGGTTACAGTAGTGGTTGTGAAGAAAAAATGAGACTCAGAAAAAAAGTAGAGGAAGGATGGGAGAGACAAAAGCCAGCACAGAATGTTCATTCTGTCTTTCACATGACACCCTCTGTGTGCCTTGACTCAATAAGGTGGTCTTAAGTAGATAATGACCAGATGCCAGCACAAGGCTTCAAAGCTCTGAGCTAAATAAACCTCTAAATTGCTATTGAGCCTGTGCAGTCTGTTTGTAGCAATGGTAAGCAAATAGATACAGGTGACTTATTCACTTATTTTCTTCATTAGGGAAAAACTCTGAAGTTATGAATTGTCTCTGAAAAATCTTGCTAGAGCCTTGACTATAGTTGAAAGAGTAAGAAAATCTCTTGGCTAGATACATGGAAAGCTGTAGATTTGGAGCCTTGTATAATCTTGTATTTTATGGACATTGATGGAATAACTTTCTAAGCAGAAGCCCATGATTCTCATATTTCTGACTTGTCCATTGGTTGTATATTAGATTTGGGAGAGTCCGGCCTGTTGTGTAACATTATTCTTGGGGCAACATTGAATAAACTTTTAATCTGAGCAGACATAAGTTTATAACTATAGAAAATATAAAAAGAGTAAGGTAAAAGGATTAAAACAAATCACTACAAAGCAACCAGTGAAACACAAATGAAAACAGCAAGAGACAAAAGGGAATCCAAATGGACTGAAAGGCAGAACACACCCAATGACAGTAGTATATTTGCTTTAAATGTAAATGGATTAATTTCCTCAATCAAAAGATGTAGAATGACTAGAATATTGAAAAATAAAAAAAACTACAACAAAAGCAAGTATACATTACCTATCAGAGACTCACTTTAGAGATAAGAATATTCACAGCTGAAAATTATGGGATGAAGAACTATATTCCATGAAAATGAGAAAAAGACTTTAAAAGCCAAAGGGACATTACATAATGACTTTAAAAATCAGTTCTTAGAAAGAAAACTGATAGTAAATATCAATATATACACCCATCATTAGCACATCTGCATATACAAAGCAAACACTGATGGAACTGCAGGGAAAAAATAGACAACTGTACAGTTCCAGGATACTCTAAGGCTGTGTGTTCAATCAGGCAACACAGATTCTCTCTCTCTCTCTCTCTCTCTCTCTCTTCTCTCTCTCTCTCTCACACACACACACAACACACACACACACACACACAACAAAGTAGCATGAGATTTTTTCTTAGCCACATCCAATAGTAAATATTTCATACAAACAGGAAAATAGCAAACACAATAAGGATACAAACACACACTGAAAAGTCCTGACATCATAATCAGAATATCTGACTCCTCAGCAGCAGAATACATATCCTTCTCAAAGACACATAGTGCATCCTCCAAGAGGGGAACACATTAGGTCACATAGCAAGACTTGACAAATTTAAGACTGAAATTTGAACTAGCCTCTACTTTGATCATAGGAGAATGAATATGGATAGTTAAGTCATGCACAGACATATAAAATTAAATGATACATTTTCAACAGTGAATATATCTAGAAAGAAGCCAGATCATAGAATCTTTTGAGATAAAGGAACTGTAGAAGAACAGGGCTTAGAGAGCAAAATATAGTATAAACACTTTCATTTTTCTTTGATTCTTCTACCATATATTATTACATCCTGACCAGAGTTTCCCCTCCCTCCACTCCTCCTAGTCCCTTCCCCTCCTTCCCTCACACCAGAACCATAGATTTTAGGTATCCTCAGGACTCCCAGGCAGTCCTTTGAGGATACTATGATGGCCATACTTAGCTACTATAGATACATATCAAACTTGCAAGTCCCAGATTTTTTATTATTTAGCTAATGTATTTTAGAACTGGCTTGAGTAAAAGTTGCAGGTATGTCCTTGACCATATAGCTTAGAAATCAGTCTGATGAGTGATCTAATGTATAGCTGTTCATTTCATACAAAAGTCTCAGTTAAATCTCCCTCAAAAAAATACCAAAGCTGTGTTTAATGCCCTGCATTTATTCATATCAGCTCAAATTGAATTTTCTGCCACCTCTCAAAATTGTGTCGCTGAAATTGTTTACAAGATTATGCTAAAACAGGACTGGGAGGGGGATGTATTTTGAAATAGGATTTAAGGTTACAGATTGAATCATGTTTCATATTTTAGTGACTTTGAACTATTATAAATGCCCAGTGAGTTCTCTATTCAGTGTTTTGCCCTTTCATTCTGGTCATAGCATTTACAAGTAAAATCTGAGCTTCATTTTAGAATAATATTGTCTTTCATTTAATACAGTAGAAAAAAGGCATCACTTTTGTTCAAAACTCTCCAAATACCATCTACGTAAAATATTTTTTCTTCCCTCACTTCATTATTTTCTCCTCAGAATGGAAATGTCTAGATCATATACACACTGTGGCATGCAGATTGCCAGGCTACGTCAGGTGATGTAGAGTGTCCCTCAATGGACGCCCTTCTTCTCAGCCTTCACTTTGCTTCATAAAATTCTTCTTTTCACTTCCTACTTTTATGGAAAGCTAAATCAAGGTATGGTTGTTGAGAGAATCAGAACAAAATCCTAAAGAATATTAAATAAATAGACTTTTTTATATCCTTTATAGTATCATTGAAAAATACAGTTGCCATAACATTGCAAACACAGTGACTCATTTTAGCATAGTGGGGAAAGTTTTCTTTTCTTTTTTTTAAGAACCAAACATAAAAAGATGTGATTTTATATCATTGATCTGTATGTGCAGGTCCATCTTCTTTTCTGTGGTTGTGTATGCCTGCAACACTATCTTCCCAAGTTTATAGAGACCAGTGGATCCTTCCCTGTTACCCAAGTTGAAAAGATAATACTGTAAGGTTGGTGTTCATCTGAAGATGAAGAGACAGATTGGAGAGTGGGTAAAATACTAGTAAGGTGAGATCCTTTGTATTCAGTACCTTGGAATAGAAATGCAAAATACAAACAACCGTTTCAGTGTGGGATGATAAAGGATGCTGTTGAGACAGGCTCTGGAGTTGGTTTTGCTTCATTCACTGTGAAATGATTACACGCATTCATTTATCTCTCCCCTTCCTCATTTGGAAGGGATAATAAACATATGTGTTTCTCCTTTTCTTCTACCTTATTCAATTCTGTCTCTTGAAACAAAATAAATAGAAACAGTGCTGCATTCCCACTCACCCGGGTAACCAGCATGGATCTTTTAAACCAAGCATGCCTGACACATATCAATTTAGAGACACAAAACAAGTGTCATAGAAGTAACTCCTTGCCATTCTTTGCCCTTGGTCTGTTACCTGCTCTTACCAGTTTCTGTGCATTAGTAAAGTCAGAATGGTAATCTAAGACTGACTACCTTCTTTATCTGGGAGCCAGCTATGTTTAGGATCCTTTTGTTAAATAAATCTCCATGCCACTTTTCCTTTCTCACAATTATCTTTAAATTGCTTCTCTCAACTTGGCATTTATATGCAATCACCTATCATAACGAATTCTAGAGAGAGTGTCTGCCTAGGATTGGCCTAATGTGGGCAATATGCACTCAGATGCCTGGTAGTAGTCCAGATGTATATGTGATACGATCATCTGATTAATGGGGTACTGTCAGCAGAAGACAGTATCTTACAAGGAGATTGCCCTATGAACCTACACACTATTATTTGGTCCCTTAGTCCTGCTCTTGGTGCCTCTTTCTGGAATGGATATACCCAATTCTTTGGATACTAAGAAACAACTTCCGATTCATCCCCTAAGCCTCATTGAGATATTAATGACTGCCTAGATTGTGCTTCTGTGCCCTGGATTTGGAAATTGATATTTCAAACATGATCCTCTAAACAAGAATTTAGATTATAGCATCTCAGCTGCCCTTTAAAATCAGACTGGATTATGGTGACAATAATAGCAGTTAACAAGCACCTATAGTGCATATAGCACCCCAAATCCTAATTGTGGTTAATCTTACAGGCAATGCTCAAAGTAAGGTCATTTGTATTTCTCAGGTTAAGGGAGGGGCACCCCAGGGGAGCAAGTCCTTATCTATTCCTCTTACAGTTCTAAATTGGCAGCTAGGTTGTGTCCCCATATGTGACACAAGATGACACATTTAAATTAGAGATGAGAACTGTGAACTGTCATTTTTTGGTGTATGTTCCTGCATCAAAAATCATTTTTCTGAAATTAGTATCAACTGTCACCACTCACAAAATATGGTTCTGAGCCAAGTATCCTCACCAAATACTAAGTCTTCCTCTATCTTTGTCTTTAGTATTTATAGCTTGCAGTATTAGAATCAATTATACAAGTTCATTTCTAAACAGTATATAAAGTATAGAAACCTATGTTAGCATTGGTATGTCATAGTGAAAACATACCTAGCCTCTCAGAGACTTAAAGTGGCAGGGTGGGAGATACAGGAGGAGGGGGTACTCAGAAAACAAGAGATGGGGAAGGATTGTGGGAGGGGGTGACTGGGACGGGTTATAAAGTGAATAAGCAAAAAAATAAAATTAAAAAGGAAAAAAAAATAAAAAAAAAAATAAAGAAAACATACAATGTCAATACAGAAAGAAAAATAAGTGATGATGTAAGTTTAACTTCCTCTTATTCTGAGAAGACTCCCCTGCCCAAAAGGTACCTGGAATTCCTGGAATGTCTCTGCACACAAATGAAGCTTTCACTTAAACTCAAGCCAATGATTTTACAACCACCCTGAAAATTCCCTCCCATTCTCCAAGGTTCATATATAGCACTTATCTACCCCAAATAAAACATATGAATACAAAGTTACTCCGAGATCCTCTAAGAGAGCTGTTTCATTAAAATTCCCAGAGAAGCACCCTCTCACACACACACACACACACACACACACACACACACACACACTCACTCCCAACTGGACTGGGATCCTACAGACCCCACTGGTCCAGGACTCTGTTTCATCCTTCCAGCCTGAGGAAGGAAGGAAGGAAGGAAGGAAGGAAGGAAGGAAGGAAGAGGAAGGAAGGAAGGAGAGGAAGGAGGTGATGGAAAGAGACCAGGAACAGAGGCTCTGACCACCAAGTATGAGGACTAGAATTTTGACTCTTAGAACCCTTGTAAATATTAATAGACTTGTGGCTGGCATGTAATTCCAACCTTGGAAAGGAGAGACGGGGAACACCAGAGCAAGTTGGTTAGCAAGACCAGTACTACTGCTCAGTCTGAAGTTTGATTAAGATACCTTGCCTCAAGTAATTAAGTAGAACAATGGGAGATAAATTTCTTCTTCTCCTCCTCCTCCTCCTCCTCTTCCTTTGTATTTAATTGTATTTATTAGATATTTTCTTTGAATTTCAAGTGTTATCCCCTTTCTTGGTTTCCCCCCAGAAACCCCCTAACCCATTCCCCCTCCCCCTGCTACTATGAGGGTGTTCCCCTACCCATTCATCCACTCCCTGCCCTGGCATTCCCCTACACTGCGGCATCGAGCCTTCACAGGACCAAAGGCCTCTCCTCCCACTGATGCCCAACAAGGCCATCCTCTGCTACATATGCAGTTGGAGCCATGGGTCTCTCCGTGTGTAACCTTTGGTTGGTGGTTTAGTCCCTGGGAGCTCTGGGGAGGGGGGCAGTTCTGGTTGGCTGATATTATTGTTCTTCCTATGGAGTTGCAAACCCCTACAGCTCCTTCAGTCCTTTCTCTAACTCCTCCATTGGGGACCCTGTGCTCAGTCCAATGGTTGGCTGCCAGCATCTGCCTCTGTATTTTCAGGTTCTGGCAAAGCCTCTCAGGAGATAGCTATATCAGGCTCCTGTCAGCATGCATTTCTTGGTATCCACAATAGTGTCTGGGTTTGATGTCTATATATGTATGGATCCCCAGTTTCTAGATGGCCTTTCCATCAGTCTTTGCTCCATACTTTGTCTCTGTATTTGCTCCCGTGAGTATTTTGTTTCCCCTTTTAAGAAGACCAAAGCATCCACACTTTGGTCTTCCTTCTTCTTGAGCTTCATGTGGTCTGTGAATTGTATCTTGGGTATTTCGAACTTTGGGGATAAAATCCACTTATCAGTGAGTACATATACCATGTGTGTTCTTTTGTGATTGGGTTACCTCACTCAGGATGACATTTTCTAGTTACATCCATTTGCCTAAGAATTTCATGAAGTCACTGTTTTTAATAGCTGAGTAGTACTTCAACATCAGCCTCAGGTCTCCACATGGACTGACATACATGTCCATATGTATAGCCACTCTCATGCAAAGCATGCATAGGTACACACATGCATACTATATACATACATAGACACATATTCACACAAACATACGGGGGATGGGGGTGGAACAGGAGAAAATTATTACTTTCCAGATAAATCCAGAGCACCTCAATTCAAAATAAAAACCCAAATGTATTTTATATGAATCTTTAAAAGTACCATAGCAAAATGCAGTAAACCTTTGGACATAGGAGGAGCAAGCCATCAAGGAAATATTCATAAACTTGACCCTATAAAAATTTAAATATAAACACCACATCAAAGATATCATAATAGACAAAGTTAAAGCATGAATAATAGATTAGAAAAGGATAATTAAGTGACAAAAGATCATTATCCAGGCTATTATAACAAACTTACAAAATGATAAAACAAAAGAGAGAAAAACACTCAAATGTGAGTTAGAAATTGGCCAAAATGGTCAGGTTTAAAATGCCTAGAGGAATCATTTCATTCCATGGCCACGTTTGTGTTTCCACCATCCTGTTGGTTTTTTTGTTTGTTTTTTTTGTTTGTTTGTTTTTTTGTTTTTCGAGACAGGGTTTCTCTGTGTAGTCCTGGCTGTCCTGGAACTCACTCTGTAGACCAGGCTGGCCTCGAACTCAGAAATCCGACCGCCTCTGCCTCCCAAGTGCTGGGATTAAAGGCGTGCGCCACCAACGCCCGGCCATCCTGTTGTTTTTTTACTACATTTCTTCCTGGTTTTAGTCTTCCTGGAGTTCCTGTGGGGACAAGTGCCTAGAGATAACTGAGTTGATTAATCTATATCATATTCATGTGAACACAGCCTACATTCTTGCAGCCATCAGGATTATAGCAGCAGGGGTGAGCACATGTGTGAGTAGAGGCTTCCTCTCAAAGCAAAGATAACCCCAGAGCGGGAAGTGGGGAGTAATCACAACAACTCAGACTTCAGCCTTGAGATGGCTGTTGTAATCAAAGTGAAAGTCAGTTTTAAGTCAGCAGAGTTGGTTGTTTTTTTTTTTTTTTTTTTTTTTTCGGTTTTCGAGACAGGGTTTCTTGTGTAGCCAGCTGTCTGGAACTCACTCTGTAGACAGCTGGCCTCGAATCAGAATCCGCTGCTCTGCTCAAGTCTGGACTAAGGCGTGACCACGCCGAGTTTTGGTTTCAAGATTAGGCTAAATGGACACAATTTATAAAGGTTGCACAGTCCTTTTAAAAAGTGGATTGTGTGTGATACAGACCCCATGGCTCTTTACTTTGCACTAAGCACTGATAACCCAAAGCTGTTACCTTCTGTGGTTTCCTATTGAACAGTGCTGTCTTCCGAAGGACCTGCCACATCCTACCCAACTAGATAGAGGTTGAAGGTCAATCTCATCATTCTGTCCTTTTGGAGACAAGATATCTATCTCTCTATCTCTCTATTCTCTATCTCTATATCTATATATTCTCATTGTCTACTATATATATCTTATAGATGATATACATATGTATAATATTATATAGATTCACAAATCAGTTGAGTCACAGCTTTAATTATTCTTGCAATATTAGATTTTACAGCTTCTTACCCCCAGGTCTCTAGCTCAGGGATTAGTTTCCTCTTGGTGTTCATTTACCAAGCACACGGACTGTACTCCATGCCCCACCACATGAAGCATAAGACATTGTCAATCAAGTGTGAAGGATTAGCATAAAATATAAACAAGTAATTATATGGTATGAGGGACCAAGAAGAAAAGACAGAGTTTCGGGATTGACATATTTACATTTAACTAAGCAGCTAAATATTCTGTCTACAAAGTAAAAGAAAGTCAGGAAATCTATCTGAATCTCTTAGCAGCTATCCATATAGATGCCATGGCCATAGGTCTATGGATCAATCACAGAAATTCAAAAAATAAAAGGAAAAGTGTAAATGCATTATGATTAATAATGAAAAGAGTTAAATGTCATTGTTTATTGAGTAAAAGTAAAAGCAGGTATCCATGCCTGATACCATCAATACACTTGTGAAGAAAAAGCAACACATATACAATCCAAAGATTTTCTTTCCATTCCATTTGAGTCTGAGAGTTATTTAATTTGAACTGAGTTGCCCTCAATGTCCTTAAAAGCTATAAATTTTGTTATTTAATTCAATTTCTTCAAGATAAAAATGATTAGAGGCTAAAATTACTTTAGAGGCAAATTAACAAAGATATCAATAACATATAAATGTATGCTTGTATATTTGTGTGTGCATCTGCGTGTGCGTGCTCTGTGTTGTCTGTCTAGACCTTATCACCTCAGGTTGGAAAACACATACTGATGTTCATAGAGTAACATATTCTTCCAACCTAATTAGCTTTGGTTTTAAACATAAGATAAAATCTTTTAGAAAAAGCCATCAAACAAATTCTCATGCCATTGAGGTATAAGTACCAACAGTGATTTCAGTTATAATATTTGAAGAAACCAGTATAATAAGAGGATATAAATTATCTTGTATTTTTCATCTTCAAAGAGTCAATGTATCATTGTTGGAATGAATTTTTAACTATTATTATTACTATTATTATTAACTGTTATTATTATTACTATTTATTAGCTGGTATTAGCACCATAATACCCTGGCATGGGGTACATGTATACTTTGTGATGTGGTCTCATGTCTTTGCATAGCCCAGCACTGAGAGAAGCTAGAATGTGAAGAATTGAAGCAGAGTCTCAAAGCATATCCTAAGACAACCCTATGCCTGAAAGAATGAAAGAATTTGAGCAACATATTTTACTGGGGCATCTCACAAGTAGAACTGAGACCCTGGAAGAGCATGGACTTGCAGAAGCCATGACTTCTTTATAAGCTGGATTTCATGTGAAAAATGTTAAGGATCAGTACAATGCAGTAGTTGAGGATAGTTTATCTAGCAAAGGTTTCTCACCTTGTAGACTGGGCCTACACTAGCATTCTCAGTAACTCCTTTGGAGATGGTTAGCTCTCCTTTCTTGCTGTAGGGTTGTGGGTCCCTCACCTGCTCCCCAATAGGGCACTGTTGCTTGGGAGGCAGAATGGGGAAGTTTGACTGTGCTTATCCCATGCCATCGCCAGGGCGGGTGTTGGGCTGAAAGAAAGTGCCTAAGGGACTATTTTGGGGAGTGAGAAAGCTCAGTCTGAGGCATGGGAAAGTCAGAGCTGGCTCAGGAGTCCAGAGGGCCTGCTGAGATGAGTTCTCGGGCTCTTGGACATCCAGCTGCCTCTGGGAGTCCAGAAGAACAGAAAATGAAGTTGGGGGCCCACTGGCTGGGAATAGAGTCTAGTGGAGGCCGTGGGGAGGAAGGGGGAAGGGGAACTCCCGCTAGTCCCACAGAGGAAAGTCCTTGGTTTGGTAGGTGGCAGTTGTGGCTAGGAGCGTAGAGAGGCCTTCTACAGGACACTAGGCTGCAGCTCTGTAGGCAAAGGCCTTCTCTGTGGCTCCCTGCAGTGGTTCTTGATGAAAAGAGACTTACTGTGGTTCCAAACCATTTATTCTCATGATGGAAAATGGATGCATAAAACCATACCCTACTTCTCAGGGTGGGCCTGAGATTAAATACCTTTTGCAGTGTGGAATGTTTGGGAAGGGAATCTTACTGGCAATGCCCTCTGGGTCTCTAGGTTCCTCATTAGCATGGAGATCACTGTCTTGAGCCTACATGACCACATGTCACATCTTTTTTCCTATTGTCGTGGTCTGAAATATTAGGGATGCCTCATTTACATGGGGAAGGCTTGAGACATTGCTCTTATGTGACTGATAGCCACAAATCTATGGGGGGGGGGGTTAACAGGGACCTTGTGCTGGTAGCAGGTGAATTTCCTACAGTTCCTTCAGGTCTCTGGGATTTCAAGCCTTTATCCTCAACTGAGGACCAGGTTTCCTCTCACGGTCCACTAACCCTCATCTTGCTAGATCTAAAGTTCTATGGATAATCCACACACGGAAGTGTCTAGTCAACACTCACAGAAGTTGTCATGGCCAAGATCTCATCATTTGCAGAGAACGCAACAGATGAGAAATACCCGTGTGTCTTTATAAACAAATCATCCTATGAATGGGAGTGGGTACCCAAACATAGCAGGTATTCTTCAGAGTTCTCACTTCACTCACTTGCTGGGTTTGCTTCTATTTTGATTACAGGATTTAAATGAAATTACTGTTTTAATGATTCCAAATATAAAATATTAAGTTTCAGTAATTACTACAAAATGATGTGATTGAATGTCCCCACAAACAAGGAACACCAAAAGTCATCCCGTTCATTGCTCAGTTATTATTGCCCTTAAAACCACCACACTTTCCTTAGTAAATATATAATAAATTTAAGGTTTAGCTGATTATAATGGATTATTGTTTTTAACAAAATCTCAAATGTTCAATTCTACAATTAAAGACTCAAGAGCCAGATAGTGATAGTCTGCTAGTTCAGAGAGGCAGAGAAAGCACCTAGCTGACCTTTCTTCCTCAGTCAACATCTCAAAAAGGACAAGTTTGCCTTTTCCATACCATCTAAAAAACTCCTTAAACCAAAAGTCCCTTTTTCCTTCTTCCACTGTGTCTCTCTATTCATCCTCCTGATGTCCATTTATCCTCTATGGATTGTTCTTATGTTCCTTCCCTGTCAACTGGTAAGTTGCTCCAATTCTTAACCTGTGTTTGACTTTATTTAATCCTTTTTAAAATAAACATAAAGCTTTTGGATTAAAGGTGTGTGCTAGCACTGAGACACACAACTAGAAACAGGTGTTTCCAGTAAATAACATAATCTTGGAGTTCTCAAGGTGATCAAAAATCCACAACAGTATCACAAATATCTACCAATTGAGACAATTAACCTGATAATTTTTTAAGGGGACATCATATTTCTGGAACTGGAATTCTAGATTCCTGTGTGCTGCCATGTGGGTGGTAGAGATGATACTGTAAGACTGTAATTTCAGGTATCAGCTTGAATGTAAGAATTTCAGGCTCAGCTTGAACTTAAAACTAAAAGATCCTTAAGCTTGAGTTTTGGTTTACACTCAAATATTAGTTGTCCCCGAGGCACATCCAGGAGAAGCACATTCCAAAGACTCAAACAAACATTCAGGAAGAGGGGCCCAAGATAAGAGTTTATCAGGAGATGAGCCCTTAACTTGTACACCTGGTAAACAGAAGCCACTTAGAAGACCCTCTTTGTTGTAAAAGTTAGGGTGCAAATTTGAGTTACTAGAAACTGGGCCTGGAATGGCTGTTTGAATCCTTGGTTATTGTTTAAGAAGTAATTAACTGCCCTTGTGAACTCTAAAAATGGTATATAAGCTGCTTTTAGCAGCGGCTCAGGGCCCTCTTATCTGTGCGCAAGAGAGCCCCAGTATACTGGTTATCATCTTATCGTCAATAGACCTTACATTATTACATCGAATCTGCTGTCCATGAGTACTTCTGGGGAGTGCGTCCACTGGTTTGGTCCAACAATACCTAGGGTATCTGGAAGAGAAGCCAGTGCTTTTACCCCCCCAACTATCTCTCCACTTCATCTTCATATATATATTATTGGAGAATAAGTTTTCTCCAACTATTAATTGGAGAAGAATCCAATAAATAAATTTGGGGTTGGGGCATGCTTAAGTAAAGGTTGGCTTTCCAAGCTAGTGCCCCCGTGACAATGTGGACAATCTAGTACATGGGACATCAGGGATGATAGAGATACCTTTTCTAAAACTGATTACTCAACCTTCACTTATTTCATCAGTAAGATCATTTGTGAGCTTCCCCAGCGATGGCTAGAGAATTTTGCTCAACGGCCTGCCTACATGCAGAAAAACTTCTGGGAACCCTATCTTTCATTTTTAAATACTAATTGATCTTTATTCAATAGAAAACCTAACATACTGACCTCTCATTTGTTTTTGTCCCTATTATTCTGAACATCAAAATGTCATTACAATTTTACTCTTATGAAGTAGTGTATTATTTCCATGCGTGTACCAGTCACATGCACCCATATGCAGTGAACCTCATCTTCCTGAAGCACTATGATTAATTTATATAACTATTCAACATTGACTCCCCGTTTTTCAAGATTTCAAAATGTAGAAATGAAGCTATTCTTCTTAAAAACAATTTAGAGGTATGGAAATGACAATACATCAAACCATCTGCCTCTGAGAAATCAAAAAAAATAAATAAATAAATGAATGAATGAAATAAAAATAATGTTAAGAGACAGGTGCCCATGTTTGTAAGGTAATGGAAATTGGCTAGTATCTGGGTTTTTTGTTTTTTTGGTTTTTTTTTTTTTTTTCTGAGCACTTAACAGATGAACAAATTAAAATCAGTTATTATCATTTTCCATTGCCATTGTTTTAAATGTGCTGTGACTAGTTCCAAACAATCCACTGTGATCAGCCAGGACTTTTAAAGACTATGGGAATGAATACAGAGCCATTTTGTAAATTAAAATACTTTGATTAAATAAAAAATTGGATGTTCTTCCTTTTTATTTCTAGCGTTGGCCATGTTTTTTGTAGATGATTCTTTAAGGTATGTGTGTATGCATGCACATGTGCGCATGTGTAGTTCCTTTTAAACAAACTCTCTAATGTGGCTGTGGTTTTGTTTAAAATTACAAAGTGCTATTTGCTGCCAGCCAATTAGAAAATCATTTAAAGTTTGATGCATCTATAAAAAAAAAAATCTTTTAAAGAAGATAATATAATACATAATTTTTTTTGCTTTAACAGTTTGCATAGAAAGATATCAAAATTGCTAAGCAAATCAATGATGAAATTATCTCCTCTAAGAAGTTGTTTGTAATGATTTTATTTTTCCTCTTTTGGCTATGACCATAGCAAATATATTTCCAAAATGGTTGAGTTCTATAAAAAGGTGGTGAGTATAAATATAACATTTTAACACAAAATTCAAACTTCTAGAAAATTCAGGAAGTCGTAAATTTTTAAAGTCGATTTAGAGTAATTAAGAAAAGAAGAGAGTTTATTAAGCTTCGCAGATTTTTTTTCTGCTCTAAAATGAAATGTTTTTGCTCCTTTGTGTATTTAAATTATCCATCATTTATGTGGCAAAAGAGAAGAGTTCTAAAAAAGAGTAAATCTGTGTTTATTTTAGAGAGTCAAGTGTGCTTTTGAAGATGCAAATGGCTTTTTGTCTAGGCTAGCAGAAGGATGTGTTAATCAACATGAAAATAATGAAAAGAAGGCAACAATTGTTCATAGAACTCTGCCACCTTGCCTGTATCATCTGGAAGGGCAGCCAGGCACTGTCTGTTATCAGAAAAAAACAGACAAAAGTCTTTTTCTTATTCAGTCACAAACATTCTCATTTTCTAAAAACTGCTTTAGAAGTTGTTTGCTTTACTCTTTCCTCATGGGTACATTGAATACACTCCCAGAAGTCTTCTCTCCACCCTTGTCTTTTTCTACCTCACACAGAGAAACACACTTTACACAGACACAGCTGTTGAGGTCTGCAAACCTCATTTCTTTCCATTTCTTCAATAGCTAGCACTACTACATAGGCAAGCCTAGCTCCTAGCTTAGCTCCAAGGCTGGGGAAGGGAGAGCGGATGTGGGATTGCCATCTGATACTGTGTTGTCATTCATATTCTGTTTACTCAAATCACTGGCAAACCTCGAAATGCATAGTGGTCAGCCCTGAAACCATATATACACAAACAACAAAAATGAACTTAGTAGGTTTTACTGATTTATATTCAATAAGAAACACACACACACACACAGGTAAGTAAGAAAAGTAATCTAAGAAGAACAGGCTATCAATTGAAAGTGGAGGAGGAGTTGTTGGAGAGGTTAGAGGAGCAGAAAGTAAAGTAATTCTAACTTAAATTAAAATTATGATTTTAAAATTAAAATGTATAAATACAACACAAAGAACAGTATTATGCGGGACCACATAGGCTCAATTTATGTCAACAAACTCACTCAGGTTTCTAGTTGATCAGTAATTAATGTAACCTGGCCACAAGGATTTGCACAAAGGAGTCTTTAGGTTTACATTAATGTTACCATGTATACACACACACACACACACACACACACACACACACTACCACCACCATCACCAGCAGCAGCAGCTTTAAAAATTAAATGTCCTAAGCTGGGCCTCAGAGTGTGGAATGATAAAGGAGTACTTTGCACTCTTTTGAGTCCCAGTCCACTGATGAAACAAGTCTTTCTATTGAAATAAGCCCGTGAGAAGAAATAATTCCCTTTTTGGGCTGAAAGCAGTCTGAAATAGAGGCCATCAGGGCATTATTCTTACCTTACAACTCTGTTCATTGATAGGTGTTTGATAAGAAATTTTGAGTTTTCTATAGAAAACAGAAGCTAAAGTCTTGAGCAAGTATATATGGGGAAGAAAATCCAGGTCATCCCAAAGCCACAGCAGAGTATTCTCATACGTTCTGGGCTATACACTAAGATAGATGCTTAAATTGTTATGGATGTAAGAGGCATTGCTTGATGTTCAGCAGAAGCCCAACAAATCTAACTTGGAGATGACTTTCTGTATATAAATATATATTTTTAAATGGTTACTTATTATGGGTTCATTGGTCTTAAAGGTTCTAGAGATGATTAAAGTTTCAAGGCAAACATGTTCTCACTTGGCTTAATGATCAATCAGAAGACAAGTTAAATTCCATTTTATATGAAAATTTTCATTTATAGTATAGAAAGGGAGAGGGAACAGCCTTAAAAGTGACACCTTCCAGAAATGTTATGCTCATGCAGTCATGATTTATCCCAAGTACTTTATAGCATTTCTTTAACTCTTCACATTCTCAGTGATGAGTTTAGACATGCAGTTTAGCTCTTTCATAAAGAGAAAGGCACATTTGGTGAAACAAAATGTCCATAATGTTACCTTGCATTGGAAATATATGGATGTCTTATGTCCTCACCAATCATCTGTGTTGGAGCACTTCTATCTACTGATCTATATGTATGTAAGCATGTGTGTGTGTGTTAGTAATAGCTATTTAACCTGTTTCTGGACAAAATACCTAATAAGCAACTGAAGGAAGGAGGAATTTATTCTTGCTCACAGCTTGAAGGTAGAGCACAGTATGGCAGGAAAGCATGGTGTCAGAAGTGTAAGACAACTGGTCACTTGTGTCCACTGTCAGGAAGCAGAGAGATATAGATGCTGCTGCTCTGGTACCAGTTTTTTGGCTCCTTTCCAGTTGGGAACCCAGTCTGTCTTGTTCCCATTTGGGGATGAGTCTTCCCAGTATAGTTAACTGCTGTAGAAACTTCCTCACAGTGATATCCAGAGGTTTGTTTCTATGAACAAAACTTTCTGTAAAGAAGCTACATCTGTCTATGAATGAAAACTCCTAAAAGCATTCTCTGTCTACAGAGGCTGATAGACTGTTCAGAATTTCAATACTGTGAAGAGATTGGAATGTTTCAGAACCAGAGGCTAATATCTAATTACCTTATCTTGGGCTAAGCTCTGGCCATTTGGAATAGTCATTATTTCCCTCCCCAACATCTGATCCCCACCCCAATGTCAGAACTAACCTCTTGTGACAATAGATAAAAATCTCTATTTTATTATTATATTGTATATATTGTATAGATACAATCTATTAACTTAGCACACAACTAGCTGGGGTTCTATGAACCCTAAAGCTAATACCATCAGATAGCACCTGAGACTACAGACTAGCTCCCGCCCCCCATCCTCTTGTACCCACCAATGTATTTTAAACTTGCTTGAATTATGACTTTCTCAGTTCTGTAAAACTATAAAAACTACATGAAACTGCTTCCACATTGGAACATCAAATTTCGGGTAATTTCCTGGGCCAGTGTCACTCACAATGGCTCCAGAATAACTATCACTTATTCCCTCTAAGATGAGAGCTACGGTTTTTACTTGGAGATTCCCATGGTAATCAGTTCCATCAAAAAGAAAATTAAAATTAACTACCACTATTCATCTGTATTTATCTGTCTATCTGTCATCTGTCTATCTACCTATCTCTCTGCTGCAGGAAAAAAAAAATGTCCTCTCTAAAGCTGTGGATTGTATGAAAGTAATCCTGCGTGACTCACATTAGCCCTCAAAATTCTAACTCAGAAACACAGACATGGATAAATTACACCCTGGACTAGCTGATGGTTCAACCAGGGAGAGATTCCATAAGCAATTTGACTTTTGAGCAAGAATATCAGATGGGATGGAAATCAGAGAGCCACAGCTGAGCCTAGATCAAGCCAGAGAACCTAAGTTAGAATCTGTAAATATCTTAAGAAATTTCAAATGGCTTCCATCCAAGGGCTGAGGGCTGAGCTGAGCTCCAGATAGACTGGACCCATCACTGCCCACAGCAAATGGCTGAATGGAGCTGTGGTTTGAATGGCAATGATTACCAGACACTAATCAATGAAGCCTCCCTCCAGAAGCTTGAGAATGTAGGGAGTCTGTTAAAAATGGTGATTCCCTCCCTGCACACTGTGCAAGCTTCTCAGTGGTTTTTTTCTTTGTTAGACAGGGCTCAGGTAGAGCCTTGGAAAGCTTCTGGCCACCAAGTATAGTTAGGAAAGTATAGTAGCTTACAAAAAAGAACTCTTCAAACTGAAGACTCTTTCCAGCTGGACTGTGTCCTAAAGGTTAATGAAACCAAGTGTTGACTAGCAGAACAGGTAAGCGTGATGAACTACCCAAGGCCTACTGAGAACCTGCGCACCAGAGTTTAAACAATATGCCTGGAAGTCTTTTAACAACGCCAAAATTTGCCTTTCCAGTTTTATTTATTGTGTTTCTCTTTAGTGCAGGAAGTTCACATTTGCATTGCTAATAGCCCTCTTTCAGAGTTTGTTGACATTTCAGCAGATCTTTAATGTGAATGAGGGTTAAAACACCCCTGGGCAAAGTCAGTTCCCTAAAGTGAACTAGACAACCTCTGAGCTCCCTTGTGAAAGCAGCAGAAACACTCAGAGCAACCCTGAGCCATAACATTGAGGGAGTGCATTCTGACCAGATCACTAAAGGGCTGGATGCACTACCCCACATTATGCCACTGGGGCGGGGTGGGGAAAGAATATGTTAAGACCCTTGAAAACTAGCAAATACAAAACAGGCCTTCTGATCTCCTAGTTTCCTCTAAAAGCAGTAGTGCATTAACGTAAGGCCCTTTAAGGGAAAACAAGTTCCCTCTGGTCGAAAGAAGGAATAGTCTGCTGGGGAAGAGAATTAACATTCCAGGTTCTCAAAACATAACACAATTAATCCACTTGAGTACATCAATCATCTGGTCAAAAGACTAGCCCTCAGAAAGGCCAAGGGCCCGCAAAATGCCTTGCAACTGTCCTAATGTGACTGTCCTGGCCTAATCTAGACAGAATTCTTGCCAGGTTAACAAAAACATAAATTTTGGAGTTCTCAGGGAGCTGCTAAGGTAAGCTTGTCAACAAAGCCACTACCTCCCCTCCCTGCCCTGCCCACAGTATGTTCAATTACCTTAGGCAAAGAGTGCCTAGGTCGTGATAATCCAAACAGCATTCAGAAGATCTGAGTCTACATGATAACTCCAGCACTATTCTGGTCCATTTGTTATCTCCCACCGCTATCTGCCTCAACAAAATTGACAAGGCTTTTTCCTGTTGCTGTTCTCTGCTCTCTGAGGCAGCCCAGAGGTCCCCTACCCACCTACCCCCTCAATAAACTGTTCCTTCTACCCACGAAGTATTCTAGTTCAATGATTTTGCTGTGCCTCCATCACAGAAGGCAGGACTACTCTTAGGAAAACTGGTTTACCTTAAGCCATGCTAAAGAGAAAGGCAAAATAATTATCACTGTGATGAGCTTCTGAACGTCTTTCCTTCCCAGAATTCCTGTCACCTAGCACAGACCCTGACAGAGTACAGCCATGCCGCTTTGTAAGGTCCACCCCCTTTTCTGAGTTGCTCAGAAACATGCCTTTTCCTTTTCTTTTTCTGTCTCTATTCTGAGCATGTTTTTCCCAACACTTTGAGCTTCACTCTTCCTCTAAAGCCATCCTCCCCACCATTTGAGTTCCTCTTTATATAGAAGATAGAATCCACACCAACTTTATTCAAATACTGTGACTTTTCCCTTCTCTTTTCCATTCTCCTCCTCCAGGAAGCTGTTGAGATTTACAACTTACCTGCTCTGGGGAGTTTCACTTAAACTGTAAAAAAAAAAAAAAAAGAGGGAGGGTTGGAGATTTGCTCAGTGGTAGAGCCTTGCCTAGCAAGCACAAGGCCCCTGGGTTCGGTCCTCAGCTCTAAAAAATAAAAATAATAATAAATAAATATAAATAAATAAAAATATAGCCTCTCTGAATAAATTTGACTTTGCTTAACTTTCAAACTTTCCTTCTTTTTAAATCTTTAAATAGTTTTAGAAACAGAAGAAAGTCTGAGTACAGTTTTATTAGGCAAGTAAATTATAAATCCTGGTAGCTGCCAGAGGAGAGAAAAAGAAAGGAGGAGAGAAAGTCATGTCTTTATTAAAGCAGGAATGGGTTCAGTGATGGATGTCAGTAATCATGGCAGGCAAGCAGATGCACAGCAGAAGATGGTGTTTCAGAAACAGAGTCAGAACACTCAATGTTCAGGAAAGCATGGTTAGAATTTGACCACAGTCCAAGAGAAAAAGAGAAAGAGAAGGGAAAGGTATGCTTTAACAGAGAAAGGCAAGCAAGCTCTGCACTGCTACAAGATAGAGTCTCTTTGCAAGAGTCAGCAAGGCTTCCAGGGAAGACAAGCATGTTACCTTCCTAAGGGGATAACTAATCTTCCACTCTCCTAGCATGTCTTAAGGCTGACTAGCTGGATTAACTCTTAAAAGGGGAGACAGTAAATATGAAATGCTTGGGATAGCTTGAAATGTTGGTCTCTACCCAAGACCTTGTAATGTTTTGTTTGCTTGTTTGTTGTTTGTTTGTTTTGACCAGAAAGTAGTAGTTTTGACTTAGTAACAACCGATAAAACCAGGATATATCTTTTATATTTTAATATAAAATTATATTTAAATTGGTATTAAAATTTAAACTGGCAATTCCTTTTTAGAGTTAACAGGAAACAAGAAGCTGGGTACAAATGCAATAAAGGAAGAATCCTTCTGTAACACAACCCAAACCTTCTAACTAGACCATAGAGGTATACGTAAACTTCTTTTCTTGTCATCATGCATGGGAAGCTGAAAAGTGTACAGCTGAGCACTGGACACACAAAAGAGAAGAAAATAATTTGCATGTTGTTTGAATATGATTGTTCACATACATTTAGATCCTAGATGAATATACACATCTGAAATTAGAGCTTCATGCAATAGTACTTCCCTGTATTGTGCCATTTCCAATCTTTGTATCCTTTGTTGGTAGGCACTATTTTCTCCATGCTACTAAAGAATCTCCAACTTGAAATTACCATCTTCTAATAGATTTCAGTGTGTAGTTTGAAAAATACTAACATGAATAATTAGAACAACTCTCTCCTTTTTATAATTGAGAAACTTAAAGGTTTGTGCCATATTTCTAATGTCACATGGTAAGTGACAAGGCAAAGGTGGTCAAAGTTTAGTCATAGTGTTCAAATTAAATCATGGTTCCTCTGTCTCTTCCCCTTCAACTGGAACTTCTCTGCTCATATCAATATTCCCCAGCCCAAAATGAATAGTGTAAATCATCAGATCCGTAGAAAGACATGCTCATGAGGTCAGTAGTTTAAAATGAAAATCTTGGCATCATACTAGCCACAGATGCTCCTTTTCCCTTCCAAGGAAGATTAAGTCTGTTCATTATGCTAATCATATAAAGAAGGCTTTATAGGGCTGTAGTAATAAAGACACCACAAATTGAATAGCTTTCAAGAACAAAAATCTATTCTCTTACAGTTCAAGGTCTAAAATCAAGGTGGTCTCTTTTATGATTTCCAGTCATTGCCAGAAAGCCTCACCATTCCTTGACTTATAGACCCTTTTTGCCAAAATCCACCTCCATTTTTTTTCTGTTGTATTCATTTCTTGTGGCTATGACCAAATACCTGAAAGAAACTGCTTAAAGAAGGAAGTGCTTATTCGACTTATATTTGGGGTACTGTGGTCTACTGTGGCAGGGAAGACATGGTAGCAAGAGCAACTCATAGTTTTTGCAAGTGGGAGTCCAGATAAAGCAGAGAACTTGGCCCAAAACTGGGACATTTAAAGGCCTATTTTCACCTACCAACTATTACCTCTTAAACATTCCATGGCCCCACCGAAGAGTACCTCCAGCTGGAGGCTGTGTTTTCAGAAATACATTTGAGCCTATAGGATATATTTCATACTTGATTCTAACACATTCTACCTCTCTGTGTCTTCTGTGTCTTAATTTCTGTCCTCTTATTAGGATCAACGTTAAGACTGACTTAACTAGGTCTTTAAAAATTCTACCCCAAACAATAGCATATTCCCAAGTGCCAGAAGTTAGAACTTGAAAATATTTTTCTGAGGGACACACCTTACTCACTAATAGACACTAAATCAATTTACTTTAAGAAGAAGCTGTACATATCTGGAAGAAAGGAGGGCTGGACAGAAAGAACAATAAACTACTTTTAGAAGAAAAAAGTAACAACTGATTTGTTAGTAGATACAGAAAAATAAGAAGTAAGATGAATGAGTCTAAGTTTAAGATGCACTGCCTTGAGCACTACACTGTAAACCTCTGTTTTGCATGGTTCTCAACCTTCCTTATGCTGTGACCCTTTAATAGAGTTTCTCATGTCGTGGTGAACCCCAACCATAAAACGTTTTCATTGCAACACCATAATTGTAATTTTATTACTTTTATGAATCATAATGTAAATATCTTTATTTTCCGACGGCCTTAAGTGACACCTATGAAACGATATTTTGGTTCCCACTACTCCCAAGGATAGCTACCCACCAGTGAGAACCACTGCTTTAGTGCCTACTCCAGGGACTTCTATGTTATGAATGTTAAACTATCTTCTAAAACTTTCTTCAGTCAGATTTAGGATTATTTAAGATACTTTGGAGTTTGGTTGGTTGGTGGTTGGTGTTTTTTTTTTTTTTTTTTCTCAGGAAACAGCTCACAAGTGACCTAGCACTATTTATTGTATCTTATCTACAATAAAAACTAATGTTCGCATTAAAGAAAGCTTAACTGTGGGACACTATCTATCACTGCATTTTAGCAGTCTTACCAGAAGCAGAGAGGGCAGATAGAAAAGACAGTGCTACTGTGTCGACTCTACCAAAGATGCTCACCATGGAGTTACTTGTGTTTATTTTGCCAATTACATAACACTGATTCAGCACGATGAACCTGATGCTTCCATATATTAATTAATTATTTTCATTCTATTTTAATATAAAAACATAATTACTTTAAGCCAAATGAATACTGTTTGAGGGCAAAATTAATTTTTCCAAAATATTATATAATCATTTTATTTTAATTGAACATTCCTACAAACCTCCATCTATTCAGTTATTTATCCATTCAGAAATGTGTTTGGAATCCAAACTCTGTGAGGCACACTTCACTATCTCCTTATGTTGATAGAATCTGCTAGAACGAATAAATGTTTTCACTCATAGAAATACACAGAGAAAATATTACAAAAGATACATGGAAAGATTGTATTTATGTGTGAATGTATTCATGTATATGAATATACCAACATTCAATTGTGGTATATATTTTTTAAATACATCCATTTGTTGCTTTTTTATAATCTGTCCTATAGTATTGGTATCCTTACATGTTAAACGCAGCTCTCACTCATTTCGTAAGATACATTTCATTTCTCATGTACACACAAAACATACATATTAAAAAGCCCCTGTGGCTGTATTAAAAGATGAAAGCTTTTCTGTGCTGTATAAGCCTAAGGAATAGGGAAGATTTTCTTAACAGGATATATGCACAAGCAAGCTTAAATTTCTCCAGAAGAAAAAATTCAGATATTAATATGTAGACCATTTCTCTGTATATGTATGTATGTGCAAATATGTATGCCATGGAACAACTTTAGTATAATTTCTCAGGCACTATCTCGTTCTCTTTGTTTGTTTCTTTCTTTCTTCCTTTCTTTCTTTTTCTTTTTTTCTTTTCGAGACAGGTCGTTTTATTCTCATTGGCCTAGATCTTGCCAAGTGAATCAGCCAGCCAGTGAGGGTTCGGGGTACTCAGGACTGCCTCCTCAGCTCTGGGATTATACGCACATAGTATTTTTAATGTGAGTTATAAGGACAGAACTCAGGGTACCAGGAGTGTGGGATGAGCCTTTCACAGACTGAAATATTTCCCCAAGCCTCTTCATATATTAAATATGTATAACTTTTTACATAAAATCTCTTTTGTTTTTATGTTTGCTTTTTATGTTTAATTTTCTAATTGGTCTCCAATGTGAGATGGTA
Source organism: Mastomys natalensis (assembly GCA_021653895.1). NCBI lineage: Eukaryota > Metazoa > Chordata > Mammalia > Rodentia > Muridae > Mastomys > Mastomys natalensis. Next base: position 270,125 of record JAJTUV010000961.1, on the reverse strand, counting down.
GTCTTGTGGTTCTGGTGAAATGATAAGCGTCATGTCTGATGAAGGCTGCAGACATCACTGATCTATGGCTATAAACACGAAGACTTAGAATACAATTTGACAACATGAACGTTTAGCAAACCAATAGTAGTCTATGTAAACAGGATCATATAGTTCCCCAAACATATGAGTAATAGACTATCACTATTATTTTATAAACAATAATGTATACCTTCCTTTTTGTAATTCTATGCTTCTGCATAAAAGAAAATTGATCATCAATAGCTCTGGAAGTGTGGTAGGAGTACAATTTATTATCAGACTTGGGCCAAAGGGAAATTCAGTAAGAGTGGTCAGATCTGAATAAATGGGAGAAGACAAGAACACAACAGGGGAGAAGATGTACCAGTTACTTACTGTTGCTGTGCTAAAACACTATGACCAAGAACAACGCAGAAAAAAGCTTGCTTTTGCTTATGGCTCCAGAAAGATAAGAGTACATCACAGCCAGGAGTTATGGCAGCAAACACAGCAGTAGCAAGAAACTAAGAGTTAACATCTTAACCAAACACAGGAGATGGGGAACCAGAACTGGAAGTCGGGCAAGGCTATATCCCTCAAATCCTATGCCCACTGACTTTTTCCAGTGTAAGTTTGCCTCCTAAAAGTTCTGTAACACCCCTACACAGCACCACCAACTGGGGATAAAATGTTCTAATACATAAGCTGGATGTATAGCTTATGTATTACAGAGAGGATGCTTTATTTTAATGGGGGAGTTAAAGTATTTGGCTAAGAATTCTCTTATTAATGTATTAGAGAACAAAGTTTAAAACTGCGTGATGGAGTAGTACATTTTAGCAGAAGGAGATAAAATAATTTAACAGTATTCTTTTCTCCTATTTGTACTGTCTTAAGTTTGACTATTCACAAAGAACTTCATTTGGAAATACATGACAGATGAAAGGACCATTAATTAATAATAATAGCTTATATGAGAAATGATTTGTGCTTTTTAACATGCTTTCATGCAATCTATTTTATTGCATCTTTACAAATACCTCTTAAATGCATACAGCCTAAGTATCATTTTCTTTTCTACATTTTATTCATCATATTACTAAGTGATGAGCAATTTAATGTGGCATGGATTATGCTCTTTTGATGTCAACTATAGTATTGCCTTTCAAAGTTGCGCACTGTAAAATCATTTTGATGGCTAATGTATTTTAAAATATTATGGAATATGATAATAAAATGCTAGAGTCTACCAAATTCAAAAAGTTAATTTTATTTTGTGAAATTTTATATTTTGTGTCTAGGCAAGCAAGGGTCACAGTGAAGCAAGGATTTATTATTGAGCGGAGATAATGTGTTTTTATTTAGAAAAGTATAGATTTATTATTGTATTTTCCTTATTGGACATATACTCTTTTGTCATACAACATATTCTGATATAGTTTCCTATCCCTCTATTCTTCCCAATTCCTCCAGACTTTGTCTTCCCTAGAAATCCACTCCCTCTTTGTCTCTCATTAGAAAAGAGAAGGCTTCTAAGGGATAATAACCCAAAATGACAAGATAAAATATAATTAGATGAAGCAAAAACTCTCATTCAAAGTTGGACATGCAAAACAACAAAAAGAAAAGAGTCCATGATCAGGCACAAGAGTCAGAAACCTTTTTACAGTCAGGAGTCCCATAAAAATACTAAGTAAAAAGCTGTAATATCTATAGAGAGAAACTAGTGTTGGCCCATGTAGACTATGCTTACTCTTCAAGTCTCATATGAGCCTTGCTTAGTTGATTCAGAGGGCCTTCTTCTGGCTCCTACAACCTTTTTGCTTTATCTTCCATGGGATTCACTGAGTTTTGGGGTAGAAGTGTTGATGAATATTTCCAATTTAGACTTTTTCTGTACATAATGTCTGGCTGTAGGTCTCTGTACCTGTTCCCATGTGCTGTGGGAATAATGGATAAAGTTCTAATCTATGAATATAGAATATCAGTAGGAATCATTGTTTTGACATTTTTTTAAGACTAATAGTGTTCAGTTTTACCCTGTGTCTCTAGGCTATCTAGTCTCTCATTCTTGGTTACCTAAGCAATGTACAGTATGGATTTCTTCTTATGGAGTGGGCCTTAAGTCAAATCATACATTGGTTGGCTACTCATACAAGTTCTGTGCCACCATTGCCCTAGTATATTTTACAGGCAAGACAAGTTTTAGGTCAAAGGTTTTATAGCTGGGTTGGTTTCCACATTTCTTTTTTAGTAGCTTGCATGCTTTGGTGTAGTAACTTCCTATACCAAAGAGACTAGAATGTAGAGGTGAAAATTCCTTGTAGGTACCAGATCAACGAGAAGTTGATTTATGGTTTATGAGTTGGGTGGGTGTTGTCCCCAACCATGGGGCCTTGCTGTCAGTAGAGAGCAACCCTTTGTTTTACCAACAGTCTCTGTTGCTTTGAGTTTCTCTGAATTAAAGATGAGGTTGGATATAGGCTTGCTGTAAATTGCCTTCATTATGTTTAGATATGTCTCTTTTAACACTATCTCTTCAGGACTTCTATCATGAAAGGATGTTGAAGTTTGTCGACACCATTTTCTGCATCTTATTAGATGATCATGTGTTTTCTTTTCTTTCAGTTTATTTATATGATAGTTTATATTCACTGAATTTCATATTATACCATCCCTAAATCTCTGAGATGAAACCTACTTTATCATAGTGGAAAATATTTTTGTATGTTTTGGTTTTAGTTTCAAGTATTTTATTGAGTAACTTTACATCTTTGTTCATAAGGGAAATTAGTCTCTAATTCTCTCTCTTTGTTGATTCTTTATGTTATTTGCAGATCAGGGTAACTGTGGCCTCATGAAATGAATTGGACATTCTGTTTTTATTTAGTGGAATAATTGAGGAATATTAGCATTAACTTTTTGTGACTGCTTCTATTTCACTAGGGTTTATAGGTCTATTTAAATTGCTCATCTGATATTGATTTAACTTTGGTAAGTGCTATCTATCAAGAAAACACCAATTTCTTTTAGAATTTTTTTGGAGCATGGGTTTTTAAAGTATGTTTTTATGAGTTTCTGGCTCTTCTCTGTGTCCGTTGTTATATCCCCTTTTTTATTTCTTATGTTATTAATTTGGTTATTCTTTCTTCATCTTTTTGTTAGTTTGGATAAGGGTTTGTCTATTTTGTTGATTTTTCTCAAAGAGCTAATTCTTTGTTTCATTGATTCTTTGTATAGTTTTTGTTGTTTCAATTTTACTGGTTTCAGTCTTCAGTTGCATTATCCTTGCCATTTATTCCTCTTGAATGTGCTTATTCTTTTTGTTTTATTGCTCTTAGGGGAACTATTAAATTGCTAGTATAAGATCTCACCCATGTTTAATATAGGCATTTAGTGCAATGAACTTAGCACCTCTTTCATTGTGCCCCAATATGTTTGTGTATACTGTCTATCCTTTTTCATTGACTTCTAGAAAATCTTTCATTTCTTTCTTCATGTCTCTCTTGACTGATTTTTCACTCAGTAGAGAGTTGTTGAGTTTCCATGAGTCTGTAAGCTTTCTGTTATTTTTGTCATTGATATCTAGTTTTAACCCATAGCGGTCTGATAGAATGCAGGGAGTTATTTCAATTTTCTTGTATTTCTTGATACATGCTTTGTATCTGAATATGTAGTCAGTTTTGGAGAAAGTTCCAAAAAGTGCAGAAGAAATTCATCTTTTGTGATAGGTAAAATGTTTTAAGAACTAGACACGGTCCTTTGGCCTGGGGCGGGCCCGTTGCTGGTCAGCTCCTGTGGAAACACAGGATCCTCAGACATCCTAGGGGGACCCACTGCACACAGAGCAGAGGGTAAGTCACCTTGCCCACTAGCCCAAAACCCAGAGTTACAACTGGGAGCCAGGTGGGGTTTAAGGAACTAGCAGGCACCCAAAGCCCGCCCCTCCGGACTATAACTTCCCGTGTGCCCGGACCCTGGTCCTCTGACCTGGGGCGGGCCCGTTGCTGGTCTGCTCCTTTGGAAACACCGGATCCTGAGACATCCTAGGAGGACCCACTGCACACAGAGCAGAGGGTAAGTCACCTTGCCCACTAGCCCAAAACCCAGAGTTACAACCGGGAGCCAGGTGGGGGTTAAGGAACTAGCAGGCACCCAAAGCCCGCCCCTCCGGACTATAACTTCCCGTGCACCCGGGTCCTGGCCCTCTGGCCTGGGGCAGGCCCGTTGCTGGTCGGCTCCTGTGGAAACACAGGATCCTGAGACATCCTAGGGGACCCACTGCACACAGAGCACAGGTCCCTCAGCTGGTCTGCTCTGTTGGAAACACCTGATCCTGAGACAACCTAGAGGACATACTGCATCCAGTGCAGAGGACACTTAGCTGGTCTGCGCCTGTGGAAACATCGAATCCTGAGACATCCTAGAAGACCTATTGCATCCAGAGCAGAAGGAGCTTAGGATCACAGGAACACAGAGACATCTGGAATCCGAGGAGATCTGACACAAGCAAGATAACTGGAAAGACAGACTCCAGTCAGACACAGTGAGCACAGGTAACACTAGAGTCAACCAGATGGCGAAAGGCAAGCGAAAGAACACAAGCAACAGAAACCAAAGTTACCTGACATCATCAGAACCCAGTTCTCCCACCATAGCAAGCCCTGGATACTCCATCACACAGGAAAAACAGGACTCAGAATTAAAATCACTTCTCATGATGATGATGGAGGATTTTAAGAAGAACATAAGTAACTCCCTTAAAGTAATACAGGAGAACACAGGTAAACAGGTAGAAGCCCTCAAAGAGGAAACACAAAAATCCTTTAAAGAATTGAAAGAGAACACGGGTAAACAGGTAGAAGCCCTTAAAGAGGAAACACAAAAATCCTTTAAAGAATTTCAAGAAAACACAACAAAACAGGTGAAGGAATTGAACAAAACCATCCAGGATCTAAAACTGGAAATAGAAACAATAAAGAAATCTCAAAGGGAGACTACTGTGGAGATAGAAAACATAGGAAAGAGATCAGGAGTCATAGATGCAAGCATCACCAACAGAATACAAGAGATAGAAGAGAGAATCTCATGCACGGAAGATACCATGGAAAACCTCGACACAACAGTCAAAGAAAATGCAAAATGCAAAAAGCTCCTAACACAGAACATTCAGGAAATCCAAGATGCAATGAGAAGACCAACCTAAGGATAATAGGTATAGATGAGAGTGAAGATTCCCAATCTAAAGGGCCAGTAAATATCTTCAACAAAATTATAGAGGAAAATTTCCCCAACCTAAAGTACAAGACACCCATAAACATACAAGAAGCCTACAGAACACCAAACAGACTAGACCAGAAAAGAAATACCTCCCGTCACATAATAATCAAAACACCAAATGCACAAAACAAAGAAAAAATACTAAAAGCAGTAAGGGAAAAAGGTCAAGTAACATATAAAGGCAGACCTATAAGAATTACACCAGACTTTTCACCAGAAACTATAAAAGCCAGAAGATCCTGGTCTGATATCATACAAACCCTAAGGGAACACAACTGCCAGCCCAGACTGCTATACCCAGCAAAACTCTCAATCACTATAGATGGAGAAACCAAGATATTCCATGACAAAACCAAATTTACACAATATCTTCCCACAAACCCAGCACTTCAAAGGATAATTGATGGAAAACGCCAACACAAGAAAGGAAACTACAACTTAGAAGAAACATGGAAGTAATCGTCCAACAACCTCCCAAAAAAAAAAAGGTAGCTACACAAACATAATTCCACCTCTAATAACAAAAATAACAGGAAGCAACAATCATTTTTCCTTAATATCACTTAACATCAATGGACTCAATTCTCCAATAAAAAGACGTAGACTATCAGACTGGATACATAAACAGGACCCAGAATTTTGTTGCATACAAGAAACGCACCTCAGTGACAAAGACAGACATTACCTCAGAGTAAAAGGCTGGAAAACAATTTTCCAAGCAAATGGTCCCAAGAAACAAGCTGGAGTAGCCATTCTAATATCAAATAAAATCGACTTTCAACCAAAAGTAATCAAAAAAGATAAGGAAGGACACTTCATACTCATCAAAGGAAAAATCTACCAAGATGAACTCTCAATTCTGAACATTTACGCTCCAAATGCAAGGGCACCTACATACATAAAAGAAACTTTACTAAAGCTCAAAGCACACATTGCACCTCACACAATAATAGTGGGGATTTTAACACCCCGCTCTCTCCAATGGACAGATCGTGGAAACAGAAACTAAACAAAGACACAATGAAATTAACAGAAGTTATGGACCAAATGGATTTAACAGATATCTATAGAACATTTCATCCTAAAGTCAAAGAATACACCTTTTTCTCAGCACCTCATGGTACCTTCTCCAAAATAGACCATATAATTGGTCACAAAACAGTCCTCAACAGATACAAAAAGATTGAAATAATCCCCTGCATCCTATCAGATCACCACGGACTAAGGCTGGTCTTTAATAATGACAGAACCAAGGGAAAACCCACATCCATGTGGAAACTGAACAATGTTCTACTCAATGATGACTTTGTCAAGGAAGAAATAAAGAAAGAAATTAAAGACTTTCTAGAATTTAATGAAAATGAGGAAACATCATACCAGAACTTGTGGGACTCCATGAAAGCAGTGCTAAGAGGAAAACTCATAGCTCTAAATGCCTACAAAAAGAAATTGGAGAGAGCACACATTAACAACTTGACAGCACACCTGAAAGCTCTAGAACAAAAAGAAGCAAATATACCCAAGAGGAGTAGGCGTCAGGAAATAATCAAACTCAGGGCTGAAATCAACCAAGTAGAAACAGAAAGAACTATACAAAATATCAACAAAACCAAGAGTTGGTTTTTTGAGAAAATCAACAAGATCGATAAACCCTTAGCCAGATTAACCAGAGGGCACACAGACAGTACCCAAATTAATAAAATCAGATCTGAAAAGGGAGACATAACAACAGAAACTGAGGAAATCCAAAAATTTATCAGATCCTACTACAAAGGCCTATACTCAACAAAACTGGAAAATCTGGATGAAATGGACAATTTTCTAGACAGATACCAGGTACCAAAGTTAAATGAGGAGCAAATAAACCATCTAAACAGTCCCATAACCCCTAAAGAAATAGCAGCAGTCATTAAAAGTCTCCCCACCAAAAAAAGCCCAGGACCAGATGGTTTTAGTGGAGAATTCTATCAGACCTTCAAGGAAGACCTAATACCAATTCTCTTCAAACTATTCCACAAAATAGAAACGGAAGGAACACTACCCAATTCGTTCTATGAAGCTACAATCACACTCATACCTAAACCTCACAAAGACCCAACAAAGAAAGAGAACTTCAGACCGATCTCTCTTATGAATATTGATGCAAAAATACTCAATAAAATTCTAGCAAACCGAATCCAAGAACACATCAAAACAATCATTCATCATGATCAAGTGGGCTTTATCCCAGGAATGCAGGGATGGTTCAATATTCGGAAATCCATCAATGTAATCCACTATATAAACAAACTCAAAGAAAAAAACCACATGATCATCTCATTAGATGCTGAGAAAGCATTTGACAAAATCCAACATCCCTTCATGGTAAAAGTCTTGGAAAGATCAGGAATTCAAGGCCCATACCTAAACATACTAAAAGCAATATACAGCAAACCAATAGCCAACATCAAACTAAATGGAAAGAAACTTGAAGCGTTCCCACTAAGATCAGGGACTAGACAAGGCTGCCCACTCTCTCCCTACCTATTCAATATAGTACTGGAAGTCCTAGCCAGAGCAATTAGACAACAAAAAGAAGTCAAAGGAATACAAATAGGAAAGGAAGAAGTCAAAATATCACTATTTGCAGATGATATGATAGTATACTTAAGTGACCCCAAAAACTCCACCAGAGAACTCCTAAACCTGATAAACGACTTCAGCAAGGTGGCAGGTTATAAAATCAACTCGAACAAATCAGTAGCCTTCCTCTACATGAAAGATAAACAGGCTGAAAAAGAAATTAGGGAAATGACACCCTTCACAATAGTCACAAATAATATAAAATACCTCGGGGTGAATCTAACCAAGCAAGTGAAAGATCTGTATGACAAGAACTTCAAGTCTCTGAAGAAAGAAATTGAAGAAGATCTCAGGAAATGGAAAGATCTCCCATGCTCATGGATTGGCAGGATTAATATAGTAAAAATGGCCATCTTGCCAAAAGCAATCTACAGATTCAATGCAATCCCCATTAAAATACCAACTCAATTCTTTACAGAACTTGAAAGAGAAATTCTGAAATTTATTTGGAACAACAAAAAACCCAGGATAGCGAAAACCATCCTCAACAATAAAAGATCTTCTGGAGGAATCGCCATCCCTGACATCAAGCTGTACTACAAAGCAATAGTGATAAAAACGGCCTGGTATTGGTACAGAGACAGGCAGGAAGATCAGTGGAATAGAGTTGAAGACCCAGAAATGAACCCACAGAACTATGGTCATTTAATCTTTGACAAAGGAGCTAAAACCATCCAGTGGAACAAGGACAGCATTTTCAACAAATGGTGCTGGTTCAACTGGAGGACAACATGCAGAAGAATGCAAATCGATCCTTTCCTATCTCCTCGTACAAAGCTCAAGTCCAAGTGGATAAAGGACCTTCACATAAAACCAGACACACTGAAACTAATAGAAGAGAAAGTGGGGAAGACCCTCGAATACCTAGGCACAGGGGAAAAGTTCCTGAATAGAACACCAATGGCCTATGCTCTAAGATCAAGAATTGACAAATGGGACTTCATAAAATTGCAAAGTTTCTGTAAGGCAAAGGACACTGTCAATAGGACAAAACGGCAACCAACAGATTGGGAAAAGATCTTTCTTTACCAATCCCACATCCGATAGAGGACTAATATCCAGTATATACAAAGAACTCAAGAAATTAGACTCTAGACAACCAAATAACCCTATTAAAAAATGGAGTAAGGAGCTAAACAAAGAATTCTCAATTGAGGAAATCCGAATGGCCGAGAAGCACCTAAAGAAATGTTCAGCATCCTTGGTCATCAGGAAAATGCAAATCAAAACAACCCTGAGATTCCACTTCACACCAGTCAGAATGGCTAAAATAAAAAACTCAGGTGATAGCAGATGCTGGCGAGGATGTGGAGAAAGAGGAACACTCCTCCATTGTTGGTGGGATTGCAAGATGGTGCAACCACTATGGAAAACAGTCTGGTGGTTCCTCAGAAAATTGGACATATCACTACCTGAGGACCCAGCTATACCACTCCTGGGTATATATCCAGAAGATGCTCTAACACATAACAAGGAAATATGCTCCACTATGTTTATAGCAGCTTTATTTATAATAGCCAGAAACTGGAAAGAACCCAGATGCCCTTCAACAGAGGAATGGATACAAAAAATGTGGTACATTTATACAATGGAATATTACTCAGCTATTAAAAACAATAAATTTGATAAATTCATATATAAATGGATGGAACTAGAAAATATCATCCTGAGTGAAGTAACCCAATCACAAAAGAACATACATGGTATTCACTCACTGATTACTGGATTTTAGCCCAGAAGCCTGAAGTACCCAAGACTCAACTCACAGACCACAAAAAGCTCATGAAGAATGAGGACCAAGTAGGGGGGCTTCAGTCCTTCTTAGAAGGAGTAACAAAATACTCAAGGGTGCAAATATGGAGACACAGTGCAGGACAGAAACTGAAGGAGGGACCGTCTACAGACCATTCCACCTGGAAATCCATCCTATGTGCAGTCACCAAAGGCAGAGGTTGATGTGGATGTCAGGATGTACATGCTGACAGGAGCCTGATATAGCTGTCTCCTTAGAGGTCTGCAAGAGTCTGACATACTCAGAGGCAGATGCTCACAGCTAACCATTAAACTGAGCATGGAGTTCCCAATGGAGAAGATAGAGTGAAGGCTGAAGGAGTTGAGAGGATTCGCGACACCATGAGGAAAGCAACAACCCCAACCAACCAGAGCCCCCAGGGTCTAAGCCACCAGCCTGGGAGTGCTTAGGGAGGGACTCAAGGCTCCAGCTATATAGGCAAGGGAGCTATATATAAGTGGGAGAAGAGATCCTTGGACCCATGAAGGCTGGACGTCGTGGGGGGGGGGGATACTCGAGGGTGGGGAGGTGAGGTACAGGGGAGGGTGGGTGGGGGTACACCAACGTGGAGGCAGGAAGAGGGGGGAAGGGATAGTGAGTTCCTGGGAGGGGGGGGGAATGGGGTAAGGAGAGAACATCTGAAATGTAAAAAATAAAAAATTTTTCAATAAAAAAAAAAAAAAAACTAGACACATTTGAAAGTGCTTAATTAAAAAAATGCTTCCATATGCTTGTCCTATAGATACATCTGTGGAGGTATTATGTTGATTAATGAAAGATGTGAGAGGGACCAGATCATTATAGACAATGCCATCCTTTGGCAGGTTTTTGTCCTGAATCAATATGTCACTGTACTTTGCTCTGCCCTCTGCCTCTTAAATTCTTTGTCAGTCCTCTTCATGATGTTCCCTGAGCCTTGGGGAAGTTGAATGGAAGATGGGAAAAAAATTAATATGGATGTCCCATAAAGCCTGGGATACACGTCTTATTCTTATCAACTTTGATCATTTATTGATTTCTACATTTTACCACTATAAGACTAAAAGGATTCTCTGAGGAAGGTTAAGGACAACACTACTATATAGATAGGTACAAACACAAGTATTTACACAACAGTTTGACAGCATGAGTATTTAGCAAAATAACAATGATAGACTCCTATATTAATATCTAGGAACACCCCAGACTGTTGACTAGGTTTATAGATGTTCAACCTGTTTGGAACAGGCTACAGATCTGATAGAAAGTGCTTTGTAACTCCCACAAAAGCCATTCCACTATTGCCAAAGAATTCCCATTTTCCTTATCAGGCCTGTTATAGTGTGTCTGCTTCATATCTAATATTATTGAATTTGACCTTCCCTCTCTCTCACTGTGTTTAGTTTGGCTGAAAATTTGTCCATTTTCTTTCCAAAGAAGGAACCAAGTTTTTCTTTATTTGTTTATCCTTTGTATTGTTTTCTTGTTTGTTTTCATTTTATTAATATTTGCCATGATCTTAACAATTTATTTCCATAGACTGAATTAATTTTGTTCATTCTTTTGATAGCTTAAGCTATAGCATTAAATTATTTATTGGATACCTCCTTGATTTCTTAAAGTAGGAACTTAAGAGTTGTAAATGTCTCTCATAGGAACAATTTTATTATATCCCATAGGTTTGAGGATACAGTATTTTCATTTTATTCTAGGAATATTTTATTTACTTTTGATGTCTTCAAGGACCCATTAATTTTTGAATCATGTGTTCTTCAATATCTGTGAGTTTATGTATGTTCTTGGGTTGTTCTTATTGTTGGTTTGTAGTCTTAGTCCATATAGAATACAAGAAATTTTATTTTTTCTACTTTGTTAAGACTTGATTTCTGCCCTAATACATGATTTATTTTAGAGAAAGTTATATGTGCTACTTAGAGAAGAAAAATATGTTTTTTTCTCAAGGTTTAGATAGAATATTCTATAGATGTCTGTTAAGTGCATTTGATATATGATGTCATTCAATTCAGATATTTCTCTTGTTTTCTCTTTGTCATAATGACCTGTTAACCAGTGACACTGGAGTACTGAGGTTACCTGTTTCTACTGTGTTGGGGTTAATCTGTGACATCATGTGTATTAGGGTTTGTTTTATGAAACTGGATGCACCTGTATATGGAACGTATTTGCTTAAGATTACAATGTCTTCTTGATGGACTATCACTTAATTGGTATTGACCTATAGATCAAGGGTTATATATGCAGAAAAAATGTGGCCATCCCAATAGGTCTAATATAGACAACCCTGAATATGTGTAGAAAGTGAATTTCTACAGTTATTCTATTATATAGAGATCTCTATAATATCTATCTTCATTTTTTTAATTTACCTTGTCCCTAGAATCCTATAAAATTGTTCTGTCCAATTATTTTTACTAATGATATCCAATAGTCCAGTGGATATGTAAGCAACCCTGACCCAGGATTTCCCACCATTCATGGAGTATCAGAATGGCCTCTCAATATTTGAAATATTAGGAAAACAACAATGCCATTTTGCATCCTTGCATGCTAGAGTATATAAATAAGGATTAATACCTTTTACCTTGGTAGCATATAGACGAGGAAGAATAAAGAGACAAGCTGTCTTAGTTAGGGTTTCTACTGCTATGAAGAGATAGCATGACGAAGGAACCTCTTATAAAGGCAAACATTTAATTGGGGCTGGCTTATAGGTTCTGAGGTTCAGCCCACTATCATCAAAGTAGTAGCAGGGCAGCATGACATGGAGGAGCTAAGTTTTACATCTTGATCTGACTGCAGCCAGGAGAAACTGACTCTTCCACACTGGGAGGAGTTTCAAAGCCCACCCCCACAGTGACACACTTCCTCCAACAAAGCCAAACCTCCTAACAGTACCAAACCTTATGGCCCAAGCATATTCAAACTACCTACCACACATGCCTCCTCACAAATTCCCTCTGATTGCAACCACACCAGGAGTCCGATCAGTTATATTCTAAAAGGAGAATTCACATTGGGACACAGGTAGAATATGCAAATAGACAGGTTTAATTTTAACAGGTTAAAAGAAAAAAAGTAAAGTAAACCATCCAGAGTAGAAGGAGTCAAACCTACTGGCCAAAGAATGCCTCTAGCATCTGATTGTATAACTCCTAGTCTACCATTTCTCCTCTCCTTTTCTACCCCTAGGGTAGTATAGGAAACTCTACTTCTGGAAATAGATGGAGGCCTTCTTAGAAATGAGCCTTACCCACAATTCATGTTATAATGAGATGTAAGAATATGTATAGATGTATAACTATATGTTGAGAAATTTAATAGGAGGAAGGGCAATGATGTCTTGTATATGCTACTGGAGGTGGTATGGGATTTGGATGAAGCCTGCTGAGACCAGCTTTGTGGTTTGTCCCAGAGCCCTGTCTATCTTGCTACCTGGTCAGCTTAGCTACCTTATAGCCAGCTGGAAGCCTTCCTACTTAACTTTCTCAGTGTTCTCTTGACTGCACTGTTTCAACCCTCACATTTGTTTATAGTATTTATCAGAAAAACTTAAATATAAAAATCCCATCTAACCATACAAATAAGATTCTAAAAGCTTTTAGAGAAATTTATATATCAATATTTAATGTATTTGAAGTTTACACCAGATTCAAAAAAATGTTTATTCATCTATTTTAAAGCAGCTTGCTGGTGTGCTTTAAAAATTGTATTGTTTCAAAAAAGAAAAGAGATGAGTGAGATGTAGCATTACTGCAGTTTTGCAAGTCTCATTAATATCTGGCTGAATAGAAGTACTGAGGTTCTCAGCCCTGGGGAGATAATTCAATGGTAGAATGCCTGCCTATCATTTGCAAGCCTCTGGGTTCAAACACTATCACTGGAAAGGAAATAGGGTAGGAAGAAAAAAAATAAAAGGAAGGAAGAAATGACTGAGATGAATAGAAGGGAGGAAGGGACAGAGGGACGGAGGGACAGAGGGAAGAAGGAGGAAGTTAGATAGGAAGTGGACTGTGGTTGCCCCATACCCTGTTTGCAGGACTCTTGTTCTAGTACTTTTTGATTCATAGTTAAGAAAGTAATTTAAGGGCACAAAATCAGAGGTCAAAGAGCCACTCACTGGTCTTATCACCCCTTAGTGTCAATTGCTGGTCAGAGAGACAGGATTCTCTAGTTCTAGGGCAAAACAACCCTGGGACACAAACTGAAACACAGAAAGAACGAAGAACTATCAACAGGGTATGTATCTTGAGATACAGGTTGAAGGGCAACCACAGGGCACATGTAGACACAGAAAGACACAGAGTATGTCTCTGGAACAGAGAATATACTCAAATCTGAGAATTGTGGGTTGTAATTAAAGCATGATTTAACAGAGAACCCATTTATAGTGAGATATTCTTTTCTGAGAAAGTATTCCACAGTAAAATGAAAATCGTGGTTTGCACATTGCAAATCTTAAAAACTATTCAGGATTTGTAGCCCACTTAGCGTACATAGCTCTTTGCTTTGCTCATATGTATACCAGTTCTTTCAGCCATCATAAAAACAATAACTATATTCAAGTAAGTTCAATAAATATGCGTTATTAAATTTGAATTTTATGACATCGAATTTGGTTACTTCTCATGTTTTAAGAAGCACAAAATACATGAGTGAATATTTATGTATATATTTACAATAATGGTTTCCAAAGGACTCATGGAAAATATCTCAAGGGGATTATTTCTTTGGCATGGGGAAAAATAAGAATAGCTCTCAATGAAATAAGCACAATACATCAGAAGATGTGTTTCCATTTAAACAACATTTAAATGGGATGCAAAACAAAATGGAATGTTTGAAACATCTAAAAAAGCTTTCAGTTCTCCTCTGATTACACCTAAACCTTGACACAGTTGTTAAGTAGATTCACTAATGAAATCTTGCAGTTAGTCTGAGAAGCTCTTTGGGAAAGCCCAGCTGTGATACCCTCTCTGCCTCTGACACTGGATGATTAACCTTCCCAACCTGAAGCACATTCAAGCATCTCTCTTCCAACTCACAGACTATAGGACTCTTATGGAGATTTTGCTTACTGTTTATTATGTTATGGTTGCCAAAATTAGAGAACACTTGGCTTAAAATTCAAAAGTCATATACGTGTGTATAAGTAAAACTTTTTATTGCCTTTAATCTCTATTACCCAATAGCTGTTACTAATTTATTTTGTATATGTTGTTTTTTGGCTTTGTTTGTTTGTTTGTTTGTTTGTTTGTTGTTTTTACAAGATATGTGATCAGGTGCTGGCAAGATGGCTCAATATTTAAGAGAGCTGGTTGTTCTCCAGATGACCCAAGTTTGATTTCCACCACCCACATGGTGGCTTACAATCACCTGTGACTCAAGTCTCAGGGGATCTGTTGCCCTCTTCTGGCTTCCAAAGGCACTATGTGTATACTTGGTACACAGACATATATGCAGACAGAACACCTATATACATAAAATAATAAAATTAAAAATCAAAAATATATATAAGATCCTTTGTGTACAATTTCTCCCAAAGACACTATTCATGAAAATACCACATAAATAAAAGGAAGGGGGCATTTCTAACTGTGAGACACCTTCCTGGTTAAGTGTCCACCATTCTAAATTCTAACACCATGAAGTAAGCTACACATTTCTGTATTTTATATAAAACTAACAGGGCTTATATTACTTTTGTTCAATGTTAGAGTTGAGCTAAGATTGTGAGATTGATCCATGTTGCATACAGAAGCTTTTGCCATGGATATAGTTTTCTATGGTATAAATATGCCACAGTTTAAATTGTTGACAAATACGTTCTATATTAGTTCCTTCAGTCTATAATCACAAAGTATGGGGGAGTTTTTAAACAAAATTAATTTTTCTCTCACAGTTCTGAAAGCTGGAAGTCCCAAGATCATGATGGTAGTAGATTTAATGTCTGATTTTTCTTCTTCAAAGATGCTACCTTTTGCTTGTATGTTCCAGGTAGAGGAGCAAGGGGTTGGTTCTAGTTCTTTTATAAGGGCACCCATCTCATTTGTGAGGCTGCCCACCATTACCTGGTCCCATCCCAAAGGCCCTGCATCCTAATCCTATCTGCTGAGGAGATGTAATCTCAATTAATGAATTTTAGGGATAAAGCCTTAAAACCTTGAGAGCACTTGGGTTATTTCTAGTTTCAATCTTACAAAATAATATTTTATATCTTCTCTTCAGTGGTACATGTTGTCATGTCTGTTTTGGTTCTATTTTTATCTAAAAGCTGAATCACTGATCATAGACTCTGTGAATCTTCAACCTTAGTAGATGATTGCAAATACCTTCTCCCTTAATTTTACCAACTTAAAAATCTACAAAAGCTATTAAAGCTTTTTACTCTATATACTTGACAAGTCTTGGTGTTCTCTCTCTCTCTCTCTCTCTCTCTCTCTCTCTCTCTCTCTCTCTCTCTTGTTTAGTGTGAGGTGTGTTCTTACTAAGGTTGGGATATTCATGTCCCTAATACTAATTACCTGGAACACCTCTTCCTAGGTTTATGAATCTTTGGACTTCTAAAAGTGGTTGTTCAACTCTCTCAAACTTTACAGTAGCAAAGTAAGGTGACAGTGTCTTAAAACTTCCGAGAAAATGTTAATTTTCCAAATGATTGAAGAAGGCTGTATTAGAAATAAGTAAATAGAGAATAAGCTACCTGCGAAACATGGAAGAAAAACAATAATACTTAGAAATAAATATGAAACAAATAAGGGTAACATACAGTACAAGAAAAAGACAATAGACAAGGGCTAAGCTCAACTATGCATACTTGGAGTCCCAGAAAATGAAAAGGCAAAAGCAATCACAGTTGAATTACCGACTGTGAATGTTCTGGAACTAGTGGGACATCCAGAAGCCATTGAAAAGCTGATGAGATGGCTCACTGGGTAAAAGTGCTTGATACTAAGCCAGAAGATTTGAGTTTGATCCATACAGTTGAAAGAAGAGAGATGGCTTCTACAAATATGTTGTCCTCTGACTTCTATCTATGTACCATGCCACATCCCAACATACACACACACACACACACACACACACACACACACACACACACACAAAATAAATAAATAATAAATAAATAAATAAATAAATAAATAAATAAATAAATAAATGTAAAAAAAAAAAAGGAAAGAAAGAAACACCTTGAATCTGATTGTAACCATTCAAACTGCCAAATAGCCAAAAAGAGATTATTGTTTAAAACCCAAAAGAAAACACACTGCATACTATTAAAGAAGGCAAAATTACAAGTACAGCTTCTCAGCATAAAACATGAGAGCCATATGATGAAGGAATGTCTGTAAAGCACTGGAAAATATAATTAATGACAGAATGTTCTATTTCTACAACAACAATAAAGACTGGGCACTTTAAGCAAACAAAAGATGAGGGGATGTTTTACCAGTTCTTTTGCCTTTCAGGAAACATAAAAGATTCTTTTGTGTAAAATATTTAGTAAGCACAGTATCTGAGCTCATTGTTGAGACATTGAAAGCTTAGGGATAATATCTGAACATAAGTGGTTTTGGTGTCTTAACTCTAAAGAACAGTCCTTCAGGGTCCCAAGTCAGAGCTAAAGAAGACCATGAGGCATCACTGCATACCTGTGAACTACAGACTCTATTCTTTTGGACTCTGACAGGGCCATCTGTCCTCTGATGTACTGCCTGACTACCCAGCTCCTATGAATGCCTTCATCTGTTCTTAGCAGAAAGCTTGAAGCCAGTTGCAAAGTTTTTCTTTAGTAAAAATATCCTCTGTCTTTCTGGTTTTTATTTCTTTTTTAAAAATCATTTTATTTGTTTACATTTCAAATGTTATCCTCCTTCCTGGTCTCCCCTCCACAAACTTCCCACTCCATACCTTCCCCTTTGCCTCTAAGAGGGTACTCTCTCTCCCACCCACCCACCCACTCCTACCTCACCTCTTTGCCAGTCCCCTTCTCTGAGACATCAAGCCTCCACAGGACCAAGGGCCTCCCACACACCACTGATGCCAGATAAGGCAATTCTCTGCTATGTATGTAGCTAGAGCCATGGACCTACCCATGTATACTCTGGTTGGTGGTTTAGTCCCTGGGAGCTCTGAGGGGTCCAGTTAGTTGAAACTATTGTTTGTCCTATGGGGTTGCAATCGCCTTCAGCTCCTTCAGCCCTTTCCCTACCTCTTCCATTGGGGTCCCCCAGCTCAGTCCAATGGTTGGCTGTGAGTAACTGCATCTGTATTTGTCAGGTGCTGACAGAGCCTCTCAGAGAACCACCATACTAGGCTCCTATCTGCAAGCACATCTTAGGATCAGCAATAATGTCAGGGTTTGGTGTCTGCAGATGGAATGGATGGAGCACTGGGGCAGTCTCTGGATGGCCTTTCTTCAGCCTCTGCTCCATTTTTGTCCCTGCATTTCTTTTAGATAGGGACAATCCTGTGTTAAAAATTTTGAGATGAATGGGTTGCCCCAGCCCTCCATTGGGAGCCAATGTCTATCTACTGGAGGTGGTCTCTTCAGGTTCTATTACTGGAAAGTTCCAGACACCAGGGATTCAAGAGACTTCTGGGACCCAATGGGGATGACATTAGCTGAAATACCCAACAATGGGGAGATAAAATCTGATTTTTATTTCTTAAGAAAAACATTTAATCATTTTTTTAAAAAAATGTAGCTCTTCTAAGGGATTCTCATCCCTGAAAAGAATAACAGAGAAATGAAATAACATAAGGAAATCAAAACCTATGAGAAAATGTCTACAACTGTTTTTAAGATGAGAAATGCTGCAGGGTATTTCATGCTGGGAGTAATGACCCAACAGAAAGAGAAAACACGAGGATGAAAGTGAAATCGAGTATGCCACAAGAGCAAAGAACTTGATCCAGCAGGAAGCAAAGGGATTTGATGAATGATTGAAAGTGGACCCACATGAAGAGATATCACATTTATATTGGGAAAAATCCCATACTCAGATATAAACCCGGATGTAGATAAATTCAAAGGTGCGAAGATGATTTCATTCACCTGATTGAGTCTACTTTTATTCCTGAGATTAGAAATCAAATTATGTGCTGACCTTGAAGTGTGATAGGAAAGGACTGCTGGCTAGATGCAAAAAAGCAAATGAGTGAAAGATGAATTGACTAGAAAGTTGATGGGATTGTTTTCCTGTCTGACAGCTGATATTTGTCGTCCACATGTGTAGAGTGGGTACCCAGTATATTTGGTTCCCCTTGTCTGCAACTTAAGTCTGCTTCTGAGAGAGGAAAGAAGACTGGCTTCTTGAAGCCACCTTTCTCAGTAATGTCACCTATTGAGAAACATGGAAAAGAAAGTACTTGGGGTTTGAGGAGGGAGAATGATGATCTAATTATAACAAAAAGAATAGAAAGATAGATGCCTACATGTAGAAAACTAAAATAGGAACCCTGTATTTTACTCTACATAAAAAATCAATTCAAAACAGAACCAAGACTTTAATGTAAGACTTAGTCCAGCAGGAGAAAACATGTTGAGTTCTAGACACAGACAAGGCTTTTTGAGTAGTGTTCTAATCACCGAAGAAATCATATGAAAAATTGACAAATGGGATTACATCAAAGTTAAACGTCTTTACACAGCCAAAGCAACAACTGATAAACACAGTCTGCAAAATGGGAGAAAATTTTGGCAAGCTACTCATCCAATAGGAGACAAATATACAGAATGCATAAAGAAGTAAATAATTTAAGCACTAAAATATCAATAATCCAATCAATACATAAACATGAACTAAACAGACACTTTTCAAATGAAGTGCATGAAAAAGGTGTTCCATATTCCCAGCCCTCGGAGAAATGCAAATCCAGAACTACACTGAAGTTCCATCTCACCCACATCAGAATCCCTGCCTTTAAGATACAAAAAGCACCATATACTGATTGTAACACAGAAGCAAGGCCTTATACATGACTAATAGGAACATACATTAGTGTAGGCACTGTGGAAACCAGTGTGGTGATTCCTCAATGAATAAAACATGGAACTGCCATGTGATACGGCTTTACCTCTCTTGGGCACCTACCTAAAGAAATCAAATGCAGCACACAGATGCACCTTAAAATCTGTGTTTATTGCAGCATTATTATAGAATAACCATAAATGTCTGTCAGTGTATAGATGGTTCTGTGGTGACAGGAATGGATCTACAGCTCCATCTTGTCATCTCCAGCAGCCTGAGGAAGTTCCCTTGATCTTGATTGGACTTTGGTCCAGGTTAAAATGGTATCCTTGAATTTATTGGAGAAAGGAATTTCAGGGTGAGCCACTCTGAAGCCGTGTTGGTAAAGAGAAAGAGAAGAACTCACTTATACTCAAGAATATGAATATGTTCACAAGGTGGGTGCTAAGGAGAACCTGGCAATTCAATTTTAGAATGATAAGGCAAAACTCTAGCTCACAGTATATATATATATATATATTTATATTTATATTAGATATATATATATATATATATATATATATATATATATATCACAGAGATATAGTATATTTTTAAACAGAGTTAACAGCCTTCTTTGAGAAACCTAGAATATGCCAGCCCTTAAGCCTGGCTGATTCCCATTTTAGTCAAAAATGTTTATATAGAAACAGCAATATTGTCTCTATAAGAGCAGCCTTCACATCCAATGTTAATTGTTCTATAATTCTTGCTTTTCTGCTGACAGGAAGATTCCACTACACTTCTTATTCCCGCCTTGGGAGCTCCTTTCCTTCCCATGTTCTCATAACTCTCCAATCTTCATACCCTGACTCAGCTGGATAAAGAGAATATACCATATACATAGTGGAGCCACAACAGTTCAGCTACAAGTGAGAATGAAGGATGCAGGGTGTAGATTGCAGGAAAATTAAGGGAATATGAGATCATCATGTTAAGTGAAATAAGCTAATTTCACAAAGACTATGTTCCTTATCATATGTGGAATTTAGAGAGGAAAAAATAATAGAAAAGTTTAAAAAGGCATATTAAAGATGTGGGAAGGGAAAGGAAGTAAAAAGGACATGAAGAGAGGACAAATAAATCAACATATATCACATACATTGCTTGGAAATGTTATAATGAAATCCATTCCTCTGTATATATATAATATATGCCCATAAGCTCCATAAAGAATAAAGAATGGGACTGAAAGTGAAAAGCTTTTTAATATAATTACTTGTAATTATTGGGAAAGTAAAAGTCCATGTCAATGTGGAATTAGATATAAATATGATTTGAATTTTTCTGACAGGTACCATGGAGGAAACTGAGATTAACTGCTTGTTTATACAAAAATAATAACAGCTAGTTAGGTAGAGTAGGGATAAGGTGGAAAATCCAGAGTAAAATGGTGATGGAGGTAAGTGCAGCTTCCAACCAAAAAACAAAACAAACAAACAAACAAACAAAAAACTTCTGAATTTGGGAATTAGGATAAGTGAACTGAAACATTGAAGGCAATAGCTACAGGTTCATACCATTACAATTTTTAAAATCCGGAAAAGCGATGACCAGGTCAAAAATGTCACTGTGAGAAGAGGCACCAGAACTAAATTACACTAAAAGATAGTTAAAAGTGAGTTTCTGTAGGTCACCATGGCTCAAAATTTCAATGACTGCAGTTTTAGATAATTAAGAATATAATCATGTTTTCAATTCTAAAGCTGTCAATAGAGTTGATGTACTGAAATTAAAGCCTTAAGTTCCCTAAGCATTTTGTTATATATCTGTATATATAAAATAGAAATCAAGTTAAATTTTAAAACATTTGAATAAAGAGTTCCATAATTTTGAATATTTTTAATTTATTCTTTAGTTATTTCACAGATGTATATGATGCATTTTGGCAATATCCACTCCTTAAATCCAACTTTCCAACACCCCCTAGATGCCCACAACACATCCCTTCCAACTCCATATCTCCGCCCCCTCTTTATGTCTATTGGTGTGTGAGGCAATCTCCCCATAGCCGTGAACCCTAATAGCTCCTCAGCTAACAGTAGGGTCTCATGTGCCTACCATTCATTACTAATTGCAGACTCTTCCTTCACTTAATTCGAATGGAGCCTGTAATCCTGGATTTCTTCAAGATTGCAGATGATGTTGATCACTGGAAAATAACAATAAAGGAAGACCTCACATTAATCAAACCATGTTTATGATAGCTCAGATATAAATTGCGGTTTTAAATTATTTTATTGTTCCTCCTTTGACCCTTGGAAAGTTGTGTTTCTCTACTCCCCATAGGCTTAATAAAGAATAATTAATACCATTCCTCTGCTTCCATCGAATTAGCAAGTTTGTTAACTTTGGCTACTCTTAGGTTCTACTTGGTTATTTCTGAGCTCCCAGTGACTGGCTAATATGAGGATCAACACAGGCTTTCCAATTGACCAGTAACACCTGCCAATATCCCTCCCTCTCCTTGATCACTGTTTGGATGTCTCTTGTTACCTTTCCAGGACAGACATGTAGTATATCAATGTTCATAATTCTATATCTCAAGTAACTGCTATTATTTCAATAAATATGTTATTTAAATTGGTCTTTCTGTTTTGTATCCTTCCTTTCCAAATCTGTAGCTACTTGAAACTATGTGATTGACATCTCATTCTATTTAAAATTACTCTCTTTCCACAAGCCTGAGCCATTGCCCTAGGAACAGGATTCAGTCTTTCAGTTCTCTTCAACTTATAGCAGGAAAGACGACTGACTGCTTCATGCAAACATAGTTTTGACAAGTCATCTTTCTATCCAACCTACTCCAAGCGTAGCAGAACCTTGAGAATTATGGCATTTTGTTTTTACTTTTGAGTCAGAATATGCTCAAATACCATAATATTGCATTCCAGAATGAGTAGAAAAATAATTAGATTTATCAAGGTTAGGAGAATCACATGAGTTATGTGGTAGAATGTCCACATTAGCATAAAAACTGATGAACAAGAAGGGCAAGCCAGGGCTCCATAAGGGGACTTATGAAGCAGATACATCACAGCAACCTAGTAAATGATGAGATAGTTATTCAACCAGTTGGGATGATCCCAAATAATTATTCTTATTATTCATTTAACTATTTTTAACTTTTTAATTATTGTACAGTTTTATATATTTATATAATGAGTTGTCATTCCCCTCCATCTCCCTACTTTTCCTACTGGAACCACTCTTTTGAACAAGTGATCCCTCCAGCTTT
The DNA here is from genome assembly GCA_021653895.1 of Mastomys natalensis. NCBI lineage: Eukaryota > Metazoa > Chordata > Mammalia > Rodentia > Muridae > Mastomys > Mastomys natalensis. Next base: position 247,183 of record JAJTUV010000961.1, on the reverse strand, counting down.
CATGACTTCCTTTCATGTGATTGACATATAGTTATTTGCCAGGGCATCAGTGTGTGTGTATGCTGGTATATTTACTGTATATTTACTGGATCCATGACAACTTATGCATGGCTACATCACTGGAGTAAATGACACATCTTCTGCTATCAACTGTTAATTGCCAACATTATTTCTGGGAGAGTTTGGGAATCATGGGACCCACTGCCGCCATCTATGATGAAATGTTAATGGGCCAAATTTTGTGCAGGTCAAGACTGAGAGAACATTGTGGCAGGAGGCAAAAGAATGTAACATCTGAGAATAGGTCAGCAAAAGCATGTTTTCTGAACATCACATAAACATTGAATGCACAAACTCACTGCAGGTTTACTATAATTAAAGCACATATCAAATTCTTAGATGGAAATTAGACTGATAAATATAAAAATATTACAAATAAACAAGCTAGATGAGCTCTGTATAAATGTTAAAGTAACAGGCAGAGTTTAGTTAATATCAGCTAGTACATTATATCCAGATTAAGCCCAACATCCCAAAGTATAAAGAGCGTGGATAGCAGTGGCAAGGGTTCTCCCCATGTAGCATTGAAGGTCTTTTTGTGTGTCTAAGTTGCTATATCCAGAGACCTTATGATCTTTCTTGGTTTGTGTTTATGTGTGCGCATGTACGCAATGCATTTGTGATGACTGTGTGTGTGAATATGTGTTCATGCAAGTATACATACCTGTATGTACACGTGGAGCCCAGATGTCAGTGTTCATGTCTTCCACTACTGTTCTCCACTGTATCTTTTGAGACAAAAGCACTCAAAAGACTCAGGGCTCAGTGATTAGCTTGGCTGGCTAGCTACGGAATTCAGCTGCTGGGGATCCATACTTAGTTCCTCATCCTTGAATGGCAAGTACTTCATCAACTGAGGCAAATTCCCGGTCCATGATTTTTTTTTTTATTTTGGATGCTCTAGAAATAACCTTTTCTCTGCTTTACTAGAAACATAGTATAAATAGAAACCACATGCAAGTAATCCCCAATACAGGAAAAATAAAACCCCATAGATGTTGAGGTTAACCAAAACCACAAACCATTTGCAGAGAGATAATTGTACATTTATTATACAAGTCCTGTGTATCCCCTTTCTGTGAAAGATATTATGAATCAAGTATATTTTGATGCTACATACTTCTATTCTCTTTTCAAACACAAACTCATCTTTATCAGATGTCTTCTGCCTAGTTCCCCAAGGTACTTTATGTCTCACAATTGGTCTATTTTTTTCTGTACTAAGTATCTGTCTCCTGCCTACCTCCACATTGTGCCTCTTTTTGTCCTGGAATGGACAGTGAAAAGACCCTTTGTCTCACTCTCTTCTGTCCTCTTCGAAGTGCGTGTGTTTCCTTTTTGATCTCTCTTACTCCGTATGCCAGAGTATTGGTATTTTTGAGAAAAAGTCAGAGAGGTAGCTCTCTCTGCCTGCGTATTTGAATTGGGCTCGTATGGTCATTGAGGAAACATTCAGAGTGACAATACACAAGATGATACAAAAGATACACACAGAGCTGGAAGGGCTCTGTGTCCAGCTGATTTACATTTTAGCAGAGGCTGCTGTAAGGTCTTACTATTGTCCACCTTGCCAAAGAGGCATTGTATGCAGGAATGGTATTATTTGTGATGTATTGTATAGCCTCCCAATAAAAGACATTAAATAAAAGAGTACATTTTTATTGGGTAATATTAAACCATTCACTTCCACATGCACTTACTTTAACCAGCTTGAACAAATTAGTTATTCTCAGTAGATTACCCTCACTGTTAATTCTATAATAAAAGATTCTAGAGATGGTGCATTACTATCACTGGCATTATAATTTTTATTTCAGAATCCTACTAACCGAATATTCATTATCTAATTGTAATTAAAATGCATGATTCTCTTAAGAACGCTTATAACTATTTAAATGAATATGAACTTTATTAAAGGGATAAAAGTAGGATATTAAAATTATTCCAAGAGGGTAAGTTTTATTCTTGAAGAAGTGTAAAAATGCAGTGGTAAGAAATAAAGAAAGAACAAGGAAAGGCAACAGAAAAGTCATAAAAATAACAAGCACACAGATTCCTGATGTGCTATGGTAGAATACAAAATGTTAATTAATCATATGGTCATGGATAAAGTGAACAACACAACAAGAACCAAGTAAACTACTTGAGGACTGGAATGAGGTTTTGTTTGCTTTGCTTTCCCCAATGGTAATGCCTTGAAATTCAATGTTAATGCCTTGGAACCCCCTGGACACCAAATAAATTCTTGTTGTGAATTCTATCTCAAAATTATAAGAATTTCATGAGTAATTTTCCAGTCAGTTTGTAGATGTGACATTGGGATAGCTTCATGGTTGGGCCCAGTTAAGATGTATAATTTTCATTAGATTAAATTATATGCTCAGAAAAATGGGGTGGTTTTTTTTTTTTTTTTTTTTTGAGATGATAAAGTTGTTCAGGTGGCACCCAAGCTCCAAAGAACGGTAAGAGCCTGTATTAGTTGACCCGTTTTGTTGTCTATTGTGAATTCTTTATTGTTATACAGAAAGGCCACCATTCTCTAATTCTTTATATTTTTTTTTGAGTTCATATACTGTATTTCCCTTAGCCTATTATTTCCTTTAAAAATTTATTTATTTACATTCAAATGCTGACTGACCCCTCTTCCCAGTCCTCCTTCACAGGTTTCCTCCCTCACCCCCATCCCCTTTGTTTCTGAGAGTGTGGACCTGCCCTGAGCATCCCCCTTCCCCAGGACATCAAGTCCCTACAGGATTAAGCACATCCTTTCCCACTGAGGGCAGACAAGGCAGCCCTCTCCTGCGTATTCATACCAGCAATGCATGCTCTTTTGTTGGTAGCTCAGTTTCTGCGAGCTCCCATGAATCCAGGTTTGACCTTATTGGTTTTCATATGGAGTTTTCATTGCCTTCAGGGCCTTAAATCCTTCTCCTAATTTCCAATTCGTTACTATAGACATAGAGAGGCCATCCCTCTCCAACTCTTTACTATATATGTAGAGAGGCCATCTCTTTCTCTTTACTATGTACATGAAGAGGTCAACCCTCTCCAATTATCTATCTATCTATCTATCTATCTATCTATATCACATCACCACTTCTTTATTACATACATAGGGAGGCCAGATTTCTTTCCAATTCTTTACTCCACACATAGATCAGCAACCCCTCATTACTTAGGAGGAATTATAAATCAAAGACAACCTTCTTTATATACATTGTAGAATTGTGTTCTAATCATGCCAATTATTGACACAAACGTTCATTATGAGGAGTGGTGGTAATGACTTTAGCTTATATTACATGGAGCCATGAGAAAGTGCCATTGTGTGAGTCACTTAAGTGCATATTAATAATTTCCCATGTGTTAATAATATTAACTGTATGCTGACCACATGATAGGCACAATACTATGTAACTTGCAGTCAGCTAACTTGTTTATATTTCAACAAACATGTTTTGACAGGTGAGATAAGTGAAGAATTTCTCTGAAATGGAATATATTCAAAGAAAGCACCAAAATGAACAATGTTAGCCAAAAAATAATTGGAAATCTGAGCAAGAATAAAGACTGTTACTGCATTACCACTCAGGTGACTGGAAGCCCAGATATGGGAAGTTGAGACCCTAATGTGAGTTCTATTTAAAGAAGGGACCAGAACTAGAAATTATACATTTTCTAAAAAGTATGATAAGCTATCAATGATTTTGCCTTCTGAGCTATAAATATTATAGATGGAAGCACACAATCTAATGATATAACTTGGTCATTTTTATATAATGGTCCACCTATAAAATCATCACTCAGATCAAAGTATGAACCATTCCAACAAAGAAAAATAAAGTTCTGACTTCTAAGACAACAGATTATTTGTGCCTGGCTTTGATCATTATGTAAATAGAATCACAGACACAAACCATTGTGTTTTGCACTTTTTCTCAGTGCTATAGATTGGAGTTTATCCTTATGTTAGAGTTACTTTAATGGTTGCCATAACAACACATCTGACAAGTTAAAGTTAAAGTCTTATCTCTGGCTTATATTTGAAAGTATGCTCCAGGTCCATCATCATGGAAAGGCCTGGCTGCAGGGGCATGAGGCAGTTCATTCTGTGGCACCTGCAGTTGGGAAGCAGTGAGATGAAAGGTGGTGCTCAGGTTCATTGTCTCCTTTGTATTCATCTAAGATTCCAGGTCACAGAATGGCACTGCCCATATCTAGGGGAGATAGACCCACTTGAACTAACCTTATCTAGATCCTCCCTCACATATATGACCACATGTTTGTTTCTATGGTGATTCTAAATTCTATCAAGTTGACAACCAAGATTCCACTATACTTCATCTTATTGCATGCCTGTTTTCTATTATTATATGAGTATGTCACAATTTTTTTTAATTATCTTTTGTTAATGAACATCTGAAATACATAGCTTCTCCCATTTTTTAAAAGAAAATTTATTTAATTAGCTGTATTAATAAGTCCTGGTGGTTAGACTACCATAGTTGCTTAAGGTATATACAGTCTATATTAGTCACTTTTTTTTGTCAGTGTGACAAAAGTGTCTGCTGAAAACAACAAGAGGAAATAATTTATTTTGCCTCAATTTCAGAGGATTCAAAGTCAACATTGTTTGACCTTAACATATTGGTAGTAGCAAGAGACAGAGGAAAGATGTTTGCTATATGGCCATTCAGGAAGCAGAGAAAGAAAATGGGCAAACAGGAGGAGATCAAAGCAAGACATGGCTTCCAGGACCATGATTCTAAGTGACTTCTTACAAAGTCCCACATTATTCTTTGCATCAAGCTTCAATAATGCCATCATATTACCAATTCATTAGAGTATTCATTCATTCATTAGGTTGGAACATTCATGATCTAATTATCCCTAGAGACACCCATGCAGGCATACTCAGAGGTGCACTTTACTAAGTTTCTAGGCATTTGGCAATCAAAATTAACCACCCCACTATTGGTAGTTGGTGAGAATGAGCATAGGATGTTAAACACAGCCTCCGTAATTAATTGATATGTTAAGAACATATGCCAATCTTCCATTTTGTTCTTAATCTCATTTATTAATTTGAAGATCTGGAAATGATTTTCCACAAAGCTATATTTAAGAAGCCTCTGGATGCCAAAAAATACTTCATGGACAGCCATGATGCTGAAAATTGTGTATCAATAAATTAAAATGTATGATATAAAAATTTTCTTTTCCAAAATGCTGGATTAAACAAAGTTAAATATACTTGTATCCAATGAAGAGTTTCTCATAGTCATTATAATATGGTTTTGGGCCTCCAAGACTGATATATTAAGTATGCATAGCATCAACACATGGGATGTCAAACATCTTTTTTTTCTAAACTTATTTCCAGAAACCCCAAATCTCAAAAGTATCCATGATTTTTATGGAATAAATTATGTCCAGGTAAATTTTGTCTATTCAAGCTTTAAGCCCTAATGTGACTGTATATGAAGGTAGGGCTTTTAGTAAAGTAACTAAGGGTAAGTGAATTTATAAAAATGAACCCATGATTCAATTTGGTTGATAACATTATAAGAAGATATGTGAGAAAGCCCCCTTCTCTCTTTTTGCACATGATCACAGTAGAAATGTCATGTGAGGACACAGTGAAAATGCAAGCCAAGGAGAAGATTCATCAAAAACTTACCTTAATGTCATCTTGAGATAAATTCCCCCCCTTCATTATTGTGAGGAAAAGAGAACAGTGTTAAAGGCACACAATCTGTGTTTCTTATTTCAAGGCATCCAGAGCAGAATACTACAACACTCTTGAAGAAGATTTAGAATTGCTCATCAAAATAGTGTACATCTCAAGGAAATGAAATAACTAAATCCTTTCCAGGCTTATTTGCATCGTATCTTAATTACTTTTCTATTAATGCAAAGAGACATCATGAACAAGCTAACTTATAAAAAGGAAATTGCTTATAGGTTTCAGAGGATGAGTACATGTCCATCATAGCATAGAATAAGAGGCAGGCATGGCACCAGAGCAGTAGTTGAGAACTTACAACTGACCCATGAGACAGAGAGAACCATCTGGGAATGACATGAGCTTTGAGACCCCTCTTCCACAAGGCCACACCTCTTCATCCTTTCCAAATAGTTCTACCAACAGAGGACCAAGCATTCAAATATATGAGCATATAGAGCCATTCTCATTCAAACCACCACATATCACTTTCCTCATCTTAGATTAGTCACAACTGGATACTCTATAAAAATCATGTGGCAATTTCTCCTTCTGCATTTTCAAAGGGGAAAGATAAATTTACACTTGCTTCATTCACTCCATAAAACTAGATGAAGGACTTTTGCATTGCTAAAGTACTAATATAGCCCTGGCAGGTGGTGCCCCTCACTTTTTTCTTTGATGGTAAAATAATGATGTATTTCCATCACTTCTCTTCTGAACAGAAGGTTTATATGTTGTCTAATAAGTTGGACAGCATTATTATAAATGACTTGCTATCAAGATTGCAAAGTAAATTTGCCAAAAGAGATGACTTTGATTCTTTTCAAATCTAATGAACTGAAGTTTTAGAATATTCCTGAGTAGGTTACTGAATTTTTGTTTTCTCTGAACCCAAGATCCAGCTGTGTATGACAAGCCACACAACTGAAACTCTCATAATGAGATATTCCAGTAGATTCTTATTCCAATCATTTCCTCTGCTGACACAGGCAGAACCAAAATCCTTTCCCCAAAATATGTTGATGTCACATTTCAGAAAAGCTGTGTGCTTAACTGTCAGTGATTGACATTATGCTTCAAGATGTGCTCCTTGTTCATAGTATCCCAAACAAGAGGATGCTGGAGGTTTGCTCCCAGCCATTAGCAATCCAGTTCCAATCTATCTGCCCTAGAAGTCATAGGTGCTATTCAAGGTTCGAAAATAATATTGGCAAATTAATTGCAGATGTACGGGGTAAAATGCAAATAGCTGTATCAACTCTGTATGCAAAATGCTGTGTACCAAAGACACTGTGAGTTCTACCAGATTGCTTTTGCATTCTCACATCGACTCCAAAACAAGAATGTGGGGATAACCTCTACCCTTAAATTCCCATTGGATTATGAGCCATTGAACTTTTTCTCCATCTCACCACCAGAGTTTCCTGTCACACTCACTAATGGTTTCCACATTTCCATGTCTGGTATGTCCTGTGATGCTTTTGATACCCAACATTTTACCACACTTAACAGAGATGACAATTTTTCCCTGACAGATGCTTTTTCTTTTTCTCATTTCCATTAGCCATAATTCTTTTGGGTTCCTTCCAAATTTCAGATCATTTATTGTGAATCTCCTTGATTCATCTTTTTCCCTTCATGCTGGAGTCTGATAGCAAACTTAAGCCCCATTCCTGGCTACCTCAGATTCTCAGTGCCAGTTCCTAAGTGTCAATTTAAAGGTTTATTTTTATTTGGGCCTAAAATGTAATGTTTTTTCATTATTGTAGTCAAAGGGGTGTGCATTTTGCAGACGTTTCCATCCCTCAACATCTTCAAGATATTTTATGATAACATAAAAACAAATATTGACCATCTTAGGAGCGTCACATACTTCAAAGTCCAGTCAAAAAAAATTGGTCCCTACTTTCAAGCAAGTCTTTTGTGTCCACTTCAGGAGCAAAATGGCCTGCTAAGATGAAGATGGAATGACAAAGTATATATTTTTAAAAAGTATGATGTTTGTATGGAAAAGATAGGGACAATCAATATGAATAATGTTGACATGGATTTGTGTTATGTGTAAGCGACTTTAAGGGTGGCTACAGTAAGAAAAGAAAACACTTCTCAGTTAAAAGTAGAATTCTTGTCTCATTGGAAAATAGAACCTCTTAAGATGGGAGAATCCATAAAATAAAAGCTCACAGTATAGCATCCTCCCTTCTAGGACCAAATGCATTAGGACAGATGCTCTTTTGAACAAAGTTAACTAAGCAAAAATTATGGTGGAAAGGACTGTTCATTATTTTCATAATTGGGGAGATTTATGTACAAGCTACTAAATAACTGGAGAATTACCTTGGCCCTTGGCACTTGTGTGAGGAAGCCTAACATTAAGGACTCCACTCCTAGAAGCCATTTCCAGAGAATAAAACAAAGACAAATTGGATTAGTGAATTTTTAATAAAGTGGGTATAGAATATCCTCCGAAGGTCACCCAGCAACACCCAAGAATCATTCAGCCAAGAGAAGGGATGTGAATTAAGCAAAAGGCAGTCAAGTATACATGGACACACTGGCAGAGAGCAAAGAACTGAATATATCTTCTCTTTGTTCATTAAAATGCACATTGAGGTGAGCATGACAATTCTATTCTTTCCAGAATAGCATGAACCTTGAGCAGGAAAACTAAATTCCACCTTGTTAGGCTAGCAAAGGAAGAAAAAAAATCACACCTTAAAACTGTGGACTTTAACTGTAGAGCAACCACAGGTTGTGCTGTGTACCCCAAATCGCTGGAAGGATGTTTGAGGTAGGAGGTGGCTAACCACATTTATTATTACCACAAGTTTATCCATTAGCTTTTGTTAGATTCAGTCCGCAAAGAGGCAGTCCATTGTAAGGACATCACTTTAACCTTTTAGCTTTGTGGTCAATGGAAACCCTTGATCTTGGTTCATCTTTAGCCCAGAGTTACAAGCCCCAACCGGCTCCATTGTTTCTCATTTGGTTCCTTGTTTACTTGGTGGTTTGTTTTGCTTTGCTTTTTGAAACAGGCTCATATTCAGTAACTCTAGCTCACCTGAAACTCACTATGTAAACCAGACTGGTCTCAGTCTTGCCTCTCTCTGCTTCAGGAGAAAAGCTGGATTATAGGCATACCCTACCATGCTCAACTCCGGTTAACTTTTACCTATGTTGTGACAGGCAGTTCTGAGGCATGCTTGCTGAAGTGTTGGCATTTGAAAGGTAGAGAAGTCACATCTTTGAGAAGCTACCTCCTCTCTCAATTCCCCATCCCCTTGCCTGCCCTGACAGAAACAAGAATGGACTCATTCATAACAGAATCAAACTAGATATAAATTTATACCCCAAAAATAGCCTAGGTTTAGAAAAATGTTAAAGCCAAAGGAGAAGCAACAAATTGTGTTTCTTCAGGGTGTGACATAGGTTTTCAGAGATACCTGGGTCGGCTGCGTCAGTATCCTTTCCTCCTTCAAATGATGCCAGAGAAACTGGGCCATTCCAGGAGAAGTCTGAGAGGCTGATAAGAAAGGCTGATTTGCACAGCCATTGCTGTAGCCCTCACAAAGTCCCTATCGCCAGCTTGAGAAAGCAGTGGTTGGACTGAGAAAATGAATCAGATTGCTTGGCTGTGTCTTTTGGAATCAGAGAAATAAAAAGCCCAACTGAACTACATCATTCAGAATATCCTTGTCCAGTTTTAAGATGAAAGTAGACAGAGGTGCTGGCTATGGAAATGGCCTTTCTTTTCAGAGTTTCATGGAAGGATAATGTAGGCTATGCTTTGTGGGCCACATATAGAAAATGTGATATAAAGCCAGTCGGGAATAACTTTTAAAGCATCCCACTAAGGAGCTGTGGGAAATACTTCAGTCAGTAACTAACTTTCCTTGCAAGTATGAAGATCTCAGCTTACATACTCAGCACTGGAGAGGAGAGATAGGCATATTCCAGGGTTTGACGGCCAGCCAGACTTGGCTAAGTTCCAAGCCAGTAAGAGACACTGTCTTAAAAAAATCAAAGTGTATGCCATCTCAAAATATAGAGCTAAGATTGTTCTCTTCAAATTTCTAAATTCCCCCAAATTCATGTGCGCACATGCACATGCAAACACACGTGCACCTACACATATATATATATACAATTATGACACACACAAAATAATCTCTCCAAAAGTCTACCCAGCCATACTCAAAGGCCAGTGATCCATGAGAAAGAATATGGCCAGGCAAAAACAGGTCAGATGGCCAGGTTCATGTGACATTCCAAATTTTGCATCTTTTTGTTTATTAAACACATGGGTGAGCCACTGAGAAAACCATGCTATTTACCCTGTGTTTGAAAAATATTCAAAGCCAAGATAAGGGATGCTTTCTTGTCAACTAAGTTTTAAGATGCCAGGCATTGGCTATGATTTGCTAGATATTCTGAGACACAGAAATTGGCAGAAGACTGATCATCAAGTATTCCTTCTTGCCATGAGTTACAAAAACATAAGCAACACTTGCATGGATTAAAATATAAATATAGGTGGGCAGATTAAATTGTAAGTAGTTCAAAGCAGTCTTCCACCCAGTGAGACAAACTTTCCTATGGAATAAAAACAATACATTTCTGTATAACTTAAAGGAAGTCAATTGAAATTCTTTCAGGATAACTTGAGAAATACAAACACACATCTTCTCTTCAAGTTTTAAGTGCTGGAAGTTTCTATGTTTCTATTAGCTCAGGTACTAATCAGTGGGGAACATAAAACCAAGCATTGTTTTATTCCTAACCTAGCTCCTGAAAAATGAAGGAGGTTGTTAAGTAGATCATTCCCTAGACATTACCGTTCTCAATTCTCATTACTGTTCTGGGAAAACCCTAGAGGGCCATGAAGGCCTGTCCTCAATGGGTTCATATCGCAAAGGGCCTCAAAGGTGGTATCTTCCATGGACCACAGTTATGAAAGATAGACCCAATATTCATGATTTTTATGCACATGGAAGTATATCAAACTTGTTCCAATAATAATTACTTGTTGTTTTAGAATTAAGAACATAAAAGCATAATCAAAGGGCCTAATAATTTTATACCTAGGTAAAGAAAATGTTGCCCAGATAAATTAACCAACTTTCTGATAGAGAACATTTTAAAGACTTACCTTTAAGATATAAGTTTCATATACCTTTGCTACTTTAATCATATCTAAATCTTTTATTGTATATTACCTTGTAAAAAAATAAAATCTTAATTAAGGAAAGTTAAACTTACAGAAGTAAATGGTCCAAGATTAGTCAAGGAATCCAGTAGAAGAAAGGTTTTCTTTCTCATTTCTCCCCCATTAATAATAAACTCATTCTGATGACTGTTTTGGAATTATTCCTTGTTAATGTCTATTTGTGTTTGTGTATTTATCCAATCACAAAATACATGATGCCAACTACCTTTAGTTAGCTACTTGTGTTTATTTTATAAAGTTCTATAAAACAACATGTCTGCCCTCAGGGAGCTTGCATTTCAGAAAGGCAATTCAGAGAAAACCATTTTGCATAAAATCTCAAAATGATGATAGGGGCTTTTCTAAGAGACTCTAAATGAAACAGATAATTGTCTAGCATTTATAAAAGGTCTCATCTATTCCCACTGAAAAGAAGTAATTGAGTCTGTAATTACTTTCATTTCATAAGGGACATAGTCATGGGTTCTAAAGATCTAGTTGTGACGGGTGTTTTCTTAATTGCTCTAATTGCTTTATAGGGAACACCATCATATAGCATTGAGGAAGTTTCCATAGTCAGTGGTAACTAACAACATCATTGAAAGTATTCAGAGACTTTTACTTTGTTGTGTGTTAGAGGCTCAGCTGTTGTCACCTTGTGGTGATCCGCAGCTGCAGTAGTAGCCCTTGTGTGATAGATGAGCAGGGGCCTTGCCTACCCTATACACAAAACCATGGAGGAACTGGCAATGCTTCTCCATCTTGGGATGGCCAGGTATCCCTGGGGAACATTTTGTGGCCTCTGCCCAATCTGGTTATCTCAAAGAGACCCAGAAACATTATTCCCTCTTTTCATATCATTCATTGGGATTCAGTGAGAAAACAAAATCATAAAAAATCTAATTAAAAATATTTAATTGTATTTTATTATCTCATTCTATATTCTATGGAATAGAATGAAAGGGTCAATGATCTTAGGAGAAAGGGTTAGCTTCATAGGCAGGAAAGGACTGAATGAAGCAGAAACCAACAGAAAGCAGATGGATCCTTGCACAAGTATCCTTTACAGAATTAAAGTAGAGAAAGCTTCCTTAGGATGCTGGTTCAGAGGAATTCCCCTCTTGTTGGTGGCTGGAAGTCTCCTTTCTAGAAAACTGGCCTGTGCTATTCTATGGCAATTGGCACAGGGAAGTCCATGCTGGAACAGCCTGATCTGCTGTAGCATTAGTCCAAACAATGGCCTCCCACATAGTTCTTCAACAGCCTCACCAACAGCTTCTGCCAAGAGGATGGGAAAATGGTTTTCTCAGCATTCTCTGGCCGGCTACCCAAGTTTCCCTAAAAGCTTCCCTAAGAAACAGTTGTTTCTCTCTGCCAGGATTTATAGGACAGATCTCTAGAATGGGAACTTTCATAACATCTGGTAGCAAAACAAGCTCTCTAGAGTGAAAATGGCAGTGTTTGTTTTTAAATAAAGTTTGTTTGTTTTTTAATGTTTTCACTGAACTAAGGCAGGACTGCGATGCCTGTCCGTTGTCTCCCCAGACAGGGGATGAGCAGCTGAGTATCCTCAGGAAAGCTGTACTGGAGTAGAACAGTTCTAGGATGGACCCAGAGACTCAAGTTGTACTTCTGTAGCTAACAGTTCTGATAGACCATCCAAGAGTCTGAGTCAGAGCTCATCTGAGTTGGATGGTAGAATTCCTCTACTGTACAAACCCACTATCACATATAATTAGTATATTATGCTAATATGATAAATAGTACTTAATGTCTCCCTAAATTAGATTGACCTCAATCTCTAAAGATTGTTGACTCCAACAAAATCATGTTTGCACAACACTTTATATATAAAAACAAATTCATGCAAAGTCCTAAGAAGAATATCAGGTATATCCTTTTGAGGGACAACTTCTCTCAGGGCAGGTGCTGGAAAGTCTTATCAGAACCTGTGCCAATCAAACCACCTACTGCTGTGGATTTGTTTCCGTAGGAAAGTGGGATCTTGTTGTTCTTTTTCCTAGTATATTTTACATGTATCTTTTTGTAACTAAATCCTGTGGACTTCTATTCAGATACTTGGCCAGAAGAGATTGAGAAGGTAACTTTTTCATGTTATCTAGGGTGATAAGTTTTTTAGTGGGTTCTTTTTTTTTTCTGATTTAGCAAAGAATATCAGTTTGTGACAATTAGCTATATTCTAGGCAAGCATCAGTAGATCAGTCCAAACTGGTTCCTCTGGACATAAAGCAGATCTAGTACTCGCTTGGTGTGGTATGTGATTGCATAGGAACAATTGTATGTAAAACTCTGCAGACGTTGTGTGTAACTTCAATATTAAGATTAGTTGAGTGTATCTTGATAAGTACAATTTCATTTATAAATGAGAATTACACAATAAGGGTATAGTTTGACCACACTATAGTGCATGATTCCACACCCAGAAATATCTAGGCAGTACTGATTGGATTTAGTGGATTATTGAAAAAAAAAAAAAGGACATAAAAATGGGAGGGGTATGAAGAGTTCTGGGAAGAGTTATTGAGAGGGGAGGGGAGAGAATAATATAATAAAGTACATTGTATGAATACATGAAATTATCAAATAATAAAAATTTATCTAATTAAATGAAGGCATAAGATTAAGCTAGAAGGTATCAAACAGGGTAACTACAGGGTAAACAGAATAACCCAGGCAGAAATCCAGAAATACAGCCAGCTCCACTCCTCCTTAACCATAGAGCCTGGTACTTACGGAGCACCTGCTCTACGCTGGAGACTTCCATGAACTATTTCAGTTCTTCAAGTAAACATGGAGAAACCAGGAAACAAAAGATATTCTGTATTTAGCTGATGCACAACAGGGAAGAAAGTCTCCACAGGAATTGCTTCAAACGAATTAAAGAGACAAAGATTTCTGTTTGGTATTTCATTCTGGTGACTTTGTTGAATTTTCCATTAACTCTGCATGTGATTGCCTATGGCGCATGTGGTTTGGTGTAATTTCCACCTAAAATAGCCAATGGCTTATTAGTTACGAGTTCTGGAAATCAGAATGTCAGTTCTATTTTCTATCAGATGACCATGCCAGAGTTGCCTCTGAGCCATGCTCCGAGCAATTACTGGGGAATGAGAGCAAACTCTATTTGGGGTTTTACTCAATACGTTTCTGAACAACTATTAAAAATGCCATTGGTGATCAGACAACATAAGCTATAATTCTAACACAGCCTCCCCATGTTTTTCTGTCTCCCTGTGATTCAGGAGGAAGGATGCTGGCTTCTTATCTTACAAAGATCACCTGCCAGTGAGCCAGGTGGTGGTTGGAGATACTGACCGACAAGGCTCAGAAGCCAAGCTGAGTGTGGGTCCCCTGCGCTGCCAAGGAGACAGTAAGTTTGCCCAGCAGCTGTGGTTTGCACTTTCTTATCACATTGAAATAGTATTTCCAGGCTGCTCAGAAGATGCCAGAAAACATGTGTGTTTTTCAAAAAGCACCAAACAACACAAGCAGGACCAATAGAGAGCTACACGGATCTTTATTGCCGAAGAGGGTGTGTCCAATATCGAAACGTCAATTCAGGCATAAGATGCGGATATCCATCTTCTTCATCTATTCATATGTAACAAGTTTGACTACCTTAGCTTATGGTAGTATAAATAGCAACGCTAACAGCATAAAAGTGCCACTCAACAGCTGGGATTCCACTGTGTGCTGCTGTTAATGCCATTAGCATGACTATTTATATCACCATAAAACTCAGTTTTATGGTGATATAAATAGTAGCATTATAGCTTAATGTATTATTGTAAACTTGGATTATGGCCATATAAAGTTTGACATTATAGCTATCAAACTCCATCATCATCAAAGCTTGATGGTCCCTTAAAAGGCAAAGATTGTTTCTGTATCGTTGTCCTGCTTTCAGGCTTAGGCACCAAGGAGAGGAATTGGGGGCTGCTAGCCTGGACAGTGGGAGGTAAGAAAGACAGCATGATGGTCCCACCTAATTAAGGGCACCATTCAGGTTTTATGTTGTTTGATACCCTTCGGTGTACTTTATGTGCAGTGGGAGGGGAACAAGTGGAAAGTTGCTATGGGGATTCAACAACGAGCATCCTGGGCATCATTTCCCTCTATTTCCTGCACATGTGATTCAGGCAACACTCCTGGGAGTTCTGTTCTTTTTGTGGTTGTGTACAAGGTAACGGAAAGCCTAGATTCCACTCCCTCAATAACAGGCTCGCTCGAAGACCCCAGGCAAGCCTCTCCATTATATCAGCTGTGGTAATGAGAATACCACCTGCATCCCGATGCCTCCTGGGGAGACTATAAAGATTTTTAGTGCCTGAGTTCGGATTCCTCCTAGCAAAGCATTATGTGAGACGGAATATTCTTTATAACTTCTATAAATCAGTGGACAATTAGGCCTACTCAATGATAGACACTTGTATCCACTCAAAGAGGTATCCTAAGAAATGTAAGGATCCACACATAGCAGTTTACTGCTTAGTTATTTGAGGCAGTCAGCAGCTAAAAGGAAGAGTGCTCCTAATATAAAAGAGGGGTGACCTTTGGACTGATCTTTCTTTTCTTACATTGGAAAAAAAATGCTACCTACAGAATTGGTCACAAAGATTTTTATGAAGCCTTGACTATAAACAATAACATTTTATTTGTGTATCCAGACTTAGTAGAGGAGCTTGGTAAGATGTTTGGTTTTAACTCATTAAGAAAAGATACTGGCACAGAACAGTAAATAATATGCATATTAAAGAAATATGCTAAGAAATGAACTATCATGTTCTTTACAGTAGGATTCTCATGTATGCTGAAAGTAAATTTTATTATGTCATAGTTACTAATTAATATATATGTAAATTCCTCCAGTTTATTAATTCTAATTCTTATTTTTACTTTGAACTAGAGAAAAAAAGTTCCAATTAAGTGGCTGATTGACTTAGTACCATAAAATTCCAAGTTTTATTATCAAGAGAAAAGTTATACATTAGAGTATATAATTTTTAACTAATATATTACTTTAGCTAATATGAGATTGATTTCCTTTTAACAATAAATTATGCCTCAAGAAGAGTTTATCATGACTGATCTTTACACAACACATCACTAGGTGATCTGGGAGTAGAGAAGGTAGTTCAAATGTTTTTTGAGAAATTCATATGAAAACATGTTAGAATCTACAGATGTTTTATAATTTAAAACTAGGTTTTCTGATATAACATTATTATAACTGATTTCTCAAAAGGAATGATAAAAGGTATATTTAGGGTAGGAGTCTGTGTGCGCACATGTATGTCATGCATGCAGGCAGACTAGATACTGATTCTGGAGTTCTAGAATATCTCCCGCTGTCACTGTCCACTTTGTTTTTGAAACAAGGTCTGTCATTGAACCTGACACTTACTGTTTTAGCTAGCCTAGGTAACCACTGAGCCTCGGAGATCTACCTGTCTGGGAACCCCCTCCTGGGGTTACAGGAACACATAGTCATATGCCATCTTTTAGGATGGTTTCTAGGAATCTAGACTCTGGCCCTCCTGCCTTCTTAGCAAGCACATTATCTTTTGAGGCATCTTCCCAACCTAGACTCTATCTTAATAAAAGAACAAAATAATAGCTAATAAATGATAAATAATAATAAATGTTCATTTAAGTTTCTATCCAAGACTGTATTAGTATGGGTTCTCTAGAGGAAAAGGACTAATAGAATTTAAAATTATAATACATACATAATTAAAAATTATGTATATATAAAATATGTACATGTATATATATTAACATATATGTATATATACATATATATGTATACACATACACACACATAGATAGATAGATAGATAGATAGATAGATAGATAGATAGATAGATAGATAAATAGATAGATAGATGATAGATAGAGATAGATAGATAGATAGATAGATAGATAGAGAAATAATTTATTAGAATAGCTTAAAGGCTGTGATACGAGTAGTTCAATAATGGCTGTCTCCCGATGGAAAGGCCAAGAATCCAGTACTTGTTCAGTCCATGAGGCTTAATGCCTCAGCGGTTTTTCAGTCTACAGTGGAATATTGAGGAAGTAGATTCTATCATCAGCTAAGGAATGACTCAGTGGCAGGACAGATGAACTTGCCAGTAAGAGTGACGGAAGGGAGGCAAAAAGTAAAAGCTTTATCTTTCTGTATGTATGGTTTTTTTTTAAGTAGACTGACACCAGAAAGTGTGGCCCAGATTTATGATGAGTCTTCTGACCACAAATAATCCACTCAAGAAAAGTCCCTCATAAGAGTGCGCTGATGCTTGGGTTTGAGTTGATTCCAGATGAAGTCAGATTGGCAACCAAGATTAGATAGACATCACAAAGACCCATTCCTAACCTAAGGAAAACTGTTGCCTCACCCACAGACAATGCACAGGTTTTATATAGTTAGGATGAGAGAGATTCAGGGAGATGCCTTTACATCATTATTTCATGAAAATGCAATGAAAGAAATTATGTGAAATACTTTTGTATTCGTGAGACATATTCCTTTCTCCCAGAAAACTGAGACTGGGTTGGATGAGTTGGCCTGCTGGGGAGCAGTCAGCGATTAGCAGTTTACAGACCGAATTTCTCTTTAAGAACAGTCTAACATAGGTGAAGTCACAATGAAAGATTCCCGTGGACTGTATCGCCCAGGATTTAGACTTGCCCAATCTCCTTGGACACTTACAATTCCATGTGCAGCACATAAAGCAAACATTCAAACACTGGCATTTCTATAGCACAAATGAACAAATTATTTCAAGTGGCATTTACATGACAAATTTCCAAGTCCCCTTGCAAATTCCCTGAAGTTGGAGTAGAGTCTAGGAACACAAGACCACCATTGATTTTTGACTCTGTGCTTTATTTCTGTCAAAGGCTAGTTAAATTCAAGTGTCTTTAAAAAAAAAAAAAAATACTCAGCTTGGGGAATTAGACAGGTGGCTCAGTGGTTAAGAGCATTTGTCTTTCCTGAAAGCTACTCAGGTTTGATTCTCAACACCTACATGGAAGCTCACAACTCATTGTAACTCCATTTCTAGGGGAACATATACCTTTGGACGTCTCTGGGCATTAGCCACACATGAGATACATAGACATATTCATATGCAAAACATTTACATGCATAAAATACGTCTACATTTTAAAAAATATTGTGTTGTGTCTTTGCCCAATACAAGCCCCACCTACCTGCATCATGCTAAAAGGATTGGATTCGTGAAGTTTTTGAAGTCACCTTGTGAGTTTATGCCATTGTTTATGGAGATGAGTTTGCTTTAGGATACTTCTTAAGGGGTCTTCAGAGCTTCCGGAAAAGGCGTTTCACAAACGAACAGCTACTCTCCCTCTCTGTGTTTCTCCCTTTTCATCTCTTTGAGGAAAGCAAAAACCTACCGCTCCCCCTCTCAGCTTGAGAGGCACAGCATCATAGCATCAGCTACCTTCTAGACATGTGTGGTGCATTGGGCCACAGTTCTAGGCTAACTTACAGAGAATGAAATATCTTCTGTGAGCTCTGTCCAACTGTTTCAAGGATGCAGGTAATTTCCTCATGCCTACTGAGTTTCAACTTTCACTGTGATTGATCTGAACTCATAGACCCATGTAATCAAAGTGCTAAACCAAATCGGTACCTTCCATTTAGGGCTGCCCTGTGTCTCCTACAGCACCGTGAAATACGTAGGCCTTGACAGGGTGGCTGCTGTTGTTTTCTTCTTCAAATACATCCAAATAGAAACCTCCAATCTAAATAAAACTGAAATGTGACTGGTAATGGATGGTTTGCTATGATAAAAATTGCAGAGGAGTTACGCATCTCTCTTAAACCACAGGTTTAACATAGGGAGAAAAAAGGGAACCACTTCGAGAATCAGAACTCAATATCAGAGTAGACACTTTTCCAACTTAGATATGAGCACATCCTCTGAGGCTGCTGGGAAATTTTCATGAACTAAAATAAAAAAAAAAAAAAAAGAAAGAAAAAAAGAAATCAGTTTTGAAGGCAGAAATCTTATTCTACTGTATATAGTGACTATAATTAATTGCAGGAATACAGGATTTGCTGGGTAATTGTTTTGCTCTCGGCCATATGAAGTAAAGATTTACCATCTAGCCTCTAGGGATATAGACTTTAAACAATTAATTAGGAGAAAGTTTGCTACAAAGGCAAGCCTTTTCAATAAACCTAGGCAGAAACAATTAGAGGCGCGTGTTACTGGAGAAGGCTTGCCATCCGCACCAGAAACAGCTCAGGAAAAGGGAACTGACAGGCAGGACACTGCAGTCACAAGGCACTCTTAAGATGCAAATGCAATTTCTTGCTACTTCGGAGTTAACTTCGAGTCAAAGATGAAAAAACAAGACAGGAAAAATATCCAAGCCCAGGTCGAGGGCACTATGAGGATAAAGACAAAGGCCAGTGAGAAAGAAAGAGGTGGTGGAGTCGTATCCACATGACTTTGGACATTTGTTCCTTACAAAAGGCATCATCTATGCCAGAGTAATGGAAAGGCCACACACTCTGTTTGCTGCAAGAATTTGCAATCCAGGAACTCAGCCTGCTATTCCCTCACTCAGAGAGTTAGCGCATCCCTGTCTATATACTGAATGACTACCTATAAAATATTTCCAGTAGGGTTCAGTGGGCTAGATGAGAGGAGGAGGAAAAGCCAGTTTTCCTTGTGAAGAGATAGCAGCTCCCCAGGCTGCAGAGAGAGTAGAAAGATTGTTTATCTCCCTTTTGCTTTGCTGCCTCAGGGAGGCAAGAGATAAGAAAGGGAAAGGTCCCTAGTACAGGATCTGAATCTAAAGGAAGCCTTTGTGTTCAGTCATTCCTTGATTCTCCCCATTCCTGGCCCCTGTGAGGTGGTTTGCAAATTTATTTCACAGCTAGGTTTAGAAAGGTCCACGTGGTTTCTTTAGAATCCTCTTATCTACCACATTCCATTAGACTTGATGTGAGGATTTGAATGAGAAAGAAAACATGTCTCTTATGTTCTTGGGGGTGCACTGGTCTATACATTTACCAGAAAGGCATTGGAGATAATCTTTCTCCTCTCAACCTCAGAAATAGTTTCTTGCAGCAATCTATGTATCTAAGATCTTCTGGCTCCATACCTAGCCAGAGCTCACCAGGATACATACCATTCTCACCCCAATGCCTGCGTTAGAATGTTCCATACTACGAAAGTGTCTCAATTACCCACTTTATCCTCAGTAGTAAAGGCTTTGCTCTCTCAGGGCAGTGGACGATAATTTGGTAGCATATAGCAGTCTTCATCAGACTAATTTATTCTAAAGTGTGACTGATGGACCCCAGGAATGTCTAACTAGACAAAGGCAGTCACTGAGAAGCAAGAAATATTGGGGTACAAGGAGCCTCCAACTTCTTCACCTGACTTATTGAATTACCAAGGATAGACTGGGCTTGCAATACATGTTCTGAAAGCTCAACATCTTAAGACAATAGGTAACTCATGCTACTTGAATTAAGTAGCTCCTTCATCCTCGTGGTATTCTCTCCTCAACAGTGTGAGAGCAGAGAAGACTGACGGCCCTGCCTGCTCTCTCTCAGAGCCAACTTAGAAATTGCATAAATCTCTTTTGCCCACATACCCACATGGTTTAAAACGTACCCATAGGCTACATCCAATCTAACCCTGAGAGTGACTAAGAAGAGTAGCCTTCCTGCTTGACCTGCAGGAGGAAGCAGGTGTACACTGTATTCTTCCCACCACAGCAGTGTCTTCTGACAGTGTATGTGGATCCAAAGCTTGGGAAAGGGAAACAGCTGATAAAAGCTTCTCTCCATCTTCCTAACAAGCTTTATTTTGTGATTCTTGAGTTCTAACACTTTATTCCATCAAATGGAATAAATGGTGGCCAAGCAAAGGAGGTTGGCTTTATAGCAGGAAGATGTTTAATGCACTGAGTGAGAGAATAGAACATGGATAGGTCATTTCAAAGTTATTTCTCATGCTGGCAGACATAAGGAGAATAATATAGACAAAGGATGCCTTGGTTAACATCAAATCATTACAGGTTTACTTTTGTACACATTAAAGGATGCAGAGAGTTAAAGCAGAGGGAAGTTCACTGTCGAGCCCTTGGACTTGCTGGGGAACCTTGGCTTTCTTCCACTCCCTACACTTCTAACATGTCAGGTAACCACTTAGCTAGACTTTAGTGACATAGGACTTTAGAAAATGTACTTTGAGCCGGGCAGTGGTGGCGCACACCTTTATCCCAGCACTTGGGAGGCAGAGGCAGGCGGATTTCTGACTTCGAGGCCAGCCTGGTGTACAGATTGCGTTCCAGGACAGCCAGGGCAACACAGAGAAACCCTGTCTCGAAAAATCAAAAAAAAAAAAAAAAAAAGAAAAAGAAAAGAAAATGTACTTCTTATTCAATTGTTAGTTTGATCTATGGTTTGTTGGGATCCAGCACAAAAGCTCAAACCAATGGCCTCCTTTAAGTTTTATTCAACATTGTTCATATTGAAGGTTGATTCTGGGAGTGGGAGAAATAACGAGTAGCTAAAAGAGTGTGAGCAACCTCATTTTTAGTAGAGGTGAGATATTTCCCAGTTCTGACTGTGAACTGGGAAAAGTAAAAATATCTCTGATATACTCTGATGTCCTTGGCAGTAACACATGCCAGATGCCTAGAAACTGGGAGAAAACCATACATCAAGATGGATATGACATTCTGTAGCCAGGTTTGACCTTGGAACCAGATTCTGACTTCACAACAACTATGAACCCAAGTAGAGAAATTTCATAGCCCTGGACTTTGCAATTCCCTTATGGAAATCCAGATCCCAAGAGCCTAGTCTCCTAAGATTCTTTGCTCATTAGGAGCTCTTAACTCTTTAAGGACTTCTCTTATATAACACTCCTTGATTCTGGCTTGCCTCACTTCCTAATGCCTTCACCATAGAAAGTTGTCTCCTAATTCAGCAGAAGAGAGAGGTTACCTGTGGATAATCTGTGTAAGGTGATAGCGGTGTTAGACAATCACCTTCCTTCCTTCTCCATCCCTACCTTGTCAGTGACTAAGTCTACTACTTGGGCTTTACCCTATGTGTTCTTTTTTCTATAATCATAGTCTTCTCAGAATAAACATTGAGGGATTAACACCAGAAGACATCCCAGAATGTGTAAATTTGTTAATAAATAAATAAATCCTGAGAAGATGCTCCAAAGTTGTTTCTTCCATTCCCATTTTCTTACTATAACAGTATAGACGCATACATTCAAGGCACACACACATGTCCAAGTGTGTATATGCATGCATACACGCACATGCACACACACACATGTGAACACACACATACTACACAGACACACACAAATTTTAAGTATGTCTTTAACCAAGAACAAAGATCCCAGCCTCCTATGGGTAGATGGAAGAGTCTCAGAAGTAAGCCAATGCAGACTTCTCATCTCACAGACGAGTGAAATAGATTGGAGGAGGTTCAGTGACTGGTCCAGAATCTCACACATGGTTCATGGCAAAGCACAGGTACAGAGAACTTCATATTAACCCATGGCTGGGAAGAATTTTAGAACCTATGAGGAAGCCTAGACTGATATTCTGAGTTTGTCTCCCACCTACGAATTTCTGAGTGATAGCATCATGTGGTATGAGTCCTAACCAAAACCACCTGCTATGAGCTCAACCTATCTGAAAACCTTAATATACAGTCCACAGCCATGCAAGACAGAACACAGGGGCATCAACAATGTAGCTTCTCTTTTTCTCTTTGCTTCCATTTCTAGCAAAGACTTTCTGTTTGTTTATAGCCTTTTTTTTTTAATCCTGTGTTTTTCTTAATGTCCCAGTCTCCTCTACTATTACCATTGGATGCTTGCAAGTGCAGAGCTAGAGAGGCTCTAGGAAGAACCCAAGACAGTGAAATTCTCAAGCTCACAACCTAGACTAATTTCCCATTAAAGAACAAGCCTCGGGATGCATCTGAGGTCAGGTCCAATTAACTAAGTCAGCAATTTGTTAAGTGGAAGAAAGCCTTTGTTTATATCTTCCAGACTCTTTGGTGAGTTTCAAAAATTAGAAATGATGGGCCATTACCCTGGGAGGACTGAGTGCTTTAATATTATTTGATCATTTCACTTCAGCATCAGCTGCAAGTTCACTGTTGAAATGAAAAGCAAAATGATTACAATTGGAAAAAAAATAATAAGAGTCTATTTTGTAGCTATATGGTAGGTGTGTGGGTGTGAATATGTATGAAGATGTACATTTGTGTATGCATAACTGATTTTCTGGTTCATGATTTCAAATGCTGCCGATATTTTAAAGAATGGCATCCCTTGAGGTAATCAATGGTTTCCAGGCAGGGCTTTGCTGATGAGTCCCATGACATCTTATTCTCTTCTTGTATAGTCATCTCCTCCTGAACTGGGTACTCTTTACAAAATTGACAGCATTCCCAGATAGGAAGAATTTATTTTCCATAACTTGGATCCCCATGGTCCGATTCCTCTGCTGAACTTCTCTCATAGATCTTACTATTCACAAAAGAGAACAGGGCTTTACCTGTTGATTTTATAACTTTCTGCTGTGGGACACTCTGGAAATTGGGAAAAAACAGTAGATAAAGATTTTAGCCTATTCCAGATTGCACTCCAGGAACTGAATCCTACCTGTGACCTATATTGAGAAAAATGACACATGACCCCTGGGATCAGTTACCTACAGAGCAAACTTTCTTACAAAGCTGAGGAAGCAAGGCTGGGAGTTCAGATTTGTAGTGGGAAACTGATTGTAAGAGCTCAGAAACATCGGAGAATGGTGTTGTGCATCTTTTAAAAAATTATCTCATAATTTCATATGTGTATCTGATTAACTTTTGATCATTTTCATTCCCCCACTACCTTGACCAAGGCTTTAGTAGTCTTACAATTTACCTATGAATATAATGATCCAGATTTGAAGCAGAGCTTGAGACGCTCCCGGAAGTGACTGCCCTGGTCAGTGATGGACCATGCTTCGAACAATATGAAAGACAGCATGAAGAGCACATGCTTTGGAATCAAGCACCTCTCGAAACGATCTCAGCTCCCTCTAGGCACCTGCACCTTTGAATAAGCTCTTATCCTCTCTGGCCTTCTACTTGCCACGTTCAGTCTTACTTCCACGAGAGATGAAAAAACCTGAATCTAGCACTATTTTTCTTAGAGTCACAGTCTCTTCTACTATTCCAAAACTGCCCTTAGTAACACTGTTAGTTGAGACTCTCAAAGCATTAATGACCTGCACTTCTACCCTTATGTTATCAATTCATTGTGTGGAGAAGCAGCAGGTTCAATATCAAAAAACAGGCCTGTCTTACTACCTTTATTCTCTAGTTTCTATCTTCCACCCTTGTGTATTAGTTACATTTTCTGTTACTGTGATAAAATACCCTGACAAAGGCAACTTAAAAAAGAAAGGAATTAGTTTGGCTCACAGTTCAAGGGTACAGACATGGCAGCAGGAGGTTGATGTGGTTAGTCACATGATTCCTCAAGAGGCAGAGTCATGTTAGTCCTCTTCTGCCTTCTCCTTTTATTAACTCCTGAGCCTAGCCCATGGATTCTACTTCCCACAGTTCAAGTGCTTCAGTTAACTTAATATCTAAATAACTTCTCACAAGCTTACAAAGAGGCTTGTCTCCTAGGTGATTCCAAATATAGTCTAGCTATCAATACTTCCAACCATTCCACCTTGACTCTGCGTTATTCTTAGAGAAGTCTTGCCTTGTGTGTTGTGTTTGAGCATTATCAGCTAGTCCTTTTAACATGGAAATATAGGGACAATGACTGGAGTTCAACAGCATTGGCTGAGCCCAGGGCTATGCTATCTGTGCACATAGCCTCTCCTTTTCTTCTCCTTCACTGCTCCTAACTTGTCCCTCTTTGCTTAGCATCCTTTGTGACTGCCGCTCAAAGGATCTGTATGATCCTATAGAACACAGTGTGAACCCAAGAATGTAGACTATGTTTGTCTTCCAAGGAAGAGTCACAAACAGCTGCCTTTCATCTAGCTTGGGCTCAGCAAACACTCTCCCTAAAGGACCAGGAGGACATTGTGTAGTTTTGTGGGCCAGTGATCTCTGTCAGAAATTCTCAGTTCTGTCACTCAAATGTTGCCATTGGCAATGTGTAAACCAAGTGGCATGGTTGGATGCCAATAGCATTTATTGATAACAAGAGGTGACAGATTGAATTTGTCTCAAAGGTCATAGTTTGCTACCATTGGATCTGCATGTTTGAAAACTGAGATTGGTATGCGTTTTAAAAATGTATAGAATTGTGCCAATGTTCTTTTGATATTTTAATGTAGATTTTATATTTTAATGCAGTTTTTAAACCTAGTTATAGTAACTACCACTCATTACTATACTCTGAATAAGAATTTGCTCTTTATATAAGCTATATCACTATCTTTCTCACACATTGGTATTTCTTTTTTTAATGGATATTTTATTTATTTACATTTCAAATCTTATCCCCTTTCTTGGTTTCCCCTCCAAAACCCCCTATCTCATCCTCCCTCCCCTTGCTTCTATGAGAGTGCTCTTCCACCCACCCACCCACTCCCACCTCCCTGCCCTGGCATTCCCCTGCACTGGGGCATCAAGCCTTCCCAGGTCCAAGGGCCTCTCCTCCCATTGATGTCTGCATATATAGCTATCCTCTGCTATATATGTAGCTGGAGCACACAGGGCACAGGAACAGTAGAGCAGATTAGGACAGGATCCTTCCAGTCTCATCTGTGCCTAGGAGCTAAAGCTGTCCCATAGCCCTCTGCACCCAAATCCAACCAGGAGAGAGCTGGTCCCAGGAGTGCTCTCACTCCTAAGCCCAGAGGTAAGATTATCACACATTGGTATTTCAACTTGCATCCACACAGCATCACACATATACTCATCATCTATACAAGGAAATATATAAAAAGCATCACCTATACTTCCTGCCTCAGGGTGACTGGAAGGAAGGTCTCAATAGCAATGTAGCCATAAGTCAGACATGGTGAAACATACATAAAACCACAACACGTAAAGGACAGGAACAGGAGGATAGTATGTTAACTGCCAGCCTGGGCTACTTAGCAAGATCTCACCTTTAACCAGAATAAAACAAACAAAACAAAAACCACAAAAATACTCTAGACAAAATGTCAAGTTAACTTGGCAACATAAGACTTTTCCAGTTAGTATCCAGAGAAAATTTCCAAAGCTTTCAATGAATTATACTGTCTTTTGTCTTATAACCATCTGATGTTTTCCATCACATTTAAGATGCAAACCTCCAAACATATCACAAGGATTTGCACGACTAGTCCTGTCCACCAGCTATACCTCATCCCTCCATTCCAGCTCCTATTCATCTTGTAAATCCAATATGCTGTTCTTGTGTCCACTTCCAGAACTTTTACTTGTAGTTTCCTCTTCCTGAAACTTACTGGCACAGGCCTCATCTTCATCTCATGGTGAAGTTTTCAGTATTAATCTCAAAGGTCTTTCTCCATCCACTTTACTAGAACAGTCCACCAGACCTCATCATCACCTGTTGTACTTTCTTTACATAAATTACCTCTGCAAGGCACACACATTTCTGACATTAGCTGCCCAAGTCAGTATGGTCCTCACAAGAGCAAGTTCCCAATACCATTCATGTGCCAGTCACGGTCTGGCCAGTTATACAAATTTGGAGATTCCTACTCTCTCTTCAGGCTCATAATTCATTAAAATGACCCACATAATTTGGGAATGTACAATATTTAGATTTACACTATGAGAAACACAAATCAAGGCTTATCAAGATGAAGAGATGTGTAGAGTGATTCTGAGATAATCTAATGTACAGCTTCCACATTTTCTTCACTTGCGGTGAGGGTGTGTCATTCTTCTGCCACATCATTGTGCATCAAAGACCAGGAAACGAAAAATTTGTCCAGCTAGAATTTTTCAGGGACATCATCATATATACATGAGTGGCTATAGCATTTTGTATGTGGCACAAATTCAACCTCTAGTCTCAGGAATCTAGAGCAAAGACTAGACATACTTTTTCTTCTACATCAATCTCTTCATGTGCTTATATTTTCACTCCCATTCCCCATCAGCAAAAGTTGCTTTACCCTAAGCAAAGGTAAACTCTCTGAGCCAAGGATGATTTCTGCCACACTAAACCACTGCAGTGTATCCATTAGATGAATACAAATGGTTAACTCACCACAAATGATTTAAATAGACACTGGATTAACAGTAGAGGCCATGCAGCCAGGTACAGTGTGATAAACTGCACAAAACTGGCACCGACAAGTCTTGTTCCAAGGGTACAAGAGAGGGGCATTTGATTTATATGCACAACTATTTTTAACTTCCACAAGCTTTTTGTACATTTATTCATCTTAACTAAATGAAAACTTTTATTCTTTTGTACTCTGGAAATCCCTTGAATCTGATGATTATCTTCAAATTAAAGATTAAAATAAAACTCTTTGGCTAAGTTTTTATACTTTCCCTGGCAATTCTAAATTAAGATGCACATGAAATATTGAATTTATAGAACCCATTGTTTAATCTAAATTGGATTAACCCTCCTGGCCCCTCACAGATCCAAGTGAGCATTCCATGCTTTTGTTTATCCATGACTCAAGGTTATTACTGACAAAATTACAATTAGTCAGTACTTCAAACCTATTGTTTAGGTGCAAAGCTGTGAGCTATAAACCACCTCACTCTGGTGTAATTAAAACTGTGTTCCAGTTCACCTACTTTAAAATGCCTACTTGGCTCTACATAAAGCTTCCTTTCACAGTCCTGACTACATGCAGGCCTCAAAAACTTGGAACTTTATGGAAACAAACTTTATGGCTCATCATAAAGTTTTCCGAGAGTTCTTCAGTAGCAATCTTATCATCATCAGGATTAGAAATAAAATATAGTAAGTCACAGGAATAGTGGAGAACTTCAATAGTCAGCACTCTCCAAAGAGAATCATCAGTTCACTGGGGGCTAGCCTGGGCTACATGGTAAGATTCTGCTCGGAAAGAGAACTATCATTAAATCATAAGATATTTATTATGTTCTTTAAAATAAAACCTGATTCAAAATTCAGAAAAACTATATGCATAATAAATAATGCATTTGCATTTGTACCCACCCACTGCCATGACAAACTGCTATTAGGAATGAATATTTAGGGATGGCTCATCAATTAGGACCTCTGGCCACTTTTCTTAAAGGTCCAGAGTTCAATATTCAGCACCCATGTGGTGGCTTATGATCTCCCTTAGTTGTAGTCCCAGGGGATCAGACTCCCTCTTCTGGCATATATGTGAAGCACACAAACTCATGCGGACAAAACAAAATGAAAAAAAACTTGACAGAATGAATATTCAGTTCCAAAGTAAGAAGAAAGAAAACTCCTATTATACTCACTAATTTTTGAGTTATATCAGGGCTCAGTTGTTTTAAAGTAAATGTATGTTAGCAGAGTGCTGCTTGCAGGGTAGTGTACTAAACCAAAACAAGATTCTCTCAGTCCCTAAGTGTGACTAGAAAAGGAGAAAAGGAGCCAACTAAAGAAGGATTTCTGGGTTTTGATGAAGGAATGTCCTCTTCCCATTAAGACACTAGCCCTGTCTCTTCCATGCATGGTTTTCTGAACTCACTCGGAAAGAACACAATGAGGGGGCTTAACAGTGTTTTCTGTAATCCCTTTGTCTAATGCACTAAGTATTCCTTAATTCAATTTTAGTAGATTACCCTAATCAATTTTTATGGTATTTAAACCTGCAGGAATTTATTTTATTATGCTGAATTCGATGCAAATTTAAGACTTGTGCTTAAAATATGGCCTTTAATTTAATGGAAATGAGATATATGTATCTGTTCTGTTTTTTTTTTTTTTTCCATTGATATTCTGAGAGAATAAGATAATGAGATCGAGAAACCATGATTGCTGTGTGGTAGCTCCATTTTCTTCATTTGGTTTGGCCAAAGATATAAAGTTAGCCTGAGAAGTCTTCACCTAAAACAAAAGGAAAAGAAAGAAGAAAGGAGGGAAGAAGGAAGGAAGTAAATATTTGAAAAATATTGTGGGTTATTATATAACATCTAGAAACTGAATTTGTGGGAAAAAGAACCATGCATATGTGTTAAAGCTTGAAACACTCTGATCTTCATGGATCTTTATTGCTTAAATGAATTTCTTCTTTACCTATACCTTTTAAAGTGACAAAAATTTCCTCTTAACTCTTCACATTACATAAGGAAAATCCATCTCTCATTGTTTAAATATTGTGATCAGTTGGATGTACTAAATTATGTTTGTGTCTTCTTGACAAAAAAAAAAAAAGTGGGGCAATTTGATTGACTTGTGCTGATGAACTCAACAGAAACTATTTGAATTTTGTATGTCTGCAAGAAATCAAGCCAAACTTCAAGGTGGCTTCTAATAAAGCTGATGTTCCTGCTACCCTTTTGGTGTATGAAAGACAAGAAACCAGAATCTCACATTTGACTTTCAGTGGTCAAATTACATCTGACACTTGCCATTTCTTGGTGGGTGGAAGGCTTAATATGATTTAACAGGTTAGGGAGCTATACGACAATTAACTTTTTGAAGTCTAACAAAAGACAAACAATTCTGAATGTCAATTCCTATCTATCTTCCATAGAGTCTATGTTTGAAAAAGTGCCTAGCCCATATTGCTGTGGACCACACAACTTTAGCAGCCATGTGTAGGAGGAGCTAAGGTGGGAGGAGTTAGGAGAGGAAGAGGAAAAGGAAGAGGAGGAGTTAGAGAGGCAGAGATGTAGGAGGATGGAGAACCACACAGGTATGGAGAGTAGTCGTGGAGAACAACTTATAATTTGGTTAGCTAATTGGGATACAACTCTCTTTGCATGGGCATCTTGTTATAATCATTACCAAACATATAAGGCCTTTGATTAATCTATAAGAATTAGAGTCTCATTCTCTTACTGGGCCCACATGGATGGCAGAATGATCTGGGCAATGCCCAGCCTTGCAGAGACAGCGTGGAAGATTGGCAGAACCATCTCCCATGCTGACGTCTCGTGGGTGGCAGGGCTGGTGTTTCTGGTAGGGCCATTTCTAGCTGCATCATATACGTGGTCTCTGGCCACAGAACATGGCGGCTGAGCTAGGCAGAGCTGCTGCAGCTCAGATAGGCTTGACCAGAGGCTGTTTTAATTAATTACTTCAACAGCCATGCCTCTCTCAAGCTTCTTCCTTTTCACCCTAGCACACAAGGAAAAGGTATTAGGGGACCAAGAAAATGTGAATTTCATTTATTGTTAGGAGATACTCATACCTTTCCTTCTAGTACCATTACACACAAACACACACACACACACACACACACACACACACACACACTGATCTTCAGAGTTTAGTATTCATACTTCCTCTTGTGATACTCCTCTCAATCATAAGCCTACTTTTTCAAAGCAACCACTATTGAGGGCTTAAAGCAGCTGGAGACTAGTGTCATTAGAGATGAAGAAGGCAAATGAGATAGAAATTTGACCTTTTCTGTCCCATGGTCAGTGGCAACAATGTCTGTTGGAGGTAGAGACTCATCACTGAACTCTATGAAATTCCTATGGACCACCAGATCTTAATTCATAACAGGCTTAAACCTAGAGTTTGGGGTTTTGTTTTAAGTGAGGAGTCACTTTCTCATTTAAAAGCTAAAACATTGAATTGGTGATGAGCTGATCTTTAATTCAGAACAGATCTAGGTATGTATACAAGAGAACTCCATAACAAGTTTGAATCTGTGGCCTTTTGTGCAGCATTTGCAAAACCTAGTGTATTGCACTGAAAGCCTTTAAGAATTGAAGACAGAACCCTCATCTCTGCAATCTGCTCCTCACTGTGGATAAGGCAGAGCACAGAGAACCCATAACTTCTCCATTTCTACTGGTTATAGCTCTGAAGCAATGTTCCTCAGAAGAATTTTCTATGATGATGAGGTTTAATAATTAATGAAGATTTTCAACTGGAGTGGATTAAGAGAAGCAAACTTGAGTGACCTCTGATTAGGTCATGAGGGTTAATATGACAAAGATCTCATAGATAATAATGGACCATGGGTCTATGAAAGAGTATGTGTTTAGTCCATGAGAAGTCTTAGGTTCAGTTTCCAGAGTGTCCTTCCCTGAAGACAGATTATAATAGAGCTGAAAACTTCCCACTGTGTGGTGACATTATGGCTATCCTAGCATTGAAGTACAGTGCTTAGTTCCTTATGTTTATAGTGATACTAGAGTCAATGAATTGATTGTACTACCAGCTATATGTAAATATAGTTTATAGAGTTTTGGAAAGTACATAATATTTAATAATAAGTATGTTGTTGACATATATATTTACTATATTCTGCTCTTTATTGTTTTAGAGTATATCCTTGTGCTTATATAAAGTTCACTGTAGAGCAATATGACCTGTTACACCTGTAACAGCTGACATATCTCAATCTACGAAGGCAAATTGATAAATATTCACTAGTTACATATTACTTGTTGATAATAATAATGTTCTAAATATTAACATAGTGTTTTGAGATAAGTAATAATAGACAATTGTTCAGAAAAAAATGTTTCTAAAGACAAGTTCAAGCTAGTTGAGGAAATGCTGGAGTGGAAGAAAGAGGGAGCTAAGTCTTTGTTCCCCAGGCACAGCCCCAGGTCCTGTGGTTTCTCAGCTCTGTAGTTTGCTTGTAGATATGATATACTATAGCATAAAGGCACAAAGCAAAACTGGAAGAGGGAAACAGTCAAGCAATGGCAATGTTCAGGAGAGAGCCAGGTCCAAAAGAAAGTAGAAACAAATCTCTAGGAGCTTCTAAGAGCTTCTCTTATTAGAGTTAGATAAAGCATGTTTTAATTTTCCAGCAGGAAATTGTGACAACAGATGTGAAATGACCTCCAAAGAAATTCACCAGGAATTCAAAACACTGGACTATTTTAGAGGTAGGGGCAACACTGGTCCTGATACCATGCTACCATACACTCAAATCCTCTAGCAGTAAACATCAATTTCATTGTTTGTGTAAACACTTTGGACGCCACAAAGAATAATTCTTACTCATCATTTAAGTCTCCTGAAGTCTACATTCCAGGGTTAGTGTGAGCAGCTCCTCAGCACAGGAAGTTGCCGCGCTCTATCCAAACCTTCTACATATTTAGGACCTATGTTTTTCCCATCCCTTTGGTGAGAGTCTTTTCCTATATTCCTATCCTGGGCTTCATTAATCTCCATGATCCACTTAACATCTTGGCTTTTCCACCACTTAAACAAGTCTTATCTAGAATCTTAAAACCAGGGCCAATACCAAAAAAACAAAAAAAAAAAGTTGTAAATGTAAATGTCATTTTTTATTTCCTCAGATGGAGAGATGAGATGAGAGCTATACTAAAGGCTGAATTCAGAACATTTCTCTTTAACTATCTCTTGGCCTTGGCCTGGAAGCTTCTAGCCTCCATAAAATCTAATCTTCTGCAAGTCCATACCTTGGAGGTTTCAGATTCCAGCCTCACTTTACTAACCTAGGTCTAGAATGTTTCAGCCTCGGAGACTTACTACTGAATAAACTCACTCTGTCTAGCTTTTAATGAATTCTGACTGGCTGTTCAACTTAGCTGTTATGGCTCAAATTCTTCTCCAAGTTAACTGATGCAAACTGGCTTCTCTTGGATTCTGACTGAAATATGCTTGGAAAGACTGATTGAACTCCACAGACTGAACTGTTCTAAACTGAACTGAACTCAACTGAATTGAATTGTCTCTCTCTTCTGCTCTTTAAGTAGTCTTTTGTTCCTGTTCTCTTGAGAGTTGGGCTTATCCTATCTCTACTCATTTTATCAAATCTTTCTCTGATTCAATACCTTGTCTGCTCCTTAAATAGATGTCATTGTTTGGAATTAAAAATATGCACTAAAGATATGTCTCTAGTCCAGCCAGAGAGAT
This sequence comes from Mastomys natalensis, assembly GCA_021653895.1. Classification (NCBI taxonomy): domain Eukaryota; kingdom Metazoa; phylum Chordata; class Mammalia; order Rodentia; family Muridae; genus Mastomys; species Mastomys natalensis. The sequence goes on along the minus strand of JAJTUV010000961.1, from coordinate 214,131 downwards.
CAAAGGTGTGTGGCATGTCTGCATCCCACTGGATCTATCTGTGAATGTGGTTCATTGCCAGAGCAGTCATGTTGCTAGATTAAAGTTTCTCCACAAAACCTGGTCCTATTTTCTCTAAAACAATCATCTCTGTGTTGTAGCCTGGAATTCCTGCTGCATCTACTGTTGGATTGGGCCAGGTACATAGTTTGCAAAGCCAGGTAAATATGAGTATGCAGGATGATTCATTTTAAAAATATAAATCCCAAAACAACAGCTGAGCACTCAACAAAGTGTAAACCCTTTTAAGTAAACACCAGCCATACCTTCATATTGGTACATGCTGGTAAGGTCAGCTTTAGACTCTGGCTATTTTGGGCATGGCAGACCTATTTGGGGTGAGCTTATAATTTTTACTTCTTCAGTTGACTTGAACTGAAAGGAATATTTTTGTGATAGAAATCAAATCATATGTGAGAAAATATAAATACTAACAACTCATATTGCATTTTTGAATGTTTTCTAAATTTATCTAACCATAAAATGTCCTGGGGCCTTATCAATCCCAGCCTCCTCCCCACAGAGCTTTTGCCTCATATTCTCATAGTGGAGCTGAAAATTTTTTTCTTAAGAAGTTGATGAAAGAATTTTATGACCAGGAAATTGTAGAAACTTTAGTTAAGCACTCAACATTCAGGGGCAGACAGACCTGAGCTCAAATTCTCCATTTGTCAGCAGTGTGACATTAGGATCATTATTTAACTTCACAGGCTTTAATTTCCTCATCTGCAAAATAGAGATAATTATGTTTAGTACAAAAGGTCACTATGGGAATAAAGCAAGGCAAATGTATGTAAGAGCTTAAAACACTGATTGGTGTGGTTAGTTCTCAATGATGGTAGTTCTAAATATTATACAAAAAAAAAAAAAAAACCTTCCTTTAAAACCATCGGTTTTGTAAAACTAGATAAATTAAGTTTTAATACAAATCACCAGTGGCAACCATTATTGTTTATTTCTGTCAAATTAAACTCATTCAGAAACAATGGGTTACAATCTGAAATGGATTACCAATGGCAAGCATACTTCAAGCAGTTATTATGTGTGGCTTGAAAGTCTGATTCCTCCCAGGTTGCATACACTGAAACCTAATCATGAATGCGATGCACTGGGGATAGACTTTCGTAGCCTAATCATGGGCTCATTCCCCATGAATGATGTTAGATGTCCTAATGAAGGTGGCCTCAGGAGAGAGCCTTCGCTTCTGCCAGCATATAAGTGCAAAGGATGTACCATCCATGAGCTGAAAGTGGTCCTCAACCACATGACTCTTCATGGATTTCTCAGCTTGCAGAAACCATCAAAACCACATCCCTATTGCTTATGAGCCTCCTGGTTTATGGTATTTGTTGTTTCAGTTCAAGCAGAGGAAGAAAATCGTAAGTGAGGCATGTGATAGGCTGCACATAAAGAGTCATGAAAAAAGAATGTTGTAATCAGGGAATTTTGTATCTAGATCAAAATAGGATCAATGAAAAGATATATCTCTAAAGACACCTCATAATCACCTTATTAGGACATTGAGGGGGAAATGAGAATGAGGAAAGGCAATTCCAGGTGGAGATCTTTTGGGTAGGTAGATGACTTAAGCTCAGGAATAGTGACTTGGGAAAACACTAGAACAAGAGGTTCCTATTGAAATCACAGGGAACATGTGTCATACTTAATGAGACAATATAACCTGAACTGGAACCAGAAAAATGCTGCAAATGCTAACTAAGCTGTACTTGCAAACTGAGTAGATTTGCAGGCAGTGGGGAATTTGTGAGCTTGAAATAAGAAGGGGTGAGTGAGCAAACCTTAAAGGTTTAATTTAATAAAAATGTTTAGTTCTTCATTTATGCTTAATTGCAAAGATTTATATTCATGCCATTTATCTCTCCCTAATATGTGTTTTTAATGAAATGAAAGGACCATGGCTAATAGAGAACACGAGGGAATTCAGTGAAGGGTTCACAATAGGTCCACATCCAACAATGGCAGAATACAAACACACATTTAAAACGTATTGTTAGATCTTCATAATAGAAATCCTTCTTTAAGATTTTTTTTTAAACTCTCAAGTGTTATGCAAGCTGCTGTAGCTCATTTCCTGATGCTAGAACTAACTAAAACAAGTGAGTATTTGTAAAGAATACATGTGTATTCTATTCCAGGTCCTGAAGGCTGGAATGCTCAAAATACAGTAGTTTTATCTGATGAGATACTTACTGCAGGTGGGACTCTCTACACCTATAATGTGCCCAAAGTGACATGGCACATTATGCAGTGGGATAGAATGTTCTATCTCTGGTCTTACTATTTTACTTATCAGACCACAATCCCCTTGAATTAACTGCCCCACACTTATGGCTTCACTTACCACAGTTGCTCTACACAGATACTATGCATTTAAATGCTACAGTGGGATTAATTTCCAGTCTCCTCATACCACACAATGGGGATTCTATTTTAACATGGGTCTCTAATATTTATATTTATATGTATTTATATGTTTATGTATGTATGCCATATATGTGCAGGTACATGAAAAGGCTAGAAGGGGATGTCAGATAATGGAGCTGGAGTTACAGGTAGTTAAAAGCTACTTCATGTCAGTACTAAGAGCCATGATTGGGTCCTCTGGTAGAATAGCAAATAATCTTAACAGCTATGGTCCCTCAATATGAGTCTTGGAGAGAACATTTATGTATTAACAAAGACTTAGATGTATGAATCTTTCAGAAAAGAGGATATATTTCATTTTTAATAGATCCATAAACTATGTCAATGACTTTTCTGGGGTTTATTTTCATTTATATATGGTGATTATTATAGATTAGTGTGCCTCAAAAATGAGTGTTGATGCCCTAATCTACAGGGTCTGTGAGTGTGATCTTATTTGGAAATAGGGATTCCTTATGGATAAAATCAAGTCGAGGGCATACTAGCTCTGGAAGGGCCAGACATTTAGAACTGGTGTCCTTCCAAGGACAGAAAACAGATTGACTATCACCTACAGGGAAAACCCATGAAAATGGAAGTAGATTTTGGCATTGACCCAGTGTAAAACAAGGAGCTGAATGGATTATTGGCTACCACTAGAGCTGGGGAAAACATCGAGTGGACTGTCTCTCAAATCCTCTGGAAGGAACCACGCCGGTCAGCACTAGCAATGGGAATTTCTGACTCCAGTGCTATTAAGAAATACATGTGTGTTGGTTTGATCCATTATCATTTCATTTGTGTTTCTCTGTTAAAACCACCCTATGAAGTAAATCCAGTGAGAACCCATTCTGAGGAAAATGGAGGCACAACTCAGAGGTCTTATGAAGCCCAAGAGGGACAGGCACTCATAGACCTGAGAGCTGCTGAGAGAATAAAGATAAGAGTAACCCAACCCTTTAACAACAGTACCTTTGAGAGGAGGGAATCCTCACCACAGGAGAGCCATAGAGCCAGACACTCTCCTGTGGGTCCTAGTGAAGGGTCTGGCCATCACCATGGCTTAGATGTGGGTTTTCCACAAATGTGTCTATGTTGAAGGTCTGACTGCTTCTATATAGTAATGACAGAGGATATAAAACTTCTAGGAAGCAGGGACTATTGGATATTAAGAAAAGGGAACTTTCATACTTTGTTGATGGGAATGCAAATTGATATATCCTTTGTGGAAAATAAGATGCAGTGTCCTCAAAACTTAAAATACATATGATATAGCTACCTTACTTCTAGGTACACATTTATTTTTTTTCATAATTTATTCATAATTTGGGATAATTAGAATTAGTATGCAAATGTACTATAAACATGTATTTGGAACTCAGAGGACAAGTTGTAGTAGTCAGTTCTATCCTTCCACTATGTAGGTTCCAAAAATCAAATTGATAGCAAATGTCCTTACCCCATTGAGCCTTCTTGCCTATATTTCTAGGTATATAGTTCATGAAATTAAAACATAATACCAAAGGGATTATCTGTGTTCCATTTTTACAACAGAAATATATTTATAATAGGTAATATGTATAATCAAGTTACATGTAAAGGTGTATGCCTTTAATCTCAACATTTGAGAGGCATAACAGGTGGATCTCTGTGAGTTTGAGGCTAGCCTGGTCTACATGGTAAATTTCAGGACAGCAAGAGCTATATAATGAAACCCTATCTTGATAACCCCAGTTCTAAAAAAAAGTGTGTGTGTCTGTGGGTGTGTAACACAATACACAATAAAGTAGTATTCAGCCAAAAAAGAGTGATGAAAACCTGTCATTTATAGTTACATTAATAGAACTAGAAAATAATGTGTTAAGTAGCAAATTAGTCATCGAAAGCCAAATACTACCTGCTTGCTCTTATGTGTGGAAGCTAAGAATGTCTACTGGAATGTAGGATAGTGATTGACAGAGGTGGAAAAGAATATGCAGGAGTGGGAGGGATAAAGGAAGGCTGAATGCATATGTGGAAATATCCCAATGAATTCCCCCTAATATGTACAATTAACCCATTTTATTTCTTTATTGAAAATATTCTTCTCTCATACAATACAACCTGACCACAATTTCCCTTCCTTCCATGCCTCCCAACTTCTCCACCCACCTTTCCCCTCCCCTAGATCCACTGTCCCTCCATTTCCTTTCAGAAAAGAGCAGGCCTTCGAGACAACAACCAAACATGACAAAACAAAAAACAGTAAGACAAGCAAACACCCTCATATCAAGCTAGACAAGGAAACCCAATAAGAGGAAGAGTTCCAAGAGGCAAACAAAACCCATTCCCACTGTTAGGAGTCCCACAAAAACATCGAACTAATAGCCATAACACATATGCAGAGGACCTGGTGTGGATCCATGCAGGCCCCATGTCACAGAGACTTCAGTCTCTGTGAGGCCATGTTAGCCCTACTTAGTTGATTCAGTGGATCATGTTCTCCTGATGTCCTCCATCCCCTCTGACTTCTACAATGTTTTTCTCCCTCTGCTATGGGGTTCCCCAAGCTCCAAGGAGAAGGGCCCATTAGAGACCTCCAATCTAGACACCCTCTCTGCATAATGTCTTGTTGTGGGTCCCTGAACCCATTCCCATCTGTTGCTGGAGAAAGCCCCTCTGATGACAACTAGACAAGGCACCGATATATGAATATAGCAGAATATCATTGGTAATCATTTCACTGATTTGGGAGGGGCAGTTGTGTTCTAGCCTAGTTGTCAGGGCTATCTGATCTTTGACTCCTCACCATCTGGACAGCTAGGGGATAGGCATTCATTGGTCACTCCCACAAATTCTGCAGCACCATTACCCAGCCTATCTTTCAAGCAGGACAACTTTGTCTTGTTCCTTATTTTATGGAATTTCATTGAGCTTCTCTTCATTTAATTTGATGTTGTCTATTGGCTTGCTGTAAATTGCTTTTTTGGTAGGTCCCTTGCATCCCTAATCTCTCCAAGACTTTTTTCATGAAGGGGTGTTAGATTTTGTCAGAGGCTTTTTCAGTATCTAATGAGATGATCATGTGTTTTTTATTTTGTTAATTTTTGTCAGTTTGTTTATATAGTAGATTACAGTGACAGATTTTTGTGTGTTGAACCATCCGTGCTTCTCTGAGATGAAGTCTACTTGATCAGGGTGGATGATCTTTATTATGTGTTCCTGGATTAGATTTGTAAGTAGTTTACTGAATATTTTTACATCAACACTCATGAGTAAATTGGTCTTGGGAAAGGCCAGAGAGAAATGGTTTGCAGTACTAGAGGTGACCCTGGAGGTTTTGTCTGGGGTAAAACAGAGAGTGGAGAAGGTCTGTGGGAAGCCTATTTGGTCTTTTGGCAAGCTTGAGCTGTGGTTGAGCAGGAGGTATTCACTCATGTTGGAGGCTAGACACAGATGAAGGGGAAAGAGGAGGTTACAGGGGGAGAGTCAGTTGGATCCACCCGAGGCTTAGACAAGTGGAAGGGGACCTGCAGCTGGTAATCTTTTGCAGTGCCAGGGATGACCCTGAGGATTTGGTCTGAGGGAACAAAGAGAGTCCAATTAACTCATTTCAATCAAAACTAAAATTAACAAAAGGAATCTTGGCATTGTAGCTTGCAATACTAGTACTCAGGAGACAAAGACAAAAGGATCAGGATTTCAAAGTCATTCTCTGTAGCAAGCTTAGAAGCTAGCCTGTGTTACATGAGACCTCGTCTCAAAATGATCATAAATAAAATTATTGAAGAATAAAGGAAGGTAAGGGGATGTAAAAAAAAAAAAAAAAAAGAGGTGGAAGTGGGGCTATCGGAGAGGGGTCTGCAAGTCACTAGGGACAGTTATCCTGACCTTGGAACTGGTGAAGTTCTCCTGGACATCTTGATTATTTCTCACAAGTGGTTATCATGAAAAAGAAAGACTATCTACCTCCTTGCTCTGGCTTTCTGTCCCCTTCTCCTTCTCATGATCTCCCCTTCTTCTGATGTTAATTCTACCTAGCTCCTAGCCTTCATCATATCAAAGTATGCCCTTTAATCTCTATAATTATTAGTGACATAAATCTGTTTTCCTTTATAAATTACCCATTCTGGAGTAGGTCATTAGAGTAATAATAAGGAAAAAAGAAAGATAATACAGCTATCTGTGCCTGCCCACCCCAGGGGAGAAAGCCACTGTGGTGAGGTCCTGGAAAGATAACAGTATTCTATACAGAGAGTCCTATGACAGTGATTAGAGGTAACATCTGTGTCATATCTATGTGTGTCATGTGTAGTTAAGCACTCCACAGATTAATTAATTTAGTCCTCATGAGTATTCTAGGAGATAATAGTGTTATCTTTAGTATGCAGATGAGAAAACTGAGACAGATGTAGTAATTTTCTCCATCATGTGCTAAGTGACAGAGTTGGACTCTAACCCAACTTGGACTCCAGAGCCCACACTCTCAGCCTTCAGTTTAACAGAGCTACTTAGCACAGCAAAGGTCCTGGCTGCATACTAGCAGATTCTTGAGCCTACAGTCCTGTGGACAGCTGCATACTTGCAAATTTGTGGTACCAGAAACCCAACTAGAGATGCTGTCATGTCACCAGCCTAATAATGCATTCATTGCTTGAATTCATGTTTTAGTCTTTTGTGATCAATGTGCTTTGAATTATAATAGAACTTTATCATTAATGTCATAATTGCAGTGCAGTGGCTGGTTAAAAAATGACATGAGAGCCTTGGTCAGTAAAAGGCTTGCCATACAAGCTTAAATACATGAGTTGGGAACTCCAGCATCCATAGAAATAGTCAGACATAGTGACATGTGCTTGTACCCCAGCACTGGATAGCTGGAGACAGATTTTTGGAGCTTACCAACAGCCAGCCTAGACAGTTGATAAGCTCCAGGTTCATGAGAGACTCTTTCTCAAAAAGTAATATGAAGAATGATAGAGAAAGATACTGGATTTTGATCTCTGGCGTCTGTATGTATACACACATGTGTGCGCACACACACAAACACACATGCATGCACTTGCACATGTGTACCATAAATGGACAATATAACACACAGACATGCACACATGGGCATGCATGAAGGAAAAAAAATGACATAAAGAACTAGAGCAGTATTGCTGAAGCTGATATACATGTGTTTGTATTAATGTGTTTGTGTGTGTATTTGTGTGTGTGTGTGTGTGGTGTGGTGTGTGTGTATGTAATCATGCATATTCACTCAGGTTGAAGAAAAGCTGTATATTAACATATATTTGAATATATAATGATAAGCTATATATTTATCTATCTAGTTATAGACTAGAAAGAGAATTTTAGCATATGTTAGAATACAAAAATACCTGTATATGTTTCCCTGGTATATTTCCTTCAAGCTGATCCCCTTTAACATTTCAGCTGGTAAATGAGGTTCATCGACTAGCAGAATTCAGAAATAAGCTTAATTATTCATCAACTTGCACTCACCTTGTATTTCATGGCTTTCCAAATGTCTGTACATTTTTTATTAAACGTAAGCCGTTTTATGCCTACAGAGTCTATTCCTGAAGAAAAATTATCTTGCTTCTAAAAACGACCATTAAGTTCACAGATTCTCTCTCTGTGGCTTGATGTTATCTGGCAGTATAATTAGCTTCATGTATGGTTAAATATTATGAGAAAAGCCAAGTGCCTCCAAATTCTCCAAGATGTTTATAATTTGATGATTTAATTGCTTTCTTCCCCATCAGTTCCAACACCTACCCCAGCCCTGTCTTTTCATTTTGGAAGATGATAACCATATGCTATTCAAGCTGACAGCAAATGCTCATCAAGAATTGCCATGAAGTTTTAACAGACTGAATACATATTTAAAACAAGCTTTTCAGTGTCTCCTTACCTTTTCTTGAGTTGTAACTTCAACCTTATTTATGAGCCCTATTGCTATAAAATATGTAGTTTCATATAAACACAAAATTTTGCATATCATTTTGGAGATTCTAAAACAGGGAGGGTCCTATGTAATCTCCTGGCTAAAACTTATCATTTAAATTATGCACTTCACCGCCCCCCATCCCATTTTTTTTTATTTTTAGAGGCTAACGCAGTTCAGGACAAGAATGAGTCTTTTTTTTTCATCAATTTTATTATATATTTAATTTCTCTTAGCCAACTTTGTGACTTATAAATAAGAAAAACTATGACATGTGTGTAATGATTTTAACTTCTTAATAATTTCTTATACACATTGTAATACATGTCAATCATATTTACCCCACTTCCCTTTTCTAATTCCAGATCACCCTTCATATTCCCTTTTCAAATTCATGCTCTCTTTTTCTCTCATACACACTCTCTCTTGCCTACTAAATCCAGTTAGTGCTGGAATTATACATGTGGATGGGGGTCATCCACTGGAACATGGCCAACCCACTGGGTACCATAGTAAGGAAAACTGATTCCTCCTCCTCTAGAAGCATCACCTGTCAATAGCTCTTCAGATAGGAGTGAGGGTTTGTTTTGTATGTTCCTCCTCCACTGTTCTTGAATGTTGACTGGCTCCATCTTATGTAGACAATCACAATTCCCTGAGCACAGGAGTGCAGTGGGGGCTGCTATGCCCCAAAGATAATGCCTTTCCCTAGTCCTCTCTCTTCTTTATCTGATGAACACTTTGTCTTCTCAAGGAGTTCATGAGATCTCTTGTGTACTTTACGTGTTACCAGATGCATATAAACATGTTTTAAACCACAATGAAACAGATATTTCAACATTCTGAATTCTTCAATCATTGTATCAGCTCTAAGACACCATTTCCAAGGTGTGATTATATCTTGTATTTTTAAAGTGCATGCACCAGTTGATCATATTGCTTAAGTTATATAGTTGTAAAGTTGACTTATTACTACTGTGGCAATTTTTCTTAGGCTTATGATCACAATTAGAATAGTCTTTGAAACCTTAAAAGAATTAACAAGTGCGATTGTATGAATACAGCTCACAGTCCTCTGTGTTTGCTCTGCCAGGCATTGTGTAAAGTTTTCAATGAGCAAGATCGCCTTTTAGAAAACACTAGCAGCTTTGTTCTTGTGCCTTCAAAGGCAGTTCTCTTAGGTCCCTGCAACTGCTGTTCATTCTTATCATTTGCAGCAAGCTTTTATAAGACAATGAATGACTCAGTGGAGTATCTGTTTAAACTGTTAGGAACAACCAGAGCTTCAGTCTTAGCCCTTGTTCCTTGGTATTTAATTAAAATGCTTCATCTTTCATTACAGAAATGTTTTATGTTCTGACCTCTTGGCCTCATTATTTGTCATAGTTTGGTTAGATTTTTAAATAGAATTCATATTGTTCCCCCTCAGTGCTTCAACTAGGAAGAAAGTACCTGTCAGCCTGCCCCAAAAAAGAACTTTCAATTGAACATCTATCTCCTCTTGGTTAGCTAAACCAGGTAGCTGATGAAGCAAGTCCACAGAACTTCAAGATAAATCAAGGTGCTGAATACCACAGGTTCGTCCTAGGAAAAAAATGTTAAATGAATGACGTTTTCTCTCCCTCAGGCGCTGTTCTGGTTAACAGCTGTAGATTTTCTTAGAAGCTTTTTATTTCCATCATCTGGGGACTGCAATAGCAAAATATCACCTAGCAAGTAACTTATAAACAACAAATATTATATCCCAAGTTCTAGTGGCTGGATGTGAGAGAGCAGTGCTAAAGTGGGGTTCTGCTGAGGACACAAAGAGGAGTTCTCTCTCGTTGGGCCTTTTTTTTTTTTTTTAAGGGCACAAATCATACTGTTATGGCACCATCCTCATGATCTAATAACCTCTCACATGCCCTGTTTTCCTAATGTCTTCCTGTAGCATGAAATAATAAAAAAGGCACCCACTCTATTGTCTATGGCTGACAAGGTACTGGCCTGTTGTCGCCTAGTGGAGACTCATTGACCCAGAGCTCCGAAGTCTCTCCACCTAGCTGCTAAGTTCCCACTGGTGGGTGGCTACCATGCCAGCCCTACGCTTCCAAATTCCCAAAGCCTTTGGAGTGACTTCTTGCAAACCCACACTTTGCCAGCATACCTTTCTCTCTGAAACCTAGTTGAGTCGCTGCTTGAAGGAAAACACCATGCTAACTTAGTTCAGAATCAACAGGTAACTCAATCTTGGGCACAGCAACTAGCATCCTAATTTGTAAACCATTCTAAGTTAAATCTTCTGGGAGCGGATCCCAATGCATCTGCCACCTGAACTAGGAGTCTCTGCTACCTCCATCTTGACCTCCACCTGTCTCCCCTTCCCCAAAAGCCAGTATCTTTTTCCTGCCTCCCCTCTTCCTCTCTCTGACTGAGAAGTCCTGCCTACTCCTCCCCCAGTGGCTGGTTCCTAGAAATCTTTATTTATTAGGAGAAGGTTCACAGGAAGTCACCCAAGTATGTGATTCACTCCTCATTCCAGGCAGCCCATCTTGGGAAAGCGGAATTAGCATCAAAATAAGAACAGCACCAGGGCTATCCACAACACTTCCCCCTTTCTGTCCAATTAAAAGGCTTTTTATCTCAGATATAAATTGAAGCACTATTACCATTCTGAAATTTATAAAGTACAAAATACACCTAACACCTAATCCATCATTTTTGTCAATTAAACAGAACACTCTTGTTATTCAGAGCTTCAGGTCAGAGAATCTGCTGAGATAAAATAAGATCTGCTGGTGCCTTGCCTACAATAGTGTGGATTGCTATTTTACATTTCCCACTACACCTTCCCACTGGGAACTGAGGTTAAGAAAGAGGCACAGACTCTGTCCACTGGCAGGAGCATAGGGGCTCCTGCTTTTAAGTCACAGACTTCCTCGTGTTGGAGTGGCATCTGTAAAGCACAGGTAACTTCCCAAAGCTTGCTGACCTTGCATCCATGCAAACAGGAGCTTAATTAGCTGAATGACATGAAGAAGGATGTGCAGATGTCGTGAACTACAAAACTAGGGCAAAAGTGAAGCAGCAGTATCTAAGAGCCTTTCTTAGGAAGGGCAATCTTACTTTAGGAATGTCTACTGTATAAAAGAGGCTTTATTACACATTGATCTGCATAAGCCAATAGCTGCTGTGGGTGGTTTTCCAATGGGTGTGTTGTTCAATAATTCAAAATGGCTCAGAAGTGCTATTGCTCAGGTACCAAAAAGACCGTTCTTTTGATTCGGTTCCCAATGTTCTCTACAGGGCTGAGTTTGAGCACAGACAGTAGCTTACTCCCCCTGGGCTTCTTTGTCTATGGAAAACTGCTCCTATCGATAAGGTTTGAAGGGAATCTATAATTCTTCCACTCTTTAAAAAAATGTACATATATATGATATTAGGGAGGACATATAACACAAAGCAAAGCTATTTCTGATAAATCTTCATATATCCATTGTAACTAAACCTTTCTGTCTGAGAATCAGAGCCTATAAGAGCTCAGGTTGGTTTCAGACAGACAATAGTGTTTACCAACCTCAGAAAGCAGGACTGTGATTGGTACAGCCAGAGAGCAAGCATAAATGGCAGAAGGAAAACAGAAAAAGATAAAAACTACCTATGAAATAGCCTCTACATTGTGCCAATAAACTTAATAGTGACTTTCATGTCTTAGAGGAAAAAAGCCTGAGTTAGTTGATACAGAGAAGCCAATGATAATGATCCCTCCCCGCCCCATACACACATTTTGTCTTTGTTTTAACATGAACACAGAGGAAAGGGAAAGGGATTGACAGAAGAAATCTTGAAATCACACTCTGTTCTTTTACAAAAGTGGGCAATTCAAATAATTTCACTCAATTTTCTATGAAGATGTTCACAGTAATTGGTACATCAAGTGAGGGCTAAGCTCCATTGACCATCTGATCCCCGGCCTCACAGGAATGTTTAGAACAACTCAACAAACGTTTCTTAAGCAATTATAATTTTTTGCTGACATGTTCAAGGTTTGCTCATACCTCTGACTTGCTTCATATAAACTGAAGGGACAGTCATTTCTGAAAGCAGTTTTTACAGAAAAACATATTTGGACAAACCCAAGAATAACCACACGCATCTGCTCTGTCAGCATTGATGGAGCCCACAATGTACAACGCTCCTGCCCCAAGCCCTTCATTATGACATCTCTCTACTCCTTGTGAGTTTATTGATGGAAAATGGCACATTTTCTTTTGTCAAATAAACACATATCAAAAGCTATCCAAGTGCTATCCACAAAACTGTGAATTCACAAAATACAGGGCTTGTGGGATTTCATGAATTGCCTCCGTAGTGTTCCACAGTAGAAGTATCGTATTCTTTAAAGTTCAGATAAATGCATTGTGCAGCTTAGATAGGAGGCATGGTGGTCTCCACGGTGAACAGTCTTTTACATTAACAGTGTGGAAACAGTCTGTCTCATTATCCACTAGACTGCATCTAAAGCCCTGAAACGGCAGATTTATGTGTAGCTTTGTCTGAAAATAGCATTGAAATGTGAAAATGAAATCTCTCTCCGCATCTTTGGAAACATAGGTTTGAAACTGGCGTTGGTGATGCAGAAACTTCATTCTTCCCTCAGAATAAACTAAATGCTATCAGAACAGATCAGGCAGGACACACGGCTGGGTTTGTGCTCTAAGATCAAAATAGTGGGGGTAAAAGTGTGGTCATATTGAATGTCCTTCATTTTAGTCTAAGATTCCAATTTGTTTTGTTCTCTTCACTCAAAAGCCAACAGAAAGTTTGCATAAATGATTCCCAGCCTGGATTCATCTTGAATTCCACAATCTACAAATATAATAAAATATGTGGGGCTTATGGTAGGATTTTTAATTTATGTGCAGTCTGGAGCCAGTAAGGATATCTAGAAGGCAGAATGATATCCTCCACCTGAAAATGTCTACTTCCTAATCTTTAGAACCTGGGAACCTCTAACCTGTTTGCATAGCAAACAGGATTTAGCAGACGGGATTCATGAAGGCTTTTAAAATGGAGAAATGTATCTACATTCACTAAGTAGGTCAAATCTAATCACACAGAGCCTTGGAAGTAGGAGTAGAGGGGTCAGGGGTGTGATGTGCATTAACAAAACTACTCAGTGTGAGGATAGAGCAAGGGGACCATACAATAATGGCCCAGGTGGCCTGCAAGAAGAGAAAGGCAAGGAAAGGGATTCCACCTAAGAGGCCCCAGAGCACACTGCTCTGCCAACACAGCCATTTGAGACTCATGTGAGATTTCTGACCTACAGATAAATTTGTACTCCATTAAGCCACTCACTACATTTATAGTAATTTGCAACAGCGGCTATAGGAAGGCTCACTGCATGCAGCATATTGTTTTACCAGATCCACAAGAAGAAGCCATGAGAAAAAAAACCATGCAAAAATGTCAGGAGAAAAGAGAAGGAAGTTGGCAGGGCTGGTACAGAAATTGAGATGTTTTAAAAGCCAGATAGGCCTGGTTACTCTGTCACAGCAGAAATTCCTTTATGACTGTGACACCTACAGGGTCCTAAAACCCCGTCCACATCCACAGAGAATTCCTTTGTGGCACATTCATTTGAGACCTTAAAACTGTGATGCAATTTGTGAATGCTTCCAAGTTCAACAAAATTTCATTTTCAAAAATCACATAACAGACAAGAAATTGACTAGAAGGGGTTCAGTGAGCATGTACACTTCTATTTCCTTGCTATTAATGACTTACAATCAAAAAAACCATGAGCTGTCTAGACGCTCATATTTTTCTTCCTTAAGATTTTGACAGACAGCCAATGACAAGGGGAGACTTACATTTTCCAGACTTCTTGTTGCCACTTTCACGTTCTAGAAAAGCATTGTTTCTTTTCTGACATGGTTATTATTTATTTTCCTTCTAAAAAGCTAGCTCAGACTTTTATATACAAAAAAAACCATAAAGTAATAAAATATTTGGGGGTAGAGTTACTACAACCTGATAATTGAAAGCATTGCTAATAAATGGTAAAACATTGCACACCTGTCTTAACCATAATTTCTCTAGTATATTTTAAAGCAGTTGTTTTCAAAGTTCCTAAGCCTATTGGGAAATACAGGTTTTTACATTACAATTCATAACAGTAACAAAATTACATTTATGAAACAGCAATGAAAATAGCTTACGGTTGGGGGGTCACCACCTGAGGAACTGTATTAAAGGGTCACAGCATTAGGAAGGTTAAAAACCACTGTCTTAAAAGAATATAATATGCTGAAGATGTTCCTTAGAATTAATTTGTATATTTATATATATATATATGCACATATACACATAAAAGAGCAGACTGAAACACTTCTCTTTGATTAGTGTGCCAACACCATCTGAAGCACCATGAATAACCAGTAGCAAAGGTATATAATTCCATGATCTGAGATTTTTGTCAAAATATTGAAAGGTCTTATTTGTTTAACTGTATAAGAGAAAATTGTGAAATTGGTATGTACTTATAGAACTATATTCCAAGGTATCAGAAACACTGAGAGTATCTTATTTATCTGTATGAACCTCTGAAACAACCTAAACAGCCTTTCTGTGCCTCTTATGTGACTTACAGTGTGCTAATATCAGGGAGACATTTCTGGTGTTGGGCTCTTCGGTGGTTTGAATGAAAAATGTTCTCCATTGTTCAGGTATCTGAACATTTGGTTGCAGTTGGTTGTACTATTGGGAGAGGTTTGAGTAGTCTGGGCTTGCTAGAAGTGTGTTACTGGGGTCAGGTTCTCCGAGAAATATTCTCATTCCTGTGTCCTCTCTCAGCTTCCTACTTATCGTGAATATGTGAGCTCTTGGCTTCCTGCTCCTTTCTGTCTCCACAGCTGCATGTACTGTCATACCTTCCCACCATGATGAAATATTATCCCATTTGCAATTGTAAGAATAAAACAGACTCCTTTTCCTTAAGTTGTCCTTGCTCATGGTGTTTTATCACAGCAACAGAAAAGTAGGCTCCCTGCAGACTTTTCATCCACTTCCTGTTTGATCCTCTGTTCTCCCAGTGTCACAAGACTTCTTTTCTGTGAAATGTCCTAGTGTCTCTCTCATGGGACACTGTCACCTTTTTTCATCACAACCATTTCCCTCGTCTGACTTGACCAGCTCACTGTGTTCTTCTGCCCACAAATGCAGTTTCCAGCAGTGGTGTGGTGGCCTGCTCCTTCTACAGTGTCATCTGTATTCAATTCAGCTCTTACTGCCTCCATCATCCTTCTCTCTTCCTTGATCATTTTCATCTCAGTTGGCCACAGGCTTCTTTCCCAGGTCTGTTTTTATCATTTTTCACAAAGCCTGTCACTGGGAAACAGGGGGACAATACAACCAAAAGCTTTCTGTCAGTGCCAGAAAATAGTAACAGCCATGCAACAGACAATCGTTAGCAGACTGAAAAATACAAAATCTTGTCAATCATCTTGAGTGACATTTATCATGCATTTAGTATTTGTGGACAGAAGAGCTAGCAATAAAACTGAAGCATCTCATCTATGCATAAAAAACTTTATATGCAGTTATCCATCTTAATATGCAGTTATCCATCTTAACACATCTTAGTCAAGAAAACACATCTTCAGTCAAGAAAATATTTGAATCATGTTATGAGGCTAGAGTATTTAACTAACATAAAAAACTGAATTTGTATGTATTAGAACTATAAAAAGCAAGGATTCTCTCTCTCTCTCTCTCTCTCTCTCTCTCTCTCTCTCTCTCTCTCTCTCTCTCTGTGTATGTGTCTGTGTGTGTGTGTGTGTGTGTGTGTGTGCATGTGTATGAAAGTTATCTGTATATTTTTGCAATTTAAATAAATACCATATAATGCACTTCCTTCCAGAAAATTGCTTTTTATACTCAAAAACTCTTATATTTCAAGAGTTACTCATATTGGTGTTTATAGCTATTGTTTATTGCCTTTTCTGTTTTACAGTATTCTGCTCACATGACTGCACTTCAAGTTATTTATATGTTCTTTTGTGAAAATTATATTGTTTCCAGTTCTTTTTATTATTGGGAATACTATTCCTCTGAGAGTCTGGTATTGCTTCCATAGAGTTTTAGGCAAGGATTTCTCTAAGGTATTAATAGCTCACATTAGAAGGTCTTAAGCCTTACTGGGTATTTCTAAATCATTCTATTACTTTATTCATCTTAGTAATGTTTTAGAAGTAGTTTTGCCACAGTTCCCTTCATAATAGCACCAATGTAATCATAAAATTTGATGAAGATAAACTGACTTCATTTGTAATTTTTATTAATGGAGAGATAGGACACTTTAATGTTTCCTTAGAAATGAACTGTTTACGTGTGCTCTCACTAATATTGTATGTTACCTTATACAGAGCAGACATTGAAAGGTTATCATTTATAGGCAAAGCCACAATTCTCTTTTAGTCTCTGATTTTTCCTTTGGGTCATGTTGTATTTTAATCTATCAGAGATGTGAACTTGAATATAACAGAATTTTCTATTGTATTCTTTAGTTTATATTTTCTGTCTTGTATTACTAACTATTCTCTTTTGTGCTTCATGCCCTAAAGATAGTGTATTTTACATTTGTCAAAGTCTTAAGCTGTTTTCTATATTTATGCCATTATATTATATATAGCTACCATAGTTCCTTGGTTTTGATGTAATTTTACATCATTAAATTCAGAAGATAAATCCTCTCTCTACTGACCTATAAAGCCAGCTCTCTCATAACTCAAAGGATTTTTTTTTTGTTACTTTAGACTTTATCTTTAGATTAGCTTGATGTTCAAGCAAAATGATCAGAATACAGAGTTACAATTTTCCCCCTTCCTCCCATGCATACTGTCCCCTCCTCAGTCACCAACATACAGCAAGTTTTTACATACACTGATCTTCTTAGAATTCTAGATTTGGGTCAATGATGCTCAACCCTCACACTATGTCACTGATATGTCATTATTATGGTGTTTGATATCTGACAATGTCCTACATTATTGACTTTTAATAAAGTTCTTAAAATTCTTGTTAAAATTCATCTATCTTTTGCTGTGGCGAATACTAACCTATGTGTGGTGACACATGCATATAATCTCAGTACACAGAATCCTAAAACACACTGCTTGTTTTCCCATTCACTCACACATGTTCCTTATTTTTGATAGCATTATCGAAGGAAAGTAGTATTTTGATGTATTTAAAATCTGCTTTTCTGTCATTGTGTGTGAGTGACAAGCCCTAACTGTTGTTAAATGGACAAACAGCTGTTCACCTGAGAGTATGTGGTATGTATGAGCTTTAAGAGAAACTTGAAAAACGTACTTTGTTTTTTCTCCACCCTCAACACACAACATGTTGATGATGTACACCCACTCACAAGTTGACCTTATTCAAGGTAAGAGAGGCATTGTTCCAGTGTGTTGGTTTCAAGGGCTGTCCTCAATACAGAATAAACAGTGGAGCTAAAACATCAGCAAAGCTCTAAGTAAGCAGATTATGTGCTGTCAACAGCAAATACATGGTAGACTCACAATACAGGAACTTGAATAGATAGTGGTATTAACTGTCATTATACTTGAAAGAAGGCAAAACTCTTGTGCTCACAGTGTAGTCATGAGATCTCCATTCTGCCAAAACAACTGCAATAAGTTCCTAGATACCACACAGAGATGGATACAAATATCTAGGGGAAGAAATGAAATTTACTTATTGTTTCTCAATATTTAAAGGGAAAATACTTCATCCAAATGGACTCCTTTTCACTGGCTAGACAATTTTGTCATATGCCAGCTTCACTATTTGCTGATTATTGGTATGACAAATAGAATTCCCCTGGTTGTCTTATTTCATCCATTTGTGTTCATGACTTACATGGTCTGTAGTTAAGGAAAATGTGGAAATAGCTGTTGATGAGACAGTCAAAAGTACCTTATGCAGGCAAGAAATATGTTGATGGTATTGTTTCTGATAATGTCAAGAGTCATCATGAGTTGGGCTTGTGTGGAATGTCTTCATTCCACTTTCTGGAACAAAATTTAAATTCTTATAAAATGAAGCATGATTATCATAAAACAAATGGTATCTGCTGAGGCAGGCTGAGAGAGGAAATTAGCCACATTTAATTTATGAGCATGTGGACATGTATAAATATGATAATACTCATAGGTGTATGTTGTAGTAATTATTTTAAAAGGTCTCTGGCTCGGCCGACTATCTAAGCTGCAGCAGCTCTGCCTAGTCCAGCCACCATGTTTCTCAGCCTGAGGCCAAGTACATGCTGCAGCTAGAACCGACCACCAGAAACACCAGCCCTGCCACCCACTAGATGCCAGCGTGAGAGACGGCTCTGCCAATCTTCCATGCTGTCTCCGCAAGGCAGGGCATTGCCCAGACCATTCCGTCATCCATGCCGGCCCAGTAAGAGAATGAGACTCTAATTCTTATAGGTTAATCAAAGGCTTTATATGTTTGATAATGATTAATAACAAGATGCCCATACAAAGAAAGTTGTATCCCAATTAGCTAACCTAATTATAAGTTTATAAGTTGTTCCCCACGAGTGCTCTCCATACCTGTGTGGTTCCCCATCCTACATCTCTGCGCTCTCTCTCGATCCTCCTCTTCCTTTTCTCTCTTCCTCTCCTAACTCCTCCTCTTTTTTTTCCTCTTCCTCTCCTAACTCCTCCCACCTTAGCTCCTCCTATAGGTGTATGTATTTAAACAAATTACCTCAGACTAAGAAGTCTTCAAAATAAAAGCATTTATTGGGTCATTGTAGGTGTTTTTCAGAAAAGGGCTAGACTCTAGTGTTCACTGATAGAGCTTGCTAAAAGAAAATAACTGATTTACTTTATAAGCATGTACTTAACAATATGTATGTAACATATAAATGCATTAAAGAAAGGTTTTGAGACCCAGGGCTCTCTAAAATAAAAGGGATTCATTGAGTCATTATAGTTGTTTTCCAGAAGAGGACCAGGCTTTAGGACAAGATTGTGCAATTGCTTGCCATAAAGCCAAGTAACAGTTATAAAACTGTTCTAAAACAACAACAACAACAACAACAACAACAAAAAAAAAAACCTGTTCCCTGGATCTGAGAGCCAATAGCATTTTTATAAGGAACACCTGGGAAGAAAAACACAGACAATTTACATGGAACATGCACTTGTGATAGCTATGAGGGCCAGGATATCTTGAACTAGGGGACTTTGGATGTAGAAGGAGTTCATAGGAAAAGTACCTGTTGATTCTGGATTAGTTGGGCTTAGGTTATACATATCAGGGGTGTGAAATAAAAGTTTTAACACACTCAAATATCTGGAACCCAAGCTGGAGAGATAGCTCAGTGGTTAGGAGCACTTACTACCCTTGCAGAGTACACAACGTGTATATCAGGTGACTCAAAACTACCCATAACTTCACATCCAGGGGATCTGATGCTCTCTTCTAGCTTCCATGGCACCTATACCAGTGTGATACACATAAATTCTGCAAGCAGACACACATAAGTTAAATAAAATGAATTCTTAAAATTCTTTAAAAAATAATTTGGAGCAGTCTCTTAGTAGGTTCAGACCATAGCTGTTCACTGACTGTCTTCTTTATCCCTATCTGGTGCTCGTTGTAATTAAATTTAGAATGTCTTAGAATTCTACTTTTCTCAAAGGCAGTGTTCCTAAATGATTGCAGCCCTCAGTCCTCTGCATAAATTATCTCATTCTCTCTCCCTTGGTAGGAAAGCTCTCACTTATAACTCAATCACTTAGCATTTATGGGGAAATGGGTTCTGAATTATAAAGAACTAGTGCTCAAGTAGAATATAGGAGGAGAACCCATTTATCACCTAGGGACTTACTAGTATTCCTTGCTTTTTAAACTCTATATTTGAACATAAATTTTAAATACAAATAGAAGCAAGTTGAGAAGAAAGCATCCCAGCTACCTGAAGTGGCCATGCAGCAGTCCTCTGCTTAAGGATGAAATTGTATCCTCGTACATTAGCAACAATTACCCAGAAGCCCAACTTTTGATGAATGCAACTCCATCCATTGAAAGGTCTTTACTATGCAACTGGAAGAGCCTAATCACTGCCACCATAATTTTTGCCAAGTGTCTAAGTCCATACAGAACTCAATAGAATACTTGACTGTGAAGGAGACCACTGTTATTCCCCAATGTCACAAAAGCACAGAGGTGGCCATCCACAATTATTCTTTAAACTTGAAATGCCTACAAGGATATGAAGAGAGATTGCAAAGTAGGAAGTTTTGAAATCCATTAGTGAAACACCAAGAATCCCCCAGCGTGCCTTAGCTTGGGGATCTAGACAAAGGCCCTAATTAAAGAAAGAAAATCTCTCCTGCTTAAATCAAAGCAAGCAACTGAACAGGAAATAGCAGCCAATTCTAGGCCGAGAGGCTGTTGGAATCAGAGTAGACCACAGGCTGATGTCTGCTCCTGGATTGATAGAAGCCCAGCTGAGAAAAGAGGTTTCAGTAAAGAAAATTAGGGCTGATTTCCTATCTTCATGACATTCTCATGAGGAAGATGTTAGGACCAAAGATTATCTGTTATTATTTATTAATGCTGAGCACCAAGAGTATGCCCTTGAGTTATACAAGCAAGCATGGCTAGCAATTTTGTTTTATTTTTTGTTTGTTTTCCCCCCTTAGAGTAAATACTTATTTATCACAGTAAATGCAGGGCTGCTTAGATACTGGATAGAAAAATCTGTGTCCATTAACGTGAAAGAAATTCACAGATCTAACCCCTTTAATTTGCAGAACCTCAGATGGTGTTTTGATTTTGAGATGCAAATAGCAGCCTTGTTCTTTGGTAGGAAGGAGCTTTAATGGAATTTTAGGCATCAGCTGTGTAAGGGCTAACTTCCCTAACTTAACCGGCTCTACCTTTTCCCTGGGGCTTGCTTTGTGTCACTTTCAGCTCAATAAACACAAGAACTTAATTCCTGACAGGAAGGTGGTACAGTGGGCTCTGCTTTGAAATCCAAGGACACAGATTTGCTCCTGAGTAAGAATGGCTTGAAGCAGAAGGATAGCTATCAGTGGGACCAAGATCACAGAGAAGTCACCTTTTGCTGTTGCTCTGTGGGGGATAATCACAGGCTCATTTGTAGGAGGAATTTGAACCTTAGTGTGAATTTGCATGGCTCCATCTATAGCCAAGTTATTGACTAGCCAGGAATGTATCCTGAGATCCACTCATTCTCCACTTCTGTCTCCTCATAATGAGAAGGTATAGCTTTCTGAGAGTGTTTTGTATCCATGTGTCAAGGAAAACAGATATTAATATTGCTATTATCACCATCATCATCATTATTATTATTGCAATTCATAATGCTAATTAATAAGCAACTTTCAAACAAAAGCTTTGGGATATAGATTCCAGAGTAATTTTACAAATTAAAATATGTATGTTCTGTATTTTAGAAGTTCAAGTTTCTAGTTCTTTCTAATTCCCTGGTTCGCTATGTCTAAAGCCTTGACACTTGACGAGTTTCATAAAGAGTCCATTAGTTTCTCATCCAGAACTTTCCTTATAACTACATCATTATAAGAAAGCTTTCTTGCTTGCTTCTTTTCTTGTATTTTTGTGGGGTTTCTGTAGGTGTTGTTTGTTTGTTGTTTTGGGAGAGCTGAGAATAGGATTCAGGACATTGCCTATACTAGGCAAGTGTTCTATCACTAATCTTTTTTGTTGTTGTTCTTGTTTGTTTGTTTGTTTTTTCATTTTTTTAAATTGGGTATTTTATTTATTTACATTTTAAATGTTATCCCCTTTTCCCAAAGCCCCCCCCCAGAAACTTCTATCCCATCTCCCCTCCTCCTGCTTCTATCTGGGGGTGCCCCCATCCACCCACCCACTCCCACCTTCCCACCCTCGAATTCCCCCACAGTGGGGCATCCAGCCTTCAGGACCTCCTCTTCCACCTATGCCCAACAAGGCCATCCTCCCCTACATATACAGCTGGAGCCATGAGTCCTTCCCTATGTGCTCCCAGGCCAGTGGTTTAGACCCTGGGAGCTCTGGTTGATTGGTATTGTTGCTCTCCCCATGGAGCCACAAACCCCTTCAGCTCCATCAGTTTTCTATCTAACTCCTCCGATGGTTAGCTGCAAGTATCCACCTCTGTATAGGTCAGGCTGTATCAGAGCCTCTAAGGAGACAGCTATATCAGGCTCCTGTCAGCATGCATTTCCTGGCATCTACAACAGTGTCTGCCTATGGTGACTGCACATGGATGGATACCCTGGTGAGGCAGTCTCTGAACGGCCCTTTCTTCAGTTTCTGTTCCACACTTTGTCTCCGTATTTGTTCCTGTATTTTGTTATTCCTTCTAAGAAGGACTGAGGCACCCACACTTTGGTCTTATTTCTTCATGAACTTCATGTGGTCTGTGAGTTGTGTCTTGGTTATTGTGAGCGTTTGGGCTAATATCCACTTATCAGTGAGTGCATACCATGTGTGTTCTTTTGTGATTGGGTTACCTCACTCAGGATGATATTTTCTAGTTCCATCCATTTACCATTCCCCTTCCATCTCTTGATTGGTCTATCACTAATCTTATGACCACTGTTGTATGGCTTTTCCTTTGGAGACTTTAACAGATACCTGCTCATTCAAGATGATGCAATAGCTTAGTGAACTAACCAGTGAGTTGATTGAGGTTACTTGCAGGAGAATAGGTAAGGCTTTACTCAGCTACATCACCAAAAAGCCCACCCCAGCATAAGAGTACATCCCTGGTGCTCCCTATACAACTTGCATGCAGCTCTGCAGCTCAGAGAATCTCTACTCCCAAGCAATAGTTACTGCAGATTTAAGTTAGGGGACAGGGAAGGACATTGTGAATTTCCTATGTTTCAGGAGTTTACTAAGCCTTGGAAATCTCATTTACTTCCTTTTCACATACATATTCCAGGAGGGAATGTTTCAGTTCAAAGGAGATAGCCGCATAGCATCAGTCCAAGAAAGTTTTCTAGAGACAAAAAATTTGGCAAGCCCTATGACTGATTTTTGTAGTTTACTCTGAGCCCCAAGTAAAAGATTAGACAAATAAATACATACATTTTATAATTCAAGTATTAGCTTTCATTAAATTGTACCTATTTAGATCTTCATGTTCTCCACAGAGGAGCCTGAAAGAGACCTTAGCTCTTCCTAAAGAAGACAATGCTGCAGACACTCAACATGACAGGGACACTGCACTGGCTAGGACATCTCTGCTGCCTTTGTCTGCCTTAGTGCATGATTTGTGTTGTTTGACAACTTCTGATGGCTTTGATAAGACCTTCCCACCAAGTGTGCTACTTCTCTCTGTGGCTGCTCAATGCTTTCTTTCTAAGCAGATGTCTGTCACATGGGTGCTCCATGGAGCCCAGCTCATGCATACAGCATCCCGAAGCCGTGCTAACCCCACTGGCTAGAAACCCATTCTTCGTCGTCTTCTTCTGAAATCATAATGCTCATTATCAGCTGTTTGGAAAACAGAGCAGTGTTAAAGAAAGAAAAAGTTACACTAATCATAGAACCAGGTATTTGTGGTGGGGAAATAGCTGAGAGTCAAGGTGTTGGGTTTTTCTTCTAATTTCATAGATTTCACACATAGTATGTGTGTGTGTGTGTGTGTGTGTGTGTGTGTGTGTGTGTGTGTGTGTGTTGCTTGGTTTGGTTTGTTTGTTTGTTTGTTTGAGATAGTCTCCCTGTATAGCCCAGATTGACCTCAACCTAGAGCCCCTCATGCCTCAGCCTCAATACTATGCTTGCAGGGTGGAACCGCAAAACTAGCTAATCATAGATTTTTTTTTTTTTTAAAGAGAATTTAAGTCCTAAGTTGCAGCATTTAAATAGGAGATTTCTACCAATGGCAGTGTCTTTCTCTGAAGGTTTTATTGTCCTTCTGTTTTCTTGACAAACAGATGGTGAGAAAAAGGCATCCCCTTTTATAGCTCTTAATCATGACGACAACGACAACTATGACAAGTCTTCGACTATGACAAGTCTTACTCATTTTGAATTTGAAGAACATAATCAGGAATGATACTTCCTCAGACTGAATTCATTCATCAAGTATTATAATGCTATGGGACACAAATACAAGACCTTCTGATAGATGGTCAGAATATATTACAACAGCAATCCGTAAAAACTCTGCCCTAAACCTGGTAAGGATGCTTCTCATCCACTAAGATTGTCCAGAATGCCATTGAAACATACAGAAGGGAAATTAAGGTTTATTTTCCCCTAAGCAATCCATCAATACGTTGTGACACCAACTACTCTTATCACAGTTCATCTGGCACACAAGGAAACCTAGATTCCAGTAAATCTTCAACGTAAAACAGCTATTCTAGAGACAATAAAATTATACATATTTTCATGGGACTTCAAATTGCTAAAATGTTTCCATGCTATTATATAAAACTACTTGTGTTAAAAATTGATAGCAGCTAAATGGGAAAGACCAAAACAATATTCATAGTGTAGATTACAATGAAATCCTTAATTGGTTCCACAAACTGTCAAATTTGGCTCAAGTTTTTACTATAAATATATTCTAGTTGTGGAATCTGACTAGAATGTAACTGGTAGCCAACATCTGACAGGAATCTAAATGAGCGGAGGTGCAACAACCAAGGAGACACTAGTCAATTTGCAAAGTGTGTTGCCAAGAACTTAGTAAGAAGTGTCCATCTGTGCTAGAGAGATTTACAAACTGATCATGGCAGAGCCTACCCACTGAAAAGCACACTGTAGTCCTTTGTACTCACTTTCAAACATACATGGTGGTTTGGGGAAAATATTACTTCTATAGAGGAAAGGACCTCCTGGCCGAAGAAGCACATGTGTTTGTTGGGTTTGATTTTGTTAAGCCAATTAGCAGCATTTTTAATGTACAAGTTTGGTTTTTTTTTTGGTTTTTCTTTTTTAAGTCATAAATGCTTCTTCCTGAAAAGACAAAAAAAAGATGCACACAGATTCCCAAGAACACTTGGGCTTGCCAGGATAACTCTCTGCTCTCTAGAAACCCTGTTTTCTCATATTTTCTTATAGGGAAGAAGTAACATGATGGCTACCTGCAATTTCTGACACCAATTTCATAGCTAATCTCTGTGGCTTTATGAAAATCTACAAGACATTCAAACTAATTGAAACTCTGCTAAGTATTGATTTATTGAGCCGTTCGTAGCAGTAGTTTATGTAGCAAATACAGGCTGAAGACAGCAATGGTCAACTCTTCATAATTTCTCATTATCTGTTTATTTTTTATTTTTTGTAATATTTATGATTGTGAGATAGACTGGGGTGATTATCTGTGCTGGGACAGAGAATATATTTCTAAAGGGAGATAGTAAATATAAACATGCTATTGGTTAGATTTAGTTAAAAATGTGTTTCAAGAAAGAGGTAAGGCTAAGGATGAATACTCACCCAATGATTTAAAACCAATGAATCAAAGAGTGGAAGAAGAAAGGCTATTATAGAGAGGGAGGGGCCCGAGGGAGGGGCTTACTTCTGAGAAAAGAGTGATCTGATTGAGTTCAGGGATTTCAAGGTAGTTTTCAGTACAGATTGTTGCCACTTGAATGTGTGTTGCACATGTTCATTTGGGGCATGAAGAGATGCTGGTTCATATCACAAAACCTTAAATAATGTCATAGTCTAGGCTTCCATGTGATGAACCATATGCTTCATCTCATTTTCCTAAGCTAGAGAGTTATAAAGGAACTAGAATGTAGAACCCTTTATTTCTAAGTGGACACTAAAGTCATAAAGTAATGTCCTGGGCACTCAGGGCATCTTTCAAACTTATAGCTTTGTGATGTTACTAATGGAATTGTTCAGTATTTGTATTTATGTTAGTTAGTTTTCTACAGCTGTGATAAAACACAATGACCAGGGAAACTTATAGAAGAGTTTATTTGGCTTATATTTTCAGAGGGATAGGAGTCCATCCTAGTGGCAGGCGGCAGACATGGCAGAAAGAGCAAAGGTTGGGGGCTTATATTTTGAAATGCAAGCATGAAGCTCGGAGAGCAAATGTCCTTCATCTTTAGTCTCTCAAAGCTTGCTCTTAATACCCTACATCTACTCAACCTAACCAAACAACACTACCGACTAAAGGCCAAATATTTAATTGCCTGCAACTATGAGGGATGTCTTTTTCACACCACTGTGGTATTAGATAGCTTCACATACCACTGTACACACATACCAAACTACTTTTAGGTAAGAATTAGTTTGGCTTACAGTTTCAGTGGTGTCAATCCACTGTGGTGGGGTAGGCATGTGATGATACAATGCAGTTGATATAAAGATGGACCAGGAAACACAGGAGAATGGGAGCATAAGAAGCACCAGGACAAAATAAAGCCCCACAGACACACTCCTACTGACCCACTTCCTCCACTACAGTCTGTCCCCTGCTTTCATCAACTCACAATGACACCACTATATTCCATCAAGAGTAAATACACTAACTTTGTCAGAGCCTTTAGAATCTGGTTGTCTCGATAATTTTATCGAAGACACATTTAGATGCCTGCTTCACGGATCCCCTAGGTGTCTCTTAATCCAGTCAAATTGATAATTAAAATTAACCATCATAGTATTATTCAGGTGGCAATCATCTGTTCCTTGGTTGGCTTCCTTCCTTACCTTCCCAACTCCATAGTATTCTGTGAGGCTCTGAGTGGGGCACTCGATACCTGCTGTGTTTAAATGTGTCAGTGCCAGGTCTGTCTCTTACTGGTGGGAGAATAATTTTATGAAGAACCCCACTGCTTTTTCATTAGCACTGTATCCACTTTTCTCTGCAGTGGGTCCAGTCATCCTGGGTCATCTTCCAGGTTCCTCAGAATGAAGTCTTGTATTACTCTCAGAATCCCCTCTCTTTGTCAAGACCTACACCTGGGCTCCCCCAAGCAGCATCCTCCCACTGGTTAGGAATAGGGACTCTTATAATTAGAAGACTATAGTTCCCTTTCTTGCCTATTGAGTCATCCCAGTTCTTCACAGGATCCTCCTAATCTCCTTCATTCAAAGTCTTTCTGAGTTCTCTGAAAAACCAGAAGGTGAGACTTATGACATAATCAGCATCGCATCTGATGGTTTTCTGCATAGACTATAGCCACGCCTTTAGAAGGTGGAAGCCGCTTTGATTTTTCTTTAAATAGTTACCAATAACTACTCTCTCTCTGAAACAAGAAAAAGAAATATAGCCCATACTAAAAACAAAGAAAAGAAGAGCCATTCATCTTGTTTTTATCACTAGTCTCAGATTAACTACATTTCCAGGTTTGCTCAATATCTGTGCGGTTCAGCAAGCATATTTTCCTCTAGATACGTACAAAAGAGCAAAAACAGAAGTGCATGCTGTGGTTTGTGAAAGCGAGGGGCTGCACTTTTGAACTTTTACTATTATATTCTCACTGCACTGATAAATTACCTTTAGGAATTTATATTAATTTTAGTCAAGAAATGTACTGGTTAATGCCACTTAGCTAATCTTGCTTATAGCTTTTTCTTTTAACATTGGAAGGACTAGGTGGATAAAGGAAACGGGTCTGTAACTGTGTGCCCCCACAATTTCAACTAAACAGTATTCTCTCAGTATATTTATTATCTTCCTTTACACCATGGAATCTGAATTAAGATAGAGAAACTATATTTTCCTTTATTATCATAAGCACCTTTAATTACCTTCCTTTGAAGTACTTTGTTGAAACCCAGGATATAACTCTCCCCTGGGATGAGTGTGAAAATGACACCCAGCATGGCTAAATGCCACCATAATTAAAGAAAACCCAAAAGGTCAAAGACAAGAATGGGGTAAAAGTGTGGCAGCACCTGTAAACAGGTGCCACCTGCTCCCCTGCCCAGAGACTGTCAATCATTAAGCTGGTTCTGGGGAAAGGTTTTACCTGCATTACTCTACTCTTCATGGTGCCCACATTAATCAAGAATGCATTAAGCTCCAGTCAGCCTTCTTTTTTTATTTCTCCACCTTTTGTAGGCTAAATAAATATCTAGCAAGGAAATAAAGAGGGGCAATATAGCTGGACAAACTTTTTTTTAAGTCTCCTACATGTCGTATCAATGAAATTTATTAAACATACACACACGGAGCATTTGTCTGGTACCAGTGAGTCAGCTATGTATTAATAACACAAATGAATGATAAGGCATGTTCTGTGTCCTGAGAGGGTTGATAATAAGGGTGACATGGACTTGTAAATAAGTAAATGAAATGAAGCATGAACAGTGTTGTGTTAGAAGTAAGACTAGGGCATCAGGTGACATGGGATCCATCTAGGTGACTACAGAGGCACCAGGAATAGCCTTTCAAACCTCTGATTCCAAAACCTATAAGAAGTAAAAGAATTCTAGTTGACTAGTGGCAAAGAAACACCAAACTCAAGGAGAACTGAGTGGCCCATACCCATTCCTTAGCTAAGTGTGAAACAGCTCTACCTGAGGTGCAGCAGGGGACTGGGAAGTCACCTTCATCCTCAGATGAGGAAGGCAAGTGTCACGGACTGATAAGGGCGCCATTGAGAGTTACCAAGAAAACACAATCTTCCCAAGGACAAGGGAGATTGTTTCAAACTATCCATATATGGGAGTAGAAGCCAAGCAAAGACAGGATGCAACTGGGTGCCCACCCTAGCGTTTTCTTACTGAGTGACCCTTGTTCCATGTTTACTCCCTTGTGGCTCAATAGGAACATGCAAGCACGGCTTGCTATGGCCCAGGGTTGAGCCCATACCTTCTATTCACTTCTGCAGCTTCATGGGAGGCAATAAACACAAAATTACTGCCCTCTAAGGCCCCAGGAGAAGCCCACTACTACAGCTTCTCCTTTCTCTTCAGGAGTCTCTTCCCCAGATAGACACAAGGCTTCTATGAGATCTTGTCGTTCAATCTCTTTACGTCTTTGAGGGATTTCTATTTACAGATGACAGATTTGAACTAAGAACTACATCTTACTAATTGTACAGTTGCACATAGAATCTATAAAGGGGGTCCAGTGTTTCTTCTCCCTACAGAATGTGGAACAAACCTAATGGTTGTAGCTATGGAGATACTCATGAGCTGTCTGTGGTACCATGGGTTTTTTTTAATCTGGTATGTATTGGAGTGTTCATTTTTATTAAACCCTTACTAATACTTGTATAAACTCTGCTAATGACTATCCAAAGCTCTGCTATCCTTGTCTTGAACCTCAAAGTTGGCAATCTGTCTTCAAACCACAGTCTGCTAGATGTCCGTGTTAGACAGCTGTGAGGAACAGCATCTTTGCTTCTCCCCATGAACATAAAACCTTGCCTGAGGTTACACTAGAACCCTAACTAGAAAACCCCATTAAACATTCAGAGATAACCAATATCCAAAACTACTGTGTTCAGTCACTTCCTTGGATATTTCTCTTAGAGCCAACCCTACTCCTTTCTTCAGCAGCAATTTCATACAGCTCAGCCATCTTGACTATTATAAACCTATTGAAAACCAAGGCACACCGTTCTCACTCAAATCACGGCTCAAGATTCTTCTCACTCCTCCATCCCAAAGTAAAGAGAAGAGATAAACATCTGTTGCAAAAGGTACATAATACATCTTAGACTGAGAATAATCAACATTCACCATGTTCAGTTTAGAGACACACTGGGACTAGGATTTCTAATGGTGTAATTTTTGTCCCAAAGAACATGCTTGTGTGTCCCAATGATAAATGAGGCAGTGTATGCAGCTCATTGGCCATACTGAAAATTGTTTAAATATTCATTCATTCTTTGGGTTTGATGAATCTCTACACTTCTTGTTCTCATTTCCCATGAGTACTTTCTATTGTCTAGTAGGTAGATACTTACCTGAATTTGAAAAAGAAATACCAAACAGCACATTCAAGCCATGTAAGACAGAGAAATGGGTGACACATTTCACAGTACAAAGTGCGTACCTCACCACATGGCTCTTCTGGGGGAGATATATTCTGTATTCAGAAGATGTCACATAAGATGGTCAATTTCCTACTTTGTTCAAATGAAGCCAGGGAATGTAGTCAGATGTGTTTACTATCTGGAGAGTGGTCTCCAAAATATATGCATAAATCTTTCAATTTAAACCCCATAAGTCTTCTCTCCTTTATCTGCATTTGAAATTTAATTTTTTAGTTGGGAATTCCATAATTCTACCTTAGGGAATATTAGTTACTTTTCTCCCAAACAAGAAACATTCCAGACATTGAAATTACATTTCTGGAAAAGGAAGGAAAGTTCTGGGAACAACTTAACTAGAACTTTTACTATGAGAACTCTACAACCGCTCAAATTCAAATAAAAGGATGTCTCTGCTGGGTATTATCCTGTCCATGACCCAGGTGTAGAGAATGCTGCCTTTTAAAACTGTACCCTTAAAAATATAATTCCAAATGTTCTACACTATATTTCTTTAATGGTGAATCATTCATACACACCAACTCTTAACATGTAACAAATAATGGGGTTGAAGAGGTGACTCAGTTATAAACAGTCTACTGCTTTCCTGTCTAGCAGCTCACAACTACCTGTAACTCCAGCTCCAGAGGATCTGACTCGATAGTCTGGCCTCACACGCATACAAGCACATACACACACAAACACACACACACATACACACACACACACAGAGAGAGAGAGAGAGAGAGAGAGAGAGAGAGAGAGAGAGAGAGAGAGAGAGAAATATAAACATTTTTTAAAATATACCAGACACTCCTCTAGATGTGAAGGTGTCCATACATTATACTTGAACAATATTGTCTACAAGTTTTCCAACTTTGGGTAGCCCTCCCTATTAATATCTGAATAAAGCACTACAATCCTTCCCAAAACCAAGCTGTAGAAAATACAACTTATTTCACAATATTATCAGTGACTTTCCCAGAGTATCCCTTGAAGGTATATATTTTCTCAGAGGTTACATCTCTCCTACTCCCAATGTTTTAGCAGTCATCCCTAAAACAATGTTATTCTGCTTCCGACACAGTTCTCTGTGCTATTGTCCTCAAACATGGCAATCCAATTAATATTATCTAGCATACGATACTACACATTTTCTCTGAAGGTAAAATTACCAGCTACCCTATGGTATACTAATCAGGGTTATCATCCACTGGCATCATTTCCCTTAACCACAGCACCAGTCATCCCTTAAAAGTCACTGCCCTGCCTTTCCCTCTGCCTCAGCTCCACGGGATCTTGGGAAAGCCAAAAATAGGAGCAAATGTTTCCTATTCCATTACTAAGTAAGCAGTGTAGTCCCTGGTCCCATCCCCTCTTCTCTCTCACTTCTCCTTGGTTCCATTCCCCTGCAAATAACCTGCAGGTCAGAATTGAATTGTAAGTAACCTTCCCCCAAAATCCATTCTACTCATTTCAGTGCTAATGAATGAGGGTTGGTAATTATCCATAATGAGAGAAAACAGCAGCATCCTTTTCATAAAGGGATGTTTGAAAGCAAACATTTTTTGGAAATTATATTAAAATGCCTATGCTGCTATATGACAGAGTCTAAGTGTTTAGGGTCTTGCTAGCCTATTATTATGTGGCAATTTCCTTCTGAGAGTTACTATGTTGTGTTGTTTATTCTACACAGACTGTATGAGGCTTCCCAGCTTGGGAAAAAGCTAAGAAGAGAGCAACTAGAAGGAGTCCAAGACCTTGGACAAAGCAGATAGGAGCCTACCACGGGCTTCCAGGAAACAGTAGTTAACTTTTTTTTTTTCATAGTCTTGGGTTTTATTTTCATAATTATCTTCCTTCAGAAGCAATCATCTAATTTCCATTAACGACATATTAATATTTTATTCACCAAAAAGCTGAAAAAATATGATAATGCACAGATTCCATACACAAATACTATACTCTGCATATTTACAAATTCAATATATTAAATGTGCTCTGTTGGTGACTTCACTCACTATAGAACAGCACTAAACACTAGGTGATTCTGAGCATACTCATGCAGATTTTCACTTTGTTAACTTTTTTTTTAATTGGGTTTTTCTTGTTTTGTTTTTGTTTTTCAGTGTAGGAAGAAACTGCACATTTTCTTTGTAGGGAGAATAACAGCTTGTATAGTGGTCAAATAAGTACTGAATTTGAAGTAGAGGAGTCCATAGGCTCTCATCTGGGATCTGATAATCTTTGCACTTTGGGAAAGTTATTTCTATTCTTTGGGTTTTGGGGTCTCTGATACCTGCCACCAGTTCAACAGCTCAGTGGGCAACCAGAGCTGTAAGCACAGTATCAGTGGGAAAGTGCACCTTCCTCTAAGCAGAAGCAACTCCACCTGAGTTTGTTTGCATATTAATGCAGCCTAAATGCAAAACAAGGGGCTTGGGGAAGATCTCCCTCTAGTTCAGCCTCCCTCCACAAAGGTTTTCCACATGACTGAGGGAAGGAAGAGATTTTAGAACTTACAGAGGCCCATAAGAACTGATTAAAGCATTAGACATGTAGGCCACAAAACAGCCGAGTCAGCAATTCTGTCTGAAAGATCTCATTCTCCAAAGGCCTATCCAGGTTAATATCCAATTTTCTTCCCTCTGTGGGGAGTGTATATGAAGACTGTCATGGAATCTGGGTGACAAGCTTAGCCAGTGGGACACAGGTAGCATGCTTATGCTTCCTTTGCTACTGTGTTTCTTAAGTCTTATTCTTCTCAATGAGGTCTACCAAAGATTTTGATTCTCAGTCTTCAAGATTAAGGTTCTTAGTCTTCACCTCCAAAAACTGAATAAAATCTTATCAGAGATGAGAGAACTTGTCTATTTAACAAACCTCCTGATCAATTTAATCATTAAGGAAATTAGAAGAATCCAAATCTAATCCCTCAGTTTCCTTTTTGGAAAAGATAAACATTACAGAAGGAATAAAAGATCTCATAACTTGATAGAGATTATGACTTTAAAAAACTGGTTGTAACATAGTAATTATAAAATAAATACTGAAAACTATTTTTGAGGCAAAAGCATTCAGCTTGGGCCTCTTTCTTGAAAATTCTTGAAGTAGTTATTTTCTATTAATCCAAAAGCCATTGTTTGTATTCTCTGAAACCTAGGAAACAGAGACCTTGGGCATCAACTATTTAAGAAGGTAGGATTCCAGGAGCCAAGAAGATAGTTTTATCAGTAAAGTGCTTGACACAGGTGGAGGGGGGCTGTGAATCCAATCTCGAGAGCCCATCAAGAAAGCTGGACATAATTGCAGACTCAAAATCCCAGTGCTGAGGTTTACTGGCTAGGTAGTTTAGGCTATTTGGTGAGTTCCTGATCAGTGAGATACCCTCGCAAAAAAAGAAAAAATGGGGGGGGTGAATGGTGTCTGAGGAATAACCTCCAAGGTTGACTTCTGTCTTCAAAACATATATGTGTATATGTGTATATGATAGTGTATATGTGTGTGTGTGTGTGTGTGTGGGGTGATGTTGTGGTATATATATATATATAATATAAATATAAGAGAGACAGAGAGAGAGAGAGAGAGAGAGAGAAGAGAGAGAGATAGAAGAGAGAGAGACAGAGAAGACAGAGAACAGAGACAGAGAGACAGACAGATAGACAAAGATAGAAAGACAGAGAGAAGCAGGGAATATAGGATTTCTTCACATTAATGAACATTTTTCTTAATCATAAAAAATATGGAATAATCTCCAAATCAACTGACCTTTTGTACCCTTACAATCCAACGTAACTTTACTCCGTTCTTTTCAGATAGACATCATGTCAGCTGTGAAAGGACAGAAACATGGCTCCACACTGCCACCCTCAGCATCCAGCCTTCCTAATGCTGGGACCTTTAATACAGTTCTTCATGTTGTGGTGACCCTCATCCATAAAATCACTTCATTGATACTTTATAACTGGAATTTTGATACTGCTATGAATCATAAGCTAAATATTTGATATGCAGTATATCTGATATGTGACCCACTGCCCTGGACTGTTATGGACCATTACTCAGGTCAAACCGGGACTCATGGCTTCAACACTGAAATGAATCTCAGGACTCTCTGTCATCAAGCAGAGTTGGAGATTTTATTAAAGATATTTTAATATAGGGTTAAGCCCGAGACAGTGGGAAGTACTCAGTAAAGTAAAGCACATCCAAGAACATCCATGTGGACTTCTTAGAGACACAGAAAGTAAGACACACCCAAGTGTCAGTATGGGCTTCTTAAGAAAGAATTGCTGTCAGCTGTCTTCGCATCAGCTGTATAAATCCTTTTGATGGCTCTGGTGGCATCTCAAATATCAATGAGGAATCTTTGGATGGTGATAGTTATTTTGTTGTAGGTGTTGATGGTTTTGTTTGTTTTTTTTACCCTTTTCTCTCTTTGATATGTGAGATAAGTGAGGCAGCTCCAGAGGCGCATGGGATGGGGTTATATTCTGAAACCGAGAGCCACTGGGGCTGCACAATGGTTTAGTATCTGTCCTGTCTGCAATAGGGTGTCGGTAGGTGGGATTCTTCGAACGTTGCAGGTTTACAGGTGGGGAGAATGAAAGCAGCTGCTCACTGGACTGCAATTCTTGCTTCACTCCCAGCAAGAGACTTCATGGATTCCTTTCTGAGGAACGTTTTCTTCCCATACCCCTAAATATTCCCCTGCTCCTCAACCCTGCCTCAGTCAGAATCACAAAATTACAATGGCTAGTGATGTCTAGTTTCTAAAAATGATTCCCAATAATAGGAACCTTTTGGTTCTTCACACACCAAAATAAAGTGATTCAGTCTGAAATATCCAGGACCATGATGACTTGTGACACCTCAGGACAGAAAAGGCTTGGAAAATAAACATCTTCCAAGATCAAATCTCTGTCTGAGGTTATGAAACTCTTGATGTTTCCCTACACTAGATAGCAAACTTTAAAGGTAAGGGAAAAAGAATCACATTAGTGTGACTATTAAGAAAGATATAGATGCCTTTGTTTTCAGACTGTGTGACTTTTCTAGGAGACTTGAACAAACATATTCCACCTCAGATAGGGAATCAACAATAAGTCAAAGTTCAACTTGGTGAACCAACGAGTTTATTGGGGTTATTTAGAGGAAGATGAATGATAAATAGCACACCACTGTGTAAAGACTCAACTAAATTGTAAACCTGGAGTTCCCCATAGAACTTAATAGACAAATTAGCTGATCAGAGAGCCTCCTCTCCCCATTAACTGTTGCTTTATATCTCTTCTTTCAGAGGATCATTGTGGCTCTTATAAATTTTAGGAACTTCCCAAGATTTGTGAATTGTATATTTTCTGAGTCATTTCAGCTTTGTTTCTTTCCTGAGTGTTAAGGAGCCTTCCCCCAAGGTTTTAACTCAGAAGGAATGTCTACACAGCACATATTTCCCCCTAA
The DNA here is from genome assembly GCA_021653895.1 of Mastomys natalensis. Classification (NCBI taxonomy): domain Eukaryota; kingdom Metazoa; phylum Chordata; class Mammalia; order Rodentia; family Muridae; genus Mastomys; species Mastomys natalensis. The sequence goes on along the minus strand of JAJTUV010000961.1, from coordinate 178,281 downwards.
AAATCTCAACCATACATTTTATAATTTCTTGTACCTACTATTAAAATTTTATTATTTCAAGGAGCCATTAGAAAAACAAATTGTGCCTTTTCAGGAAGTTTGAAATATCTTTTCAAACCATACATTTCTTTTAAGGGACATTAATTTGAATGGGACTTTGTCCTTCCATCTACTTGTTGGTAATTTGGCCTTTGTAATTATTCTAGTCAGGTAATGAGGAGCTCTGCAGTGTAAACAAACGCACAACACAAAGTTCTGTGCTTAATGTCAGTTATAACTTTCACTAAGGAGCTAGAAAATCAGCTATAATAAAAATATTCTAATGAGTCTTTGAGGTACTATGTTACAGAAAATATGGGACATTTTTCTTTTATAGAACTTGCTAATTGCCACCCAACAAGAGTGTGAATCATCCCTTGTTATGCTTATAGAAAATATATCCTCTGACTTGCAGCTGGGAATTTCTAGAGAAATAGAGGAAAGTTTATATGTTTATATGAACAGCCACACTTACATAACTACTAAAATTAAAGTGCATACAGTATTCTCTCCATACACTTTCTAAAACACCTTGCAGTTAATGGAGATACTGACATCATTCTGCAATAGGTATTTTTGCCTATGGTTCAGGACAGCATCTGTATTGTATATTAATTTGAATTTTAAACCTAAAAATACAATAACCCTGTACTGACTGTAGTTTCAGGGACTTTGAGTCCATATTTTATTTTACCAAGGATACATGTTTAAGGAAAATGCTGAGTAGATAGTGCTATGGAGAGTACCTATCTGTTTATAAGAAGTGGTGGAGTTGTTCCCTTGATTAAATGTAAAAATAAGATTATTTGCAACTCCAAGGAATGATCTTTATGATTGGCAAAGTATAAAGACTGTGATGAGGCATAAGAAGGTGATTTCCCAGGTATTGAAAATTACATTTATATCTTAGGCCCAGTGTCTAGATAATATAATATTTTTGCGTTGACAATGTCCAGAGGATGACCACTGAGGTGCCTGTGTGTGACTTCTACCATTTGTGTATGACAGGAAAACAGTACCATCCAAGTTCTAGCCCAGGGCCTCCCATTTGTCTGCTGCTTTTCAGCTGTAGAGACCAGCCCAATTAGCGAGTAGTGCTAGTCCTTCTGGAGCTTTTGTTAATCCTCTTTGACCTCTCTAATTTAAATTATTCTGTGTCATCTGCAAAGCTTTGACAGCTGGGCCTCAGTGAAATCAGAAACCAGAGTTGCAATTAGAGTCTCTTAATCATTGTGCATACTGTATGCTGCAAAGGGAAAATATTAGAATCTAATTAAAAGGTTAGGGAATTGTTAATGTGTTTAATATGATGTCATTATTTTTTCTTTTAAAATACAGAGCTAAAGAAAAGTTTGATTATCTTCAATAGTTGCAGTTGTCTCCAAGTGGGAATAATGACTATAAATAATGCAAAATTCAATGTCAACAATGCAATCTGCTTGAAGAATGCATCATCGCACCAGAATGAAAGGATTAGGAATTCCTTAGATTCAATTTTTTACTTGCCTTTCATTTTCCTGGGTTGTGTCCTACTCTTTTACGTATACATTTATAAAAACCCAGATTCCTTTGGTGATGATTTTCTTTAGCAACCATCTTTTTGCAGCAGATGACAAAGTTTGTTCTTTTAGTTTACTATAATAGATACTGTACATATTCATTTTATATGAAGCTCAAAGACAACTGAATAGATAAGAACTACTACATGTGGTCAACTATAAAGAAAATTATGGAAGTCATAAACCTCAAATTCACATAGAGGACATTTTCCAAAAGGAAAATCACTCCAGACCATCATTAAAAATGAAGGCAATGGTTATTCTAGGCTATTGTGGGATGGGTGGAGAATTTTGCATTATGGCAGAGAGACTGAACTCAATTTCATCCATTAATACATATGGCTCTGGATTGTTTATGCTTTTCACAAACATGTCCTGGAGGATGTTAGGACATCATGATAAGGTCACTTATTGACACAAATGTTAAAAGTTCTACCTACAAATGGAATCTGGGAAGGAGTTCTGTTTTTCCTCTTTTGTTTTTGTTTTGTTTTTAATTCTTTGAGAAGCTCAGACTACCTTTTGTTCACATTTATTCTCAACTTCCCTCTTTAACTCCTGACATATCTTCCCCAGCTCCTTACTCAACCCCCACTATGTGTATTCTTTTTTTTAACTGAATAACTTATAGGCTCCAATTTATGCTAGCCATATCATTTTGGGTGTTGGGTCCTCCACTAGAATCTTATCAGCAACCACACTCTTAAGAAAACTGATTCTATCTCCCTAAGAAGCCATCAACTATCCATAGCTCCTTACTTAGAGGTAAGAATTCGTGACTTTTTTATTCCTCCATGTTAGAATGTTGACTAGATTAAGCATTTGGTGGCAACTATAGTTTCTGTGAATTCCATGAGAGCAGAGGGCCTGTCATGTCCAGAGGACACTGTTCTTTCCCTATCTTTGGCTCTCACACAGTACTTCTTCTGCCACCTCGTCCCTTAGCCATGAGGAGAGGGAATGTGATATAAATATTCCATTTGTAGCTGAGCACTTATTTTCTGCATTTTCACCAATTGTGAATTTCTGCATTAACCATCATCTACAAATAAACTACATCTACATCTTCATCTACAAATAAATTTCTACATCAACAAAAAATAAATGTCTACAAATAAACTGTTCCAATAAACTTCTGTGATAATGTCTGAGATCTGTACTAAGCTATGGGAATAGAGATACATTTGGAATAGACATACATTTGGAGAGCAGTTTGATTCTATAATCATTTAGCAGAATAGTAATACAGTTCCTCAACTATGAGTTCTTAGCCAGATTTTTAATCTTAATCATGTGGGGGGTTTGTTGTTGTTATTTTGTTTGGTTTGGTTGGTTGGTTGGTTGTTTTGGGTGGAATCGAACCTTAAATCTAATCAGAAAGTGGCTACCCCATAGTAGTCATGCCACTATTGCACCCGTGAGCATATTGTGTCTTCCAAATCATCATTGCAGTTCACAGGGTTCACAACTGAGTGAGACTATTGACTTTATTCTCCTTAGCAGCCTATACCATGTTTCAGTACTATAAAAGCCAGATTACATGGATAAAACTTCCTGGTCCAATTTGATTTCTCCATGTCCTTTGGCCATTGTGTATGGTATCTTCAGGACCATGTCTTTCTTGATGTTTATACAGAAGATGACTTGAAGTCCTTAAACAAAACAATCCTAAATTAGAAAAGATTTACATCTGAACAGGCAAAGTGACAATTTATAACTGTAAGTTTTCTAAATGCAAATGATCTAAGAAAAGTGAAAGATTCTAGTTTAAGAAGAAATCTATCTAAAGTTTAGTCAAACTCCAGACAACATGAAGGCCCTGCTGGCCAATAGAAACTTCAGAGGTAACACTACAGTCCTTTCTAAGACAATAAGGGCAGGGAAGTGGTCAATGTATCATCATAGTCTATATATGCTTTACAAATTGTATTCAGGAAAAGCATACATAGTTATAGCAATGAGGTACATTAATGGTATACAGCAAAAGTAGAAATAGTATTTGCAATGGTTCATCCTGATTACCAACTTGGTAGGCTTTAGAACCACCTAGATGACAACTCTCTAGCTATGTGTGTGAGGGCATTTTCAACGTGATTTACCAGAGGAGGAAGACCCAGCCTGATTGTGTGAGGCATCATCCCATGGGCTGGAGTACCATACTGAATAAAAAGGAAAAAACAAATGAAACAACATTCATCACTCTTTCCTTTCTGACTGCTGACAAATGCAATGTGACCAGCAGACTGACACTGCCATGCTCAAACTGTAAACCCAATAGTCCCTTCTTTCCATAACTTGCTTTTATCAGATATTTTGACACATCAACGGGAAAACAATATTTAATGGAAATCTTAACAGCATCAACTAGAAGCTTTGATGGCAACATGCTCTGCCCGAGGTCAATTGTGTCACCCAGAGAGGTAACCTGTATAACACATGCTGAGGCTGCTGGCTGGATGATGTATCTCTAAGCACTTTGTTGGCAGGGTGCTTTCCTATAATTTCTCTAGGCTAGACTCAGTCTGTGAAGTAAAGGAGTATTTTTATCCTTGATTTATTGACAAGGGGACTTAGGCAAAAGGGGCATTAATTGTCTCTTTCTAATATCACAGTAAAACTGCACTCCCTTGAGCTAAGTCGCTCCCAGATCTTAGTTAGCTACTTAGGGCAGATCATTCAACACTTGCAGGTCCCCAGGGTAACATTGCTGACTTTATTGTTGCAAGTCGACAAATCACCTCCCATCTGTCTGTGCTGACTGTGTGACTATAGCAGCTCAGCCTCAGATGCTTCCCTAGGGGTCTGAAAGAATTAATGTAACTCCCTATGCATCTGACTTAACGTTAAGGAGGAGTTCAGGCAAAAGGAGTGTCAGCCTCATAATGACAGTCTAGAATGTACAATACATTGTACTTTCTTGGCAGTGTTCATATTCTATCTAGGGAGTCACTGACAGTCCATCTAAATCTTACCATAAAGTCTTAAAGAAATCCACAGTGGCCACTGGGAAATTAATGTTTAGAGATAAGAACCAAGGTAGCAGGCACAAATGATGCCTTAGACAAGCTTGGTGCCTTCCATGAAACTCAAAGTCACAACCTCAGTATTTGGACAGTGCCACATGTGGTCATTAAGGAAAAGACAAGAGATAGTCAAGAGGGACCAGCCAGAGGGAGCTTCAGTGGAGGACCCTAGTGGAGATACTAGGAGAATTCACAGCCTCTGCTTCATCCAAGAAAATGCAGAACAGCTGCACATCTGGGAGGAAATACTCAAGAGAAACATGCAGGGTCCCATACAGATTTGATTTGCAGAATACCTCCAAAGGCAGTCTCTTTGCATTTCTTCTGGACTTCAAAACAGCCCACAGATGAAGTAGAATATGGGCTTTGACCGGAAGAGACCCCTGGGGAGATGTTCTCCATTGCTGATGCAGGTTCCTCTGCAGTTTTAAGATAACTACTTCCTTTGGTTATTCTAAGAAATTGCACCTTCACCTAAAACTTAACTCTTAACCTGTTTGTCCCCTGCATGCTGAGTGCAAAGTTCATCATTATCTTTTTAAATAATTTTCATTTATTTTTGAGCATTACATATATTAGTATTGTATTTACACCATTATCCCTTCCTTCTCCACTTCTTCCCATTCTTTCCCATTCCTTCTCAAATCCATGGCCTCCTCCTCTTGAATTATCTACATATTTCCATATCTACATACATGTAAATACAACCCATTGAGTTCATCTGGCATTTCTCACATATCTTATTGGGGCCAATAACCTATCAGGGAACAAATCCCTAGAATAATGGTATCTCCTCTCTCAGCAACCATCAATTGCCTATCACTCTTCATCTAGGTTCAACACTTGTGAGATTTCCTACATTCATGTTGGCATGTCAATTGGTATAATCATTTTTGCTAAATGTTGTGTTTTATAAAAAGATAAGGAGAGACAGGAATATGTTTGGTGGGTGTGTAGTCAGGTGTGGGAGAAAGGAGTGCCTCTGTGGGACCATGCTGAGGCATACCTTCCCCCTGAGGGACTAGCCACACAATGGTATAGTATAGAATAGAGCTTATTCAGGGCATGGGGAAAGGAGTTGAGAGGGTAGTGGAGACAGAGAAAGGCGGAGAGAGAGTAGAGGTCTAGAGACTGGCCATGAGCACTTGGAGAGAGAGGGGGAGAGGAATGGGAAGAGAGGAGGAGCAGGAGAAAGAGGACAGAGCAAGAGCAAGAAGGCAAGGGGCGGGCAAGCAGCCCTTTATAATAAGTCAGATACACCTGGATATTGCCAGGTAACTGTGGGGTGGAGCCTAGACAAAATGCCAGCAACCATATTGTTGAGATGTCCTGGTGCAGCTTCTCTGGCATATTTACTCACAACAGACATCATTGTTTTTGTCTTTTGCAATCTTCCTATCCTGTCATCCTCAGTGTTACCTGAGCCTTAGCCGTAGATTGTATTGTAGATATATCAGTTGGGGCTGGATATCTCATAACCATTGTTCTTTGAATTTTGACCAGTTGTAGATCTCTGTAATAGTTTCTGTCTATTCTTTGAAAAGATGTAAGAATTACATTTATCTTCTCTTCTATTGAGTGTGTCCTAAGTCCAATTAGATGGCTATTACCCCAAGGATATAAGTGGAGCCGTTGTACCTTTCATGCTACTATGCCATTCTATAAAGTGTAATCTTTAATAGATAGATCTTATACCATGTTTGTAAGCATGTGATCCTTGTTGTATTCCCATCGCTTTACTACAGTCTGGCCCACAGATTCATGGTTTCACAGGGTGGCCCAGTTACAGATGTTAGCCAAGTTCTGTTCAACAGTGACAAATAAGAATGCTAAATCCCAATGTTTATATGTCTTCCATTTACCATCCTTCCTGGTGGTGTAATCACCTAGGTGCAAACATGGCAGGGACTCATACATTAGATGTACCTTCTATAGTACAGATAGAAACTTCAAGTTTCTGTCACCTTGAATTCCCTACCATGATGGACTGAAACCTGAAATTGTGGGCCAAATAAACTTTTTCCTTCTTACTTTGCTTTGGTGAGGTATTTTATGATAGCAACAGAAAATAAACTAATAAGGTCTGACACTCATCACCCAGACTGTATCATAAATCATCCAAAACGATTCTCTTTGGGTACAGAATCACAGAAAAGAAAGCAGTAGTGTACTTCTCAATATGGTAGGAGGAAGTTCTAAGATCAATCCTTAACTTACATCTATAGATACTGGGTCTTATTTAGTCTTTGGGTTCTCCACTGAATTGTGACCCACACAAAAAAAATATCTCTATATTGGATGACTAGGAGGCCATGTTGTGGAGACAGGAAAGCTGTCATGATGACACTGTGAAGTGCTACACTGCTACACTTTTATTTATGTATTAACATCCTGAATGCTGCATCCCCCTCCCAGAGTTTCTCTCCCCTTTCATCCTCTGAGATTAAGGCCCTGGAGGTGAGTGTTGCACTTCTTATGGAGGGCACTTCTGGGACGGGCCATTTAGTGTATCCATTCAACTGAGCTATAGCGTGCTTAGATATTTGGTCATAAAATATTCTTAATGTATCCACAAAAATAATGTTTCTGGTGAAATTCACACCTAAGTTTGTTGCCCAGCCAAAGCAGATTGTTCACCCTTATTTGGTAGTCTCCATTTTACCAAGAGGGAGATTGTAGAGAACATAAAGGCTGTATGTTGATCTATTTGTATCTTTAGATGTCAATATAAGAAAGCTGACTACTGTCTTAGTTACTTTCTCTTGCTGTGAAGAGATGCAATGAATAAGAAAACTTACAGAAGAAAAACTCTATCAGGGCCTACAGTTTCCAAGTCTATGACTATCGTGGCAGGGAACAAGCAACAAGCAGGAATGTCACTGGAGTAGTAGCTGAGAGCTCATATCTTGAGACACAACCACCAGGCAGAAAAAGCTAACTGGAAAACGCACAGCTTTTCAAACCTCAAAGCCCATGCCCAGGGAAAAAATTCCTCCAATAAGGCCATACTTTTTAAGACTTCCTAAACCATTCATTCTTCCAACTGGGACCAAGAATTCAAATATATAAGCCCATGGGGGTCCCTTCTCACACAAACCATCACAACTCTGGTGTTTTGCATTTATGTGAGCCTTTCCTGAATCAGCATTTCCTCTATAACAAATTTTCTAAACTCAAATTTATCTGAACTCACATGCACCCTCATAACCAGAATCTTTATGACGCAACCTGCTGTTTCTTTGAGATTATGATGAACTTTAATGTCTTACTTCTAGGTCAGTAATAAAAATTTACATAATTGTGCAGTTCGTTAAGCTCTAGGCCTAACACCCAGTGTCCCATCTCTTATAAAACCTAGGTTGATGTATAAATATAATTTTATGACTTAAAAATGTTAGGAAAAGAAGAAAATAAAAATTAGTGTATTGTCAGAAGTCTAAAAAGTCATTATAATTAATGCAAAGATTCATGTAAAGATTTAATTTTGGAACTTTGCTGCCAAGGCCTTTCCGTATCTTCATGTTAGTTATGAATATAATATAATCATCCGCATAGCATAATCTCCATGTCAACTCACAGTATGATGGCTGAACCCATCCTTTCAGACCTACCAACTGCTTTACTGCAAACCCACTACCAATCACTCTGACACTCCTCAATGCACTGGGTACATTTCATTCATATGACCCTCTTCTAACTTTTCTCTATAAGTTAAAACTCTCCTCCAGTTCAAAAATTTGGATACCTCTTTAATGTATTCCTTTGCCTCCCAACATCCCAGTAGAATCCATTCTTTCTTCTTCTTTAAAGTTTCCATTCTGACTTATTCATTCATTTATTAAAGAAATTTCTCACTATAACACTTTCTTTGGTATATCTGCCTCTTCCCCTTCCCAAATGGTGAACTTCTACAAGATGACATAGGTCATCTCATAGGAAACACAAGTGTTTAACATACTCTTCCACATGCTTGATACCCATTAAATGTATCTTGACTTATATAAGAGTTTTAGAATATTTTCTATGGTTTCATTTGTGCCTATAATAACCTTAGTAAATAGGATAAATAAGCATTTGTGATTGGTTCTATTAGAACAAATAAAGTAAGGGCATAGTTATGGTCTCCAAAAAGACACAGCCCAAAGAATGTATTCATTGTAGATGAGTGATGATAGCCACTAGATATATAGGTAGATAGATGATAGATAGATAGATACATAGATAGATAGATAGATAGATAGATAGATAGATAGATAGATAGATAATGATTGATAGATGATTGATAGAGATAGATAACAGATAGATGATAGATACAGAGAGAGAGAGACAGAGAGAGATTTACTAGGAGAATTGGCTCACATGTTTATACTTAGTTCACCAACTCACATCCCAGTCTCTCAAAGTAATGCTTTATCAAATATCTCTTTCTCAATACCCCCTAATCTGGTCAAATTGACACCAAAGCAGAGACCATTATTTGCCTTATGCTGTGGACCAGTCAGTGGCTGACCCAGGACTATTCTAGGTGTTTCCCAATCACAGGGTCATGTTCTTCACTGCCATTTTGTGACATTCACCAAAAAGCAGAGACATGACAAAGAAGGAAAGATGCATGGGGCCACAATTGACAAGCTGCAGTTTCAGCAGCTCATGTGCACGCATGGCCTCCAATAGTCATTTGAGTGCATCTGCTGTCTCAAGTATCTTTAAGAGTCTCCAAGATGACAAAGCAATGAAACAGAGGCGAGAAAATGGCTTTCATTTCTGACATGTTTCCTCAAAACTCAACTCAAAACATTTTTCCTGTAGTGGCTGCCTCCTGAGTCACTAAGCGGAGACTTCATTAGGAAGAATTGTCTGTTCTTTCCACCAAAGCAGCTTTGTTCCTTAGGCATAAACAGAGTGATAGCTTCACTCTCTAAATTGGCCAGAGAGCCAGCCTTGTATAAATAAGGCCTTCTTAGCTTTGGCTTCAGACATTGGCTCTTCCTCTTGAGATTTTTACCTACTTAAAATTCACTTGTTGCTCCTTAAATTCACATGTAGCTTCAGGCAAATGTTTGAATTTCAAAAATGAAACAGTGCCCAAAATAAGCTCAGGGAAAAAAACAGTCAAGTAAGTAGAAAATCTTCCAAAACAAGCAAAAGCATGAGAGTGATCACACTTTAACTTTATGTGCTCATTTAAAAAATAATGTATGTGTCACATAAGCCACCAACCATGGGGAGGCTCATCTGGAAATTCTTAAAGAAAAAGGAGGAAATACTCCTTCTGCAGCTCCATTATACTGCATTGCCACTTCAGAATCCCAACCTCAGATATCCATAACCTGACATCAGATATACAAAACCTGACCTCAGATATTCAGAACCCCAATCCTGAATGTGCAGAAGTTAGCTCAGATTTTCAGGATTCACCCTCAGATATCTAGGATCTACCCTCAAATATCCAGAAACCAATGTTGGATTGCCAGGGACCACACTCAGATGTTTTAATTGCTTTGGAATAGAGCCCCAGCTTCAGTTTTTCCTAACTCTCTAGGTAATTCTAACCTGTAGACAGAATTAAGAGATCTATATGAATAATATTCAGAACATGTTCAAGTAGGTTTTAACCATAAGACTTTCTGTCTACAAACTCTACTTATCCTACCCCCTTTCATAATACAGATACACCAATATTCAGAGCCAGACTTACCCACATATAGACGTAATCCATCTATATATGTATCTAAATAGAAAATTGAACTTTGGCCAAAGAAACATGACCATAAACACAAAAAGACTTCTCTCTGACCAAGAAGTCTACATTCTTTGTGTGCAGAATATGGAAATGGAAATAGGGTCAACCATTGAGAGAAAATGGAAGGCATGAACTTTTAAATAGGAATAATTTTATCATTTGCTCACCACCATTTTGACATTTCATGACAATGCCTTTATGTAACAAGATTGACTCATATATATATATGAGAGAGAGAGAGAGAGAGAGAGAGAGAGAGAGAGAGAGAGGGACAGAGAGAGAGAGAGACAGAGACAGAGGGGGGAGAGAGAGAACAGAAACATGCATATAGTAGTTCAGGATATGTAATACCTTCTACTCCACTTTCTACCATAGCTTCTACTCCCAGTTAGCAAATGTATAATATAAATAAATAGAAATCATTCATTCTTCAGGATGACTGGCTCCTCTGAGAACCTAGTGTGACTCTACTACTCTGCTTTTCTGTCTAAATACCTGTCATAAAATAACATTGATGCTACTGTGGTCATTCACTAGTTGGAAGAGACATTTGAACTTATTTGACTACTGTGCTTACAGGTAAATTAGCTCTCTGCAAATCTAGGCAATCAAAAGGAAGATTTGATTTTAAAAAAAGAAAAAGGCATTTTTCAAAGAAATTGAGCTTAAAAGTGCAGTTAAAAAGAAGAATCTGCTATAGTTTAACAGCAGATCCCTGATCCTGAAACAGAAGGGTTGACCCCTATGTGTACATAGAAGTGGCTAGATAGCAAGTAACGCTGAGCTTGGCTGAAACCTTGTGTTGATTCTTTTCTGTTGCTGTGATAAAATGCTTAGACAAAGAACAACTTTGGGGAGGTTTATTTTGGCTTACAGTTCCAGAGGGAGACTGCCCACCATGATGGAGAAAGCACAACAGCAGAAACAAGAGAATGTGCATCCAAACACCAAAAAGCAGAGCAGGAAACAGAAGTGGAACCAGACTGCAAAGCCTCATACCTCACCCAAAGTAATGCCCTTTCTCCAACTTCCGAAGGTTCTATGACCTTCTAGCTGGAGAACAACTGTTCAAAGACATGGGCCTATAAGGGACATTATTGTATTTAAACCACAAGAAACATCACATATAAAGTCAAAAAAAGCTGCGGTGAACATCTATATGCCATTTAGATCAGAGAGAGAGAGAGGAGAACAGAGAACACTATCATCATGCCCAAGAGTCATGCTCTAAGATGCTCTAAGACTGCAGTTTGCAGTTGTTAGTAATACAGAAAACATGGACGGTAAAACCTTTTACCCAGATCGAATATTCTCTCTGATAACTCCTACCTTCTTCTCCTCCCCCTTCCCATCACTCCTTACCATCTTCTCTATCTTTCTTCTTCTTCTCTTGTATTCCATTAAAATTTTACAAAGTCCAGGTAAAACCATAACTAAGCCTAGGTTGTAAGCAGTCAGAATTCAGTCTGTTAGGGGAGGAATATAGTTAGTTCAGTTTAATGTAATTCCAAATTATCACAAGGTTCAAATAGTCATCTGCAAGCTTCTACTGAGTATTCAATTTTCAGCAAGTTTATGGTTCTTACCAAGGTTAAAAAGGTAGAACCAGAAACAACCTGCGTTATTAAATATATACAGTTAAAATTTTTATATTTAAAAGTCTGGAAACTAACTTGGGAACCCCTTCTGTCTGAAAATTCAGGAGTGAGCTGCAGTCTATCCTGAATTCAGAAATGTATTCATGTGGCTAGAAAAATGACTCAGTGTTTAAGAGCACTTGCTCTCCAATCATGAAGGTCAGAGTTCTGATAATCGCATCCATGGAACAAGCTAGTCATTCTGCAAATACCTATAATTCCAGCTCCACGGTTCTGACATCCTCTACTGGCCTTTGTATGTACACACACACACACACACACACACACACAAAATAGAAAAGAAAGTAACATATTCAAGCAGTATCCCCTCGACAGTGTTGGGTCTGGAAATGTCGAAAGGTTGACTCGATCACTCAATTACAACAGGCCAAGATATTCTCATAGCTTCTCTTTCTTTGTTGCCTGATTTCTTTCCTTTCAAATGCATGGATGTAAAAGTGGAGTAGAAAACATGATAAAATTTACTGTACCATTTTATGTGTGCAGTTCAGTAGCACTGACGACAGTCACTTCGTTGTGCAACTGATACCCACAACTTTTCTTCCTTGTTTAATCAAGTACATTTGTTAAAAGCCACAGCTACTAATGTGAAGTGTCTCCAGTAGCCACAATTAGGAGCACAGACATAAGATAGTATTGCCAGCAGCTCTAAGGGACTTGAGTGGTGGGAAATGAGGATATCTCAGTATCTTCTTTTGCTTTCTAGTTTCTTGTATGCCTGCCGTTCATATCTGTTATCTTCTCCAAAGGAACCATGGTTCTTGCCTGCACTCTGCTTCTGCTAACTTGGATCTAACATCCAATCTCCAAGTTTCCTTTTGCTTTAATATCTACTTTTAGCTATTTAGCCAAACTTACTCCTTCCCACTTTTCCTGGGCATAGAGCATATTGCCTCTTAGAAGTGTATTTCCCACACTATACCCACTGCTGCTCTCTTAATCCTACCTGGAAGCTGTTTATCTTGTCCTGTTTGCAGTGTCCTCAATATGATTGTGTAAATACATAGCTTTTTCTCCCAAACTGGCAGCTATGGTCAGTATATTTTAAAACCAGCCTTTACATTCTGGAATGTAATACAGGAGGCAACAAGTGCATTTCAACCAAGAATCATCTCGAATATGTCAAAGTTTCCTATCCAGTCTGCTAGAGACCTTGGTCTGCAGAACATTGCTGATCATGTATCACACAAATGTTCCATAAAGTGTTATTGAGAATAATGTGCAAATTTAAACACTCTCTAGATAATTGTAAATATCTGCACAGAGGCAGCCGTTCACCTGCTAAAAGCATCTATTTACAGTGTGACATTACGTCTCTGTCATTTTGATGTGATGCATATTCCATCAGCCTGATATGCTGCCACCTCCCAGTGAGTCTCGGTGTCACTAACTCAGAATTAAGTGTGTTGCTAAACCAGCTAACAGTCCTTACAAAGCACAATAAGCCTGTTTGACAATTACCCCCACATAGGCAAATAGTCAACACACCTCTGATTCCCGTGTTATTAACTGTTATAAAACCGTGTACTGTGATAATGAATGTAACAAAGACATTGATTTTTACAAGACTTCCCAAGAAACAAGCACATATACTCAATGCAGGAAGCCCACAGGGAGCCTCCCCATTGCTGCTATGCCTTCAGTCTATAGGAGCTGCTCCGTGCAAGGCTCTGGCTTTCACTTGTCAAGCAGAACTTTGATTACTGATTTTAAAAAGCACTCATTGTTCGCTGTCTTCTCTACAATGCTTACAGGTGTCTTAGGAAGGAAATTTTTCTTGTAAGTGAAAGACCAGCTTGAACTCTATTTCTGTTTCTCTCCCTATCTTTCCCTTTCTTCCTACTTAATTGCTAGTTACATGAAGAAGCAGACACTTGGCCTGAGCCAGAATGTGCCTAGGGAAGTCCCGAATGTTGCTGTTTTGCTTTGTTTCTGAGTGATACTGAGACTGTTGTGCTAATTGGTTTTGTTCCTACCCAAAGAATCTTATGTAACCTTCTTCATCAGTATCCTTTTGAATCAGCCAAATACTTATCCCACTGTTGATTTTCTAAATATTTCCAGAACCCTTCTTATCCCTTTACCCTACTTTCCTACATTGCCTCTGGGTGTTCAAAAGGATACATGTGAATATTCAGTGCCAAGGTTGACTTTGTAATGAGTAGGCTATTTTTCATGTTCAAAGGGATTCAAAATGTGTTTCACTTGAACATGCAACACGTGAAAATGGCCCATAGTGAATCTGTATTTTAAAAAAGTTAATCCTGTATTCCAAGACATTAGGAAGTGGAAGCAGACAGATGAGAAGTTCAAGGTCATCTGTCCAACACAGTGAGGTCAGGGCCAGCCAGCCTAGGTTATATGAGATTTAAAACAGAATTTTTTTTTTTTTTAAAGGCTGCGGAAATGTGTAAGGCTAGGAAGCTATGGGATAAGAGAAACAGGCCTGGAGCAAGAGGGAGGTCTAGGTGTGTCCAAACCTCAGAAGTCTCATCCTGAGAGGAGCAGGAATAGGATTGCTCCCAACTGCCCAGGCCTCCATCCTGGTGCTCATAGCCCTACACACCCACCTTTGCCCCAGTGAAGAAGGTAGCAGGCTAAACTTTCTCTTCCCTTTTAAGGTCATATCCAGCAGCACCTAGAACTCCTCCTATTCAAATGAGAACTTTCATTCCAAAAGCCCCTACTCATTCCCTAAAAGTTTAAGTAGACTTTGGTCCCCCCATTAAATAAGCTGTCTCACTGAAGCTGCCTCCCTAGATTCTGTTCTTACCACACTCACTGTGCTCACTCCCACCTTTGGTCTCTTCTGTTCCTCAGTGACCAGGCTAGCTTCCCCATCTCAGAATCCATGGGTTTCAATTGCAAGCTGATCATGCCATTAAGGGTGGGGAGTGGAGCCTGAATGGCAGAAATAGTTCAGCATGTAAAACTTTTGCCTCATAAAAGTGAGAAGCTGTGTTTGGATCACAGGCACAACTTATTTGTAATCCTAATAGCAACTTAGAACATGGAGACAGGCAGATCCTTGGTAGGGTTAGGCCGTTTACCCTAGCCTGCTTGGTAATGTTCCAGGCCAAGGAGAGATTCTGTCCCAAACAAAATGTGGAAGGTACTTGAAGGCTGATACCAGACTTTGTCCTTTGACTTGCACATGTATGCTTTACACATGTGCACCCACATTCACATATGCACTACACACACACACACACACACACACACCATAACAATATGCACACAATAAAATATAAGTTTTCAAACAATGAAAACCATAGGAGCTGATAAAATTATTCATGGCTTGAGGTCAGTATTTCCATTTTGGTCAAGCTTCAAGAATGGCATATATAGCTTGATCATGCTAGCCCTTTTTGTCCTGGAAATATTTTCATTCCTGCCCATTGTGTTAAAGCTTGTCTTTAACAACATCAACATTTTGGCAGCCAAATACATGACTTGAAACTGAAAATGGGACATACACACCCCCAGACAGAGTTATTAATTTAACAGGCTGGCAAGCCAAGGATGGGTAAAATTCTGCACAGAGCCTTACCAGCCTAAGACATAAGTGCATTGCTTTTGATAATGTATATTCCATGATGGTTAAGGAAGGCATTCTTAACAGAATGACCTAAGAAAAGCTCAGTCTTGTTTATGAAATAAAAAATTGGGGAGATATGGAGAGCTTTTTCCGGCTGCTTGACAGGAGTTTGACATTGGCCAAGGGCAAGGAAATGGGCTGCTTGGCAGGAATCTGACATAAGGCTAGAACAAAGAAGTAATTTCAGGCAGGAATGTAAATCTTAGGCTAGAACAAAGAAGTAGGCTTCAGGCATGAAAATGACTTTGGGCTAGGACAGGGAAGTAGGCTCAAATATTTTGGGCATCCTGATAAGTCCTTAGAAACACTGATCATGGGAGTGATCACGGGACTCTATTGCCTTGCTTGTTCTTTGACTATTTGTGTTTATTGTCTTACTCGTTCCTTGACTATTTGCATCTATTGCATTGCTCGTTCCTCAACCTAGAACTAACATGTAATTAAAATGGTATAAAAGAAAAAAAAAAGGATTGTAAATTCAAGACTCATGTAATTGAACTCAAATAACTAGCAACAGTTATGACATGCTGTATGTTTTTCTTAGACTTTAGTATTTTCTCCAGAGCAGCCATTACTTCTAACCTTGAACTGACTGTGCTCCAGAAAATATGGTGTGTTTACAATGTGCCTCTCACAAGATAATCCTTTCAATCTGGCAGGTATCCTCATGCCTGATGTAAGACTAGTGTCATGGTCATAACAGACATCATTGTTTTAATTTGTTCGAATCCAGGGTACACTCAAATAGGTTCCCAAAGGGAATCCTAGCTGGTAAGTTCAAAGCAGACAGGCCTGAGTTCTGTGCAGTGGTCATATGACATATCTCTGCAATTCTAATGAGCAAGGAGTGGGGGCATCTGATGAGTCCTAGAGGTTGGAGCTGACTATCTTTAGGGACGGTCGCTCTAGGAGATGATTGTACGGGGGATTTCTGGTCCACTAATCTTGAGGAAATTAGAGGAGTTAAAGAAGTGACTGAGTCTGCTCCTGGTATGTTTAAGTCCAACATAAGAATGGATCTAAGATAGAGTATAATTACCAGAACTCACTCACAGCATTGTAGGCAAGGAAACTCAGCTCCAGTGTTCCCTATTATAAAAAGTAGAATAGTAGTTTGTCAATAGGTGACACTATAATAAAACACTATAGAATGTAAACAAGAGAAGTTTACTTTTTATGCCTCTGAAGACCAGAAGTTAGAGAGCTGAGGGTCATTATGTTTGGTTCTGAGGAAAGCTCTCTTCTGAGTTGCAAATGGCTGACTCTTATTGCATCTTCACAAGGCAGACAGACAGACAGAGTTACCTCCTCATGGTCTATTCTCCCCTCAGAGGCCTCACTTCATAATGTCATACCATCAGGAGTTAGGATTTCAACCTGAAAATGGGCAAAACCGAAGGAGAAATGCCGAAGAGTAGTTAACATTTATCAAGTGTCCACCATGCCATTCTGGCAAGTAGCTTGCAGATTGTATATTTACTCCTCTGGCTCAGAACACTCCCTGTGTAATAGGTTCCATTCTCATCCACATCTTACAGACACAGAAAACAAAGCCTCAGAGAAGTTAAGCAGCATCTTCAAAGGTGTATAGCAATTGGTGAGGCTAGGATAATGCATGTAAACAATGTGTCTCCAGAGTCTCCTTTTGAGCACTAGGCAAAACTGTCTAATATCCCTTCCTTGAATATATGACCATCTATGTCACTATGCCAGGGAAAATTTTTGTACATAAAATTTTCCTTCCTAAATTGCTCCATAAGAATATTGATTTTGTATGATTGAAAAATATTCACAAGGGTACAGAAATATTATTTTAATTGTTAATGCTACTTCTCATATATATTCTTATATATTTTTAGCAGTATTCCATCAAGCAAGTGCCATGATTGTGATTATGGGATACACAGGGACACTGAGACTCTGACTGAGCCCCATGGCAAGCAAGTAACACATGCCAAAGTCCATGATCACTCACTGTGTGGTACTGTGGTAGAGGAAAGGACTGTAAGAAATGTCATTCTCAGATTCATTCTATCCAAAAATGATTAATAGCATTATAAAATTTATGAAGAATGAATAATTGGTAAATTCTTATTTGATAGTCACTTGGGTTTCTATAGCTTATTTATTTTGAAGCCACTAGGAAAGTCATCCTTACCCTTTGAACATCAAACTTCCTCTGTGGATGGCATCATTTTGTTCCATTCATAATAAAATGTCACCATAGAATAATATGGCTTATTTTTATACATGTACCAATGGAATAACATGGGACTAATTTTATGGAAAATATAAAGAACCAATACATCTGGGAGACAGCTCAGTGGGTAGAACACTTGTCTAGAAAGCAGAGGACCTGAGTTTCATCTCCAGAACCCATGTTTTATAAAAGTTAAGTATGATGGTATGCAGGTGTAATCTCAGCACTGGGAATACAGACTCAGAGAGATCCCTTTCGCTTGATAGCCAGCTCAGCCTAACCGAGTTCAAGACAATAAGAAACTTTGTCTCTAAAAATGTAAACAATGCCTGAAAAACAATAACCAAACTTTCCCCCTGGCCTTCATACACATATGCTTACACATACATAAACATATATGTGTGTGTGTGTATCATACATGCTTACACATTCATACATGTGTAGATATACATATGTTTTTTTTGTTTGTTTTGTTTTGTTTGTTTGTTTGTTTTTCGAGACAGGGTTTCTCTGTATAGCCTTGGCTGTCCTGGAACTCACTTGGTAGACCAGGCTGGCCTCGAACTCAGAAATCCGCCTGCCTCTGCCTCCCAAGTGCTGGGATTAAAGGCATGCGCCACCACCGCCCGGCTTATACATATGTTTTTATACATAAACATACATACATGTTTATACAGATACACATAAAATAACAAAAGAATACTCTTCACATTAGATTTGTTTAGTAAATAAACTAGTTAATTCTCCACTGAGAGCTTTGAATTCTATTATAATAAATATGAATCTCAGACCTGCAAGTGTATGAATACTTTATTGGGTATTTTCATTGCCACAGGGCTAGATAAGAGATGTAGCATTATTTCAGGATTGTTTCCTTATCTAATTTTTTATTACCCCATACTTAGTCTTTAATACTTCAAGCTGACTATTCTAACAGGGGTTACTTGATTATCCTAGAGTACTGAAGGAAGGGCTTTCCTCACTAACGTCAGGGTCTCTATTGTTCCCCAATGTACACACTTTGCTGCTATTGTTCATGTAGTCTGTAGTAAAATTTCCTTTTCTGCTCCTGGTAGTATATCACTGGTAGGCCTAAAGTGTGAAGTATTAAATAGATTCCTGAATCGGTCTTTGAGCTACCTCCCTAAAGTTCTGTGGTTTGTGACATTTCTTGACTTGTAAATTCTTTCACTAGAGCTGCACATAATCTGCTTATTTGGTTAAGAGCTTGAAAGAGATGTAACTATGAGCCCAGGAGCTGTCACTGTCACTGCTCCTCACACATATAGGGTGTGTGGGAAACAAATACATGAAACTAGACTTGTACAGTATACTACAGTTTTAGTGTTTTCACACCCATCTGCTGAAAATACGTGATTCTCCTCATATGGATCACACAGATAAAACACTTTGCTGGTCTGAGAAGAAAATATGATCACTCTCACTGAGCTAAGAAAGATCAAGAAAAGTTGTGAGACATGTGTCACACAGTATGTCCCAGGAGAATATTGAGTATGTATGGACTGTGAAGGTGGAAACACCATCCCTTCATGAGGCTCAGGTGAAACCATTGTCTTAGGCTGTCATGATCCTTAAAGATGCTAAGGACAAAGACAGGGACTTAAGTGGGAGATCGAAGACATTTTCTTTTAGTTGGACAGAAACACCTGGCATAATAAGTTCAAGGACAATAAGAGAAATGGCTTGATTAAACTAAAATTTAATTGTCCAAAATGTCCATAATTTGGATGTCACTGATATAATGTACAGAAAAAAATGTGCCATGAAATAGATTGTGAGAAAGGATACTTATCTTCTGCATGACCTGAAACAAGAAGCTAGGGTGCCATCTTGTTCTTCTTCAGTTAGGGCTATATGGATCATGTGTCAAGCAGCCCAAATGTTTTACACTCTGTACATGCACATGTTCACAAGTAACTAAAACCAGTATTGATTTTGGGATTACAAATACATTTTAGCAAGTAAATGAGTTCAACAACATGGAATCCACAAATAATGACAACTAGCTATCATCTTTTTAAACAAATAGAAGCCACAAGACAGCTTGGGATCTCTGGTAGATAGTAAAACTTCAGTTACCTCCTGCTGTGAACTCTCTTGGCACCCAACATTTAACACTACACTGACCAAGAGCATGGACAGCTCAAGAGACAAAGCCCTGACCTGCCTCCTCTAGACCTGTAAGATTGTGTTTTTTTCCATATGTACCTTTGGTAAATGTTTATTATAAAATGATGAATGGGGTTGAAAGTATAGCTCAGTTGGTAGACTGCTTTCCTGGCACAAGGGAATACTGGGTTAGATCCCCAGCACCTTGCATAAACTGGATGTAATTGCATATGCCTGTAATTTCAACAATGAGGAGGAAGACTCAGGAGGATCAGGAATTCAAAGACATCCATCTAACTGAGATAGGAACCACATTGGTGTACTTGAAATATTGTCAGAAAGAAGGAGAGAAGTGATAGACATGATTACCCTCACAAAGACAATTTAAATCAAGCCCTATGTCTAGCTAATAAGAAAATGGAGAGAGAGGGGGGTGACTTATTACTACTCCACTTCTTCCTTCATCCCTGTTTGAACCATCAGTGGGAAGATGACTGTCTTCATGTCCCTCACATACTTCCCTCCCTCTTTCCATTCTTCTTTTCTTCCTTCTTTCCACCAGTCTACCATCTTCCCTTCCTTCCTCTTCCTTACCCTTCTCGCTCCCTGCTTTCTTTTTCTTCCCTTCTTCATTACCCTTCTCCTTCACTTCTTCCTCATTGTGTGCTTCTCAATCCTTCTCTTCATTGTTCTCTTCCATTCCTTCCCATCCATCCTTTCCTTTTTCATTTTTCCATCAAGATAAAAAAAACCACAAAAGTCTTTAGAGCTGCTGTCATAATTATATATATTGAGGTCATGACAGCTCCAAGGTATGATTAAGAGGAAGATTTTAATTGTGGATATGAGGGAAAGTATAGTCAGAGTCATCTGAAAGAGTCCAGAGTAGAAAGAGGAAGTCATAGATTGAACAAAGCCAGCAGAATGGACTTAGCCATTCTGCTAAGTTTTTTTGTTTTTTGTTTTTCCAAATAAATTTGAGAATTTCTTTCTAGTTCTGTAAAGAATTTAGTTGGTATTTTAATGGGGATTGCATTGAATCTGTAGATTGTTTTGAAACAATAACCAAAATTTCCCCTGGCCTTCATACACATATGCTTACACATACATAAACATATATGTGTGTGGTGTGTATCATACATGCTTACACATTCATACATGTGTAGATATACATATGTTTTTTTTTGTTTGTTTTTGTTTGTTTGTTTGTTTGTTTTCGAGACAGGGTTTCTCTGTATAGCCTTGGCTGTCCTGGAACTCACTTGGTAGACCAGGCTGGCCTCGAACTCAGAAATCCGCCTGCCTCTGCCTCCCAAGTGCTGGGATTAAAGGCATGCGCCACCACCGCCCGGCTTATACATATGTTTTTATAACATAAACAACATACATGTTTATACAGATACACATAAAATAACAAAAGAATACTCTTCACATTAGATTTGTTTAGTAAATAAACTAGTTTAATTCTCCACTGAGAGCTTTGAATTCTATTATAATAAATTTGAATCTCAGACCTGCAAGTGTATAATACTTTATTTGGGTATTTTCATTGCACAGGGCTAGATAAGAGATGTAGCATTATTTCAGGATTGTTCCCTTATCTAATTTTTTATTACCCCATAACTTAGTCTTTAATACTTCAAGCTGACTATTCTAACAGGGGTTACTTGATTATCCTAGAGTACTGAAGGAAGGGCTTCCTCACTAACGTCAGGGTCTCTATTGTTCCCCAATGTACACACACTTTGCTGCTATTGTTCATGTAGTCTGTAGTAAAATTTCCTTTTCTGCTCCTGGTAGTATATCACTGGTAGGCCTAAAGTGTGAAGTATTAAATAGATTCCTGAATCGGTCTTTGAGCTACCTCCCTAAAGTTCTGTGGTTTGTGACATTTCTTGACTTGTAAATTCTTTCACTAGAGCTGCACATAATCTGCTTATTGGTTAAGAGCTTGAAAGAGATGTAACTATGAGCCCAGGAGCTGTCACTGTCACTGCTCCTCACACATATAGGGTGTGGGGAAACAAATACATGAAACTAGACTTGTACAGTATACTACAGTTTTAGTGTTTTCACACCCATCTGCTGAAAATACGTATTCTCCTCATATGGATCACACAGATAAAACACTTTGCTGGTCTGAAAGAAAATATGATCACTCTCACTGACTAAGAAAGATCAAGAAAAGTTGTGAGACATGTGTCACACAGTATGTCCCAGGAGAATATTGAGTATGTATGGACTGTGAAGGTGGAAACACCATCCCTTCATGAGGCTCAGGTGAAACCATTGTCTTAGGCTGTCATGATCCTTAAAGATGCTAAGGACAAAGACAGGGGACTTAAGTGGGAGATCGAAGACATTTTCTTTTAGTTGGACAGAAACACCTGGCATAATAAGTTCAAGGGACAATAAGAGAAATGGCTTGATTAAACTAAAATTTATATTGTCCAAAATGTCCATAATTGGATGTCACTGATATAATGTACAGAAAAAAATGTGCCATGAAATAGATTGTGAGAAAGGATACTTATCTTCTGCAGACCTGAAACAAGAAGCTAGGGTCCATCTTGTTCTTCTTCAGTTAGGGCTATATGGATCATGTTCAAGCAGCCCAAATGTTTTACACTCTGTACATGCACATGTTCACAAGTAACTAAAACCAGTATTGATTTTGGGATTACAAATACATTTTAGCAAGTAAATGAGTTCAACAACATGGAATCCACAATAATGACAACTAGCTATCATCTTTTTAAACAAAATAGAAGCCACAAGACAGCTTGGGATCTCTGGTAGATAGTAAAACTTCAGTTACCTCCTGCTGTGAACTCTCTTGCACCCAACATTTAACACTACCACTGACCAAGAGCATGGACAGCTCAAGAGACAAAGCCCTGACCTGCCTCCTCTAGACCTGTAAGATTGTGTTTTTTTCCATATGTACCTTTGGTAAATGTTTATTATAAAATGATGAATGGGGTTGAAAGTATAGCTCAGTTGGTAGACTGCTTTCCTGGCACAAGGGAATACTGGGTTAGATCCCCAGCACCTTGCATAAACTGGATGTAATTGCATATGCCTGTAATTTCAACAATGAGGAGGAAGACTCAGGAGGATCAGCATTCAAAGACATCCATCTAACTGAGATAGGAACCACATTGGTGTACTTGAAATATGTCAGAAAGAAGGAGAGAAGTGATAGACATGATTACCCTCACAAAGACAATTTAAATCAAGCCCTATGTCTAGCTAATAAGAAAATGGAGAGAGAGGGGGTGACTTATTACTACATCCACTTCTTCCTTCATCCCTGTTTGAACCATCAGTGGGAAGATGACTGTCTTCATGTCCCTCACATACTTCCCTCCCTCTTTCCATTCTTCTTTTCTTCCTTCTTTCCACCGTCTACCATCTTCCCTTCCTTCCTCTTCCTTACCCTTCTCGCTCCCTGCTTTCTTTTTCTTCCCTTCTTCATTACCCTTCTCCTTCACTTCTTCCTCATTGTGTGCTTCTCAATCCTTCTCTTCATTGTTCTCTTCCATTCCTTCCATCCCATCCTTTCCTTTTTCATTTTTCCATCAGATAAAAAAAACCACAAAAGTCTTTAGAGCTGCTGTCATAATTATATATATTGAGGTCATGACAGCTCCAAGGTATGATTAAGAGGAAGATTTTAATTGTGGATATGAGGGAAAGTATAGTCAGAGTCATCTGAAAGAGTCCAGAGTAGAAAGAGGAAGCATAGATTGAACAAAGCCAGCAGAATGGACTTAGCCATTCTGCTAATTTTTTTTGTTTTTTTGTTTTTCCAAATAAATTTGAGAATTTCTCTTCTAGTTCTGTAAAGAATTTAGTTGGTATTTTAATGGGGATTGCATTGAATCTGTAGATTGCTTTTGGCAAGATGGCCATTTTTTACTATATTAATCCTGCCGATGCATGAGCATGGGAGATCTTTCCATTTCCTGAGATCTTCTTCAATTTCTTTCTTCAGAGACTTGAAGTTCTTGTCATACAGATCTTTCACTTGCTTGGTTAGATTCACACCGAGGTATTTTATGTTATTTGTGACTATTGTGAAGGGTGTCATTTCCCTAATTTCTTTTTCAGCCTGTTTATCTTTCATGTAGAGGAAGGCTACTGATTTGTTCGAGTTGATTTTATAACCTGCCACCTTGCTGAAGTTGTTTATCAGGTTTAGGAGTTCTCTGGTGGAAGTTCTGGGGTCACTTAAGTATACTATCATATCATCTGCAAATAGTGATATTTTTGACTTCTTCCTTTCCTATTTGTATTCCTTTGACTTCTTTTTGTTGTCTAATTGCTCTGGCTAGGATTTCCAGAACTATACTGAATAGGTAGGGAGAGAGTGGGCAGCCTTGTCTAGTCCCTGATCTTAGTGGGATTGCTTCAAGTTTCTCTCCATTTAGTTTGATGTTGGCTACTGGTTTGCTGTATACTGCTTTCACTATGTTTAGATACGGGCCTTGAATTCCTGATCTTTCCAAGACTTTTATCATGAAGGGATGTTGATTTTGTCAAATACTTTCTCAGCATCTAGGGAGATGATCAGTGTTTTTTTTTCTTTGAGTTTGTTTATATAGTGGATTACATTGATGGATTTCCAAATATTGAACCATCCCTGCATTCCTGGGATAAAGCCACTTGATCATGATGGATGATTGTTTTGATGTGTTCTTGGATTCGTTTGCTAGAATTTTATTGAGTATTTTTGCATCAATATTCATAAGAGAGAAGTTCCTGAACAGAACACCAATGGCTTATGCTCTAAGATCAAGAACTGACAAATGGGACTTCATAAAATTGCAAAGTTTCTATAAGGCAAAAGACACTGTCAATAGAATAAAATAGCAACAAACAGATTGGGAAAAGATCTTTACCAATCCCACATCCGATAGAGGACTAATATCCAATATATACAAAGAACTCAAGAAATTAGATTCTAGACAACCAAATAACCCTATTAAAAAATGGGGTATGGAGCTAAACAAAGAATTCTCAACTGAGGAAATGTGAATGGCCGAGAAGCACTTAAAGAAATGTTCAGCATCCTTAGTCATCAGGAAAATGCAAATCAAAACAACCCTGAGATTCCACCTCACAACAGTCAGAAATGGCTAAGATCAAAAACTCAGGTGATAGCAGATGCTAGTGAAGATGTGGAGAAATAGGAACACTCCTCCATTGTTGGTGGGAATTGCAAGATGGTGCAACCATTATGGAAAACAGTCTGGCGGTTCCTCAAAAATTGGACATATCACTACCTGAGGACCCAGCTATACCACTCCTGGGCATAATACCCAGAAGATGCTCTAACACATAACAAGGACTAATGCTCCACTATGTTCATAGCAGCTTTATTTATAATAGCCAAAACTGGAAAGAACCCAGATGCCCTTCAACAGAGGAATGGATACAAAAAATGTGGTACATTTACACAATGGGATATTACTCAGCTATTAAAAACAATGAATTTCGATAAATGCTTATGTAAATGGATGGAACTAGAAAATATCATCCTGAGTGAAGTAACCCAATCACAAAAGAACATACATGGTATTAACTCACTGATTATTGGATTTTAGCCCAGAAGCTTGAAATAACCAAGATTCAACTCACAGACCACATAAAGCTCATGAAGAATGACGACCAAGTGGGGGGTGGGCTTCAGTCCTTCTTAGAAGGAGTAACAAAATACTCAAGGAGCAAATATGGAGACAAAGTACAGGACAGAAACTGAAGGAGGGGCCATCTATAGACCATTCCACCTGGATATCCATCCCATGTGCAGTCACCAAAGGTAGACGTTGATGTGGATGTCAGGATGTACATGCTGACAGGAGCTTGATATAGCTGTCTCCTTAGAGGTATACAAGAGTCTGACATATTCAGAGGCAGATTCTCACAGCTAACCATCAAACTGATCATGGGGTTCCCAATAGAGAAGATAGAGTGACGGCTGAAGGAGTTGAAAGGATTTGAGACATCATGAGGAAAGCAACAATACCAACCAACCAGAGACCCAGGGTCTAAACCACCAGCCTGGGAGCATTTAGGGAGGGACCCATGGCTCCAGCTATATATGCAAGGGAGCTATATATAAGTGGGAGAAGAGATCCTTGGTCCCATGAAGGCTGGACGTCGTGTGTGGGGGGGGTATTCGAGGGTGGGTGAGGTACGGGGGAGGGTGGGTGGGGTACCCATCATAGAGGCAAGAGTAGAGGGGAAGGGATAGGGAGTTCCTGGGAAGGGGGGGAATGGGGTAAAAGGAAAACATCTGAAATGTAAATAAATATTTCCAATAAAAAAAATAAAATAAATAAAAAAATTTTAAAAATTTAAAAAAAAGACTGAAGTTCTACTTCATTCTGGATGCTAACCTAAATTACAAGAAATTAAAGACTTCGATGTTTCATAACACACTGAAAAGGCAGGGTGAAAACAATAAACTATTTTCTGTCTGTAGGTGCCAGGAAGCCCTAGCAAACATTTAAAAAGGTGATAGATATTGATGACATACATGTAGTGAGACCCTATCTCAAGAAACCCAGCCTCCCCCAAGGCTGGGTTTGTAGCTCAAGGATAAGGGTTTCCAAATGAGGGATTTGGTGAGCCAAATAGGAAGGGTTACAAGCATTAAAAAGTTAGGTTAGGAATCTCCTGACACAAAGACATAGCTGTTGCTTGATGGGCATAACAACAGGTAGACATAACAAGGTAACCATAACAACCCTTTGAAATAAAGGTAGCTCTCAAGATGCTTATAAACAACTTTTTGAAACAAAGACATTATTGCCATTTCCTGGAACAGACAAGGCAGAACCATTTGTAGTTATGTTGCAGGTGGGGCATAGCCAAGTCTTTGAAGACAGAGCTTAACCATAAATAGGATGAACCTAGTTTGTTGTTAGTATAACATGGCTTTTAAGCCTAAAATGGAGCAGGCTGGTTCATTGCTTCAAACCTGCCACATGTCAGCCGTGCTTGTGCCTATTCAAGCCAAAAGCCCTTCCTAATTTTGTCAAAACTTAAACTTGTTTCTGGATTTTTGTTTGTGGCATGATGGATAAATATTTTTACTGCACTTCATATGCCTTGGCTAAAGATAGATGACAGAGAAAGGGACTGAATAAATTACCAATAAATAAAGGAGGCAACCTGGACATTTTTTTTTGCCTTTATTATTACTTTTTATAACCATTATGCTTGTGAATTATTTATGGTGTTGCTGTAAAGAATATTTTAAGTTAGATCTCAGGTCTTGCTTGTTTTGTTGATATCACTCAAACTCGTAATTACATTGGAATTACGGAACAAACAAGAGTAGAGTTTATGGTTGTCAGATAATAATGATAATGACTCTGAATTTTCCTTTAAAATCATGAAAGCTGAAATCTCAGCAGCGAAGGCATTTTTTTCCCCTGCTGCTTTGTGATGTTTCCATGATGCAGGGTGGGTGATGGAAAGGCTGAGCCAGGAGCCAGGAAGGCTAGACGTGAGTCTTTAATGCCTCATCTTATTAGCTCAGAGATTGGAGATCGTTCCTCTGAGACAGAGCTCCCTTGTCTATAGCAGAGTCCAGTAGGTATGCACCTAAGTCATCAGATTTAATCACAAAACGGGCTGCTCTGTATTGTCCTAAAAGAATCCATCAGTACACCTGTTCTCATTGGCCACACGTATAAAGTGGTAAGTAAAGAGCTTAGAATTTATCCTAGGAAGAAATCTGAGCACTGCTGTTTAAAGTTGCTTGTGAATGCTGAACATTCCAGTTTTTGTGAACACTAGAAACTTTGGACAAATTAACACTCCCAAACTAACTTCCAGAGTGGGAAGGCGAACACTTTTGTTTCAAGAGTTGACAAGGTTCTGCCCAAGCACTTAATGGTTAACACTATAGGACTGTGTTCATGATTCTGGTCTCTCTCTCTCCCTCCCTCCTTCCCTGCCTCCTCCCTCCCTCCCTCCCTCCCTCCCTCCTCTTCCCTCTCTTCTCTCTCCCTCTCTCTCTCCTCTCTCTCTCTCTCTCTCTCTCTCTCTCTCTCTCTCTCTCTCTGTATTTTGTATGTGTGTCTATCTCTGACTTTGTCTCTCTGGGTGTGTGTCTGTGTGTGCACGTGTACAAGTACACGCACACATCCACACCAGATATCTTCCTCAGTCACTCTCACTTTATTTTTTGAGACAGTGTAGGGTTGTGGGTCCCTCGTCTGCTCTGCCACAGGCTCCACCACTTCCCAGGCTCTTGGACACCCAGACTGCGCTGTAAGTCGAAGAAATGCTGAGAACTGAATCTGGGCCAGCGAGCTGGGTCTAGCCCAGCCCAGGGTTGGGGGATAGCTCTGCCTAGTCCCAAGGTGAGAGTCCTTGGCTTGACTGTAGGCTTGGCTTGGCTAGGACTTGGTGGCAGTCTGGTTGTGGCTGGAAGTACAGCAAGGCCTTCTATGTGACATTAGACAGCAGCTCTGGAGGCAAAGACCTTCTCCATGACTCCCCACAGCAATCCCAATGAAAAGAAACAGTCTGTGGTTCCAAATCATTTATTGCTATAGTGGAAAGTGGATGTGTAAAACCACACCCCACTTGCAGGTAGGCCTGTGATTAAATACCTTTAGCAGGGAAAATGTCTGGGAAGGAAAGCTTATTGGCTAAGCCCTCCAGGTCTCTAGGTACCTCATTAGAGTGGAGATCTCTGTCTTGAGCCTAGTGACCACAGGTCATGTCCTTTTCCTCATCTACATGTGGAGGGCCTGGAGCATTGCCCTTATTGACTGTGGCCACAAATCTATAGGGGCTGGGGCTAGTGCAGGGGCCTGGTGCCTGGAGCAGGTGAAACTCCTACAATCCCTTCAGGGTCTCTGGGGCTTCTAGCCTTAGCTCAACTGAGGACCAGGCTACCTCTCATGGTCCACAAGACAGGATCTCACACTGGGTTGGAGCTCACCAGTAGAGTGGATGATGGGTTAAGAAGCCCCTGAGATCTGCTGTCTCTATCTCCCCACAGATCTTGAGTTACTCACCTACGATTTTGTTTTTCCATGGATTCTAGAGATCAAACTCAAATCCATGATTCCATGGCAAACATTTTACCAATCAAGCTGTCTCCCAGACCCATCCTCGGTTTTCTCAAAGGATGAATGCAACATAATAGAGGATGGCAGAGTCACATTTATTAATAAGATCCTGCTGGAAGTTCTTAAAAAAAAGTTAGCCTTTCCTAAAGCAATCCAATAAACACCTTCTAGAGGATGTTGACAACACATTTTAATATTGCATAAGGTAGGACAAGTGTACTTTTTGGGTGAAGGGGATTTTCAATGTTCATTTCAAGCAGCAAATTTCATAAAAAAAAAAAAAAAAAAAAAAGTCCTGATGTTACTGAGATTGAATCTGTCCCAGAACAGAGCAAACAAGTGCCGTCCTGCTCCTACTGTGTGCAAGTTGATGCTAACAGGGGAGACCATCCTTCCACACATGCTCACACACTGCTGGGTCGCTTTACTTGATGGAGTTGTCTTCTTTCCTGGAAACTTTCTGGTAGTTTGTAGAAGATGATGACACAACCTGAAGCCACAGATCCATGAGCAATGCAGAGACTGGTTTCCTGGCCTTGCCTGGCCCTTTGTGTCCCTTATCTTCCCACCTACCGATTCTCTTTACACAGAAAAGCATATGCACCACCCCAGGTCTCACAGCTGAGAAAGCAGTCACTTTCTTCCAAATGATACCATCTAGATAGACTACTAGGGAGATGCATGCAGAGGAACCCTTTGATTTCCAGCATTTGATATAGAAATTGTACAAATCAATATAAAATGGAAAAATGTCTAAGACTTCTTCATTCAAATCCTTCAGTAATCGTATGCCCAAGAACATAAACTGTATCCTCGAAACAGACCAGGGTTAGAAAACAAGATGATGGGTCCCCAGGCAAACATTATGAAATTGGTTCAGGCTATGTGATGGGGTACACAATATGGAAATTCTTTAAGTTTCCTATGAGCTTTTGTTTCATGCAATTTATCTTTCATTTAAATATAGCAGAAAGGCTGGGGAGATGTCATAGAAGGCTTTGGAGCCCCTGGAACAAGAGTTACACTAAATGCTTTTTGCAGAGGACCTGGGATCAGTTCTCAATGCACACATTGCCTATCTCACAGCCAGCTGTAACTGGAGTTCCTGAAAACCCAATGCCTTCTCCTGGTCTCTGAAGACACAAACACACATCTGGCTCACATAATACATGCAAACACATGCATATGCACATAAAGCTAAAACAAATTTTAAACATAAATAACAAGTAGTAGAAATACTATCCAAAGAAAGTTCAAGGTACTGCTGGGGTAAGGAAACAAATGATTACAACTTGGTACAAAGTCTGCCAAGCCATGATACGTTTATTATAAAAATATTTGTCTGCTTCTTTTACTATGTTAAATTTCAGTACTGACTATGAATATTAATTTGGGGCTGGAAAGATGGCTCCGTGGCAAGAGTAAAACACTTGCCACACAAGCGTGAAGATCTTAGTTTGGATCCTGAGAATTCAGGAAAAGCCAGACACAGTGGTGTGTGTTTGTAAACCCAAACACCTGTGTAGTGAGACGGGAGATAAAGATAGAGAACTCTCAGAAGCCGTGGGGTCAGCTTGTCCACTGTATTGTACACAATAGAGAAGCAAAATGATGCAATCTCACACAAGGTAAAAGGTGAGGACTGACACTGACGTTGTCCTCTATATCAATGTGCCCACACTCGCACACTCTCCCACATACACACACACACTCACACACATTCATACACACACATACACCCCATACACACATGAAAGTAATATTATTCTTTAATTAAAATGATATTTGGTATGAAATGAGTATTTTCAATTTCTATTTTCTAAGACCCAGGAACGCTAATCAGATGTTGATTGCAGTCTTTTAGTATCATGAGCTCTTAACCACGTAAGCTGAAACCACACAGGATTTCCATGACATTCACTCATTCCAGCAGAGTATCTCAGCTAATATATTGATTAGATCCAGTTTTATCAGGTTAAAAAAAAATCTATCATTTATTTTATAAAAGTGGCTATGCTGAGTTTTAAAAATAACTTTAGTAAGCTTGTTATTCAGTAAAAATGATTCTAATCTCAAACCAGCATTAAATGAATCTGAATATGTGTTTACTATTCATGCCTGAAGCGTAGCCATAATTTTCCTGTAAAATATTTGCTAGTTGTTTCTAAGAGATTTCTTAACAAAAGTCGGCTTGAGGCAAGAGGAAATGAAGAGTTAATCAGTAATCTAGATCGTTTATCGATTCTGATAAAACAGACAATTACGATTTACCATTGTCTCTCAGAAAGCTGAACTGGTCTCACTTACTCAGTGATATTTATAATTCATATTTCACAGTCCATTATCTTATAATAATACAAGTTTGCAAGCACCAGATTGGTATTGAGAAATTCCAAATGATGACTTTTTCTTCACAAAAGCATTTTAAAGTTAAAATAAATTATTTGGCTAACATATATAAATATTTCATTGGTTAATAGGCAGGTTAAAATCAGGTCACTCTGATATTTATTGATTAAAACTTAAGCCTTGGAAACTGGCATATGCCAATTCACCATTTACTATTTGCTGAAGGCATAGCGCTTACTGGAGGCTGTGTGCCATGACTTCCATGGCTAGGCTGTAAATCAGCCCTGCAGGTCTCAGGCCTGAGTACCAAGAGGGAGGGGAGAGGCTTCAGTGCAGACAGAGCAGAAAGCAACAGCAAATGAAATGAAAACAGAATTCTCAAAAGCAGAAAAAGACTACAGCTTGATAGCTCGAAGTGTAATAGAGAAAGAAAAGCAAAAGTCGACAGAACTGAGACCAAAAGCTTTTCTCTAAAGCAGGTTGTAAAAGATTTAGCTTACATAAAAGAAGGTAATTCAGAGAAAATCCTAGGACTTCAAAAGAGAGCCTCAAGGAATTAATGTAGCCATAACTGAAAAATTTAAGAACTATATGATAAAATATTAAGATCTAAATCTATGTGTTTTAAAGAGGTAGCGAGAAAAATTGATTGAAAACAGACTGCAGGTCAAGAGGGGGCTAATAAGAGCAAACGTCTTCTGAGGTCCTTACATTTCACAAAGATATAAAAGAAAGTGGAAAAGCCTCAACTTCAGACTTCCATAAGTGTAAGTGGTGATATTCTAAAGGTACATACTTAGTACCAAACAATAAAGACCTTCAAAACATGAGAAAAAAAAAAAAAAAACGAGAAAATAAGAAATCCAGGAAGTGGTAATATGAGGTTATGAATCATGGGAAATCGGGGAATAGAAACAATTCTCTCTTAATACATTTTTTAAAATTTATTTATTTATTTAAATCAATCATAATTTACTTATTACACAGGGTTATAAACACAAAAGGCAGGTCTTAAATACATTTTTATATAAGTAAACATGTATGCTATTCATATCAGTGAGCTAATTAAACCAGTCAAGTATGATGTAAAAGGAGGTAATGTTTTGTATTGAATAATAATAATATAATAATAATAATAATATAATAATCACATCTAACGTCAGAGAACTCGGAAAGGAATGATTCAAAAACACGTAACAGGCTTGTGAGAACTGAAGAAAAGCTGGATGAGTACAATAACATTGGATAACATATAGATTTTAAAACAAGGCCTCTTAGGGAGAGAGAAGGTCTTGGAATTGTACAAATAATTTCAATTTTCCAGGAAAGCATACTATTTCCAAACTTGAGAACATCTATTCAATACTTTTAGAATACATAAAGCAAAACAGCTGGAGGTTCAGATACTAACATTGAAGGAATTGTAATGCTGCTTTCAGAACTGACCATTTAAACCACACCCCCAAAATATCAAGGTTTTCAAATATATAATTAATAAATTTGATTGACATTATAGGGTCTGAACATGGAAATAAAGACTATACTTATTCTTCTAATACTTAAATGAAATGCTTAGAACAATTTATCAGTTTGTTTTGTGTTTTGTTTATTTGGTTTGTTTATTTGGTTTGTTTGGTTTGTTTGGTTTGGTTTGGTTTGGTTTGGTTTGGTTTGGTTTGGTTTGGTTTGGTTTGGTTTGAGACAGGATCTCATTCTGTAACTTATACTCCAGCCTGGATTCAAGTGGACAGCATGGCCCAGACTGGCCATGAACTCACAGCAATTCCATCTCAGCCTCCCAAGCATGGGGATTGCTTTGCTAGTCACCACGCCTAGCCGTGTTATCACTTCCTGGTGTCAGGGGTGTGGGGAGGTTGGAGGGATGTCTTTTATATGCCTTGTAGTAAGAAATAATAGTGGTCCTATAAGTAAAATGACATGAAACACCACACAAAATGATTACCATTTATTTTAGAGTCTAAATTCTTCAATTAAAAAAGTTAAAGCTAAAAACTAATGGCTAAACACACATAAATTCAATGACTGAAATGATAGATGATCAGAATATCACCAAGTCCAAGTTCTGATGGGAAGATAAATCTGTCCAGAGCCCTCTTAAAAGAATAGAAGACCCTCTTACAGTTAGTTGAAAGGAAAGCACCACAGATCATCAAGCTAAAGATTATAGTGGTAGTAATTGTAGGCAATGGATGCCTGCAATGACAATAAGAAACATGGTCCAATGAATTGGAAAATTTAGACGAAATGGACAATGGCTTTTGAAATGAAGCAGGACAGACCATTCCACCTGATATCCATTCTATGTGCATCACCAAAGGTAGACGTTAGATTTGGATGCCCATATGTACATGCTGACAGGAACCTGATATATGCTGTCTCCTTAGAATCTGTCAAGAGTCGACATACTCAGAGGCAAAGCCCACAGCTAACCTTGAATTTGATCGAGGGGTTCCCAATGGACATCGTGGGGGAACTCAGTGGGTGAGGTACAGGAGGGGTGGGTACACCACGTGAGACAGAGGAGGGGAAGGATTGAGTTCCTGGGAGGGGGGAATGGGTAAGGAGAGAACACTGAATGTAAAAATTTCCATAAATTCATAAAAAAAAAAAGAAGAATACTCACTGAGTTGAATTTAGTGCAGACTGTAGTTTTATTTGCTTTCTTATTTTAAAGATGTGCCCTTAGTTCTGGTTTGCCATCATTATCTCATTTATATCTTGTTCCTTTGTATGCTGCTGTGTCTTTTTTCCCTCTGAGGGTAACTCTGTCAGGGTTTTACCATAGACATCATTTCCTTCATGCCCTGACTTAATTTGGTTTGATATCTTGGACTTTGTTGTTCTTGAGATTTGTATTGGTTTATTGAGCTCACCAAAATTGGAGCACTTAGGAGCCATCAAGATGGTTCAGCAACTGAAGGGTACTTGCCTGTTGAAGATTTGATTATATTTTTTAAAGGACTTTTAACCTTTGAATTCTCTGACATTGTAAGGGATTTGTATCCTAAAACTCCTATAATCATTTACCTGGAGAAATAATGTTTATTAGATAGACACTATCACCTCATCAATGCTAGGCAAAAGAAATTATTTGAATTCAGAGATGCTAAGCAATCCTCAAATAGCCCCAATAAGATAAAAGCAGTGCATTTTAAAACACAGAACCACCTTTTCTTTATCCTTTCTTCCTTCCTCCCTTATTCCTCCTTTGCTTCCGTCCTTTTTTAATAGTTTTCCCCACAGTGACTAAACATAACTTGGACTTCTCTATTTCCAAATCAAAGGACTTCCTAATGCCATTAATGCAAGTATCTCGTGCGTCAAGTATAGAACCTCTTCTCCTGGCTTTCATGCCCTTAAACCTATCCCATCATATAAGACCAAGAACAAATAGCTCCATGCCATGTGACACAGGAAAATGTCCTGCTTCTGTTTAGAATGTGGCTGAAATGTCTAATGCTATAGGCGTGGGTGGTGGAAAGACAACATCTTGAGGAAAGGGGAAAGGAGGAAAATACTCTGCAAAACCGCAACGCCATCAGGGCTTCTGAGATGATGGCTCCATTGATGGCTCTCCCACAAGCAGAGAAATCTCCTTAACCTTCATCTGAAGGTACAAATTGAAAATGTTGATTCTTTTCCCCATAAATTCTTACCTTGTGAAACTCCCCCATGATCTCTACTATCAATAAATCTTGTAGATTCTGCACATAAGTCTTTAATTTGTCACCACCTGTTTGAGGCTTGTTACAAAGAAGAAACCGGAAACAGTATTTTTAAAAGTACACTGCAGTTCACTCTTCAGGATGTGCTCACAGGTTACTATAAACACTTCCAAGCTGCTGCACAGTACTCTTCTCTTCCTTACAAGTGACCCTGCCTGCTCATCCAAGGGATATGTCAGCCAACCAAGTAAACAGTTATCTTCCTTTCAGGATGGCTGTCACATGGTACATCCTCCTGGGCCCTCCACACATCTATTTATTGTTACAATTATAACTTTGTAATGATTTTTCCCAATTTCCTCAATGCCCCCTAACCACCCTCAATAGTAACTTTAGAAAATAATAAATAGACTTAATAACCCTAGTAGAAGGAGCTAAAGTATGTTGTATTACCTATCCACGTTAGCAACAGCTTATCGGATATGTATCTAGAGCAGGGGTCAGCAAATTTATGTTTTCTTAAAGGACCAGAGAGTAAATATTTCAGGCCTTGTATGCCATATGGTATCTGTCACAACTGCTCAACTCTGAACTATGTTGTGAAAACAGACAAGGGAAAGTCTAGATGCTATTGTACTCAGTAAAACTTTTTTGTTAGACACTAAAAATTGGATCTTATATAAATTTCGTAGTTGTAAAATAATTATTTTTAGGTTGGTTCTTCAACCATTTAAACAGGGAGACTCAGATATGGGTTCTGATCTTAAGAATTAAGAAGCTGCATTGGCTGTGTGTGTTGGTCAGTAAACCTCTGATCTAAGAGATGAGCATGGTGGCTTGCACAGGGCCTGAGACTTAGCTAGCACTTCACTTGTGAGAACTGACTAGTGAAGGTGGGAGTATTTAGCTCAATAACTGGACACCCCCTCCTCTACAGACTACTAAAGTATCTATACTGATTGGTGAATGATCCCTGGGGAGGAAACTGCCCTGATACAGTTTGATGTACTGAAAGTTTAGCAATGGGCAGAAGGGCAGCTTCATGCATCACCTGAGAGAAGGCCATAGGATTCTCATGCTTCTGGGATGGCAAAGACTGTCCAGCTGCCAAGCTAGCCACATGGAAAACCCATAGACTTACAGCAGCAGCTTACTATGAGGACTGGACCATGATACTGAACATTTATGCAAAACCATCTACCATGATTTAAAGTTAATACCTCTACTCCCACTTCTGTTTACATCTAAACTTCTTATTGCCCTGTTTCCATCTCTCACTTGGCCACAAACAATACACTTGCTCTAAGTCACAAAGATAAACCTAGGGTTTGATTAACAGATTAAGCTTATTTGACCAACATTCCCGAACTGGTGAGTTGGAAGCCTTGTCAATCTTATTACTAGTAGGTTAAGAATCAAAACTTTAATCCCAGCACTTAGGAGGCAGAGTCAGGTGGATTTCTAAGTTCAAGGCCAGCCTGGTCTACAGAGTGAGTTCCAGGACAGCAGGGCTACACAGAGAAACCCTGTCTCAAAAACAAACAACACAAACAAACAAACAAAAGAATCTAACTCAATGTGAAGAAATTCTCTTCCCACAGGAATTTCCCTTCTTGCCCATTTCCTTCAATGGGATAATAATAATAATAATAATAATAATAAATAATAATAGAATCTACTTTGGGCTTGAAATAGTTAAGGTCAAGGAAACATAGTTGAAGTTATTCTATGGTTACTTCACAAGTGCAAATGTACATTTCTTTCCTATTTTATCCCCAGCTTTAAGTTATTAGTAACAGAAAAGCTTCTATTCCTCACTTTAGAATGTAACTTAATACACTCTGAAAATATTAAGTGGAAAGTTATAGAAATAAATAACCCATACATTTTAAATTGCATAGTATTTTGAGAATAATGAAATTTTACTGCGCCGGGTATATCCACACTATATATACTACCTTCCCTCTAGTTACTTAGTAGCCATCTTAATTACTAAATTACCTGACAAAGTATCTCATATTGGGTTCAATTCATTCTTATCTTAACAATGACCCCAAATCACAAGAATAAGTCATGATGCAAATAAAGACCCAGTTCATAAACATGAGGAGAGATAATTATAGTTCTCTTGACAAACTGCCATATATTCAGGACAAAATTCAGTGTACATTGTTTGGCCAGATTTCAGACATTCGTTAGAGATCTACAAACATGTCCCTTGTGGGTAATGTGGATTACTATATTTATCTATAGTAAGTAACAGTCACAAGAATACATGTAAATGATTTTTTCAGCTTGATAAAATGAAAAATAAGTTGCTATAGATGGTTTAGAATTAAATTAAAAGTTGAAACACAGTTTCTTGGACTGGAAATGTAGCTCATTTGATAAAGTGTGTGCCTAGCATGCACAAAGCCCTGGGTGTTTACCCAGCACATATAAAACTGGATGTTGGGGTACATGCTTGTAGCTCTAGTATTCAGGAGGTAGAGTCAAGGGGATCAAGAGTCAAGGCCATTCTTTGGAGCACAGAAAATTTTGACGCCAGCCTGAGCTACATGAGACCCTATCTCAAAAGAGAGAAAAACAAATTCTTTAAGAATGTAGCAAAATTCAAGATGGGAAAATACTCTCAGTGTAAAACAGTTCTCAACTGTAGGTTAGGTTTCCTCCTGGAAGCACTTGGCAATGATGGTAGGCATGTTTACTTGCCAGGTGTATTAATGCTATCTTTTGGTAAGCAGAGGCTGGGGGTACTGCTAAGTCATCTATACTGCCAAGACAAACCCCCATGACAAATAGTGTCAAGCCTAAAATGTCAACAACGCCAAAGTAGAGAAACCTTGATTTGTAAGTTAGCCTTGTTCATCAACTATGGAGCTCCTTTCCTCCTCTCCGTCTCTATGGCACCCTTTACCTCTCAACAAATGCAGTCGGTGTAGGAAATGTTAATATGAATTTGTAACAAGGCGATTTGATATAAATCTACCTGCACAGATAGTTTTAAAAGCACAAGCTCTAAGTGCATAAAGGGTGAAGAGATTGAACAGAACAGCTTGAGTCACAATGCTTAATTTTTCTTCAAATTTTCAAGAGATTATAATATGCCTGCCATCCAAAAGTTACTATCCATATTTAAAGGGTCATAGAATTCTACCTCTGATGCTTATCTGTGGTTCTAAAAGGTATGTTTTAATTTTATAGATTACCATTTTATATTGCTTATTTTTATGTATGTGTGGTGGTTAGTGTATTGTAGTGTCTTTGGACAAGTGTGTATAGTATATACACATACATGTATGGAGGTATATGTGCCTTTGTGAAGGACAGAAGGGGTGTCAAGTGTCTTCTATCACTGTCTACCTTTTTTGAATTAAAAAAAAGGAAAGAAAAGAAAACGGGTCTCTTCCTGAATCTGAAGGTCATTGTTCATTTTACGTGAGTGCTAGAGGTTTGAACTCAAGTCCTCTTGCTCTCAAAACAAAAGCTCTTATCCACTGAGCTATCTCCTCATTCCATGAGTTTTTATATCTGTATCTCCTTTCTTCTCCCAACGGCATCTGTTTTGCTCCCAGAACATTCCATACGCCATAAATGTCAACTCTTCCCATTTTGAAAAGACCTAGAAAACAAATTCAAAATGCCCTATCAGAGTTCTCCCCAAAATCTTTATACTGATTGTTTAGAATTTTCTTTTTCTCTTGATATAAAACTATAGCACAAGACTGAATGAGGCATCACAGTCATACTAACTGATTGAATGATCTCATCAATAAAGTATCACCTGGCTAATTGCATCTCATTATAATTAGCCTAAAATAGAAAATAAACAAGTGTCTTTTCTAGGTGTTTGAATTTGTTGCACACATGCAAGCTCCCAATTAGTTGGCATACATTGTAATTTATTTAAAAATAAAATTCAACATGCTGTAGGTGATTTATTCTGACTTCTTTTTCTTCCAAGTTTTATTACCAAAATAAATTCCTTCACATATAAAACCTAAGATTATACCAGAGAGTCTTATATTGTTTGTCTAAAAACAGTGAATGCATTGAAATCTAGATTTCAACATTTATTTGCTTTCTGTCACATTTGTTTAGGTTTCCCAGGGAAACAATAGCTTTATTTAGCAGATGTCAGTTTGCAGAAGGAAACCTTAGAGAGCCAATTGCTCCCACCGGTTGGCTGATGTTCTCTATGCTTTGAATATTTTTCACTACGTATTTGTTATCTTCTTTACCAGTTTCTGGGTTTCTTTCCATAATTATGAAATTGGATTCCATGTCACTCTTCCATGAGCTGAATGAAGTTATGGCCAGATGACTCGCCTTGGTCTATGAAGCTGAAGCAGAAATAACACGTGTTTCTCTGGGCCTAAAACCTTTAGGATCCACTTTACCAAGGTTCCTTTGCATCTGTCATCACTGAGATTCTGTCAGTTCCACCCTGCACTCCAGACTGAGGATGTAAAAACAGCAGAAGCTATACTACCATAGACATCAAGGGACTCAAGAAAAAGCACTTGTGTTAAGACACGCTAAGATGTCGGGGCTTTTTGTCCTGTATCAAACCCTAGCTCATCTTGATTGATAAACTCAATCATCCAAATTATCAACTTTTAGTTTCATGTTCCCAAGTAATTAGGTAATCATGAGTAACCCTGTACCCATGCCCCGATAGAGAATAGTAATGATTCCAGAGCTGTTTACTTTAAACCTTCACTATGCAAAACATGTTTAACCTAGGAATGTTCTTGTTGATATCACTGATGACAATTATAAAATGGAAATAAAAGGGAGCAAACAACATTCAAATTTGGGATGTTAACTGCCCTCTCATCGGGTTATTTCTTTACAAATGCATAACAAATATGTTCCCAAAGTCATGTGACTTTCCCTCATTATATAGGTATTTTGTTGCCCTCTTTCACAAAAGATATGTAAGGTATCCAGATACAACAATAAACAAATGTGAAGAAGTCCGTGTCTTAATCTGAGTATGCTAGGATATTCCAGAGTGGGCTTCTAATTGGGGCAGGGAGTTGCTCCTAGGAAGGCCTCACAGAACATCTGATGTCCAAACTAAGCTTCAGAGGACAGGTGTCAGGAAGAAAGATATCTCAAGGAAACTGGGGGTCACAAAGGGAAGGTCATTTTTCCCAAGTATACAATAAGCAATAGAGTTTGGGAATGCGTGTAAAGATTGATGCATGTGGGAAAGTGGGCTTATGGGAAAAACGCTAAGGGTGAACGCTATGAAACCAGTTAAATACCAGCGTATGGGGTTAGCAGAGCCACAGCTGTGGAAACTGAGAGGCTCTGGGCAAGAGCAGAAGCGGTTATATTAGGCTTGGTATCAATAGGACTGGAATAGAGAGTGCTCCAGCCCAGATACCAGCTACCTGGGTGGCCTGGTTGTGGTATCACCAGTCTATAGGTTTCCAAAATGCCAAGTTCTTTTACAAACTAGTCTGAAAGCCGAACGGTCTCTTTTGCTGCAACAACTCACGACTGAGAAACAGTATCGCAGTGTCACCAGTCTATAGGTTTCCAAAATGCCACGTTCTCTTACAAGCTAATCTGAAAACTGAAAATTCTCCTTTGCTGCAACTCACGAGTGAGAAACAGGATCGCAGGAGACTAGTTTCTTCACAGTTTTCCCCAAGGCCAAGGCGGTTCACGTGTGCACAAACCTGGTTTCCTACTGCCACCTGGTGGACATCTCAGTAAAGTTCAGAGGAGGCAAGCGGCTCTAAGCCTTAGAGTGTTCCTTTACCCAGAACGTAGGTCTTTCTATGA
Source organism: Mastomys natalensis (assembly GCA_021653895.1). Lineage (NCBI taxonomy): Eukaryota > Metazoa > Chordata > Mammalia > Rodentia > Muridae > Mastomys > Mastomys natalensis. The sequence goes on along the minus strand of JAJTUV010000961.1, from coordinate 137,399 downwards.
TGTTCCCAGGCACGGAATGTGCAGACACTTGGCTATTCAGTGTGTCCCTTCACTACTCAGGCATCTACCCTCTCATCTTTAGTCTCTGGTGGCTTTCAGACCTTGAATGTCATTCTCCCCCAGCATTTTTTTAAAATCGATTTTCCCCTCTTTAGTTTTTCTCTTTCTTTTCTTATAAGGTATGCTAGACAGGGAGGGAAAAAGGGATAGTTGTCTTAATATGAAGAAAATTGCATTAAAATTATATCATGGCTTAGTTTCAGTGTCTCAGCATTCTATCATCTGGAGAGCCGACAGGTCTTTTACTTTTATTCATTTGACTGTCTCGCGTGGAGAAGAGTAAGCTATGTCTTCCAAAATGACTGAGACGATCCACATTTGATGAGAGGGACCCACATGTATAGGAATGACACTGTTTTGTGTAATATGTTTCATTCGCTGATTTTGGCTGGTTCTTCCATCAAATGTGATGAGAAAACAAGCGGACCAGTCATGATATAAACACCCCAACGATCCCTCCAACATTTTATGCCCTAATAATCAGCTCTGGCTTTCCACATTCTGTTACTCATGACAGTCATTTAGCTGGTCAATTTCAAGCCAGCGATAAAACCCTGAGTAATAAGAGGCCAGTGTTGGTACTCCATATTCTCTGAGAAGAGATATCTATAAATTAAAGTTCCCAGGTACACACTCAATTTATATTTAACAACCAGTACTAAATGCAAGAGCACATTATCAGCCATGTATATGGAAGACTAAAGCCACTGAAAACAGCCCATTTCTTCCTGGATTGTTTATGTACATACTTGAAGAATTCTAAAAATTTAGTGTTTCATGTATCAGATATTTTTCCCGTTTAACATTATTACATAAGGCTAAGAACAATTTACATGTTACTTGCTAAGGACCAAAAATGTGAATTTTTCTATTTTTATAAGAACATAGCTTGGGTTATTAAGCATCACAGAGTCTCAAAATAACTTTATATTTTCACAAAATAAAAGACCTTGTAAATGTGGGTTTGATGGCACGCAGGCCTTTAATCCCAGCACCCAGAAGGCAGAAGCAAATAGATCTCTGCACGTTCTAGACTAAGCTTGTCTACACAGGGACTTCAGGTTTTCCAGTGATCCATAGAGAGACCTTATAAACAAACAAACAAACAAACAAACAAACCTCTCTGTTTTGTGTGCTATCCAAAATAATTGTGTGTGTGTGTGTGTGTGTGTGTGTGTCTATGTCTGTGTGAGTGTGTATGTGTCTGTGTCTATGTCTGTGTGAGTGTGTATGTGTCTGTGTCTATGTCTGTGTGAGTGTGTGGGGAGGAGGAGAGAGGCATTGTGTTTCCCGTGCTATCTCTTTCTACCTTACTCCTTTGAGACAGGTTGTCTCACTGAACTTGAAGCTAGGCTGATAGCCAATAAGCCCCAATGACCTTCCTGTCGCCCTAGCTCTGACTGGACTTCAATGGGTTTCTAGTAGTTCTGAATAAATTTTAACCTGACTAGCCCCACCCACTGGGACTGGCTCAGCATCCAACAGGAAGGTTTTAGTGCCTTCCACAGAGATAGGAAAGAGGGAAATTCAGAAAGAAATTAAAGTGGCCAAAGAATGGAAGGCTCTCCTTCCTCTGTAGTGCCCTTTGTCATTCACTGTTACTAGCTGGACCCTGAATGTGTATAGACAGGGGAAGCACAGGGACCCAAGGTTGTTGGAAGTCTGAGGAAATGTCACTTAACTTTACCCAATGTTATCCAAGGCATGCACCATGCCCGTTTGCTCCAGAACTCTAAGCCCACCCTCTGTGAAGACTCCAGTGGGTGTGGCTTTTGAAAACCAAAAACTATGGGCAAAGAAATCCTTCAGCAGTGAAATCACAGACTTCCACAACCCTTCGTTCGCTAACCCTTTTAAGAAAGGAAATTACATGTCACGGATGAGCATGTTTCAATCATGTTCTGCTACATTAAATTTGCAACAAATTGCCTTTCTACTTTTGTGTTTATTTTCTCTTCCTTGCCACCAGTTCTAAGCCTGAATCTGCCCTCTGTTAAAGTCATTAAATATTGACCTATCAGGTCCTGAAACAGTCATGGGATGCAATTCTGAAAGAGTCTCATGGAGTTTCATTTATACAAGTAGAAATTAGCAACACTGGGGTTATTGAGGATTTGAAATTATATAGGTAGACCAATTAGTACTTTACTGTCACAAGAATTTTAGAAAGTAGCCGGCGGTGGTGGCACACGCCTTTAATCCCAGCACTTGGGAGGCAGAGGCAGGTGGATTTCTGAGTTCGAGGCCAGCCTGGTCTACAGAGTGAGTTCCAGGACAGCCAGGGCTATACAGAGAAACCCTGTCTCGAAAAACCAAAAAAAAAAAAAAAAAAAAAGAATTTTAGAAAGCACTTTTCTTTAGAAACACGTTTCTCGTCCCTTTCTTTAATGTTCATATCTAGTTGTATGAATTAAATAATATGTTTACTTAAAAGTTGTCAATGTTTCCCAGTCACAGATCATCTTCGTATACAAGCAACAGTCAAAACTTGAAGACATTACAAGTTAAATTTCTCAAATTAACCTTGACCTCCCAACTTATTTAGTCAAAGTTTCTGTGGCTACTCCATCTTATACATTCACATCTGAGGATTTGAAGCCAACAACTGTGGATAAGAAAGAACATGTGGTATTTGTCTTTCTGAATCTATTTTACCTCATTCGATATAATCTTTGATAGTTTCATCCAATTACTTGCAAATTTCATGATTTCATTTTTCTTTACAACTGAGTAGTATTCTACTGTGCATATGACCTGTATTGTTATTATCCATTCATCAGTTGAAAGTCGTAAATCTTTCCATCCCCTATTCTACATGCTTCCTGGATCTTAGGTGCAATGTAGCAATTGTGTAGTAAATGAATTAATTGGGGTAAGCACCCCAGAGACAGTTGTTTTCTGCATTTTGACTAGTTGTGGTTTTCTATAATGGTCTCCTTCTACTGACAAAGGAGTGTCCTTGATGAGATGAGAGAGCTACATGTATTTGTGGGTATAAGGAAAAATTTTAGAGTGCAGTTAGGAGTTATATAGGAATGGGAAAGCAGTAGGTTCTCCTCTAAGACCTATGACCTCACTAACCATGTATAGTTGACTATATTTATAGTACCAGACATGATTTCTCTATTAAGTTGGCCTTGAGTCCAACTGTTAATTGGTTGGTTACCACCAAGATATAAGTGCCACTATTGCACCCTTAGGAATATCTTACCTCATCATTGTTTTGGTTCACAGACTCAATAGAACTATTTATTGCTCTTCTCCCTTGGCAATTTGTATATCACCTTCAAGTACAATGAAAGCTAGTCTTCCAAAAGGAGGCCTCTGAATCATTTCCAGCTCAAATCCTCTGATTCCTATGTGTAATGTGTATGGTATCTTCAGCAATAAGGACTGACCTTTAACTTCAAGGAGGCAGCCGAGAACAACAAGGACAACAGCAATAACCTCTACTCTGTGTGTGTTGGGGTGGGGGGTTGCTTCTTGGAGTCCCCTGACCAACAGCTAGAAAAATGTCTCATGCCTGGTGCTGAGATTTGCTTAGAGTCTATGTCTCTATAACAATTGTTATCTCAGTATTTTTCTAGGTTATATTCCTAATGTAACAATTATTTTTGTCATTTTTTAGAGTCCAAGGACATTCCCATATCCAAATGAAAACCCAATAACCCCCTCAAGCAGTCCAAAGTCACAGGATCAGAGTTGAGACTCAAAAATGTCTTGGGAGAGACAGGTCCTATTTGATAAAATCTAAACCTTAGACAAGAGTCAGAGTCAGCAGATTAACTTTCATTTATAGCCACGTAGTACATCATTTTTAGTTTTACAAATGTTTCCTTTCAACGTGTCTGCCCCTGCTTATGTGTGGTTTGACATTCATAGTTACAGTTACATATGTATGTGTGTGTGTGTGTGTGTGTAATCTTGAATAAAATTAAACTTAGTTAAAATAGAATTCATCGTAGCTATGAAATATTCTATGTGCATACCATATAGAAAGATGGTATGCACAGGAATCAATACTATATATACTTTCAAGCCTCCCTGGACATTTAGACAATAGGATCTATGAATTGAGAAGACAAATGGTGTTGACTTGGTCTGTCAAACAACTTTTGGAAAACTTTAAAAAACTATTTTATTAAAATTATTAAGATAGCATAGAAATACTATTTTCATGTAAATAATGACTTGAGCCTGCCCTTTAGCTCTCCTCTTCATAGTGCTCAATGATTTTGATAAGTCATAGCTTATTTATTTATGTACAGTGTGGTCTTCAGTACTAATGAACTGCAAGTCTTTGTTCTATATAGTTATTCTATGATGCTCTCTTATAGTCAAATCCTTTCTGGTCTTTTACATTTTCTTGGGACATTTTGTCTACTGCGCCTACATACTATAGACATAGTATAACTTACAGTCAGGAAAGTAGACATGTCTCCAGAGGAAATAAAATACTCAATTATGTTAACTCCTTTGTAAAAACACACAATGTTTTATTTTACCTTCCTTAAATAACTATGTTATAATTTATATGGCTTATATTAATTTTTCTATGCTTTATTGCAATCAAGCTATTGCTTTTTTTAGGCTATATTCAACCTTAGTCAACCATATCCATTCTCTCTCTCTTTCATCAAAATGTGGCTACTACTAAGAATTTCTTTGACTTTACTTTACTCATCCTTTGGTTTTAGAGTATTACATCCTATATCTTTGTTTGTTTGTTGTCTTACTACATAGTGCAGACTAGATGGAAACACATGGCAATCCCTCTGCCTCAGCCTCTCAAACAATGCAATTATAGCCCCAAACATGGAATTAGTTTTAGTAGACCAAGTATCAAGCCAGAGTAAAGTATAATATCAATATCTAAATAATTAAGATAGAGATATATAACACATCCTATTTTAATATCATATGTTCACAGTGATTTCTTTCAAAATAAGAATTCATAGTATAATATCCTACTTTCTCAGAATATGTAATTTTATTTGACCATTTAGACTTTTTTTAAATAAAGGAACATCTGGCCTTGCTCCTTCTGCTTAAGAGGAATACACTGAAAGAGTCCCTGCCCAGTTCTGTAAGGATTTCTAACTGTGTAGACCTGCATAGGCTAGAATACGTAATGTACCGTGCATGCTTGTGGGGTGTGGATTATTCTCAGTAGTGTACTATATTCCTCTGCCAACTACTTATGGTTAATATGTATTGGATTTTTCTTTCTCACTACTAATTAATTAATATAAACTATGATCTTTATTGAAGTTTATTCTGTTTTTAATAAGTATATGAATCAGCATCCTATATACAAAATTTTATACCTCTTCAACAACTAAGCACAAAATTACTAGAAGAAATCAAATAATAAAAATCAAAGTAGAATAAGTAAGCAGAAGCAGGGGACAGAGAGAAAGAGGGGAGGAAGGGAAGGAGGGATGGAGAGAGAAGGAGTTCATAATCTCATGGGAAAGGGAAGACATAAGACACTACAACTGATACATAAAAGGATCTGGAATGACTACCAGAGAGAAATAAATGCCATCACATTGGATAACCTGTAAGGAATAGATAAGTACTAGATACATACAACCTACCAAGGTCTAAAGGTGACAAAGAGAAAACCTAAATGGACTGATGATAAGTAAGACACAATTAAACCAGTAGAAAATGTCCCCCAACACTTGATGTTTGCAGTTGAATTTTATCAAACATTTAAAAAAGAGAGAAGGAATTGCTAGGCTGCAGATGTAGCTCATGGCTAGAGAAAGCTTACTAGTGTGCTTACTACCTTAAGAAGTCCCTAATGTATGAAAAAGATGAGGAGAAAAAGAAAGACAAAAGGAAAGAGGAAGAAAAATTGCTATAAACCTTTGAACAAGTTAAAGAGGAAGAATGGTCTCATGGGTGTTATCCTGATGATAAAGATAGACAAAACATTAAAAAAAAATAAAACCAAAATTATAAACCAATAATATGCCTGGTGACCACAGACACAAAACTCCTGAAAACATACTAGCAATCAAAGCTATGAAAAGCAGCATTCACTATGATCAAGTGGCAAGAATATACGTAACAAAACTCAGAAAGTATATAGTTACCTCAAGAGATGAGTTGAAAACATATAACAAATTTTAATTTCATTGTTAACAACTCTTTAATAAATAAGTATAGAAAGAATGGCCATATTTACAATAAAGACCATATTTTAAAGGTTCACAGCTAACCTCATCTCACCGGCAAAACGAAATGGCAAGATGTCCACTCTTGTAACTATTACTCAACGCAGTACTAGCCATAGGCAGAACAAGTAAACAACAAAAAGAATTAAAAAGCACTCAAAATGGAAAAGACATTTAAAAGGATTGTTTGCAGACAATATAATAAATCCCCATAACTCCACCAACAAATAACATTAATAGTAATCTAAGAATTCAATAATTTCACAACATAAAATCAAAACATAACAATCAGCAGTCTTTCTGTACACTAAAAATGAACTATCCTGTTCCCACAAATAAAACAGAAAAAAAATCTCATTTATCTAACTACAAAACTAAAACATAAAATCAAAAAGGAGAAGGTTTACATCTGAAAACTATAAAACATTGCTGAAATAAATTGAAGAAGATGCAAATAAATGAGGAAAATCCAGATATCTCATTTTCATGAATAGCATGAATCAATATTTTTTAAAAGTATGTGGAAAAAGCAATCTACAGATTTAATGCAACCTCCATCAGAGTTCAAATTATATTTTTAAAGAAATAGGAAAAGCAATAAGATAATTCATATGAAACCACAAAAGACCACAACTAGTTAAACCAATATAAAAATAAAACAGAGTCAGAGGTATCACATTACCAGATTTCAAAACCTACTGCAAAGGTACAGTAATCAAGACAACTTTATACTGGCATAAAAAGAGACACATTAACCATTAGAACAAAAGAAAATACCTAGCAATAAAGCCATGAATTCACACTTGATTGGTTTTTGACAAAGGTGCCAAGGATCTATAAGAGGGAAAGGCAGTCTCTTCCATAAATTATGGTGGGATAAATGGGTAAACACATGCAAAATGATTAAATTAGACCCTCATCTCACAATGTGCACAGAATCAACACTAAGATGGCTCACACATGGCCAATAGTTAAATGAAAAAAAAAATGTTTAACACCACTAAATCACCATTAAAGAAATGGAAATTAAAATCACACCTATTGTACTGGCTTTCAGGAAAAATAATAATAAAAGGCAACTATTGTTGAGGATATGGAGTAAAGAAAACTTTATACATTACTGAAAAAGTAAATTAGTGCAGCCACTGAAAATGATATGAGGTCCCTCAAAACTTAACATATAGCTACTGTATGATGGGTACTGGCTGGGAAAACAACCAAGGAAATGAAGTCAGAAATGGCTTCATTTATGTCAGATGGAGCAAAATAGCCAGGACGTAGATTCAACCTAAGTGTCCATCAACTGATAGACAAAGAAAAAATGATACAGACACACTATGGAATATGCCTTGGTCTTAGAAAATAAAATATCCTGTAATTTGCAACACACACACACAAAAAAAAAACCTGGAGAGTATTTCATTAAGTGAACTAAATTGTGTATACAAAGATAAATCTCACTGGGTCTTAAATGTCCCATGTACAAAAGTTGAACTCAGAAACAAAAAATGAAATGGTGGTTACCAGAGGCTTTGAGATGGATGTTATTTTAGCAAAGGAGAAAATTCAAAAGACTACTTTTACATCACAGCAACTACAATTGGTAGCAACATATTATATAAATGACAATTTCTGAGAGTAGATTTTAAAAGTTCTCAACACAGAGAACAATAATGTCTGTCCATTATATATAATATATACCTATATATCTAATATATTATGAGTATATACATATATGTATATGTATCATGCATTCAGATATATGTATATCACACATTTTATATATGAATATATATCATGCATTACAGAGATAGATAGATAGATAGATAGATAGATAGATAGATGATAGATAGATAGATAGATAGATAGATAGATAGATAGATAGATAGATATTCATTTATAATACAAAGAAACCCAAAGTCACAGGGTTCTTTCTTAATTCTTTTAGTGGTATTCCTCATTAGCAATTTTAATGTACTCCATTTATCAACTTATCTGCTATATCTTAGATTAAACAGTTTCCACTGAATGTCATGGACACTCAGTAATTCAAAGGCACTGCAAGCAAAGGAGAAGGCAAAAGATATTCTGCCACAACTGGTTGGCATTTGTGGCATAATGGACATGTTGGAGTTAAATGATTAAATATGGAGGCATAAGTTCCAGATCCAAAGTTCCCTTGAATTCCAGAGACATACAATTTATTACCAGGAGAGATAATTTGCTAAAATTCCTAACAACAGATCTCAAAATTCTAAGAATGTGTTTATACAATCAAAGTGGCCCAGGAATCGAATTTTGCTGAAAATAATCTATAGTCACATGAAGAAAAATAGAGTAGACTTGTAGATGCTCTTTTCAGAGTCTGGAGAGACAACTGGCTGCTTCATTTTCTCAGGGAAACAGTTTTCCTAGTTCTTCCATAATATTTGGTTAAATGCTTACTACTGGAACAGGTTCTATATTGTGTTTGACAAGAAGGGAATGTCCTTAGTTTCTAGTTACCCCAGTGAACCCACATAGGAATATGCAGCAAGTGTTTGTCTTCACAAATGGCGTCATTCCAAAAGGGTGATGAGCCAGGAGAGCTCCAAAGCCTTACTGCAAAGACAAGGAAGCCTGGCTTAGTTGGATGAAAAAGAGTGACAGATGAATCTCATGGGCTCTACAAATCAGATTCTGGGACATAAAGAAACAAAGGGGACAAATAAAGGCTTACTAGTCAGTTCTCAAATCCAATAGTTTCGAATAAGAAAGGAGCTTGCAAAACATTGACAACAGGAAATTAGAAATAGGAAATAGAAAGCATATACAGTTTGTGTGCTCTCAATCCTCACAGCCAATTTCTCAAGAAGACAATCTAAGATTGCTGTGGCTGCCATTTCTAAAAAGAGTTTGGTTAATATTAGTGGGGAAAGACAGTCAGGAAGCAGATACTGTCTGTCTCTGACATCGGAAGATCATGTTTACAAGGACATGAATGACGTATCAGTTATACAAAGTGGGTTACAAACAACAGAGATCCACAGGCTCAATTTAAAACAAAAAGTAAGTTTGTTTATGTGTCCAGATTCTAACAGTACTGTTTAATTGATAAGTTGCACGTCATTCTGTTAAACATAGAATATTCTTCTAATTAAAATAACGTCTACATAGAATAAAACGTGGTGATGGTCATGAATGGTATACATGAAACCTACATACAAGGAAATGACAAGCTCACATGCTTCAGATACTAGTATAGAATGTACATGAATAGAAATGCCATGTATCTCTTGATATCAAATACAAATACCTCATATCTAAAAAAAAAGGGAAGGAAGGAAGGAAGGAAGGAAGGAAGGAAAGGGCTGGAAAGAAAGAATCTGTAGACTCATGTACCAATATCTGCTGCTTTTCTTCCTAAGAATTATAATGCACTGTGGTTCCTAATGACAGAAACCTGGGTAACACTTTTTAAATTAAATTTTTATTGGATATTTTATTTACATTTCAGATGTTATCCCCTTTTCCCATCCCCCCAGAAACCCCTATCCCATACCCTCTCCTCCTGCTTCTATGATGATGTACACCCACCCACTCCCACCTCCCCATCCTCGAATTCCCCCACACTAGGGCATCCAGCCTTCAAGGGACCAAGGACCTCCTCTCCCACTGATGCCCAACAAGACCATCCTCCCCTACATATATAGCTAGAGCCATGGATCCTTCCCTCTGTGTTCCCAGGCTGGTGGTTTAGACCCTGGGAGCTCTGGTTGGTTGGTATTTTTGCTCTCCTCATGGGACGGCAAACCCCTTCGGCTCCTTCAGTCTTCTCTCTAACTCTTCCATTGGAAACCCCTTGATCAGTTCAATGGTTAGCTGTGAGCATCTACCTCTGTATATGTCAGGCTCTGGCAGACCTCTGAAACAGCAATATCAGGCTCCTTGTCAGCATGCACTTCCTGGCATCCAATCACCATCTGCCTTTGGTGATTGCACATGGGATGGATACTCTGGTGGGGCAGTCTCTGGATGGCCCCTCCTTCAGTTTCTGTCCCACACTTTGTCTCCATATTTGCTCCCATGAGTATTTTGTTATTCCTTCTACGAAGGACTGAAGCACCCACACTTGGTCTTCCTTCTTCATGAGCTTCATGTGGTCTGTGAGTTGTATCTTGGGTATTGCAAGCTTTTGGGCTAATATCCTCTTATCAGTGAGTGCATACCACGTGTGTTCTTTTGTAATTGGGTTACCTCACTCAGGATGATATTTTCTAGTTCCATCCATTTGCCTAAGAATTTCATGAATTCATTGTTTTTAATAACTGAGTAGTACTCCATTGTGTAAATGTACCACATTTCTGTATCCATTCCTCTGTTGAAGGACATCTGGGTTCTTTCCGGGTTCTGGCTATTATAAATAAGGCTGCTATGAACATAGTGGAGCATGTGTCCTTGTTATATGTTGGAGCATCTTCTGGGTATATGCCCAGGAGTGGTATAGCTGGGTCCTCAGGTAATGCTATGTCCAATTTTCTGAGGAACTGCCAGACTGATTTCCAGAGTGGTTGTATCAGCTTACAATCTCACCAACAATGGAGGAGTGTTCTTCTTTCTCCACATCCTCGCCAGCATCTGCTATCACGTGCATGTTTGATCTTAGCCATTCTGACTGGTGTGAAATGGAATCACAGGGTTGTTTTGATTTGCATTTCCCTGATGACTAAGGATGTTGAGTATTTCTTTAGGTGCTTCTCAGCCATTCGTATTTCCTCAGTTGAGAATTCTTTGTTTAGCTCTGTATCCCATTTTTAATAGGGTTATTTGGTTGTCTGGAGTCTAATTTCTTTAATCCAGCATTTTTCATACATTTTTATGGTAAGACCTTGTAATGCATACACACATACATGCACATGTATACATGTATGTACGTATATACATATGTGTATATGAATATAATAAAAGTTAGGATTAGGATTCCATTGAACACATTTAGAAAATGCATAAGAAGTCAGTATATATCATAATTCAAAGCCCTTCAGTATTTAGCAGCTAATATACTGGAAAACTGTTACCATAATGTGGAGACGATGGGGCCATTGTCCTTGTCCCTTCCTTGTGCATTTATATTTTACAGGGACAAAGGTGACAAGGCAACCCCTGCCCAGCAGGTTGAGTATAGTTGACTAGCTCACACTTGTCAGAACTCTCCACTGTCCTCATAGTCTCTTAACCATGTGGAACAGAAGCACACTTCACAGGACAGGTTTTTTCACAAAGTGAGCTGTGGAGAGAAGAGACTCACAGAGCCACCCTGTCTTTGGATAGACCCTCTGTGCCCTGCATGGACTTGGACATGTTATCTGATCTCTTGGCTGCAGCACTGTCATTGCAAAGGGAAGCCTAACAGCCCTGTTTCTTAGAGGTTTGTAAACCCCAAATGTAATAATGCATGTGTACCTATCACAATGAATGACATGTCATAAATTCCCACTCAGTAGTTGCTTTTTTATTTTATCATCATTAGATCGCAATAGCATTTTCGTTTCCCGGGAAAAAAGGGAGGAACACAAGAGTCGAGTGTCTCTGCAGATAGAAAGAGTTAAAGCAAGAACTGTAACATGTGTTTCTAATTTTGCCTGAGGTCAGAAGGCTGTCCTCTGGGGAAGACTAGAAGGAGCTCCATCAGGACCAAGAGACAAGGGCAATGGGAAAGAAGAGTTCAGGGCTGAATTGAGAGCTTCTGGAGTTACAGTTGACAAAGTGTGGCATCCAACTTGTGATGGTTAATTCTGACTGTCATCAGCATAATATAGAACCACTTAGGAACAGGGCTTTATGCATGCCCATGAGTGAGCTTTGAGACTGGGGTAGTTGGTGAATAGACCCTAAATGTGTTAACACCATTAAGTAGGCTTGGTGGGGCCCTGAACTAAATAGAAAGAGAAGGCAGCTGAGCACTAGCAGTCATCTTTCCCTGCTTCCTGATTGCTGGATGCCATGTGAACAAGTGCCTCACTCCCATAGTCATGATAGATTGTATCCTCAAATATCAACAGCGTCACTTAAAGTGAAACATCCAAGAGACTACAGATGGAAAGCCTTCCTGAGATGGTGGTTGCTCACTCTGAACTCTGAGCTTCAAAACTGAGTCCAGAGGTCTAGGTCACACTCACCAGAATACAGTAAAGATAAACACAGTCCAAGGACAATACAGAGAAAGGCAGAGAAGCAGATATTTTAATAAAGCTCCGGGGCAGTAGAAGTGATCGAAAGGAACAATGGGAAAGAGGTCACTGAGACCGGAGAGAATAATATTCTTAGAACTAGAAGAACTTACATAAACAAGCATAGACATATCTCAAAAATAAAGGCTGCCTACCAAACTCTCAGCCCACTACTGTGTGTGGATAGAATCCGGAAGTTCTGATTCTCCAGGGGCCTCAGAGAGGAGCCATCTTGGCTTTGGGTCGAAGCTTGCTGGCGGAAAAGGAGAAGTCAAAGCCAAGCAGCCTGCATGGCTCAATGTCTGCATGGCTTGCCAAGGCACTCCACAGCATCCAAGCCTAAAATCAGGAGTGAAGCAAGAATCCTTGGCATCCTGTCCATGCACATCCGTGGGAAGCCAGATCTGGCTGCAACAACAGCAAGAGTGAATGTCATGTTTACCCTTCATGAAGTTCAAAATAACAACACTTCAAAATTAGTCAGCCTTCTAATAAGAAATATGAGAGGTGTGGAGACTGCAAAAATAGCGTTTGCTTGTGGGGGGAAGGAGCAACTGCTTCAGAAGCAGCTGGTTAAAGAGGGCTGATTTCTGGGCTGGGCTGAGATATTCCGAACCGCTGGGTTGTGGCTTTGGCTGCGGAGCTACCTTTGCAGCAAACCCTGCAGATAATTCAGATGCTTACCAAAATTTGTGAGCCACGTATTCCAAACGCCTAGAGTATCAGAGAGGAGCACAAACACAGTGCCACCTGGGAAAAGGGAAATACTCCGTGGTAAATAATCCTTAGCAGAACTGCTGTGCTTTGTAAAAATTAATCAGATCTAGCCTCTTACCTTCAGATGACATTAGGAGATTCCTTCCTGCAGCTCTTTCTGATGAGTGTGCAGTAAAATGATTTGGGGGTACTTCAAGCTTACAAAAGTAGCGCAAAATTACCCATTTATTTCCTCCTAAGAAATGTATTCTGAAATCTATTAATGACATGAAAGGGAAGATTCCTAAAATGTTTTAACTTTTTGTTTTTAACCAGATGCGGTGAGGATTTTTTTTTAAGCACTTTTCAATTAAGGCTTCATTTTTCTCAAATATAAAAATGGATTTTCTTTTCCTACTTAAAAATGTCAATGGCCAAATTCACTATCACAGATAAACTATCAAAGTTATTATTTAATTCCAATTTAGGGGGAAATTAGAGTAGTTTACATTCCATCATGTTGTTTTAACATTGTATCTCCAGTTGTTAATAATTGTTTTTATTAGTGTATCATGCACAATAGTGGGCTGTATTATAGCAGATTCACCTATCTACAAAAGATACTTTGATCATATTCTTCCCCAACAACCTATACTTATCAGCCCTCCTACAAATCCCATTCCTGTTCCCCAACAGGCCACCAGTTTGCTTTCATGTTTTATGAAAACAGCTTTAAGATTTCACAGATGTGAGAAATCTCGTGATCCTTGTCTTTGTGAGTCTGGCTTATTTTGAGGCTCTCTAGACCCAGCCTGTGTTCTGGGAACAATGTGATCTCATTCCTCTTTGTGACAGATGAATAGTCTGTCGTAGTTTTATTTCTGTTGCTGTATAAAATATCTAATAGAAGTAATGTAGGGGAAATGAGAGGTTTATTTTAGTTCACAGTTGCAGAGGGATATGGGCTGCCACGGTAAAGGAGGCATGAGGGAAGAATCAGGAGGTCTTGCTGCCATATTGTACAGTCAGTATAGAAGCGAGAGTGGTATAAGAAGTGGGGTCAGGATAGAAAAGCCCAAAGTCCACCCCAGTGACTTACTTCCTCCAGCAAGGCTCTATTTCCTAGCCAGTCCAGGACTTGCACAAACAGCTCCACCAAGTATTCAAATGTATAAAGCCCATGGGGATAGTTTACATCAAACCGTGACACAGTATATTGTGAAAAAAAAAATGTTATTTTCTTCATTCATGCATTCATCGATGGCCACCTAAGCTGAATCACTGACTTGGCTATTATGAATGATTCTGTAGTAAACATATGTGTGCAGATAGTTCTACTGTGTTCTGCCTTTGATTCCTTTGGGCATATATCCAGGAATGGTATGATTGAACATTGCTCTGTGTGTATGCTAACAGTGATGAGCAACTGCTAGATGATTATTTCTATATATTTTTATAAGTAAAAGTGTGAACATGAACATTGACAGAGTCGCTCTACACTGTGTTGATGCCCACTGCTAGCACTCAATCAACTCTATCATAACAGTCTTTTATTATTCTAAAATCGTTCTTGAAAAAAAAATGGATGGATGCGAACCATAGTACAGCCCTCATAAGCTTACTTATTAGTAGTTGAGAACATGGTGAAGAGAGATGCAGCTAGGGATGTCTGAGGAGATAAGGGCTACCAGAAGCTGAAGACCATGAGTTCCATCTTCCCATCTCATGGGATCCACCCTCCATTCTCAAGGCTCTACTCTCCCCTCGAAAGGGATACACCTTCTCCTATCCCTGGTTCCACCCAACCTTCTCATAGGTTCCAGGCTCCTCTCACAGGAGATTTACTCTCCCCTCTCACATTCTATCCATCTCGCCACAGGCTGGTTCTTCCACTTACTCCACAGCATGAGATGTAAAAGCAAACTGAACTTGAAGGTTTTTATCCTCAGTCAACACAGGGGCACAATCCTCCCACTCCCTACACTGAGTAAACAAGGTCTTGTGCCAGGAGTGACCAAGATTGCAATCGTCTTGACTTGTACTAAATCTTTCATTAAATAACTGGGACAACTAGATTAATGTCTTCTCCTAAGCCCACATCAGGAAATGGGCATAGGGTTATCCACTGAAGGCTATATGTAAAGCATGGAGATTTGGACAACTGGCCTCTCTAGCACCCCATTACATGTTAATGCTACCAAACTGCTGTCCACCACCCACAACTCGTGTGTGTGTGTGTGTGTGTGTGTGTGTGTGTGTGTGTGAGAGAGAGAGAGAGAGAGAGAGAGAGAGAGAGAGAGAGATGGGATACTTAAAATTGTGCTCAATGCTACTTTAAAATAGTAAATATTTTGATACGATGCATCAGAGAGTTTAGAGTGAAAAATTGGTAAGAGTAAATCTAAACATTGATCTTTAGAAACCTCCCCTAGCTGTGAGACTACAAACCCACAGTTCCAAAACTGGTAGGCCCCAACATAGTATATTTCATTCAGGTAAGCATATCTAATAAGTACATGATATTGCATAAGAAAGACAGATGCCAAAAACAACAGCAAGAAAAAATGAGCAAGGATCCATTATAGATATGAGTCATCCAAAAGGAAATCAGCAAATGCATGAACTACTTTAATTTAATACATACTTAGGGGTACTATATGGCACAAAAAAGTCTAGTAAGAAGGATTGGGTGACTTAGCATAACTGTCATCTTGCTTCTTTAGTGAATGTAACTTGGACCATGAATGCTTGAGTGACTGAGCACAGCAGGGAAACCTGTCCGGTATGGATCCTACAGAAAGCTAGTCCAATTAAGCACACACACACTACAATTGGACTGACCTCCAGTGTCCATTGTCACCAACCTTTTAAAGATGCTTTTAAGTGTTAATACTCTCCAGCATCAGCTACAAGCAATGAGGATGGACTCTTTTAATGCTTTACATTTAAAAGGGCATTATTGTTTGTAGAAAGAGCACCAACATCAAAGCCATGAGACCTAGGCTTAAAATAAAACTATAAGTGTTCACACCAAATCTTCTTGCCTCTTGTTTCTTTTTTTGTAAGTGAAATGTAGATATGCCTCTTGTTTCTTTTTTGGTAAGAGAAATACAGCTATTAATAGCAATCCAAAGTGAGACTTACCCATGATAACAACTGTTGTATCAAACATACTTCCTGGAACATGAGAAAGGTTCCATGTATTTGAGCTATGATGCATAATTGTAAAAACCAATCTGAATCTAATTGGAATAAATTTGATGGGAACAAATTTCTTTAAAAGTAGTGAGAACTCACTATAAGAAGAAAATTTAACATTGTTAGCTGTTGGCTGAATAGTTGCTTGCAATTGGTCATATGGTGTGGTACGATGGACGCGAGACGGACGCGGGGATGGATGGATGGATGGATGGATGGATGGATGGATGGATGGATGATTGGCAATACAGGGATACATAAATCAATAGCCTCTAGGTATCTCCTGTGCATAGTGTGGCCTCAGAAAACCCATTCTTCTTCAGTGTTAGGAAGAATGGACTTTTTTCCCACTGAAGCTTGAATATGGGTTAGAAATGAAGCTGGTAGACACATAATCCCTAAGTAAAAGCTGGTCTCATCTATTCAATCTACCACAGTTCAAGATAGATTTTCCTTCTAAGTCTATAGTACAAGAATCAAAGGTGGTGAAATCTAGCTAACATGTCCAAGAGCTCACCAGGAGCACCAAATGCCTGTGTGCTGCAGAGTGCAGCACAATGAGATTAGTTCCACATGCTCTGATGCTCCATGTTCATGCTCACTGAGGAGAAATCCTTCCCTATAATCCTCCCTCTCCCTAGACGCCGACCTGGGATACTGCAGTTCCCTCTCCTTCCTCTTAGCTTTCTTCTGCTCTTCCTCCTCTCCACTGCTTAAAATCACACTTGTCTTAGATTGTGTTTCTTTTGCTGTGACAAAATACTATGACAATGAACAACTTTGGGAAGAAAAGGATTATTTCAGCTTACAACTCTCAGAGCACATTCCACTGCTAAAGGAAGTCAAGGCAGGACCTCAGACAGGGCAGGGACCTGAAAGCAGAAATTGATGCAAAAGCCATGGAGAAATGCTGTTTACCAGCTTTCTCATCAAGGTTTTCTCAGTCTGCCTTCTTCTAGTGCCCATGACCACTAGCCTAGGGCTCTCACTGTCCATAGGCCCTCCCACACTATAAATAAAGAAAATGCCCCATGTAGGCTTGCCTACAGACCAATCTAGTGAAGCATTTTTCCAAAATGACTGTAGCTTGGGTCAAGTTGACATAAAAACTAATCAGCACATATATACACAACCACCTAAAATAGAATTCCTAAGTAAGCTGACCATCAAATATCATCCACAAAAGTAGATAGTATTCAAATTTGCCATGAATCTTTTTAGATTCTTTTTCCTTTACTCTGTACTTAAATAATCAAACACATGTGTATATATGTGTGTGCATATGAGTGGTATATATATGTATATACAAGCTATATGTGTATTATGTTGTGTGTATATGTTTGTGTATATTGTGCTCATGAGCAAGTACGTATGTTGTACATGCATGTAGAGGCCAAAGATCAACACCAGGTGTCATCTTTTATCACTCCTCACCCTATTTTGAGACAAGGTTTCTCACTGAACTTAAAGCTATACATTTCAGCTAGACTGGTTGCCTAATGAGTCCTGGAGATCTCTCTGTCTCTGTGCCCTCCAACTCTAAGAGTGCATGTGAGCACCACCATATCCTTATATGTGTGCTAAGAACCTGTACTTGGGCTTTATCCTTAAGCCATCTCTTTAGATCCATCACAATTTTTTTTTTTTTAGAATATAGCTACACATATATACATTTTATTTGGAAAATAGCTTGCCACTTAACAGTACAAAAGTCACCATTTACATACCTTTTTTAATGGTTCATGCCACATTGTATTATGTATTTATAAAAAGGTATACATCACAATAGATTGCATATCTTAGCTCAGTGGTTCTCAACTTACCTAATGCTATGACCCTTTAATATAAATTCCTCATGGTGTGGTGACCCCCAACAATAAAATTATTGTCATGGCTACTCCATAACTATAATTTTGCTGCTGGTATGAATCATAATGTAAATATCCAATATGCAGGATATTTGATATATGACCCTGTGAAAGGGTTGTTTGACTCCCAAGGGTAACCTGACCCACAGATTAAGAATCACTGCCCTAGCTGTTTACATCTGATTACTATAAAAAAAACTCTTCAAACTTTTAAAGATCACCCAAATAACTGAAGTCTTGACCCAGAAAAATATGTCTGTGACCATGCACAGGTATATATGATATGTGTTGTGTGCGTGATAAGAGTGTGCTTGCATGTGTGTATGTGTGTTTGCACATACACAGGCAGTGTTCTACTTGAGGTAGAAAATGGAAGATTAAGGAGAAAGTCAAGTGGATTGAAATCAGCAATAAAATGGCCATTTTCCAATACTAAATGGACCTGAAATTTATCTTCCTGCATCTGTAGGTAAACGTCCTTATGTTCTTGAAACAATAAATCCCCATGAACTCTGCATAAAGTTTTGCAGAGGCAAAATGTGAGATGGCTTCCATCAGAATCCACTCAGTGCTTTGTTTGTGCACCTTTCAGTCTGAATCTTTTTACATCCTGGTTCATGCGCTGGAGCCCTAGCCTGGGAAAGGTCAGAATGCAACATATTTCCCAGCCTTTGTACCCTGGATGGCTGCCAGACTGTTGGAAATAATTGCTTTCAAGACCCAGATTATGCCGCCATCTACTCAGTTTCAATCAGCAAAACCTACAGCTGTGCTGTGGCAGTTTCAACTGCTGCCTTTGCTTTCCTTATCGTCCAAATTCACTTTTACAAGTACTGCGTGGCTCAGGAGAAAACTTCATTCAGAACATGCAGTTTTCCACCATAACCTCAAAGCAAAACAAAGAGAGGCAAACCTACACCTCACAGCCCAAACTTCTGAGGCAGGAAATGGAAATCAAAGCATAAATTGGCATGGCCTCCTGCTCTACACTGTGATAATTTTCCATATTCCATTGTCCCTGTGTGTACCTTTCTACCACATTATCTTTGGGAAGGACAAGTGCAGTGCTACAGCAGAGCCTCTTCCTGCAGAGAAAACCTTCAGTGCTGCTTCAGTCAGACTCAGTGTGGTCCGCATGGACCCTTGGGGCAGAAGTGTGAGGATAACCACCCATTCCGCAGTCGTTTCTGGTAAACAGGGTCCCAAGGCACTTCAAACAACCAGCTACCATTGGGCCCTCTGTGCTGTGCTTGCAGACTCACTGGCAGTTCACACTCTTTTAAATCAACCATTAGATGTCTTCCCACCCACCTTTATTTGTTCACAGAATGCTGAAAAGCTACTCTAGATTCCATAAGCAGAGGATGATGGATGTCCCCTGTAATCCCTAAGCAACACCTTTTAATCCCTAACCCAGGCTCGTGACCACAGAGTGCTGTGTCTAAATTTCACTGTTTCACACAAGTCAAGCAAAGAGAACAACTGCAAACTAGAACAGTGTTCTCAGAGTTCCCTCTGATTCTTAGAGTCCAAGGGCATTTCCATCTTGATGAAGTTTATTAATTTTTTTATGCTGGGAATTACTGGCTTTTAGTTGTTTGCAGACTTGGTGTCCAGCTTTCTTTCAAGTCCTCTATTCTTGAGAGATGCACAGAAGCAATAAAGAATCTTCAGTGCATGATACAATACTCCAGACTGACTGTCTCACCCCAAGGGCACAGAAGTTTTCCCAATTTTCCTATTGTCACTACAAGTAGAGATTTCTGCCCCATCTCAGTGTTTGCTATTTCAACTTCCTTTTTTCTTTTTCTCTCCGAAGCTGTTGCCAAGACCTCCTCTTTTTTGCCCAATTTCTAGATAAAGAAACTGAGGCTTTCAAATATGACCTCTTCTCTCTAGCGATGTTCTTCAGCCCGCTGCAATAATGGTCTGCCAGAGACATAGGGACCAGGTTATTATTTTCAGTAAGAAATGATAGCATTCATGTAACAGGATGTATGAATCTTTTTATTTCCTGTAATGAAAAGAGTGTAGAAAGGAAACTTTGATGTGTGCGACATAATTGTATGGATCCTATCAATCCATTCCTGCATGCAGAGTGTGTTCCGATCTCCACATCCGTCACTCTGCTGAAATGGGCAGCTTTTTTCCACATTTTTACTCACCTAATGGATTTGATATAAAATCTGTTTTTCTATGGATGTGAGGCTCTAGAGGTTTTGTGGTTCATCAATACATAAAGGCTGCCTCCTGTTATAGCACCCTCCCCTGAGCGACTGCCGAGTGTGCCTAAATGCATCACAGTCTTTTACAAGCCTGCTGTCACTGCTCTTCATTACAACAGAGCAGATAATAAAATGGGAACTTAATGGCATTAAAGCATGAATCCAAATATATGAGAGAGGAAAAGAAAAGAGGAAGCAAATAGCACAATGAGAACAGAAACTGCATTTACAGAACTGGCCAGAGGGCACATACGATGCCCAAAATTGTCAACTCACTGAGGAACTTTGAATATGAAGGTGACCATAGTAGATCCCTAAAACGGTAAATGTCATACATAATCTAAAACCTGAAAGGAATCTATCCTCAGGTTAAATAAGTTTTCAGTTCTGAAACCACCAAAAATAGGTGTTGTAGATCAATGACTACCATTAATTAATATTGGAATTAGTGATGGTTCAAATTCTTAAATATAGTATCTGGTGTCTAACTGGGAAGAAAGAAAGTAGACAATGAAATCTCTCCAACCTAAAATCTGTAGCCTTGTGGAGGACAGAAGCACATGAAAGCCATTATAATAATATAGTAAGTTACATTGTAATAATGCAAGAGATACCAGATGTCCTGGGAACACAGAGCAGAAACAGAGTCACTAGCTCAGGGAACACCAAGGAAGTCCTCAGGAGGAGGGGTTAGTGAGACAGAACCTTAACATGGAATAGAAACCAGGTGAGATTAACATGCATAGGTTATAGGGATGAAGGAATAAAAAATTATAGAAAGGGGGAAAGTGATTTTTTTTTCTCTACACCTCCAAATGTCCACAACTATTTGAAGAAGACTTGGTAGGTTAAAGTGGATCGCAAATTTTAATGCAGCTTGGGTTACTGAGTGAACTCAAGTCAGGAGGATCACAAATTCAAAGCAAGAGAGCCTGGGTAACAGATCTGAGGCCATGGGGATCAACTAGAAGATGCAAAGGAGTGATTCCCTGGGTCTCTAGTTTGAGGATACAGTGGGATAGGTTCTATTCTGTGAGGTGGAGAACACTCTAAGTTAATATGAAATAAAACTATGCTCACTTTCAGACATTAAGTGTTCATCTTCTGTTGGGTCAAGAAAAAGCTGTTCAACAAGCATTTACTTTGTCCTTAACTCATAGTACAGATGCAACTGCATGCATAGATTTGAGGACCAATAATCCAGTCACATACTAGAAATCATGAAATGAATGAAACTGTTCAGGAAAGGAGCAGCAAAACACAAGTATTCATCCCTTACTCATCCAGCATTTTTACAAGACAGGCACTACCCAGAGTTGTCCCAGTATGTCCATCAGTGGGTACTGCACCACTTGTGAAACACCATCCTGAAAATAATAGACATAAACCTGTACCCCTCTATGGACAAGACATAGTGTATGGTTCATTTTAAACTATGCCTGAATGCAGGAGAATTGATCTTGAAATCTCTCCTCTCTTAGAATCAATTCTATGGAATTATTTAGGATTTATCTAAGTCTACAATGTAAATGAAATCTATGAAGTCCCCAAAGTTTCCCTCATACTTATTCATTTCTCCACTTCTGCATGTTATTAACTGTTAGTTGCAAACCCCCAAAAGACCAAGTACAAATCATGGGTCCCATTAAAAAATTTTAATAAAGAGGGTGTGGACCTAAATCAAGAGACTTTACGAGAAAATTAAGGTATTTTTTCTAATCTTTAAAGATCTAGTATACACAACTATTCCAAGCACTGAAAATAAAGTAAAATTACCTATCTGCACCATTTACACTTAATGTGTCAGTCATGAGTTCAGCATGTGACTTTGATGACTAATTGGGAACAAACCTGTTTTTCTCAGTCTTGTGCAGAACTGGGAACACTCTGAGCTCTGTGACCTTCAGAGTTTGAGCATCTCATGTCCTCTATGGGGCTCAGCCCAATTGTAGCTCAAAAGAACACAATTATAGTTGGCAGTATTGCCCTTTTGGGCCTCAGCAATGAAAAAAAACTTTCTAGAGAAGATGGAATGCTGTAGAGAGTACAGGTGACCAACCAAAGCCCAAGGGCAACATCTTCTCTTGGAGCCCTGTATTTTGAGGTTAGCTTATTCTATAAAAATAATGCCTTCTATTCAGCAAAATCTACTTTTTCAGGAAGTCATTTTTTTTTCCCGACTACTCATAAGGAAACCTCTACAGATAAACTCAAATCTGCATGCAAATGAAGTCTTCTGGTTTATTATTAACAACATCTAGTCCATACTAAACAATAGAAAGCTCATTGCACAATACAAAATCACTAAAATTGTAACATCTAATCATTTTCAAGATCAAGTGTCCAGAGTCACCCAGTCAGTGAAGGTGGCAACTCTGGACTGTAAACTAGACTGTGTGGTTCTAGACGTCCACACGGAACCAGTACCCAGTAGCTTTGCAGAGACACAGGCAGGCAACAGCATCTCTGAAGACTTACTTCCTACAACCCCTGCAATCTGTTCCTGTGTCCTTGGTCCTTCTCCTAAGTGGAACACTACTAAACAACAAATAAACAACTTGCAAGACAAAAAAATTATACTGGGAGGATGCTCAAAGTAGATTACAAAGATAAATTTTTTAAAAGATTAAAATTAAGCTTGAAAATGAGCAAGAAAAAGTGATAGATTAAAACGAACAGGTTTAAGGTGAAAAAAGATTAAGAAACTATTTAAGTCTGTGACCCTACATAAGGAATAGGTATACACATGGTAATCAGAGAGCATTAGCTTTCTCAACAGCAACGCAGACAGCTTGACAATTGTCTTTCTGAGGTGTCTCAATTAGATGTGAAAGGAGAATAATGGCTTATCAGAAGAACAAGGATTTGGAAAGTTAACCTCAAGCACCCCTTTCCTCAAGATGCTAACTGAAAATGTGATTCCAGAAAATGAGGGTACAGACACAGAAATGGGATGTCATGACACCTCTGAATCTAAGCATAGATTCCTGAAGAGAAGAGGCAGGCTTGGCTACATGGGGGAGAGCGATCATAGGACAGGAGCTAAACCCCAAGACCTGCTTATCCAGATGGAAACAGAGAAGAGGGTTGTCTCCAGAGCTCAAAGCCATGACTGGTAATGACTGGAAAGGCTTAATTAATGTTTGGAAATGTTTTGAGAAAAGCTGTGAAGTTGTGATAGTGAATTTGGAATCCATGACAAAGACATGGATAGTTGAGCAAAGGGGACAAAATTGATCCCAGAGAAACAATTATACAGAGAAAAAAATATAACTATATTTGATTACCTGGCTTATTAGTAAAGTGATGGCCAGGCCATCTTAAACATACAAATGTGAAATCTTCACAGACTCACAAATTTTGCAGTGTGACTGTCTAGAGAAAAAAAAATTGCAAAGGAGACTGAGGAGTCAGTCTCTATTAAAATCTTATCCTCATCTCACATCCTGGAAAATCAATAGAAAATACCTAAGGATACAAATTAATAACTTCTACTCAAAGGTGTGCAAGCATACATTCATGTCCCTGCGGTGTGCATGTGTGTCTGTGTGTGCTTAGTATGGAATGTATTTGTGCATGTATATTTGCACATATGGAGGTCAGATGTTAAACTTTAGGTGTCTTTCTCTATGCTTGACACCTTATGTTGAGACAAGATCTCTAAATAAAACTCCACAGCCAACAAGGGCTAGGGCCAGCTCTCCTACTCTCATGTCATCAAGGCAAGTCACTGTGACCCAGCCACCAGGGCCAGCTCTATTGGCAAAGTGGTAACAGAACCCCACTGAAGCAAGGCCATGGACCCAGACATGGTCCTTGGTGGCAACATGGGCCAGGACCTCACCATGGTCTCATGGAGAATCGCCAGCTGTTCACTTCAGGCTGTCCCTTACTACCCGTGAGTCTCCAGTTCTGCCTCTCTTCTTTGTACATACACCACTCAGCTGTTCTTTCTTTTTCATCTTTCCCCCACTGACTTGTTCATGTTAGTGATACATGGGGCCTCTGGGTGTCTGGGGTCATCTTAAGAATGCTATGTCCTGCCTGTACTGGCACTGGGCAAGGGTCTTCTCAGTCTTGCTCTGCCCACCTAGGCCACAAGACATCAGGCAGGCTTCTTGTGGAATATTTTCTAAGGAAAGAAAATTGGATTTAAAAGACTGCTACTCAGAAAATAGCTCTAGGAATTTGAGGCTAGTATCTCACACCAAACATTCATTGATCAGGTCAAGTAAGTGGCCACTGAAGAACTTGGATGCATACCTAGATGTAGTGTTTTCAACTAGTGACTGGCTGAGGTTTGTAGTGACACTGAGTGTCAGCGATACCTGGTTTGGGCTCCCAGCCCTCCCTGACATTTAGCTGGAGATGTCACCCTGCTTTCTCTGGACACGTAGGATAAGCCTGGCCTGGCTTGGCATGAATTTATTTGATAAGTTTCTCCCATGATGGACTCACTTTCAAGCTTGACGAGCTCTCAATGCCATACCAACCGTTGTGCCAAGCCTCAGAGGACAGTGGCTCCAGCCCAGGGCTGTGTCCTTAAGCCTTCCACCTACCTCATTATTCTGTTACTGTTGACCGACCCTTCTAATCTCAGACACTCATTTCTATTCGGTAGCACACCTTCCCTCTTGATTTCTAACTTTCCCCCCTCTGCCTGTCCATGCTGGCTCAGTCCCTGCCACCTGCTGTCACTCAGTTCTTATCATCCAGGGACTCACTTATTTTGACGTGATAGCCTCATACAATGTGCTTTTCCCCTCCATAGCACTGACCTTGATAGCAAGTACAAATTGCAACTATTTCAATAGCCTTAAGGTTATGAGACCATTAGTCCCACAAATGCTTGGCATTGTTCAGTGAAGTCTATAGGGAATAATAGAAATAAAGTCATGAATGAAGAAAGTTATGGTGTGCTGGTGGAATCAGCTTCTGGTTATTTGTGGGTGCTAAAGCACCATTAGCCTTTATTGATATTTATTTAGCATATTTAATACTCAAGATACACATAAACCACATTTGGCCCATGAAGTGTTTGCATATGGAATTAAAACTAGATATAAATGAGGAGTAACTAATAACTTACTCATTTCTTTAACAATTATTTATAGAGAACCTACTATATTCTAAGGCCAAAGGTTATGGAGATGGAATAGTTTTATCTCAGCTTTCATAAGCTTATGGTCAACTAGAAGCAATATAAACAAACAGTAAGAGTGCTATCAGCTTCCTGCATGGTGGAATGCAATGCACGCTGAGCAAACCTCTATCTGTTATAACTCAGAGTTCCCAAGTCTGAGCAACAGACTTTCCAGACAAGACTCAGGAAAGGTCACTGGGGTCTGGAGCATCAGTGCCCAAACCTTTTTCTTTATACATACTCATTGAAAGTGAACTCACAGGGCTAGAGAGGTGGTTCCGAAGTCAAGAGCAGCACTGGCTGCTTTTCCAGAGGACCTGGGTGTGATTCCAAGCACCCACATGGCAGTTCACAACTGTCTGTAACTCTAGTTCCAAGAAATCTCACACCCTCTTCTGCTTTAGCAGGCAAACACGTGGTGCACAAATCTACACACAGGCAAAATACTCATATGCATAAAATACAAATAATAGTATCTTTTTCAAAAGAAAAGAAATTAAGCTCACATCTCATCGAGCACATTTGCTTATTCGTTCTTTTTGACACTTTATTCATATAGGGAGTGTGTGATGTATTATAACTAAAGCAGACATTTAAAAAGATGGACATTAAACCAGCATGATAGGTTACTCAGTGGGTAAAGTGCTGCATAAGTCTCCTGAACTGAGTTCAATCCCAGATCCCAGGATGGAAGAAAAGTAAAACAGCTCCCAAAAGTCATCTTCTCATCTCTACAGCCATGCCATAGCATGTGTGCACCTATACAAACACATACACATACATACACACACATGCAGGCACACAAGCACGTACTCTCTCACACATACAGACACACTTATACATACATATACACACTCACGCAGACACAATGATACACATACTCATATATACAAACTCATTACACACACATTCACACGCTTTTACACACTCACAGGCATGCATGCACACACTAACAATAACTAAAACGGTTTTTAAGTAAACAATAAAGGGAAGGACTTTTTCAAGATAAATAAATGAGTCAAAATATCCTCTGCCTGTTTCCCAGTTGATTCCCAAGCCTCACCCCCCCAACCACCACCCTGCAACTCCACAGTAGACACAACTGTGATCTTACCAGGCCAGAGCAAAGGCCTTCCTGCTGCTGATGGAGTGTGGAGTTCACAAATTCATCCAAAGATTTTGGACACTCACAAGTAACAAAGGCAGCTTGTGACAATCCAGACATTTCCAGGATCCTGGTAACACCACTAGTACAAGGCACTGTTTCCCCATGAATAAGCCCATTTAAGAGATCGAATTAGATTGAAGTTGCTTAGTGAGCACAGAATTAGAACAAATGGAATTGCCGTCTGTAGAGATGTTTCATCAAATGAGAAGAACTGATTGAACTGCCTTCTCGTCTCTGGGTATATTCCTATCGGAATAACTAGACCCAGACCTCAAATAAATACTGACATGTTTTCCTTTTAGCTTTCTTTTTCCTAGAATCACTTCAGACAACTGCCCTTCTTTTAATGCATCGCCACCTCAGATAATAAGAATGTACTTGATTGGATTGAAACTTGAAAACATTAATTACATTCCTGTCCTGGGGATTCAACCTAAAGAGACAGAATTGCCCTGAGTAAGGCTGGAGGACCACAGGGACCTGGATCCTGGCAGGCTCTTAGGATGTTAAAGGACTTTCCCCTAGTTAGGACCAACAGAATCCTCCTGGCCTGGGTTATTGAATCTTCACCCACTCCAACTTGGAGGTTCCTAACGGTATGGCAACTGCTCATTTGATTTAGGTTTTCTCAAAGAAGTACCAGATTTCCTGGTGGTGGGGACAATACCCCTCCATCCCCACATAGGAACAGCTGATGTGGGCCCAAGGAAAATATTTAACCCTTGGGTGACAGCCTCCAGCCTCCATGTCAGAGCAGTAATGATCCTTTCTTTTTCCAATATTATCCTACCCAGCACCATACTCTTTTTCCTAGAAAGAATGAGCCCATATTCTTCTGCTGAAAGCTATGAATGGTTAAAACGCAGCAACTTAAAACTACACTAAGACTTTAAAATACCTTAAGAACAATCAGTTCCTACCCCCACCTTTTTTTTTTTTTTTTTTTTGGAGTTAGAGTCAAGGCTATGCTCTTCTTCAAATATCCAAGAATGACCTTAAACTTCTGATCCTCCTGCCTCTACTTCCTGAGTTACAAGCCCATACCACACTACTGCTGGCTATGCAGGCTAAGGATCAAACACATGTTAGATAAGCACTCTACTGACTGAATAACTTCCTTGACCCTCAACCCTCTACAAATCTTTTTACCCCACGGAAGACACCTACAGACATATTTTCCCTGCCTTCTCAAGGATATATTATCTACTAAGGTAGTTAAGAGAAAGATCATTATTCTGAGACAGCTCCAGAGAATAGGAAACATTAGGAACTATTTTATGTCCAGCACTGTACCCAAAGTGTATTCTTAACAAACCTCAAAGTTTGGCAAAACTGAAGCTTAACGATCAGAAACCACCAGGCACCTTTGGCTGTGTCTACGGATTTGGCAACTGAACTACATTTGAAAAACTACTTTTTAGAAGCTGTGAATATGGCTCATTTGTAAAAAGCTTTCTGTCCAAGCATGAGGACCTGAGTTAGATAAACAAAAGCCAGATATAGTGGCATGATTTGTAATCTCAATACTTGGGGAAAGCCTGAACAAATGGATCCCTTAGGCTCACTAGCAGGTTAGCATAGATTACTCATTGATCTTCAGCCCAGTGAGACTCCTATCAAAAAGGTGGGGCCACCAGCAAGGTGGCTCAGCAAGTGCCATACAAGCTGGCAAATTTAATTCAGCCTTCAGAACCCACCTAAAGGTAGGAGGAAAGAGTAGACTCCATGTGTAAACATATGCAAACACTTCCCTTCTGTATTCTCTAAACAATCCAGTATGACAACTGATAACTATCACAGCATTCCCATTGTATTAGGTATCACCAGTAATCTGGAGATGATTTAATATGCATAAATTTTATGCAACTATTTCGGCACTTTATTTAAGGGACTTCCATCTCAGATTTTGATATTCACCAAGGTACTGAAACTAACCAAGGGATAATGTTATCTTTGTTTTGTTTCAGGAACATAAACACTTAAGTTTCTTTTCTTGCCCTCCAAAACGAGCACACTAAGCCACTTACAGTCTGGTGTTGCTTTATTGAGAAATCATTGAGGTGGCTCACATAAACTCGTTAAAATTTTAATGTGTATATCTATAATGCATTTAACTTTAAATATTCCATGCACTTATCTGGATGTCACTATATCCTAGATGCCTACAAAAACAAATAGCTCTAGTGAGGTAGGAAAGTAATTTAATATCTGAGTGGAACAATACTACATGTTTAATTTAAAATTATAGCTTAAGTATAGCAGTGCCAACATAAAGTTACCTTCATTAAAGAATAGTAATTGGATTTAGTGTCACATATGTACACAGTTTTTATTAGAGAAAAGAAAGTGAAGTTTGTAGATGAGTATAAACTAATGAAGTAAGCCCGGCTCACCTATTGTGCTCTTCAAAAGACAGGTACACACAATTAAGACAGATTGTAGAATTGATGTTAAAGCTCAAGGCTTTAGAAACTACTTTAAAACACTCTACAGATTTTTTCTTAATCAGCCTTAACCTGGGATGATCAAATGTGCACATTAGAAAGGAGTCTCCACAGAAGATCAAGATGCAAGTCAGGTCATGGTCCCATATTAACTTCTTGATCCATTAGTCCTGATGGAATCTGAGTTAGCTGTTTGAAGTTTTATTATGCCCTATAAATTGTTCTTCCTGATACACTGGCCACTCAGCCAGGCAATGGTTGGGAAGGATGGATCATGCCTTTTCAGGAGTTTCATGGTACTGGGTGAGTTCAGAGGGCATCTGATTCCAGGCTCTAATGTCCTAGAATGAAAGAGTTCACCAGGGGGGACTATGGTTAGAGACTGAAGTTGAGACCATTTATTAAGGAAGAAAACTTGCCCCCCAAAATGAGATTGGACTAGTGAACTGATGAAAGAGCCATACCTGCTGTATGGCCCTTTAAGGACATTTATAGCACCCCTCCATCTGTATTTTGCAGACTTTCTCTCACACCCTGTGCATGTTCTGTTCTTTAGATGAAGCCCAAGGAAAGAAAGGCTTCCAGTCTTACTCTGCAAACTGGACATCTTTCACATGTAAATCTTGATGTTTCTGACTCCATGGCCCTGCCACATCTATAACTCCAGGTACAACTTGAAGATAGCTCCCCTGAAGAGTCTCTGCTCTCTCTGCAATTGTTTAGGAATACATGGCTACTGCCCATGAAGGTTTATTATACTCAAGAAATAGGTCATATATATAATTGTCCTAATCAAGGTACAGGGTAACCTATCTTCTCTCTTCATCCCACAGGAAATTATTGGAATGCTGCTTCCTTCCCAAACCCGTCATCCTACCTGCACTTCTCTACCTTCCAAGGGGAAACAAGTGCTGACATTTCTTTCTACTTTAAGACGTTAATCCCCCGGGGAGTATTTCTGGAAAATCTGGGCAACACAGACTTCATCAAGCTGGAGCTCAAGTGTGAGTATTCATTTCCTGTCAACACATTAGTAGTCACTCTGGTCACAGAGATGTCTCAAGATAGCTGGCAGCGAAGACAAGAAATCGCCTGCTTTACTAGTGATGGGAGAGCGTACAATAAGGTTCTTTGTTTAATGTGCTTGCTTTCCAAGGAAGTGGATCAAGAGTAGTCAGAAGTGTAAACCACCTGAAAGACGGAGAGATCAACATGAAGGAAGGTGGAGGGTGCAAATAAAGAAATCAACGTGACTGAGGCAGCCACAGACCAGCCATCTGATAAACAAAACACTGCTGTGCAGTTCTCTCAATGACATTCTGCATTCACATATTCCAAAAAGTGTAGGGTCATAATTTGGTTAGGCAAGGATACAGAAATGAAGGCCCACTTGGCCTTGGACCCACCAAGCATGTGGAGTTCCACTTTCAGGATTACCTTTGTGGGAAGAGAGGCCAGTCAGGTTCACAGACAAGTATTGCTTTACCAAGGTCCGTGTATCCTCAGATTTAGGCATTTATAATATGCAGAATTCAAGGCTCTTCTATCTGTTGAGATAAGTCAAAGCCATGCACAAGACTCTAAGCCCATGTCTTCTGCAAGATCTCAGCCCCCTGCTGAGTGTGTCAGACTGGCTCTCTCCCTGCATCTGTGCCCTTTAGGTTCTCTACACTACTGTTAGCTTATGCTTCTGTTCCAAGAATAATTCCAAAGCTATTTCCCAGTATATCTAAGGTTTTTCTCTTTTTGTACTTATAAATATGCAATGCACCATTTAAAAAAAGATAATCTTGGATAAACATTTTTTTATGTTGAAATCCCACTGAGGGCTCATTTTAAATGGTAGATTGTAACAGAAGAAATAGGTGAAGTGTTCCAGAAAGAGTCTCAGGTTCAAATCCAAATTTAGGATTGAATTAGTTAATCATGTTGGATCCCAATTTTTTAATTATATAAAATTATCATGTCAGTTTTGGGAGAATGTTCTGAAAACGGAATTCAGACATTCATGGAGAATTTACTTCAGTATTTAGTAAGTACTAGAATTATCTTTGCAAGGTTTCCCATTGTAATGAGGGGATTTCAGTATGCTCAGAATCTTTCTCAGCCCAGTAGTGCTGGAACCAGGGTCTTGAAATATTAGGCACTTAGATGTCACAAAAGTCAACTTGAGATAGTGACTCCAATCCTTTGTCTCACACAAAAGAGGTTAAAGATGGTGGGCTCTCATGGGATTATGTACAACAGAAGCAAATTTTACTAAGAATAACGAATAGCAAGAAATTGGGGGAACATGACAGAAACTCCCAAGAATAGAAGAGGCTTCCAGAAGAGAAAAAGAGTATTGAACTCCTTGGCCAGGAGACTTTACAGGGACATGAAATGCTAGACAATGGCTGAAATAATGCCCATTGGTGTTGGCTAATTTTCTGGCTATCATGACTGAGTCAATCAGTGGTGGCCTACATGCTCTATGCCTGTCCCCTGGACCAGCCATGGCAATGATCACATGTTGTTTATGTACTGTTCATCTCTGACTCCAAACTTGTTAGTTATTGCCCTTGACCGTCAATAGCTGTTAATCATTTGGCCAGCATTTCTATACTTGGACTCTGCAGGTACCTCAGGTGTCACTAATTATACTATGCTCTCTTTATCCTCATAGTTACATAATCAGCTGTAGCTTTACCATGACAGAGAGTGAACTCTATCCCAGTCACTAAGATATAGCTACAGTCTTTCTTGATTGCCTCATACTAAGCTAGTGATCTGAGATAGTCTCCTAAGCAGAAGCTTATTGTTAGAAGCTATTCTTACTTATTGTTGAGTCTGTGACAATCAGCTTCATTAGAAGCAAGACTTTAAGAAAGGATGATAAATATGTCCTTCCAGAGCTTTGACAGACAACCTGTCTGTCATCACTAGCCCTCTTCTTCCTTTTCTATATCTAGCTTAGATATTTTTAAACTCAACTGCAGGCCACCTTTTCATCTCCCTAGCTTGTCCAGACCTTCCTAGGCAAACCCTTCCCCTTTCTGTATCCCCAGCCTCTGTTCTCACTGCAACAGACATGGGCAACTTACAGTTTTCACCATGGACAAGATCTGATTAAAAAGAAGACTGAAAGTAGTCTGGTCCTAGAATTAAAACTAATTAATTTATTGATTAAAATGCCCTCTCCACTGAATTAGGGTTCATAATTATTAAAATGGGATTTTTCATTTCCTTCAGTTAAAATTAATTTAACCAACTATGTTCTTACTTCCACATTAGTTAGAGGGCACATTAGAAATATCCCATGGCCTAAAAATGGGCAGCTCTATATTTGAAAAATTCTATATGTTTCTATAATGTTCCTTGGGTTCTCTGACTATTTAACCTGCTTGCCTTTTGTATACTCATGTCTTGGAAGCAGAGGATAAGCCTAGTTCAGAGATTACATTGGCTTTCCTCAAGCATTGAAGGATTTCATTTATTTCTTATTGAGGAAAATCTTCAGAGGTGTTTTCAAAACCTACAGATCTTTGGATTGTAAGCCTAGATCTTCACCTACTGCTCTAAGGCTCTTTCCTAGAAGGTCTTTCTACAGTAGCAAAAGTGTGGCAGAAGGGGAATTACAGCCTTCAACTCGTCATATTCCTGACCTTTCTGTCACATTGTTTGTATGGGGTGAAGATGCACAGGTTCTTCAAGATGCAGGCTTGAAACAGTGTCTTCTAGAGCCTCCTGTACCTTCTAAAATCCACTAAAAGTGAAAATATTTTTTAAAGACCCTTGACCAGCAGACAGTGGAAAGCATCACTTTGGGCATCTCCATCAGAGTTCAAAGGTGCCTTAGTGTGTTGTGTGCAATAGGTGATGACAGACATGTGTACATGAGACAAACCTTTTCAAAAAAGTAAGAAGTAGTGCTCCTGGGAAGCTGTCAATCCTTAAGAGAAACTGAGGCACAAATTAATTCATGATGTTCATTTGGAATGATTGTGTTACGGCTTGGAAAAAAAGCTGAACTAAACAGTCTTGAATATATAACACAAGTTCCCAGCAATTTCATATAGCTGTTAAGGCAAAGAGTAAAATTACAAGGAAAGGTATTGTTATTCTTGTGTTATCTGTGACCAAAATGTCTGAGGACATCTTAAAAGGGTAATTATTTTTCTCAGCTAAAGAAGTCATAGAGTTGAATGTATGGCCAGGTGACCCACTGGGCAGAACATCACAGCAGCAGGAATCAGTGTCACCTGGAAGCTGCTAACTTGAGTTGACCTGAAAGATGAGAAGAGTCATGCAGAAAAGGATCAGGGCAAGATAGAGCCCCAAGTGCAGCCCCAGTGGCCTAGTTCCTTCCATGAGTACAATCTCTCCTACATATTTTTACCCACTCCCAACAGTGCCATCAAATTATGATCCATCAAAAGATTAATGCATTCATTAGTTCAGAGCCCCCAGAATCTATCTTTTTATTTATCATTTTATTTGTTTACATTTAAAATGCTATTCTCCTTCCTGTCTCCCCTCCATGGACCCCACCCCCACCCCTTCCCCTCCCATTTGCCTCTAAGAGGGTGCTCCACCACCCTCCAACCTACTCCTGTCTTTCCCCTCTAGTATCTCCTTTCTCTGGATTATCAAGCATCCAAAGAATCAAGCACCTCCCTCCCACTGATGCCAGAAAAGGCAGTCATCTGCTACATTTGTAGCAGGAGCTGTGGACTGACCCATGTATACTCTTTGGTTGGAGGTTTAGTCTCTAGGAGCTCTGAGAGCTCTGGTGAGTGATACTGTTGTTCTTCTATAGGGTTGCAATCCCCTTCAGCTCCTTCAGCCCTTCCCCTAACTCTTCCATTGGGATCTCTGGGCTCTGTCTAATAATTGGCTGTGAGTATCTGCATCTGTCTTAGTCAAGTGCTGGCAGAGCCTCTCAGAAGACAGCCAT
This sequence comes from Mastomys natalensis, assembly GCA_021653895.1. Taxonomy (NCBI): domain Eukaryota; kingdom Metazoa; phylum Chordata; class Mammalia; order Rodentia; family Muridae; genus Mastomys; species Mastomys natalensis. The sequence goes on along the minus strand of JAJTUV010000961.1, from coordinate 103,267 downwards.
ACCAGGCCCCTGTCTGCAAGCACATTTTGACATCAGCAATAGTATTGGGGTTTGGTGTCTGCTGATGGAGTAGATTGCATAGTGGTGCAGTCTCTGAATGGCCTTTCTTTCAGCCTTTGCTCCATTTTTGTCCCTGCATTTTCCTTTAGACAGGGACAATTCTGTGTTAAAATTTTTTAGAAGAGTGGGTGGCCCCAGCCCTCCACTAGGGGCCATGTCTATCTACTGGAGGTGGTCTCTTCCGGTTCTACCTCCCTGCTATTGGGAATTTTGGCTAATGTCATCCCATTGAGTCCTGGGAGCTTCTCATATACCTGGTGTCTGGGACTTTCTAGTGGTTCCCCAAGTTCCCACCCCACACTACTACTTATTTCTACTCGTTCTCCTGGCCCTCTGGACTGCTCTCCTGTGTCTCTTCCCATACTTGGTTCTGCGACCCCTTTTTTCCTCTCCCTCCCTTCTTGAACCCAGGTCCCTCCCTCCATCTGCCTCCTGTGATTATTTTGTTCCCTCTTCTAAGTGTGTTTGAAGTACCCACACTTTGGCCTTCCTTCTTGTTAGGTTTCTCATATGGTATGTGAGTTGTATCATGGGTATTCTGAGCTTTTGGGCTAATAGCTACTTATCAGTGAATGTATAGCATGTACGTTCATTTGGATGGGTTTACCTGACTCAATTTCCCATCCATTTGCCTACAAAGTTCATGAAGTCATCATTTTTAATAGCAGAATAGTATTCAGTGTATAAATGTACATTTTCTGTATCCATTCTTCCACTGAGGAACTTCTGGGTTGTTTCTAGCTTCTGGCATTATTTTTCCATACAGGAAACACACATCAGTGACAAAGACAGACACTACCTCGGATTAAAAGGCTGGAAATTATTTTCCAAGCAAATGATCTCAAGAAACAATCTGGAGTAACCATTCTAATATCCAATAAAATAAATTTTCAACCAAAAGTTATCAAAAGAAATGGGAAGGACACTTCATACTCATCAAAGGAAAACTACACCAAGATGAACTAACAATTCTGAACATCTATGGGCCAAATGCAAGGGCACCCACAATTGTAAAAGAAATGTTACTAAAACTCAGAACACATATTGAGCCTCACACAATAATAGTTGAGAGACTTCAACACCCACTCTTACCAATGGACACATCATGGAAACAGAAACTAAACAGAGACAGAGATGCAGTGAAATTAACTGAAGTTATAAACCAAATGGATTTAACAGATACCTACAAAACATTTCACCCTAAAACAAAAGGATATAGCTTCTTCGCAGCACCTCATGGTATCCTCTCCAGAATTAACCAGACACACACACACACACACACACACACACACACACAAAAAAAAAAAAAAAAAAAACCAAACAAGCCTCAACAGATATAAAAGGATTGAAATAATCACACACATTCTATCAGATCACCACAGACTAAGGCTGGTCTTCAATAACAACAAAAAACAACAGAAAGCCCATATACTCACAGAAAATGAACAGCTCTCTATTCAATAACTTGGTCAGGGAAGAAATAAAAAAGAAATTCAAAGACTTTCTAGAATTTAATGAAAATGAAGGTACAACATACCCAAACTTATGGGACATGATGAAAGCAGTGCTAAGAGGAAAATTCCATAGCACTGAGTGTCTTCACAAAGAAATTGGAGGATACTACACTAGCAGCTTAACAGCACATCTGAAAGCAACAGAACAAAAAGAAGCAAACTACTAAAGAGGAGCAGACGCAGGAAATAACAAACTCAGAGCTGAAACCAACCAATTAGAAACAAAGAGAACTATACAAAGAATCAACAAAACTAAGACTAGTTCTTTCAGAAAATTAACAAGATAGATAAACCCTTAGCCAAACTAACTAAAGGGCACAGAGATAATATCCAAGTTAACAAAATCAGAAATGAAAAGGGAGACATAACAACAGAAACTGAGGAAATTCAAAAAATCATCAGATCTTACTACAAAAGCCTATACTCAACAAAACTGGAAAATTTACATGAAATGGATGATTTTCTAGACAGATACCCGTACCAAAGTTAAATCAGGACCAGATAAACTATCTAAACAGTCCATAACCCCTAAGGAAATAGATACAGTCATTAAAAGTCTCCCAACCAAAAAAGGCCCAGGGCCAGATGGTTTTAGTGAAGAATTCTATCAGACCTTCAAAGAAGACCTAATACTAATACTTCTCAAACTATTCCACAAAATAAAAACAGAAGAATACTACATAATTCATTCTATGAAGCCACAGTTGTGCTGATACATAAGTCACACAAAGACAACAAAGAAAGAGAACTTCAGACCAATTTTGCTTATGCATATCAATGCAAAAATATCCAATAAAATTCTCAAAAAACAAATCCAAGAACACATCCAAATATCATTTACCATGACCAAGTAGGCTTCATCCCAGGAATGCAGGGATAGTTCAATATATGGAAATCCATCAATGTAATCTACCATGTAAACAAACTCAAAGGGAAAAAAAAATCACATGATCATCTATTAGATGCTGAAAAAGCCTTCAACAAAATACAACACCCCTTCATGTTAAGTCTTGGAAAGATCAGAAATTTAAGGCACATACCTAAATATAATAAGACCAATATACAACAAACTAATTGTTTTTAAAACCATAACAGGCATGCACAGGTGCACTCCACTTAATCCAGTCAAACTAATGAAGATTAACCACTAAATGATATCATATCAGTTGTTTGTCAAGAATATGTATTAAAATGGACAAAGTAGAAAAACATCTCCTAAGGAAATAATTGAGTATTTTAAACAATATATTTAAATTTTCTTGCAGGGGGCAGTTACAGGGTTGACAATTCTGGTGACTAGCTGCAGGAAAACAATAGCCCTCAGCAGATAAGCAATAGGATGTAGTGACTTTGGGCTTAGTAGAGTTTTAGTATGTGCTAGGAAAGGGGTGTGCATCTATAGGATTAAAAGATCCCTGCAGTAGATGTGACTGAAGCTTTCTTCATCTTCTTAGTCTTTACATTGTGCTTCCATCTGTTTTTTCATCCAATCTTATTTACAATATGGAGGAAAAAACTGGTATGGTTGACACTCGCTAGTACCTCAATGATCACAATTATTCACTTCAACTTTTCTTTGTTGGATTTCTGGGGGCTAGGTGAAGAATCCTTCAGAAGAGCCTTCTGGTAGCTGACTATCAGGAAGCTCAGAAAAGGTGTTTTTCTGCAGGCAAAGTTTGCTAACACTCCCTCTCCTCTTCTGCATTTCGTTTGTTAGGCTTTTTGATGGGAATTTAAATGTTGTTTCTCTGCGTGTGTCTCAGAGGGATTCCGTCACAGTGTATGCCTACATGTTGCTTTCCAGAATAGCAGTCCTGTTAATTAACTACATTGTGCCCTTCTATCAAGAGTAGAGGATTCTTGACTCGGAGAACAGTGAGCTTGTGTACCACAAGTTAATGAGATGTCATCAGCATCCTTTGCACAAGTAGAAAAACACAAGATAAAATCAGAGCGATCTTACTCATTAGCATACGTTAAGGTAAAATTTTAAGTCTCCTTCTCACTTACTATTTCATGTTTATTCACTCGTTCAGTGAGTTTTTCCTAGATGTTTATTAGACTTCTGGTACTGTGATCAGGGCTGAGGGAACACACTCAAAATACACTTTCTTCCCTTAACAGATGTGACCGTTTGGAAAGCAGAAAAGGAAATGGGTGGTTGTACATTAATAGGCTAACTCAGGCTTCTGAGGTCATTTTGTCTGAGGCCTTGTGCCAGATTCTTTATACAAATCACACCCCTGTCCTAGCAACCCTCTGAAGTGGACATACCATTCCCACAAGCACTTAACAAATGAGGAAACTGAGGCATAAGGTGAGGATGGCCATGCAGCTAGGAAGTACAAAGCTAGGACTTGGCCTCAACTTTTTGCCCCTGAGTTATCCCTGTGCATGGCAGTGCTTCACCTCTCTCAACAGACAGCGACTGCCTGCGAGTGCTCACGAAGAATATTAAAGCCGAGTAGAGTGACAGTTTCTTCCCAGGGAATGTAATGCTTTAATTAAATTTTGATGGATGAGCAGGAGTCGATAAGGTAAAGATGAGGGGAAAGCAGGAATCTGGAAAGGAAGGGCGTTTCAGGATAACACCAATGGAAAGAAAATAGTGAGTACTGAGCCACAAGACTCAGAAGGGAGTGTAGCTGGGGTGTGGGGCAGAGTAGTGTATTAGGGAGTTGGAGCATAAGAGCTAGGAGGTAGGTAAGGTTAGTGCCCAGTGCTCTCTTTTCTGGGGCATAATTTGGCTTAACTTGAAAATAAAAGTTACAGTAAGCTGGGTGTAACATGAACAGACTTGTATTCATCAGAATGATTAGTAGAAACAAGATATATTGGTCCATGTTTTATAATGAAATGCCTAAGGAAGGAAGGCTGGGCTGGGCTTTGAGTACATTACCAGCTCATATTTTGATAGAGAAAGTCCAAGTGGCATGGTTCAGGTTCTTGAAAGGGCCCCTCTGGGCTGGTTGCTCATGTTAGATACAATGGTGACCACACTTGAGAGAGCAAATGTGATCTATCCCAACAGTGAGTCAGAGAGAGGCTCAGGGCCAGGCTCAGCCTCCTATTCCATCTTAGGAAAACTCATTCCAGAGTCCCAACGTACCCTTCTACTGGCATACTCTCCATGACCTAAGGACCACCCATTAGTCTCTAGTCTTAAAGATTTCCTTCCATCTCCCACAACTGGGAACTAAGCCTCCAGCACATATGCTTTCAGAGCATAAACCAAACTATAGCTTTAGACAAGGAGTGATAGCCTGTATTAAGATCACAGAAGAATGATGGAACATGATGTAGAGGAAAGGAATATTGCATACTTGGTATAGACAAGAGTACATAAGACAAAGATATAGAGAAAGGAGGCAAGATATACAAGCATCCGAGTTCAGGGATGGAAAATAGTTGGTGTAAGACAGAGACAAAGACAGCCATGTTCCAGAGATTTAGTGGAGTTTTTGAGACGAATTAAACTGTAATAGATTCATTACTGCTGAGAAGTGGCTAAACCAATAATATAAATGACTGTTAGGCTTAACATGGACACATCAGTATCAACAAGTAACGAAATGTTGGGGAAATGGCTCAGCATGGATCACTTGCCTAGCAGTGCAAGACATTAGGTTAGATCCCCAGGATTGCAAAAACAAATGTATTAATCCATCAATGAAGTGACTGGAAATGGTCTTGGAGCTCAAAGGAAAATTATTTTATTTAGTATCCTTTTGTTTGAAGATGGAAGAGACATAAGTACACGTCACATGTACTACAGGGAAATTCTTGCCACAAAGGAGAGATCAGAGACCCAAGGAGAAAGATGGAAGGAATGAGGGCCTTTGAGGAGACCAGCATGGGTGACAACTATGAGCATCCTGGTACCAGAAAGCAATGTAGGAAATGGTCAAATGAAGGGGGTGAACATAAACTACCAACTAGGCATTGTCCACCAAACAAGACCTTCCATAGTTGTTCTGTGATTTTTGAAATGGCTAGAAGATGGTACTTTAAAAAAAACTACTAGAGCATATTCCAGGAAGCCCAGATTGTAGATCCTTGTCCATCTCTATCCACCACAGACATGTATTAACTCATAAAGCGTTTTCCTTAAGGAAATAGCCTGACTCCTCTAAGCTGCTTTTCCCCTTTTCTGACCATGGCAATAACCATAACTATGTTCCCAGGAGCCCATCATCACTTCACCCAGCACCTGTTGTATGCTGGTGCTGGAGAAGATACAGAGACCCTAGGGTGAGGAAAGAGGAACAGATACCTTCTCTAGTGACGGAGACAAGCTTACTCATGATAACACGGATATTAAATTTGTTGGAAGCTTTCTAAGTAGCAGGATGTTCTAAAGGTTTATGATACAATTATTTGAGATTTCATTTTTAAAAATTATTATAATCTACAGATAAGGAAAGAGAAGCATGCAGATTAGTCAAATGATTTTAAATATGATAGTTTGGATTATTTAAATACAATAAGTTAATGATAACAATGGTCATGAGTTACTGGAGCTATCAAAACAGAAGGATATTGCAACATGAACAAAGACTCTGAAGCCATAGAAAGGACACAAGGAAAGGAAGAGTAGTCTAACCACTTCCTGGCCCAGAATATTGACCCTGGGGCTAGTCAGGCAATGCTGACTATTGTGCTTTAGGAACCTGTTAAGGTGAACTAACTATAGTGAGAAGAGGGAAGTATTAGTTAAAAACAAAGGGGTTTTTTTAGGCAAATGAAGATATTCTTAAATTTTTCAGAGGAAATTTATGAAAGAGACAAATTTTTTTGAAGGGAATGATTATTGAACAGGAAACATCATATGAGCAGCAATCAGAAGCTATGGTAAAACTTTAAGCTTCCATGTTGGACAAGTTTGAGCTTTTTCAGATACCAGGATGAGTCAGAAACTGCCTTTAGCAGACAGATTTACTCAAAAAAAGTGTGGAGGCAGCAGTCTAATGGCCTCCTAATCTCAGGAAGGGGTATTAAAGAAAACTGCTCATTTCCAGCATGCAGCCTTCTGCCGCACACACACTCTAGGAAGTCACAGAAGAAATTACTCTGCAATATGTAGAATGTGATGAATCAGAAACAGTAAATTAATGGCAATTTATCTACCACTACTTCAAAATTGGAGCAATTTTTTGATGTTAAAAAGAGTTTCATGCATGCAGAAGCGAGGAATGTGGAATCCCACTTAACCGGGCTGTAGGCAATGGGACGTAATTTGGTATGCTTCTTAAAATACTATAAAGTTTTTGTTTGTTTTATTTTGTTTTGTTTTTTGTTTTTAAATAAAAGCCAAGTGTTTGCACCTGGATTCTTTCTTTTAACTATTGGAGCCATCCAAGCTATGGGCATGACTTTAGGATGAACGTAAACATCTCTATTCCTTTACAAGCTAGCTGTGGCTTCAGTTTGCATTCAAGATTCAAATCTAAAGAAGAGCTCTGCGCAATTACTATGTATAAGAAAAGATTACCCATTTAATGATTTAAATATTTACTGACAACACTTGAAGATGTTTTAAAATTCTCTAATTCTTATTCTAAGTTTTTTAGTTTAGATTATGGATAAAAAAAATCTTAGCCTAAATTAAAGATGAGATTTATGTTTTATTAAAGCTATTTGCACATCAATATTGGGAGATGTGTATATGAATAATCAGTAGATGTAGATGGGTTGTATTTTTCTAGATTTCTTCACTATTTTTAGCTGATAAGGAAGTTCTTTGCATATATGTTATAGACATGCTGGGATGGCAAAGATAAATTTTTAAACAAATTGTTTCCTAGATATGAAATTTTTATTGTTATTTAGGGCCTACCCATGCCTGCTAGTCTAGAGTTTTCCAGATAAGGCTGGGGGTTCATTCTAAGTTGGTCAGACAGAATTCCCTCTCTGCAGAGTCTGTGGTCTTGACTTCCCCATAGTTGCTCAAGTGGCAACTTCAGAAGACAGTCCAGCTCTTTGCCAGCCTCACATGGCCACTCTCTTGCCAACCAGTACCCTCTTTTCTCCATCATGAGATAGTGAGGTTGTTTGGCTTGTTTTCATAAAACAACAATTCTTCCTTTGAAAATCAGTCACCTTCTTGGTAACAATTTATTTGCCTCTGGCCTGAACTCTTTGAGTATCCAAGGGCAGGGTAGGGCAGGTCTTTCTAGTCATACCCAAAGTGATAGCTTGTCTTTCTTTGAATTTCTGTTCTAGAAGGTAAGGTCCAGGAAACAGACTCTCTGAGACCTTACTGCATGATGTCTTAGAATATTCCTAGTAAGTCTGTGGTTACTTACTTGACAAAGTTAAAAGTATTTTAGAACAGTAAATATATAAATATGAAGAAATAGAATTTCCCCAGCTATTTTATTACCCATATATTACCAAATGTATAATTGTGTGTGTGTGCGTTCATCCATGTAATATTCAAGAATAATCCAAATTAATCAGCAGAGATCAAAGCCAAGAGAGGGACCACAATAATATTCTTTATCTTTATCCAAGAAATGAATATATATGGAAACATGTACCCAGCTCAACCCTGACATTTACATGTTTCTGGAACTAAAGGAAACTCTGGTGTGTTGTTTTCTACCTCCAACCTTCAGAGGACTCATGATTAAGTGAGGCCTTTGCTGTTCATGCAGTGACTCCCTGGTCTCCTTAGAGGTGCAGAGAAGGGATTTTCCAAAACTAATGATGTATTTATAGAAATCCTAATGGCTACCATTGATGCCTGGTTATAAATGATATTAGAGCATCCCAGCCCACCCAGAATAGTTCGTGAAGGACTTGAGCTTAGCATATCAAGGCATAAGTCCGTAGTCTCCACCCAAAGCCTTCTCCTGTGCTCATCACTCATTAACATCATCTGTGTTTTTTCATTACCCAGATTTGAAAAGCAAAGTCATCATTAGGTTTTACTAACCTCCCCACACTTTTATACTCTTTTCTCTATCTCCCATGATGGCTTTGTCCCTTGACATCCCTAAACTCTTGACTCAACGTGTCTCATGATGTGTCTCCCTCCATCAAGTACCTTCCTCTTGGCATCCAGTTTCTACAAATCTGATCGTCATATACCTGTTCATAGAAGTCATAATGGTTTCTCTGTCTTGTGAGATCATGTTCAAACCAGCAAGCTTGATGACCAAAGCTTTAACTTCAGTCTTAGCCTTCTTTACACAGCACGCATGCTCTTTACCCATCTGCACGGGATAATTTCACCCACCTGATTTTGCTGATGTCCCACTACTGGCATTCCCTGATACTTTCCGAGACTTACTGTGGGTTTGCCTATTCTAGAATTCTCTCTTTTTCCCTGATTAGGCACATAAAAAATTTCATTTTTATTGCATTGTTACTTAAAAGACAAAATAGAAATATATAAGAGGGTCTTCATTTTCCAAAAAGTGTAAAATTCTGGAAGACACTTTGGTGATTGTCTGGAAGATAGCAAGCACCTTTGTTAGTAAGTGTCTTCCTATAGTGTCTATCTAGATAGAGTAGAAGTTGTCGGTCATTACTGTAGAGAAATAGATGCTATCTTCTACCTCATTGGCTCTAATTTTAATGCTTTCTCCTTTATTTACTACATATGGAAGCTCATAAGAGCTTTCCCTTTGAAACAAGATGACACATTAGAGTATGTGTGCACACCACACACACACACACACCACCACACATATATATATACACACACACCAAAAACATAGCTAACGTCAACTTGCCTATGACCAGTTAGGAGATGAGGGCTTACTAAGGGATAAACCAAGCATGAATTTGCACATTCTGAAGCAGAGGCAGGAAAAACATTGAAACATTGTGTCATTATTGATCAGTGATAAGTGTGTGGATTATGGAGAAAAGTGGGACTGTACATGCGAATTTTAAACTGTAATAAGGTCAGTCACCTTCCATCTGCCATTCTAAGAGTCAGCAGTATCTCCACAGGCTCAATATTTTCATGAAAACAAGAGAAGGGCTAGAGCTATAGTCAGCCAGCGTGTATTAGTAATGCGGGGAGCTGATGTAGCCAAGGAGGACACTCGGGACCAATTAATTCAAAGCTGGTTTTAAAATAAAACAGAAGAAGATACAATAAATCAGGAGCCGAGCTTCATTTAAATACAGTGAGTGACTGGCATAGATTACTTGAAACAACTCAAAAACCAAGAAATATCTCAAAAGGCCAAAGAGATCTAAGGATAAGTATAACAGTGTGAACACTCACAAGCCATGAGAAAAACATTGTGTCATTAAAATCATGGAAGGAAACATTAACCCACTGAGGACAGCCAGAACGATTACAAATGGCAGAGTTGGAGAATTTATTTCTTTAAAGATACTTACTGATATTAAAAGATAGCTTTTAATAACAGTCCCAAGAGGAGAGAAAAAAACTAAAGTCTTACCTGGAATCTCAGATGAAAGTAGGGGCCTCTCACAGGCTAGCAAGTGCTCTATCAAACTACAGCAAAAAAGCCCTCTCTATTTTTTGAGACAGAGTCTTGTACAATTGGAAGGCCTTGAACTTCCAATTCTCTTTGCCTTGGCCTCCAAAGTGGCTGAGAAGATAACTGTGCCCCAGTTTCAGCTTTCTTCATAATCTGTTAGACTAAGGTTGTTACTGAAACACATTCCTAATATTTCAAGAAAAGACATCCATTTCTATCTCAATCATATCCATTTTATCATTTTATCTTTATTGTCTAGGCTAGGTACTTTCTAATTTATGAGAATGAATTCTAGAAGTTTCTGAGTTGGGTATTCAGAACACAGAATTATTTTTCTACACACACAACACTATTCAGCATTCAAATTCCTTAATCAACCATGAAGAACATCAGCCTCCAAACTGCAGGGGCCAAATGGAGGTAGGTCCTGGGCTCTGAAGGCCATGTTTCCTAGAATGGCAATGCTGAAGAGCAAACCAATTGCTTTGCATGTTTCTGAATCTTAAACTTGTACCTAATACTTGTCAATATGGGGAGTTTTCATTTGCTCTTATGATATTCAGAACACAGTCCTGTAAGTACCAGGGAAGCGCCAAAGAGTTCAGGAACCCTGTCTCAAGGGCTGTCACTTGGCTCCCAGTCACTCCTCTTTGTTCTCTGATGTCTAACAAATCTCACTCATCCATTTGAATATAATATTACAACCTCAATTTTTAAAGAAATATTATATTTTCTCATTTGAAGCTTGATATTGGAAATGAAGTATCATCATATCAATTTCATGCTATCAAAATTCTGGTTGCTTGGGAGGATAATCTAATATTGTAGGGAGGCATCATCTTTAAAAATTGAGAAATTTTGATAAAGCAATAAAAGACCTAGAAATAGAATATTCTTATTGTGGAACTAGGTAAATTGCTGTAACAAACACCCAGGTTTCACTGACTTGGTAGGAGTCTATAATATGGCTGCCACTCACTAGTCTGTGAAAAGATTCTACAGGATAGATTAGAAAATTCAACCTCCTTCTGTTATGTGGTCCCACTGTGTCCCTGCCTAAAAAACATGCAAATTCAGTTGGCATATTAAAACAAAACACACACACACAAAAGGTGTCCATGAGATACTTTCTCTTTTCTTAAAACATTCTTTTGCTCCTGGTCCATTGCTAGAAACTTGTCTCATGAGTCCACTTAAATAACTGGGGGCCGAGATGCAGCTCCTGCCTGTATGAAGCTCTGCGGAGTAACTGAGATACACAATTCAGGAAGAATGAGCAGTTACAGGTACTAGGCACCCAGAAGGTGAACCTGAACCTCACCTGAAGAAATCCAAGTAGGCTTCCAGATGATGCAGCCTTTGTCTCACACTAAAGGACAGCAGGCATGTAAACACAAGGGCAGCCATTTTTCCAGGAAAGGGTAAGTAACAGAAACTGGGTAGATTGTCAAGGCACACATAAGCAACCAGAAATCATGGAGCTGAAGTCCTAAGAACAGTTAGAAGATGTTTTTCTTTAAAAAAAAAAAAAAAATTACCCTACACACATTTGTGTTAAGTTTCACAAGGGGAAGCTAACTAGACTCAGAGCCTCTTAGGAAATTACTCATTTTTCTTGTCTTTGTGGATAGTATTAAGATGATCAAATTTGGTTTTCTGCATCTTTGAATTTGATTCCTCTGAAGAGAACTAATGCGAATTCCAAATGACTTCTCATGAAGAGTGTGGATATTTAGTATTCTATGAAGTCTTTCTGGGTGAGTGCAACCAGAGCCCATGAATAATAGAAGTGGTGCATATCTGTCGAGTGTAATTATAACAGTGAATTATGCTCATCCCACATTCTGCTTCCTGTATACATTAGTTTAACACTAGAACACGCTGGCTAAAGACCTGTGAGGATTTTACTCTGAAAATAGCATGCCCTTAATTTTAGCTCTTTTATTTGAGGCAGAGTTTCATGTAGCCCAAGAACTTCTTCTGCCTCCTCTTTTCCACCTCCCACATGTTGGATTACAGCATGAGCTATGGGGCCTGGTTTGCTTGAGACCCCAGGTTTTATGACTGACAGCCAAGCATTCTCCAACTTGGCTACAACATATCTCTAGTACATTCTTAGCCAATTTTAATAGAAAAAAAAAAAACATTAGTTTGATTTAAAACCTATTTCATAGTAGAATTTAACCAATTTTTTTAATTTTCTTAATTTTCTAAAAATTGAAAAGAAGTATAGAGAAATGGTTTCATTTAAAATTCCTCTAGGGTCTAGATTTAAATGAAATCTTGTTCTCTGCATTTTGATTAACTAATTGCCCTGATTAAATGCTTGTTAAAATGATAAAATTAAGTTGCTTAAAATGCCACCAATCTTTGCAAAGGGATGTGAAAATTACTAGATTGTAACTTTAAAAGTATACAAATATTGTTTCCATGTTGTCAAGTGATTTAAAAATCCAAAGAAGCAAAGGGGACTTTTAAAAACTATAATTCTGTGTTCTAATATATTTGAATTACCATTTGGTGCCTACATTTCTAAATATTTTCTATTCATTTATAGCATTTTCTTTGCAAAAATGAGAATATGTGAGGAATACCTTTTTATAACCCAATTTTCACTTAGGAATATGTTAAAAGCACATTTATGTCAATTTTTTAAACCCCTACAACAGGAGATTTTTAACTTAAGGCAATGGCTATGTCAAATGTCGAGGAAGGTATATAGTTTGAAAGAATTAAGTTTTACATTTAAAACACGCAGCAAAATAAAACTAACGTTATTGTAATACACCTTCTCAAGAGTTACTATTGACTGGTAGCATGTTATTCTGAGGTCTTCCGAAATATATCCTGTTATTCACTGGCCTCCTGCATGAAAATAAATATATTATTACATCAACAAATACAAGTATAGGATTAAAACCTGTTGAACATTGAACAGCACCTCAACTACTAAGTATTCCTTTTACCTGCAAATCCATGTTGCTGGACTTAACTCTTTTTTAATTTATTTTTAAATGTCATACTGTGCAGCGATCAGAATTTATATCATTTCTACCCCACATTCTTCCCTGTTCGAGTGCACCTCCATCTCCTAGTCAATTTCACAAGTTCTTTTTCTTTAATTATTATTACATCATATACACATGTAACTCCTTTGTCCATTAGTGTTATTTATATTCACATGTGTTTAGGAGTCACTACTTAGGATTTCATAATCTATACATCTCTGGAGAAACTCCAATCTTCCTTCTCTCTGCTAATAATCTAGGATGAAACCTTGTGAAATTTCCCCCATCCACAACCATGTGTTAATTGGTGTGTTGTGATTATGCAGGTCTTGTTTAGGCAACTATATTGTTGAGATTTAATGAGTACAACTACCCTGTCATGTTTTAAAAGACACTATCTCACAACAGACATCCTGGTTCTCTGCCTCTTGCAATATTTTCTCTCTTCTTCCCAAGATGTTTCTCATACCTTAGCTGTAAGGACTGTAGATACATCAGTTGGGGAGGAGCACCCCATTCTCACTTATTTTCTGCACTTTGACCAGCTGAGGATCACTGGAATAATTTTCACCTGCTTCTCAAAGAAAGTTCTTTAATAAAATCTGAGAACTACCTTATCTGTGAGGTTAACGATAAGTATTTAGATACAGTTAGAAATTATATTGGCTTAGGAAAATGGCAGTAGTATGCTTTCCTCTAGGTTCTATGACTTTTCAGTCATGGGTTATTGCTAACTTTATAGTACCAGGCGTGAGTCCCCTCTTACTAAGAATTGGTCCTTAATTAGGCTGCTATTGGTTGCCCCAAAGATAAAAGTGCTACTATTGCAGCACTGGAGATTATATTGTTGTGTGCTCATTGTTGGGGTTCATAGGTTTTAAAGCCAGATCAGAATACTGAGATTGGATTGTTGATTGCTTTTTTTCCCTTGGCAGTTTCCATAGCACCTTTTGGTAATATCAGAGCAAGTCTTCATGGAGACTTCCAGGTCAGTTCCAGCTCAGTTCCTCCAAATCATCTGTCCAAACTGTGTGGAGTCGTCAATCATAGAGTCTGACCTTCAAATTACTGAAGGCAAACAAATGTATTGACAATAACCTATATTGTTTGGGGAATCTCTTGTACTCTCCAAACCAATAACTTAAAGGAAGGTGTTCCCATGCCTAGCTGGCACTGGAGCATTCCTTGGGTAATCAATGTCGGAGAAGGTAACATCATCGTGAATGAAGAAAACTTCAAGGTAGCCCTGTTAAAATCAGGAGTGGGACAGGGATGTACATTCTCCTCACTCCTTTTCAATATGGTGCTTGAAGCCCTAGCTAGACCAGTAAAACAGAGGAAAATTACAGGCATACAAATAGAGAATGGTGAAGTCAAGTTATTCCTATTTGCAGATAATTTAATATTATACATAAGAGATTTTAAAATGTCTAGCAGAAAACTTTTAGAAATGATCAACACTTCCAGCCAGTGAAGTAGCAGGCCACAAAAATCAACTTCTCATTAGTCTTTCTGTATACCAATAACAAACATCTGAGGGGATCAGGAAAACACTCCAATTCACGGTAGCCTCAAAAAAAAATCTTGAAATAAACCTAACCAAAGATGTGAAAGATCTCTATAATGAAACATTTAAACCTCTAAAGGAAGACATTCAGAAAGACATTTTAAAAAGTGAAGTGATTCTTCCTAGATTGCTCATGGAAGTGCAAAAGACCCCAAATAGCCAAAACAATTCTGAGAAAAAAAAAAAAAAAAAAAACATGCTGGAGGAATCCCTGTACTAGGCTTAAAGCTAAATTACAAAGCTATAGTAATAAAAAAGAATAACATGATACTAGCATGAAACAGATATGTAGATCAATGAAAAAATACAAGATTCAAATATAAGTATGTCAAATTACAGCCATCTGATATTTGAAAAAAAAGTCAAAAGTACACACTGGAGAAAAAATGACATCTTCAACAAATGATACTTGGAAAAGTTAGCTTCCCACTGTGGAAGAATAAAATTAGACTCATATCAATCATTCTGCATACACATCAACTCAGAATAGATCAAGAGTTCCACATGAAACCTGAGAACTTCTAGAAGAAAATAATGACCTTAAATCTTTAAAGAATTTTACAAATTTTGATATCCTCCTTTTTGTTCCTAATTCTCCATCATACTACACAATGTTATACTACAAATCTTGGTATGTACCATACTACCACTGTGTGTGTTCACAGGCATGTGGAGGCAAGAAGACAACATTGCATGGCTTCCTTCATCAGTTTTCCACCTTAGAGTTTAGTAGAGAGTGTTCTCTTGTTCTATGTCACAGCAACAAGCAGCAGGGAAGGAGGAATGATGGGACAGGAGACTGAATTGGAAGGGGCAATGGAAGACTACCCAGTAGGACGGTGCTGCTCATGGATGAGCCGTTTCCCAAAGCTTCCCCCATTAGTGTACTTGGTGAAAGTATGTGGAGCCATCTTGAGGCCAGAAGTTGATAACCAGCATAAACAGACCGGAAACCTCTCTTGAAAAGTTCTAGAAAGAAATCATGTCCTCTAGTTCACTAAATCAGGAAAACAAAACAAAAACTATAAATATGGCTATTTGAGCATTGTACAAACTGGTCCTAAAAGACTTCTGTGTTTTGTATGTGCAGACTTTAGGGAGACAAAATATTTATTTATGCAATATGTACAGGAAAGCTATGTGTTCAGCAGTCCCAGTCAGAAGCAAAGAGTGTTTTGTGATTCGTCATTATCATTATTTAACAGTTTCCATTTCCAGAGGAGCGCTTTGTTCAAGCCGTGTTTGGTTGATACAGCCATAGGGAATTTGTGAAGTGCGTTCTGTCATTTCTCAGATGTGGAAATATATGACCTCAAGGATCTCACTCTTCAAACAGCTTTCAGGGAACGCTTATCCTAGGAAACGCCACACCAAGCTTCAAAGACCTACTGTCTTTAACATATGACCCCTAGGTTCCTCTAATACCCAATACTGATTTAAGATTAAAAAGAAATTAAAATAATCATAACTAGTAAAAAAAACTAACAAAGTAATTCAGATCAGTTATGTCTCTCTTGTAGTGGTTCACAAGCAGAAGGAACTTTTTCCATTTTATTAGCATTAATTAGTTTTACAAACCAATAGGTTTCATTTTGATATTTTACACATATATTTTATACTTTTATAATCTTAAATCCCTATTATCATTTTCTATTTCTGCAACACTGCTCCCCTTCCTCTGCCCTCAAGCCCACCTTCTACTTTCATGCATTCTTCTCTATTGTCCTGTTTTCCTTTAACTGACATTATTCTAAATACCATAATAAAGATAGAGCTTCCATTTAGCATTGTTTCCATTAGCATAGATGGATAGATGAAGATAGATAGGCAGACAGACAGATGGACGGACAGACAGACAGACAGACAGGGATTTGTATTTTTAGAACTGACCACTTAGAATTGGAGAACAAATTGGTGGCTCATCCATGGCAAAGACTGATTCTCCTGTCTTGGTAGTCATTAATTGCCTGTAGCTCTTCATCAAGAGGTAGTGTGAGATTCCCCCCATCCACTTGGGCATTTCAGCTGATGTTATTACCCACTATATGTCTCAGCATTACATTTAGAGTCTGTGTTGGCCTCCTACCATGGTTTTACTTTGCCCCTCCATCCAGCACTGCTGTGACTCTGTAGTGCTAGTACATCTGGTGCCCCAGTGGAAAACAAAAGTCTGATTTTTACATTGTGAGCCTGTAGCATGCAGAGTATAATTCTTCATTTAACACTTTTATAATTCTTCTTAGAGAAATCTTGCTCAAGTTTTACCAGATGAGTATTTAAAGAATTTTCTGGAAGCAGGAGGTAGGGGAAGAGCTTTACAAAACAAAGATGACCTAAAGGGTGAAAATACAGTTCATAGCAACCAGGAAACAGGCAGCTCACTCAACACCCTTCTTGTAGACATATCCACAGCTCTCACCAACACCTATCCCCTCCCAAAGCCTATGAATCCTCTCATCCTGGGCTCCTGTCCTTGTCTTCTGCTCATTGTCAATATCTACATCAGAACACCATCTACACATCAGTTACTTAAAAGTTATGGTCAATTAATTGACTAAAACTTGTCTCTTCATAAACTCTATGTTGTCTCTTCGTCACTCTGCTAATGTCTCCCCCAATTGAAGCCTTTTAACTCCTGATTGAGTTACCTCAAATTCAATGAGCCCTTTGGCTTGAACCTCCCAAGCCATTTAATTAGCTTACTATATCTCTGACATAATCTTAAACAAACTTCACAAATTACCCATTATTTTACTGACACAAGTATCTTTCAGGAAGTATTTATGTTTGGAAGAGGACCACTTCCCTGGATGCCTGCCCTCTCAATTCAGTTTTATGTACCTGGGGAGTCTTTAGGCATTTTGTTTACTGCTAAAGAACCTGCATCTCCCTCTATCACAAGCACTGTAACCCTGGAGTCACCATCTGGGCTTTCCATCTATTCTTCCACATCTGGATCCTCTCGACCAGTGCTGATGCCTCTGCCTCACTCCATCCGGGGGATATCAGAAACTCACTGCCTGTCTTACATCAGCCATGTGCTAGAGTTTCAAGTCATGTATCATTTTCGATTGATTTTTTTTTTATCTTTAAATCACATAGGTCCATTAATATTCAAAAAGTTATTCTCAGAGGTGGCTAAATGCATAGAGGAAACTAAAATTAGAAAGGCTTTGCATTTTAAAGGCAGCACTCTGCCTCTGCCTGTCCAATGGCATCTCATTCACACTCCCTTTCCTCTCCAGATGCCTTTGTTTGTGAAGTTAGGTTTTCAGCTATAATAAAAAGCTTAAAGGCTAAGGTACATGAAGAGAAATATTGCTCATACTCAAGAGGTTATCAGGATATGGAAGATTTTAAAGCAACTTTATAACATTGATTCATAAGCTTGAACTATTTCCTTGAAGAATTCCCCCCCAAAAAAAATCTTCAAATAAATTCTTCTGGCTCTTGTTCAATTTCAGATGTGTTTAACACCTTTTTTTTTCTGGTGTGAATATGTATAGATGGCTTTAAACCTCTCTACATTCACAAACTGACAAAACTAAAAGAAAAAAATATTGGGACAAAACCCAATGCAATGGAGTTAGGAAAACAAAATCTCAATATTTCATTATTACTACATTCTAATGGCTTACAGTCTCGATGTCCTTATCTAGACAGCCAGACTGAGACGGGAGATGGAAGCATATTCCCTGAAGTCTTTAGTTTTTAATGTTGCTGGGTCCATCTATTGTGTGTTTCTGAATTGAAGTGCTGAGGATTTGGGAGTTATGCAGTTAGAACTAACTGACAAATCACAAAGACAATCATTTCATGAAGTACACACACTTCTCACATTGATTGCACGAGTGGATTCACACAACTACCCCAGATTCAGTAATGCTCTGGAATACTCATGGAACTTATAAAAGATAAGGCATCTGGGCTCATGGCTGCTGTTAGTAGGAAAAGATGAAGATGAGAGTCAGACAGGAGGAGCACAGTGTACAGAGTTCAGGGAACAGCCCAGAGACTGAACTTCAAGTCACCCTCTCCATGTAGAATGAGGAATGTATTTCTTTCCTATAGTTTTACATGTGACAAGATATATAGGGTATTGAAAACCTAAGGAACTTCCCTGAGGCTCAGAATTCAGTCTTCCTTAGCTCTCTTGTACAGGGATGATGGCTTTGGCTCTTTAAGTGATAACAACCAGAGGTGAGAATTTTAAGAAGGTAAACCTCATTAACAGAAGAATCATTCGTGCCTACTCTTTGACATGGCTTATGGTGAATCAGCCTTCCTGATGAGTGGTCCTTGGCCAGGGAAATGACCAATCCAAAAGAAACAATTCTTAAGGGAGAAGACAATACAACACACTTCCATCCAGAGGTAGATCCCATTCTTTTAGGGAAAACTGCTTTCTTCAAAGAGCACCAATAATGTCCTGGCTCTTAGTGCCATGTTAACACATAGAATTGCTGACATATCTGTAAAAGTTAGATACTATTTAGAATAATTGGGCTCTATAGTAAGTCAGAGCGTTGACATATCTGCTATAACCCAAAGATCTCAAGCAAACAAACTCTTATCAGCCAGAACATTCCAAGGGAGGGTCTAGATATCATCTCCCTTAATCCAAGGGCAAAGCCCAGACTTCTTTTAGAGAAAGATTAGATACAAAAATTTACTAGATTTTTAAGAACTACGTTTTTAATACATACCAATGATACCTACAAAGGGCACAGAGTATGGCATTTCAACACATTTATGTAATATATAATGGCTAGATAGAAGCAACTCACATCTCTATCACCTTATACATGAGTCCATATGGGGGATGGAGACAACATCCAATGTCCTTTCTTTTATCTGTTCTGTAATATTAAATTAATTGTTAATAATAATTTTCTTACTATGCTGTAGAACATTCAAAGATCTTTCTCTTATTCTAAGAAATTTTTTTACCCTCCATTTATTCCCTGAATGCTCCCCCTTCTCAGCTCTGATAACCATCCTTGTAGTCTATACGATGAAGGGCAAAAGTAAACTCTTTGCTACACAGTTGTTTAAATCTTTCTAGTCACTCACAAGGTTCCTGCATACTAGCAGATTAGCCAGAAGAAAATGTGAGATCCCAGTGTTTCCTAAAGCAGGATTCCAGGACCATACACCTCAGAATCAGTTGGTTTAACAAAATACAGACATGGGTATTTACCCATTTCTGCACATTGCTGGGGATGTTAAGGGACAATTGCTACAAACAGATGTAGCCACTCTGTGGTGTTTTAGGATGAGGGTATTACTTTGTGCTCTTAGGGAAGATGCTTGTAGAATACCAGGTATAATTCCAAGAGTTCGGTGATCTTGAAAATGCCTAGTTTTCCCTCTTTGGGGTACCATTACTGTAACTGCCTCCTGTTCATTCATTCATTCCTTCACAAAACATTAAGTGTGTGCTCTACAGCAAGCATTGTTCTGAGGAGAGAAAAATGACCACAATTAGAAATCCTCTGCCGTAGGGAAGTCAAGAATGGACACGTGCCTGTGCTGTCAGATAGTTACATTTTCATCTTTAAAATCAAGATAAAGAGAGAAGGGGAGTTCAGAGGTGTTTGTTATTTAACATAGAATGTTTAAAGATGAACTTTTAAATATGGTGACTTGTGGCTCGAGAAGTAAAGAGAAGCTCTACATCTAAAATGGAAAGAGCAAGCAATAGTACCTAAAGTTAGAGCAGCCTCAACTGGTTACAGAGGAAGACTTGAATGACGAGATTTGCAAAGATTGGGAGCAGATATGCTGAGATAAATTCTTTCAAGGCATTTTTGCAAGAAAAAGGAGAATGAAACTGGCAGGTAAATAAGGACAGGGTGGGGGACTTTGTGGTGACTAAAGAATAGAGAGTTGTGAGCATCCTCTTGTGGATTGTGCAGTAGGGAGAGGGGATAATGGCTAGGGTGACATGCTTAACCAGGAAGGATTGCTCACATAGGTGGAGTTGCTGGCCTCAGGTGGGACCAGTTAGCCTCTTCTCTTCTTCTCTCTGAAGCCTACAGTGACCTGATTTTTACACACACACACACAACACACACACACACACACACATCCTTTCCCGTGGCTTTCTCGAGTTTCTCATGAGGCTAAATTGTCTATTGCGCCAATGATCAGTGTCTTTGTATGTATCAAGTGAAGTTCAGTTACAGGGGCACTATTCTGAGTTCATCTTAGAACTGACAAAAGAGATCACAGTGTTAGCTGGACAGTTCTTCGTGTTATGTGCACCTTTCCCAGTCTTCTCTCTGCTATCCCCAAATAATTCGTCACATCTGTTGTCTAAATGTTGCCTCACATACCAGCAGAACTCAGCCCAAAGGGCTGCTCTGTGGAAAGTGGATCTGGCTATCTCAGCACTGTAAGTCATTTGCTTGTGGAGTTTGAATGAGTACACAACAGCGCCACCTACTGGAATTAGACTTCAATGGAGGGAGACAGCTACAGCAAGAGCTACCCAGGGCTTGTTGTGCTCACTGTTGTAAGATGTGCAGAAGTGCTTCCTGCCGTTTATGCTGTTCCCTTGCCAGTATGCCACCTGGCATTTCTCTCAGTGCTTCTCTTTTTTCCATGTGATGATTCAGTAACTAAAACTATGGTGAAAACTAGCTGTTTCATTTATTTCTTAGAATCTCTTATAGATGGTTACAGAATGTTGGAATTTGACAGACGTGGGTTTTCTGGATCACAGAGGTTGCAGCTGTGTTCTGGATACAAAGACTCTTTAAAAAAATTAAATATATCAGCTCACAAACACCTGTAACTCCATCAACGGAGGATTTGTCAACTTAACACTCTGCAGGCACCTGTACTCACATGCACATAATACTGTTAATCTGTAAACTAATACTTAAAATAGATTTACTAATTTAGAAAATAGGAGAAAAATCCTGAGGTATATAACTCTGGGGATAATGTAAGAGTTGGGTAATGTCACCAAGGACTGGGAGAAATCATGTTATTCTGTCTCTCCTCAGTATGCCTGATGTTTGTGAAATGGTTTTAACAATCTTAGTACTCACAAACTTTCACCTCCATCAAGAGCAGAAACAAGACTACGTTTTCCCTGTGTCTCTCATGAGCTAAGAAACCTCTCCCCAAAGACTCACATCTTGTTTAATTGACTGGAAGAGAAGGATATGTCCCATCTTAAGTGAGCTCCTGGCAGGAGCAAGAAGAGACCATATTTGCCTTAGTTAGATGCAGACCCAGCCTTGGTGTCTGGGTTGGGGCTCCTCTCATTTCCCTGAAGGATGAAACTAAAAAACGCTTTCATTCTTGCAAAACAAAACAACAACAACAAACAAATACAGCAAACAAATAAACAGGAGTAACCAATTGGCAAAAGAAAGTTCTCCACAGTTACTCCATTTCTGTCTGTCTTCTGAGCAGGAGGCATGTCAGTTTTGTTATCTCTTTAAGGTTATGAGGGTGGCTGACATCCTTAGAAGACAGAGATGATGCCTTCCCCTAAGGCAGAGGCTAGATTTGTTTCAACCAGGATAATAATAAACAGTGTCTCTCCAAGACCAAAGATGAAGCAGGTTTACGAACAGCTCCTTTGAACAGTCACAGTTTTCTAAGCGCAGAATCCCTCCACTGCAGACTTTGCTTCATGTGCGGCCCCTGCCGAGCTGATCCATGGGACTTTGGGGTAAGGGCAAGAGAAACCGCTATAAAACTGAATCTCCTGCTGCCTGCTGTATTATTACTGCACGTGCTTTGTCTCTTCATGAAACACTGGCCGAGTAACTTATTTAGCTTCAAGAAAAGGAATAACAAAAACAATCTTCAACACTCCTGGAAAGGCAGTCATTCATGTTTGCTACTGTGTTCTTTCCAGTGAGACATGCTATATGTAACCCACTTCTTAAATGTGCGCTTCTAGAAGTATCTTCATTACATAAGAAACCCCTTCCCTACAGACAGAGACAGACAGGGCAGCACTTCAGCCTCCAAGTGAAGACACACATTAACTGAGCAGTGTCATTGGCTCTGGTGTCTTCTATGCTGCCTCTCTTTATTCGCTCACTGACTCTCTCTGTAATTATCTTTCTTGAAATGTCACTTGCTCTCACCCAGAAGGCCAAGGGCAATCAGCCACAAACTGAATGTTAGAAGCTTTTAAAACACACTGGCTGTCTGCCTAGGAGAAGGGATTTCTCAAAGGAGTCCCTTAGCAATGTCAGGGAAGCTGACATTGAGTGACTGAGAGGAAGCAACCCTTCCCTTTTCTCTTCCCTTGCACCTTCTGCAGCAGATCTGGAAGGGAAGGTCCTGGAACAGCATGATTTGTAAAGGCTCTGGGCCCTGAGCCCCTCTTCCTGCACCCTCATGAGAGTGAGGAGCAATAGCCAGGTCCTGCATAACATCCTCCCCTGCCCCTAGATTGAAGGATTGCTGTTAAGAACACAGGGGTCATGGATGAGTGCCGATCTCAGAGCTCTTCAGTGAAGCTCCTTTGTACAGTGGCTGGCAGTTAATTCAGAGCCTCACAATTGGTCAAGTACAGAGCAAAAGTGACTGTGGTGTGCTCCACCATCAATGGCACATCTGTGTCACACTGTCCCTCCACTCAAGACTTAGAGCACATCACACAAGAGGGAATGGAAAGGCTGTGAGAGTCAGAGGTTGGAGAGGACTGGAGAGAAAGTATCCCCTGGACTTGACAGGACCATCACTCTCATATGCTCACAACTGCTGTGGTCTCCTGTAGAAAGCCTGCACAAGATCAAACCAGTCAATATCTTAGCATGGTTAATGGAGTAACCCTAACTATATAAGTCCCTATAGAGGCCCCTACCCATAGCTGAAGAGGTATTGAGAGTTGATGGCTACTATGGGAGTGAGAGTCAGTTTTCTTTAAGGATGTGATCCTGGTATGTTGACCACACTCCAACTATTTTTTTTTTAAATGAGAAGTTGTTGAGGTGGTATAATCAAAATACATTGTATGCAGGTGTGCAATTCTCAAAGAAAAAACAGTTCAAAAAAACGAGAGGATAGAATCAAGGGGATAGACAGGAACCTATTATGACAAAAGGTATAAAATATAAGAACCTGCTGGTGCTCAGAATTTCTCCAAATGGTGACAGTTTAAGAGACAGACAAGAATTTGTCATAGCAGAAGGGCAATAGCAGAGGAAATCCGACCAGCGTTTATCCCTTCAAGTCGAACCTGAGGGTTAAACTCAATTTATCACTAAATTCTATTTCCCTGATGGTAGTTGATTCCTTTAAAGCGAAACAATCTTTCCTACTTAGCCCAGGAGCCCTCATTTTCCTGCTGTTCTGACAACTTACATTTAGCAATGCATCTGCTCACGTGCACCCCAACAGAACAGATTACATATGAAGCCTTGGCTACTCTCCCCCCATCCTGTATCCTATCTACCAAGAAGGATCAGTAAGTCTGCAGTCATGTGATAGACTACCTGCATTCCCATTCTACTACCATGGCAACCGAGATGGAGGTCACTAGCATGCAAGTTAAGTCCTGTCACAATGACGCTGGAGGCAGGGGTTTCTAATTTGGATGAGACGATTTACTGGACTGTGTGCAGAATCACTATCACTGCAGGTGTTAAAATGAAGGTTCTCTTTCTAACGACATGAAGGATCAAAATTCCTTGGTACAATTAGGTTGATTAAATTGAGCTCTATAACTAATATCCCTGTAGCTCAATAAAGTTACCACAGCTTTCCAGGGACCCCAACACAGAGGCAGAGAACAGGGGAGCCCCTGAGAGAATCTGGCCCACTGTGGTTTTTAAATTAGAAGTTTGATTGCTTGTGACACTGTCCCAAAGAAACTGAATTTTCCATTAGCTCTGGAAAAAAATGACAGATATTTAATTAAATGGCTTAGAGATTAGGCAGAAGGCTTTTTGATGGATAGAGGGGCGGATATCTCTATACGCAAAGCCGGGAAAATCACTGGTGTACCACGTCTTCAATGCTAAAAAGAATTCTCCAAGCCTAAGGGAATGAGAGACATGTATGCTGCTTCAGCAGAAAGCTGCCTTCCCTGCCAGTCCAGAGAAAAATATACATCCAAAAAGTGTTTATAAAGCATTGAGTAGCCACTGAGGGACCTCACATAAAGCTTAAAATGTGAAATTAAAAAGCTGCTTATAACTAAATTTGACAAAAGCAGCCATCAAACCTATTCTCCTATTGTCGAAAAGTGATTTGTTACAAAATACGGTTGACAGAGGAGATCTAGAAATCAAGAATGATTTGTGGTCAGTGCTGGGAGGGAGATTTTGAGCAAGATCTAGCATCCCAGATGTGAACTAGCCAAAGTTTGCAGCATCGTGCAGAGAAGGATTGTTGGTGGGGAGCGGAGCTGGGGTGGGGTTATACAGTCTTCGTGACATCCAGTAGTGGTCCAAATAAAAGATGCTGACCATCACCATTGCCTGAGTAACTATAGACCCTGGTGTTCAATAAGGATGATGAAGATGAGTGAAATAATTTTAGAAGCTCTCTTAAAGCAATAGTTCTCAATTCTAGCTCCACAAAAACATTTCCTGAGAAGCTTTTGGTAATACCAGTATCTAGTCTAGGCACTGGAGTATCTAAAGTACTCATATGGAATATAATTACATAATTCCCCCTTCTCTTTCTTTCCTTCTACTTCTCCCATGTCTTCCCCTCTAACTCCTCCTATATCACATACACGTACACACCCCAAAATCCCTCTTAAGTTCATGACCTCTTTTTCTATGATTATTATTGTGTTTTGGGTTGGGATTGTGTATGCACACACTCACATACCACCTGATGAGTCCAGTTCGTGTTGCTTCTACATACACAACATCATGGCTGAAGACTTGGTATCGGATAACCTAGAGGGCTCATCCCTGAGGAAAGCTATCGCTCATGACTGAGGAAAGCTATCTCTACCACTCTTAGCATGCTTTATCTGACTATAGTTCCTGATCTAGAAGTGGGACCCCATGAGATGTCTGTTGTTGTTATTGTTAGGCAGCCATACTGTGGTGGTATCATAGCTTCCCTGCCATTTCTAGGAGGCACAATTTTACAGCAGACCTCTGAGTCTTCTGACTTTTAAGTCTTTCTGCTCCCTCTTCTTCAGTGTTCTCTGAGCCTTTGGTGTAGAAGTTGTGTTTCAGATGTATCAACTGGTGCTGGACATCTTACCACTAGTTACTCTCTCTGTACTTTGACCAGATGTAGTTTTCTGTGAGGCCTCCATCTGCTGCAAATAGAAGCTTCTTTGATGAGGGGTGAAAACTACACTTATCTGTAGGTATAAGGTTAAGTATTTAAAATGGAGTTAAGATTTATGCTGCTGTAATAAAGTAGCGGTAGTAGATTCTCCTGTAATATCTACGACTTCACTACCCCCGGGTAGTTTGCTAAGTTTTCACTACCAGGTATTATTTCTCCCCTGTTCATCAGGACTTAAATTCAATTAGGAAACTGTTAGTTACCACAAAGATATGAGTGCCACTATTGTACCTTTATCAACAAAAATATCTTATTGCCAACTTCCCTAAGCTTCAGTTTTCTTGTCTGGAGTTGATGATGGTAACTTCATCATCTTAGAAGTTTTCTAAGAATTAAATGAATTAAATAAATGCCTGCAAACAGACACCCCCAAGAGAAATTTATTTTTTCTTCTTCTTGGTTACTGACAATAATGAATTTATGTTTATCTTTCCCCCATTGGCTTTGCCATTGACCTGTGTAACTTCCCTCTACAATCCACTGCTATTTGGTAACTGGGAGAAATATACTCATGTATCTTTCATGCTTTGTGCTTCCCCAGCTGCCACAGAAGTGTCCTTTTCATTTGATGTTGGAAATGGGCCAGTGGAGATCGTGGTGAGGTCGCCTTCTCCTCTCAATGATGACCAGTGGCATCGAGTCACTGCAGAGAGGAATGTCAAACAGGCCAGTCTCCAGGTGGATCGCCTGCCCCAGCAGATCCGAAAGGCCCCAACTGAAGGTCACACCCGCCTGGAACTCTACAGCCAGCTGTTTGTCGGTGAGTGAATCATAAGACAATCATGACTTACCTCTCTGTTGGTTTTAGCGAACTTCACAGGGAAAAAACAAACAGCCTATGGAGAAATAGAAAACCTTCTCGCAGTAACTGCCTAGGTCCCATTTCTTCTCTAAGACAGACATAAAGGAATAAGGAAGAAACTTGAGATGCCCAGATCCTGGCTCCATGCTCCATTCTCTACACAACAGAGTCCTCAAGTATAAAATCAGAATGTAGGCAGGGACATCTCTCAGGGCTTCTCTGGTTTCAGAAACTTTAGGCTTATAATTTCAAAATTATAAAATCATTTATCATTTACAGAACTTATGAATAGGAGAGAAGGAGGGGAGGAAGAAAGAAAGGAATGGAAGAAGGAAGGAAGGAAGGAAGGAAGGAAGGAAGGAAGGAAGGAAGGAAGGAAGGAAGGAAGGAAGGAAGGAAGGAGAGAAGAGGAAAGCTGAATGGCTCTGTAAGTTCAAGTGTGCTTGAAATGACAGAGAAAGGGAAGGAGAAAAGAAAGGAGAAAAAAATAAACCAAGTTCAAATTTGCCTTACAAGATAAGTAGGAATTCATACTTTTCTTTGCACAGTGATCTAGACAGAAAAGAATGCAGATTTCACCTGGAATAGTATTTCTCTTCATGGAAAAGTAGTTGATAATTAACACAGAAAAAAACCCACCTATAAAAAAATAGATCCAGCCACACAGGTTAATCTATTTCACCAACACTTCTGCTTTAGAAAAAATGAAAATTTCATACATGAATATAATATATTTTGATCATATCCACCTCCATTTCCTCATCTCTCGTTTCTTTCATATCCTTCAATAACTCTTCCTTCCCAAATCCATATGTTCTTTTTTTAAACCCAGTGAATCCACTTAGTGCTGCCAGTATTTGTATGGATGTAGGGCCATCTTCTAGAGCTAGGTATCCTCTCAGCTCTGCATTCCTAAAGAAAACTGACTCCTCACAGCAGGCGGCAATTGGCATGAGCTTCTCAGCAAGGTAAAGGACTTCACCATCCCCTCCTCATCCATGCTGAGGTTTCTGTCTGGCCTTGTCTTATGCAAATCTTGTATATGCAGTCACAGCCACTGAGAGTTTGTTCCTGTGTGCAACTGAACTGTTGTTTCTGCAGAATACTGTTCCACTGAAGTCATCCACTACCTCTGACTATTTATCCACACACCCTTTCACAATGGTTTCTGAACCAATATTTCTACTTTTAACACTCTCCAGATTAACTTAAAATTACTTCAAGGTAATAATTATTCATGTGGCTAGTTGAATCTTTGATATTTTTTTCTAATACCATTTATACTTTAGAAAATTAGCAACATTCCCTTCATTATATATAAAGAAACTGAATGACTTGGTGGATATGAACCATTTTAGACTTTTTCTCTGGGTTTCTGGTAGTTCATTGATTAACTCCCTCACCAGTGGCAATCTCCCATCAAGAAAACATCTGCGTAACCAGGTTGCTGGTCAATTTGTCATACTTGTTTCGGTAGTAGAGGCTTGCCAAGGGTTAGTTAATGTTAAGAAGGGCTAGAATCCCGATAACGTCTTTCATGGTTGTGTTCAGATACATGGAAAATATTGGAAAGCCATTTTTAAAAGACAAATTTAGTTATACATTCCTTTCATGTGTCTTAGGAAGACTACATTAAAAATGTGATAAAACATGAGCATTGAAAGTGATACTATTTTATGAATAAGCCACAGGAGTCAGGAGCCGTGTAAGGAATGGTAGGTTTAAAACTACTCGCCAGCTGTGTCACGTCTCCATATACACCTGGAGGACGCTAAGTCATTATACCTATGTTTATTGTCACACTATTCATGATACAAAAGTTACAGAAGCAGCAGCATATATCAACAGATGGAGGGAAATGCGCATATATACCTACTAGAGATTTATTCAGCCATAAGAAAGAACAAAATTATGCCAGTTACAAGAATCATCATATTAAACAAAATACATCAGACACCAAAAGATAAATATCATGTTTTCTCTCGTTTATAGATCCTATATTTTGTAAGAGTCATTTTCATAGATCTGACATGAAAGTAAAAATTAAGTCTCTCTCAGAAAATGAATAGGAATAGTGGGATGGAGAATGAGAAAGGAAAAAAATAGAGGTGAGCATAGTCCAAATATGATAGACTTCAAGAACCCTATCACTATCTATAGGGAATACACACCAATTCTTATAACACCCCCAAACTCACTGGGAACCCAGGACCTTCCATTTTTTTCCTTGAGTGGTGTGTGACAAATAACACATTTTCCTTTACATTAACTAAATCATCCAATGATTCCTACTGAATGTAATGAATACACTCTACTTCATCAATATATCATGCTGTGGTGACTAGATCCAAGTTTCTTCATAAATTCTACTCATCCCCAGAATGCAGGACATGGTCTGCTTGTGTTTCATCACAAAAGAACTCTACTTGGCTGATCTTCCTGACCTTTCTCCTGGATGGAGAAGTCCAACTCTAGTTTCTCCCTTTCTTCCCACTCACTA
The DNA here is from genome assembly GCA_021653895.1 of Mastomys natalensis. NCBI lineage: Eukaryota > Metazoa > Chordata > Mammalia > Rodentia > Muridae > Mastomys > Mastomys natalensis. Next base: position 74,059 of record JAJTUV010000961.1, on the reverse strand, counting down.
GAAGAATGGTGCCTAGAAGAATGCTGGAGAGTTGGTAAGGTTGTAAAATGAAAAGCAATGGTAGTATTTACTATGAAGACATCCTAGTTCATTTGAAAAACGTGACCTAAAAATAATTTATTAGAAGAGAAAAAATGGAGACGAAGTCTGAACTCTTCACAGTAATGAAATGTAAGGGACAGGAGAATAAGTACCTTGCTAGAATAAAGAAAAACACAAAGAGCTAAGGAAAATGAAGAGAGGATAATGTCTCCAGAGGAGAAGTTTTATGACAAAGACAGTATCAAATAATATCAATGACCATTAATTTTTTTAAGCTAGAATCTTTGGATCTAATAATAATGAGACCATTGGTGACATTACAAAGGGAAGTTTCCAGAGAGTGAACTAATGTGATGGGTTAGCAACTTATTGTCATTTGATAACAAAGGCTAAGTCCCCAGTTCCAGTTTTTAATTTCCTGTTATCTTAGAAGTGGGCACAAAGCACATGTCCCAGGCATGAGCTAGTTGAGGCAACCCAGGGAATATTTTTCTATAGTAGATGCCCAGCCCAGGGTCATCACAGAGGAGCATTGTCTCCAAAAGAAGGACAAGTTTAATAGCTCTACAGTCAGCAAATTGGGTATTGGTCTCAGTTCAATCTAATAAAAACTTCTCTTTTTTAACCAGCTACCACAACCTCCCTTGTCTTTTCTTATCTGTCTTGAAAAAACTTATATAATATACCCCAAGCATCTTTCAACGTTAGATGCTTATGAACATGTGCTTAGCAGGGGTGACTAAGTGGCATTCCCCACAGTGTTGTGTGGGTTTTGAATCCTACCTCTGCCAACTTTAAAGACCAATGATAATTCATTTAATAGCTGTGTATTTCATGGGAATACAACTTCTGTATTCAATAAGGTTATTGCATATAAATTTCTCAGCAGGATACTTGGAATACAGACAATACAACTTTAATGGGAGATACTTTTCCTCACTCCCTGTTTTCTTTGTCCCCTTTATTTTCCTCTTCCCTGTGCACTTAAAGGAACCTCTTCCAACTAGTTCAGTCTCTTCTTTCTCAAAACACCAGTGTGGGATGTGACTATCTCTCTGTATCTGCCCTATCAGAATACTCTCATGCAGTCATTCTCTCAAGCACTTCACCTACACCTACCACAGTGGCCACAGAGCAACAAGCTAGGGCCTAGGAATTTCCCCCAGTAAGCCAACAAAGCAAACAAAAGTCCACCAGAAAATTTTACCCCATTGCCACTGTATACAGCTAAGACATGGGGCAGCATCACCCATGGGCTCCTGCAGGTTCTAAGGAAAAGGAACTCTGACACTATTTAAATCTGAAAAAGTCAGAAGGGAGTTCTTAGCTTTGCACACAGAGTGGATGCCACAGAGGTCTAGTGTCCACCACTCCATGTTCTAGCAAGGCCAGATTCACATCTCCTTTCTCAAAGCAATTGAAAAAACAGAAAAAAAAAACATGCTCTCACTGTGAAGCTAAATATAATTGGATCTTCACATCCCAAAAGAGCTAACACAGGTCATGTGGATGAGATAAGAATTCAGCCTTGATTCTAGTTTAGTAGAAAAGTAGGAGGAAAAAAAATAAATTAAAAGTGATGCAAGAAGGAACAGGCAGTTGCTGGCATTTCTTCGGAATAGTGCAAGAAACTTTTACCCATTTTTCAACACAAAATAAGGAGCTAGAACATGACAACATCCCAGCTTGGCCTGGCAAATATATTTACACCACATGGGAACTAGAGTCTCAACCAGGCCCAGTATTCAGACAACAACCCTCCACCAAACCCATGGGCTAGCGATAACATACCTACACTATTATCTAATCCTGAAGGAAGCTATGTCAGCCCAAGTTCTCTGGAACAGAGAAGTACCAGAGAGTCTGAAGTTCACACAGCTAGGACCCCAGTGACAGCTGAGGAGGAAGAAGATATATATTGGGCTCCAGTATGAAAGTCCAGCTGTTGGCCCTTTTGGCAAGTATATACCATAGAAAGAGCTGAGCATGCTTCTTAGGATGCAGGCTACGATATAGGTCATCCTTCAGCCAGCAAAGTGTATGAGCCACAGTGGGTGACTCTTAGCAGAAGTTTTAAGAGGAAGTCAGAGATCTGAAATCTGCTTCCCAAGCTTCAGGAAACATTGACTGCTCAGAGGCTCCTAAAGAGGAAGGCTGGGTTAACGACCAATGTCCAGGCTCAAGGCATGTAGCTCAGACTTTCTCAGAAGCTAAACCATGGCATCTCTGTGAAACATATGGCTCAAAAGAGCTGAGAAATCCTTCTTAGGCCTCAAATTCTTTTGAGTATGTGAAGAGCTCAACTGAATATACTGTGGGAGAATCATCTACAGAACAACTCTTAGGGATGTCCCTCATGCCCTAACAGTATTAATCTACTGCCTTCTCTCACCTAGATGTCAGTGCAAGATCACAGGAAAAAAAAAAACAGATTCAGTGAATGTTTTATAAGTCAATAAAAACTGGAGGCCTGGGAAAACTCTCTGAGCTAAGCTTGGAGGGCAAGGCCATAAAACAGCCCAGTTTGGTCAGCTGCTCCTCGAGCTTCTCCATTCCAAATTCACAGATGGATAGCTTTAGAGAGCAAAGAGAAAGTCAATGGGGTGGGGGTGGGAGTGAGGAGGGGGGGACAAGGCAGACTTGGAACTCAAAGTTGGAATTCCAGTCATGAAGTACGTCCAAATCTGCAGACGACAAAAATGGTCATCTCTTAGACTTTAAAAGTTTATAGTAAAAAATTGTATATGGTACCTAAATTATAGTAGTTATAGCAGAAGACTATCCTTCCGCCCCCACTTTTTGCAAGCATGGCCCAGTAACAACAGCATGACAGCTAGTCAGGAGGTCCATGATGAAATCTCAAGGCCAAGAGCAATATATGCTTTACCTTATCTCGGGACTCTACAGAGTAGAAGCCATCGCTGCTTCCTGTTTCATTTATACAGGGAGAAACTAAAGCTAAAGATTAGTTAACTCACCTAAGGTTACATGCCAAGTAGAAGACAGGAAGAGATTTGATTGCAGGTAATCTGACCAGAAATTCAGCCCTTATCTAACCATCTTGTCAAAGCAAAGACTGTACTTGGCAAAGATTCCCCAGGCAAAGAGGATTCTACAGAAGGCCATTACAACAGGAGAAATAAGACTGGACTCAGTCAAGGTTCAACTCCATCTCAAAGAGAGCAAAATAAATATATGTTCGAGTGGGTTTAATTTTGTTTTCCATTATGCTTAAAAATCCATAAACATGTTTCTATCTTTTAAAAGTTATCATAGGGAGGCTTGTAGGCTTGCTCTGTTTGTCATCTAGCTGTACTTCAAGAAAATGTGAAATTTTTCCTGTCTTTATGAGTTGGGTAATTTTATAACTTGGAACAAGAAATCATGAGTAAGCCAGGCTTCTGACCTTCCAGGGAGATGAGAACATGAGATGTCACCTTCACTGATGCTTACATTTCAAAGAATGGCTCCTAGATGGAATATACTTGGGTTGCAAAACTCTCTGCAAAAGCTTTTTTAGAAGATTCATATGGCAAAAGGATAGGAAAATATAAACAATTACTCCAAGATTTTTAAAGTAAACATTCTTAAAACAGAGGTCAGTGGTCTAGAGTCTAGAAGAAGCCTGTCTCTAATTCAGGCAAGCCGAAAGAAGATGAAGCATTCAGTCAGTCAGTCTATTAGAGAATTCTTCATCTGAGATAATACACTTGCCCAGTGGTATTTGGTAATGTGTAGCAAAGGCAGGTCCTCTCTTTATCTTTAGGCACCACAAACAAAAGCTACCCATACTTCCTGGAAGAATACACCCTGAACCTGCTTTGTATACTCCAAAAGGTAGCAAAGAGCTGCTCTTGGCTGGTTATGGAGTCTGTAGTAAGAACTTGGGCTGGACAAGAGCTGGAAGTCAGGCAGGGCATGAAGCAGTCCTGGAAGGTATTATCTGGACTGCAAACTCGTAGTAGAAAAAGCCAATGCAGTCAGCGAATCACAGTCAGATGAGTTAGCAAGAGAACTTCATTCAAAAGCACTTCTCTTCCTTTTTCTTGATGAGACGCCTCACAAGAAATTCTACGGTATAGAAATATGCTCTTCCTTCCCTCCCTCCCTGCTTCTCCTCCTTTTTTCTCCCCTTTCTTTCCTTCCCTCCTTTCTTTTTTTTCTTTTTTTTTTATTGGAAATTTTATTTACATTTCAGATGTTCTCTCCTTACCCCATTTCCCCCCTCCCTCCCAGGAACTCACTATCCCTTCCCCCTCCTCCTGCCTCCACGTTGGTGTACCCCCACCCACCCTCCCCCGTATCTCACCTCCCCACCCTCGAATATTCCCCCCACGACACCCAGCCTTCATGGGACCAAGGATCTCTTCTCCCACTTATATATAGCTCCCTTGCATATATAGCTGGAGCCATGGGTCCCTCCCTAAGCGCTCTCAGGCTGGTGGTTTAGACCCTGGGGGCTCTGGTTGGTTGGGATTGTTGCTTTCCTCATGATGTCACGAATCCTTTCAACTCCTTCAGCCTTCACTCTATCTTCTCCATTGGGAACCCCATGATCAGTTTGATGGTTAGCTGTGAGCATCTGCCTCTGAGTATGTCAAACTCTTACAGACTTCTAGGGAGACAGCTATATCAGGCTCCTGTCAGCATATACATCCTGACATCCACATCAACGTCTACCTTTGGTAACTGCACATGGGATGGATATCCAAGTGGAATGGTCTGTAGACAGTCCCTCCTTCAGTTTCTGTCCTGCACTGTGTCTCCATATTTGCTCCCTTGCAAATCAAAACAACCCTGAGATTCCACCTCACACCAGTCAGAATGGCTAAAATCAAAAACTCAGATGATAGCAGATGCTGGCGAGGATGTGGAGAAAGAGGAACACTCCTCCATTGTTGGTGGGATTGCAAGATGGTGCAACCACTATGGAAAACAGTCTGGCAGTTCCTCAGAAAATTGGACATATCACTACCTGAGGACCCAGCTATACCACTCCTGGGCATATACCCAGAAGATGCTCTAACACATAACAAGGACATATGCTCCACTATGTTCATAGCAGCTTTATTTATAATAGCCAGAAACTGAAAAGAACCCAGATGCCCTTCAACAGAGGAATGGATACAAAAATGTGGTACATTTATACAATGGAATATTACTCAGCTATTAAAAACAATGAATTTGATAAATTCTTATATAAATGGATGGAACTAGAAAATATCATCCTGAGTGAAGTAACCAAATCACAAAAGAACATACATGGTATTCACTCACTGATTATTGGATTTTAGCCCAGAAGCTTGAAATAACCAAGATTCAACTCACAGACCACATAAAGCTCATGAAGAATGACGACCAAGTAGGGGGGGCTTCGGTCCTTCTTAGAAGGAGTAACAAACTACTCAGGGGGCTGTCTACAGACCTTCCCTCCTTTCTTATTCTCTTATCATTAAAGCCTTGACAAAGGTTGCCTGGTTCTAAGGTCTGCATCACATCTGTCTGGTTTCTTGCCCCCTTGGAATACTTGTTCCCATGGACTTGACTGCTCTGTACTTTCTCACTTTTCTTCTTACTCATTAGCTACCAGTTTAGCGTCTGCTACATTCTCTTCCTCACTTGAGAAGCATGTTGAAGTGTCTTCTCAGTCCATACATTGCCCTGAAAATTGTATCCCATCTAACTTCTAATGATTCAAAATGTTGTTTAAGCACATGGACTTAAATCTTCAGACCTTGCTTTTCTCAAGAATTCTAGATCTGCCTATTCAACCAGCACCTTGATATAGATCTCTAATGGGCATCTCAGAATGAACATGGCAATAAAGAATCTTGATGATGGAGATGGAGAGATAGCCCAGCAGTTAAGAGTACTGGCTACTCTTCCAGAGGCTGTGAGTTCAATTCCCAGCAAGCACATGGTGGCTCACAACCATCTGTAATGGGATTCGATGTCCTTTTCTGGTGTGTCTGAAGACAGCAACAGTATACTCATATACATAAAATAAATCTTTTAAAGGAGGAGGAAAAGGAAGAGGAGGAAGACGAGGAAGAGGAGGAGGAAAGAGAAGAAGGAGGAAGAGGAGGAGGAGAAGGAGGAGAAGAAGAAGAAGAATCTTGATGTCTACCCCAAGCCTCTGCCTCTACCAGCCTCCCTTGTCTCAGTAGATAACATCACCATACACAAATTTCAGAGTTAACTATGATTCCTTTTTTTCCTTTCCCTCTTCTCTTTCCTTTCTCACTCACCATCCAACAATATCTCTGTGACTGATCCTCTAAACCTACCACCAATGCATCTACAACTTTCTGTTAGTTTCCACCCTCCTCAAAGCCATGGCTGAGCCATGTATGAATGACTATAAGTAGGAACTGAGTGGTCTCTGCAGTCTTGGCACTTTTCTTTAACATGCTTTGTTACAAAGATTGCTCCTTCTTTATAGCATCTCATTTCAGCCTCAGACATTGGCCAGGCTCGCTTCTTGTCCTTCTCTAAGCCTCTGTTATTTCCTTGCAGAGATGTTCTCTGAGCACATCATCTAAGGCAGCTAATCATTGCCGTATCCAATTCTCCTTAGGGTCTGTGATGCATGTTTTGTGTGTGTGTGTGTGTGTGTGTGTGTGTGTGTGTGTGTGTGTATGTGTGTGTGTTGTTCCTCTACTAGAAAGTAGGCTACAAAATATCAGAGACTGCAGGTCCTTCTGACTCCTGGGCAGTGGTTTCCCAAAAAATAAATATTTGTGGAATTGACAGCTGAATGAGTAGATACACAAACTATATGGCTTTTGATAATTCTCTGAATTAATATCCATATTTAAAGCTAAGTCATCCCATTTCCCAAATAGTTTCCCACATAATCTTTCTCTAACTTTTTTCTTTAAAATGCTATTTATTTACTTTCTTTGGAAATACCATTTCCACCAAGTATCACAGACTGAAATCAAGCATGTCAGAGGCCAAAATAAATAAATATATAAAATTGCAGAGAAAGTCAGAATACTATGAAAGACGCCATTTCCTATCAGCTTAGACCCTGCAGTTTTCAATCTTTCTGGTATCAAATTGAGGTCTTGCCTGTTTGGCATTAGCTGAGCTATTGGCTGAGACCCTGATGCAAACATTTTGCCCCAGTTATGAATAACGAGTCTCAGGCTTGCTCATAGGTAGGGATTGAAAAATGATGTCTTGACTAGAAACTAGTACTAATAACAAAATTGCCAAAGAAAATATGAAAACTAGTAATAACTAAATAAAGTAAATGAACCCTCTGCAAAGCAACAATGCAAATAAATCACAGGTTTTCCTCTGTGGAATGTCTGATCTTTCACAGCAGATCTCTTACTCCTGTCTTGGCCAAGACCATCTTTGATCCAACTCTGCCTAGCTGTGTTCTTCTCTCTCGAATTTTCTCAGCCTTGGAGGCTACATCCAGCAGTGACCCTGCTCCACTAATAGTCACCATGTGCATTTCCTACCCTTTGCTCTTTAGTGATCAAAATTCATTAGCACTTGCAATTCCATCTGTCCGTTTTACAGAGTTTTAACAAATGGTGCAAATTATGATAGGCCCAAGGCTTATTCTTTTTTAAAAAAAATGTTCTCAACGTCATCAAATTGATAGTTTTCTCTGAATCTCTTCCAAGCCACAACCACATGGCTGTTTCCATGAGGCTGAGCTATTTATTTCTAAAGCAGAAGTTGTGAGAACAGATATTGTTAGAGAAATATTTCAAGCTTTCTGCTAAGAGCCGCTATGTGGCTCAGCCTCTGCATGAAGTAGCTATTGGGCAAGAAGAGCAATGCTGCAGGGACTCTGGACTTCTCTTTAAATTTCTCATAGTTTTTAATGATAATCTGATCCAGAGAGGGCATCATAATATAGAGAGACCAGTTTTGTTCAATGTGGGGAGGGACACCTTTAACAAGATTATCAAACACTTTATTGTATACTATATATTATTTTAGTTCTTCCAATAAAGACTCAACCAAACTTTATAAAGATAACTGTTAGTGGTAGTCTGATGAAAATAGTCCCCGTAAGCTCATAGGGAATGGCTTTGTCTCTCTCTCTTCCTGCTGCCTGCTAATCTAGAAGTAGAATTCTCAGCTATCTCTCCAGTCCAGTTAAATATTTCCCTTTTATAAATGTTGCTGTAGTCTGGGTGTCTCATCACAGCAATAGAACATTGGCTAAGATACAGTCTCAGGAAAAGATGTTTTTTAATTGGACCAATGACAAATACTGAATGGATACATACACACAGCCCACAGTTTCTCCCCAGAACAAGTAAACACAAGATCTAGGGATACCCTTTTTTTTATTAGTCCTACTTTCTGGTTGACCAAATACTTTCCCAATACAAGTTCCCCTCTTTCCTCTCCTATAATGTGCCTCATATTCAAAGCCTCTCTTGTGCAGGGTGTCTGGACTCTCATCCATTCAATGGCCCTTTCTTCACATTCTGAAAGTGTGCCTCATTGGCTTTAATTTCACCTATTATTTATTCCTTTAGATTCTAACTATTCTAAATTATCTTCTCTGCCATGTGAGTATATTTCATGTGTAGCCTTCTAATCCTACCATGTTTTTATGTAATCAGGCAAGGAGCAAAATCTTCATTGTTTGTGTCATTATAGGGGCTTATACCAGAAGGTGTGGCCCAGAATAAAGGTTTGTCTTCCCATCCCAAGATCTGGATTAAATGTGTGTCTTCCTAACTCAAAGATCATATTAGAAGTAGATCTTCCTACTTCAAATTAATCCCTCACAGGCATACCCTCCATTTTGGTGTTTTAGTTCTAAATGTAGTCAAGTTGACAACCAACAATAGCCATCATAAGTCTATCCCTTATTACCTGATCATGTCAACACATGAAAATACAATCATATCTCCTTACATTGTGATTAATTTCCAAATAAAAACAATAACCAGGTCATAATAACACCTTAAACATAATATAACTATCCCATATATAATCACAAATGCATTATGTAGTTTATTATAGTTTATTATAGTATTATAATCACAAATGCATTATGTAGTTTATTATAGTTTATTATAGTATTATACCTAATATGATATAACTATCCCTTGTACAACTACAAATAAATTTTAAATTTAAAATAGGTAGCAATGGCCCATGAGAGAAATTCTTTTAGTATCTCAAATATTATATTCATTGACATTCCCTTAATTGATGTTACATCAAATAATAAATACAGTAAGGAAAGAATACTCAAGTATCTGTACAAATGCAACCTCATGTCAAATATAATCCTCATTTCTAGAACTTGTCACATGGCCTTAGCTGAAATTTATAACTAAATTCCTCTACTACCTATTCTGTCTTTCCTCTACCCTTGGCAAGAACCTCAGTAAGTCTTGGCTCTTTTCCTGGAGGAGTGACCCATACCTTCATTCCTGAAGGGTCTTACCCTTTGTCATCCTGCATGGATTAGGTTGTTGTAGTTTCCTACTGACTTTAACCACAGACATGGTAACACCAAGAGACAGGCACCTTACAGGATCTCCTGCACTCCAGACATATTCTTTCTTAACTCCATTGTAGAGAATCAATCCAATGGTAATCTGGATCAGTCACGCCTCCTAACATTGTTATTCCTTTCTTAGCCTGTTGGTTTAAGGGCATTAGAAAAAATTTAAAGTGGCCCTGGCAGACAACTGAACTTCCAGTTAAATGGAATGTTTGTTGTGGCTCCTGACAGGAGTGTTCCCCTCTCTGGAACAAAATTTCTATGCCATCAGAACTTAAGGTCCCAGAAGCAGGAAGCAAAAACTTTTCTAATAGGGCACTAGGGATGAGAACAAGTGAAACTATTTGGTTTTCTAATTCTTTATTCCTAGGCCCGTGAATTCTGTCAATGGGGAAAACTATATTGACAGCTGATTCAAATCATATACCACCTTCTGAAGAACTTGCCCCAGACCTCCAGGTTGCTGCCACCTAGTTGGTGCTATAACTGTGTCTTCAAAAGGCCATCCCATCTCTCTGTCAGGCTAGCTGCTTCAGGATGGTGGGGGGAACATGGTAAGACCAGAGGATTCCATAATTGTGGGCCCACTGTTGCATTTTTCTGGCTGTAAACTGAATTCCTTGGTCAGAAGCAATGCTGTGTGGAATACATGACATTGGATAAGGCATTCTATAAGGCCACAGACAGTGTTTTGACAAAAGCATCTTCATGTTTTGTTCACATTGTTGCTACTCTGTCATGTATATCATGCCATGTACACATATCTGCTACCCATAGTTCAGATGTCCATTATTTTAATATCTATATCTCTGCTGTCTTGTTGTTTGTGCCTCTGAAAATACATACATAGTTGAATTTGGCTCTTCCCTCGTGGTACTTACTGTTCTTGAAGATTTTGCCACATTTTTTGTGAGCTTAGATTAATGCCCTTGGGGTTTACAAATGTTTCTACTACTGTCCACTTTGGGGGGGAAAAATCGTATTTCTGGATTCAAAGAGTATTCCTCCCAGAAAATGAGAGTACAAAGAAAATCCCTGTCTCAGGAAATGGGGCTCCTGGTGTTTTGCACGTCTACCAGCCTTTCTTGTCTCCACATCAAGTATCTCTCCATCCCCCAAATTCAAAATTTTTCTTTACACTCAGACAAGGGAAAACCATCTTCTTCTACAATCTATTCTTATACCAATGGTATGTCTACAGAAGCTAAATCCATCTTCTCATTACCCACCCCTTCATCTCATAATGAAATATATCATGAGGACATTGAAGAACCAGTCCAAAACTACCAAATCTAATTGCTTTTCACTTGTGTTTCATCTTTCCTTAACCCTCGTACAACTTAACATTTTATAACTTGATTGTCTTTGAAATCCAGACCTTAGAATAATCTGTTCTCTCTGCTCTTTCTGTTAAGCCTTTGATCCTTTTCCATCTACTCTCTTAGCCATGAAGAACCCATGTATCTAGGAGGACCAGTTATCAGAGTTGGGATGGTTCCTCTTAGCTCCCTCAATGCAGCATTGACCTAGGACTTATCCCTGCAAAGATGTGCGTGACGTTCATATTCTTGGGGTTAAAAAAAAAAAAAAAAAAAAAAGCACAAAGCAAAGCATGATGGCACCATCTTGAGCATCACTAAGGATTCTTCACTCTGCATTGAAAGAGACAAGTGCTTTTAAACACTGGTAATAAAGATGGAGAGAAACAGACAACAGGAGAGATATGAGAAATAGTAAGATCAGAAAAAAAGAAGATGCTTATTTTGTGTCAAACATGTGAACACACCAGCTGGTCACACACCATATGCAAGAATATACAGATATTTGTAAATAAATATTTTGACTGAGTTCTCAGCTGTTTAAGTTTCAGCTTGCAATGAGTTTACTAAAATACATGTTAATAAGCCAGAATTTAGATCCAAGTAGAAAGATACTGTCCTCTCCTATCCTGAACTGTATGATGGAGTCAGAAAAGTAGAACCTACTGCGTTGTACAGAACAATGACCTCTGAAATTGATGTTGTTTCTGAATATAGAAAGATCAACTGCACATAGTAGCCAAATCTCATACCCACAATAGTATTCAGCTTTTAATTAAGAAAAATCATGAAGCCAGTGGTGGCATCAACAAAACATCCCTTACGATGACCTAAAGAAGAACTCTAATATCTCCATTCCTAGCTCTGAATTGTGAACATTGCACTTCCACTGTCAATTTCAACTGTCCCTGTGGCTGTGAAGAGAGTTCTGCTGAGTAGGTCTCTGATACTAACTGTACTGTCAGTCAGCATTCTGCATACCTAGGCAAAGCAGTGCCTGGAAACGTGTCAGATGTAGAAGAAGGAATAACCTCCTGTGATTCAAGTGCAAACAGAAGATATGGCATGGACAGAGTGCAGATCACCTAGCCATAAATCAGGCTATGGGTGACAAAGGGTAGATGAACTCTTTTGGCCTCAGTTTCCCCATCTATAAAAGAAAGATCATGATACAGCTTTTCTCTCTGAACTGAAATGCATGAAGTTGGGATACTGTCTGACATGGCCACCCTTAGCTTAGCATAGTTTGAGATGGCCAATATTTTCTCATGCCTGCTCCTAGGACCTCTGAGCCCCATTGTCATCACACAACAACACAGACTTAGACGCTTTTTTGCTACTAGATAGTTCATATACCTTCCACACTTTAAATTTGTTCTTCCAGTTTTGTAATCTGGAGTCACATATTCCGTGTATCCCTCATTCTGAGGATTTAAGAAAATCCATGCATTGATAATGAACTTTTAAAATCAATTCTACTGAATTTCTGAATGGGCATTCGTGGAAAAACAACTGTCTATGAGTTAGTTCCTGGGTGTGTAACAGCTTTCTCCATATATTGCTCTCAGTGGCTAGCTGACAGAGGCATCATTAATCAACACTTGTCAATCATACAGCTCTGTACTGAAACTGGAGATAATTTTCCCTAACCTCTCTCCACCACTGATGACTATAGCCACCCTAAGGTTATGAGATAATCAGAAAATGGGGTTTTATTTCTCATGCCTGCATTGGCATCATAATTTGGATGGGGGTGTGGCAATGGTGGGAGGAGTCTCAAGTTGATCAAGGCATAAGACACAGTGGTGGTATATAGAACAGGAGAAATAGCAGCTGCAGCAGCTGAAGCTGTGAGAGGCTTATCCAAGTATATAGCTGCCTTTGCCCCTTAGCTGTCAACACTTGGAACAGTTATTGCTGTCACACACAAGGGGAAAGGTCAGACTAGATCATCCAGACATAGCAGTCATAGCTGTTTCTTTGATACCATTCCAGCCACAGGTTAAAGGCTCTCTACCAGGTCACAGGTTCTGTGACTCAGATGTAGTCCTCAGAGGTAGAGCTAATACCCATCCTAACCCTGGGCTTTCTACAAAAACAGTGCTGTTTGAAGATCACCTTCAAGGTCATTCCATAGGCAGGCTGGATCAGGAGCACAATATTAACCCCTTGCTAGTTGTCTTTCTGCTAAGGCTTCCAGAATAAAATATTATAGATTGGGTGACTTGGTCCTACAGAAGTTTATTTCTCACCATCTAGAGTCTGGAAGATCAAATCAAAGTATCAGTGAGACTGTTTCCTTCTATGGCCTCTCCTTGGCTTTGATACTACCATCTTCTTGATGTTTCTTAATTGGGACCTTTCTTCTGTGTGAGTACAACTGTCCCCACTTTGATAAAGACATCAATTATGTTCGGTTATGTTCTCATTCTTATGACCTTGTCTAGCCTTGACCTTTCTTTAAAGGCTATAGATAGCCAATTCATATTGAGGTTTAAGGCTTCAAAAGCTTAATTAAAGAATGTGAAAAACATAGTTCACATTCCCTGGCTTCAAACTTATGTCATCAAATCTAAGATTTCATCTCTATGATCCTATAGAATTTTGATTATACTCAACATTATTAACAATGATAGTATCTGCCATTAGTTGGGCTTCAGGCCAAAGTGTAGATTATATCATCTATTATTATCATTCCCCTTCAAGGTGCATATTGTTGTACTGATATTGCATGTAAAAAGACTAAGACTTAAGGAGAACTTGGGGAGACTGCAACAACAATCAGTTCATGCTTCCTTGTTCTTGTTTGTTTACCTACCCACCCCATGTCAAACTGTGCCCAGCATCAGTGTGGCATGTGGCTATTTGTAATTCCATCAGTATTAACCTATAGGCAAAAACAGAGTCTAGGGTTTAGAAAAACAGCTTAAAAGTATTTGTGGTTCTTGCAAAGGACCTAGGATTCAGTCCCCAATACCCACACGATGATTCACAACTGTTGTAATTTAATTCTATGAGATCTGAAACCCTCTTGTCTCAACGCTGTATATACTTGGTTCACATTCATACATGCAAGCAAAACACTTATACGCATAAAAATCCTTTAAAAGAGCAAGGTCTTTATGCATCATTCTAGAAATGATTTTCCTTGTACTTTTCTTACAAAACCTATGAAATAATCCATGGTTTCACTCACCCTGAGCACACTTCTAAAAGGGACTGGTTCCAGTGTACAACGTGTAATGTGATTTCTTGCTATCATGAATATTCTGGGGTCAAACTTATCACTTTTGATACTGTTAAGCTCTGGGTTTGAAGATGATGTGTTTTTTATAATTCCTCTTGATCATCATTCCCAACCTTATTTTAAATAAGACACCTGATTATTTTCCCAAAATGTTCTGTTCACTTGATGGTCGTATTACTTATTATGGGTAGTTACAACACTTTCATAATTAATCTTTAATTGCAATACTTGCATAACATTTCAGATGAAAAATGATATACAAATTAAACCCACATCTCACCTTGGATAATTATCACAGGTCTGACTAATGTGCATGAAGCCCTGGCATGGCAGGGGGCTCTTCCCAATGACAATGTGTTGATTTTCTAATTAAACAAAGGTTAAGTAGCATTTTCACTTGAAGACCTATAATTTAAACTTATGACATTTGCCACCTAGAAAGATTTCTACAAAGCAGTAAATTGAACTCAACTTCTATTGGTTCTGGTGCATTAACATCTTTTGCATAATATATAATGACCATGTTCAGGATAAAAGATTTTTCTTCATATCAAGTAGATCAGGAAATGTACTTTCTAGCTCACTGATCCATTTAAATAAATCAGGAGGCCACCTAGGAAAGAAAAGAGCTTAACTTAGTGCAGACAGAAATGGCACTTCACTCACCTGATTTATAAATTAAGAGGGAATTTTCTAAAACTTAGTTCAACGAGTGAATAAATGGAAATTACACTCTACTGACATATTATGGCCACAGGGCTTGTGACATGGCTCAGAGTGCTTGCCTGGCATGCTCACCTGGATTTAATCCATAGTATTGGGCAAAGTGAAAAAGAGATGGGGTCAGAAGGAGCAGGAAGAGAGTAAAGGACAAAGGGAGGAAGTAGGGATTAAAATGCTAAGTGAAATAAATTTTCAAAGGTGATATATATATATATGTATATATAGTTATATAGTTATATAATACATATGTTTATGTAATATGTATAATTAAGTAACCGATGTGTGTTGCCAAAAGTCTTTACAAACCTGACACCAAAAGCAGGAATCATAGAAATAAGTAGGTCAGTGTGACTTCACAACCATTCAAAACTTTTATAGGGAAATAAAGTACCATATACAATTTAGAAAGTTGAAACTAGAGGAAATGAGTATAAAATTTACAGAAAAAAAGATAAAATTCAAGCTGTTATTATCAATCAACAAAAACACACCATCTCTTATCTACTTCCAAAAGCAAAACCATGAAGCAAAGCAACAGCTTAAAAATAAGAAAAGAATGATGCAAAAAATTCATGTTAATAATTAAAACTAAATTTGTTCCCATTTAGTTGAACTGGTGCCTCTTCGTATCAGGATTATATGAAGCAAGTATGCATTTCATTCTATTTTGATACAACATAAATTGGCTCATTGTTCTTAAGAGACTTTCAAATATACTAGCAGTAAAGTACTTGCTACACAAGCATCAGGACCTGGGTTTGGAAAACTCATGAAAAACTAAACTTGGAAGCGTGTACCTGTAATCCCAGTGAGAGACACTGGAGACAGGAAGATCCCTAGTGCTTATTGGCCAACCAGTTTAGCCAATTCGTGAACTCCAAGTGCAGAGACCCAGACTCAAAAATAAAATAGAAAGCAACTGAGGAAGAGAATTCTGGTCTCTATTCATGCATAAGCACCTGCACATATATTGTGTGTGCACATTAGCACACACACACAGAGATGGGGGGGGACAGGGACAGGGTGAAGGACAGGGAAAGGGAGAGGGAGAGGGAGAGAGAGAGCACAATTGTTAAATTTAAGGAAGAACTGGGCAACTATGCTGAGTTGTTTACAAACTTTATATTATTATAATAGCCTATAAAATTAAAGTTCCATTAGCAATGGAACGGCAGAAGGAGTGACAGCTTCCCTACAAAGATGTGTTGTGAAATATTAAACAAGATGTTCTGGCTATGCTTGCATTGTTTGGGAAAATATGTCATAAGTAGAGAAGGCAAATTTGAGGACAATGCCTGTTATGGTCCTGTTTCTTTATGCCTTTTCTTTTTTACACTCATGTGTGTTCACAGATAAAAGTGGGGGCTAGGGAGATTATTCAGCAGTTAACACCACTAGCTGCTCTTCCAGAGGAGCTGAATTCAATTCCCAGCATCTACATGTTGGTTTAGAACTATCTGTAACTCCAGTTCTAGGGATCCAGTGACATTTTCTGGCCTCCATGACACTGTAGTTAGTGATACACATACATAGATGCTGGCAAAACATCATACACATAAAATAAAAATATTTTTAAGTAATTCAGGTTGTCTTCTAAAAGTAAATTAGTTATGTCTGAGTGGCAACCAGGTTTAGTTATGCTTCTTGCTTATTGATAGATAGATAGATAGATAGATAGATAGATAGATAGATAGATAGATAGAAGAAGACAGACAGGCAGGCATGCATAGATAGATAGATAGATAGATAGATAGATAGATAGATAGATAGATAGATAGATAGATAGATAGACTAGACAGACGGATGGATAGATAGATAGACTAGACAGACAGATGGATAGATGATCTACACAACCAATAACCATTCCATTGATAACTAAGCAAACATGAGAGAGGAATATCTAAAAACAGTCTTTGACTTTTTTCAGCATGTTTCTGATAGGGTTTAATTGTCTTAATAGACTGGTGGTGAAAATTCAAATAGCTATGCACTTATGTAATAAAAGGCCCTTTGGAAAATCCCTCAGTGCAAGAACAAAAACCAGAGCAGCAAAAGTAGTAGGAGCCAAATTGAAATTCTGACACACAAAGGGTGACTAATGGGTTGAATTACTTCCAAATCAGGCAGAGGCTCTAATTCTCTCCAGCACAGAGGTGTGAGGCTGTGCTGACAAGCAGATGGCAGGATAGGAAATCCTTCAAAGTGGTTGTGTTTAATAACTTGGTTTGCTATTTACTATTGCATAGCTTTGATCCAAAAGGACACAGGACTCTTTTCAATTCATCCCTTATTCAAATATTTTATAAAAACAAGATGCTACCTTAGAGAGTGCTTATTCAAATCAATATATGACCCAAGGAAAGCACTGTAATATTTGGGCTCAAAAGGGCAGAAGAAGAATTCAGTTGCTGTTTCCCTGGTAAGGATGTGT
Organism: Mastomys natalensis; assembly: GCA_021653895.1. Classification (NCBI taxonomy): domain Eukaryota; kingdom Metazoa; phylum Chordata; class Mammalia; order Rodentia; family Muridae; genus Mastomys; species Mastomys natalensis. The sequence continues at coordinate 56,801 of JAJTUV010000961.1, read as the reverse complement.
GGGCACAGGCAGATTCTGAGTCATCCTGCGATGGAGTCTTTGGTCCAGTAGTCTTTCCCAGTGAATGTTTGCGATGGAGTTTTTGGTCCAGTAGTCTTTCCCAATGAATGTTCAGCCTATGCACTTTTGGTCAGGATGACAAGTCAAGTGATCTGACTGCGTCTCTAGCCAGATAACCTCATCTAAACAACAAGCACTATTGAAATTTCCACTTGTGTGTGTGTGCATGTATGTTTTGTGCATAGTGTGTGTGTGTGTGTGTGTGTGTGTGTGTGTGTGTGTGTGTGTGCAGGCACACATGAGCTGATGTGCTCACCTGTGCATGTACTCGTGGAGACCAAAATTTGACATTTCATACCTTCCTCTTTCTTTCCACCTTACATTTAAGACAGGGTCTTTCAGTGAACCTGGAACTCACCATTTTGGATAGACCAGCTGACTGCTGATCCCCAGAAATCCATGTCTTCCCTAGCACAGCACTGGTTGTTACACACAGTGCTGCCATGCCTGGCTCTTAAATGGATGCTGAGGATCTAAACTTAGGTTCTTATGCTGCAAGCACTTTACCACCTCCGCGACATCACACTTTTTTTTTTTTTTTTTTTTTTTTTTTTTTTTTTACTTATTCAGAGTTTTATTAAGGAGTTGGCTTGAAGGGTTATTAAAACTAAGAAATGTAGCAGTCTGCCGTGTAGAAGTTAGAGAAACAAGAGAATTGGCAATGTAATTCACTACAAGTTCTAGAGTCCAAGAATAAGGAGTGCCAGTTCTGAGGGCAGTAAAAACAGATGTCTCGGATTGGAGAGAGAAAATTCAAACTTCCTCTGTCCTTGTCTTACAGGTGAAGCTGACATGCATTGTCAAGGGTACTCTCCTGCATTCAGCCTAGTGACTGAGATGTTTCTCTGTTTCAGATAGACAGACAGACAGACAGAAAGACACACACCATGTTTGAGCAGCTGTCTTGGCTTTTTTTTTTTTTTTTTTTTTTTTTTTTTTTTTTTTTTTTTTGCCTGCACTGACTTTTCTTTAGTTCATATAGAAAATGGTGGATTTCATTATGACATCTTCATACACGTGTATCATTGTACTTTGCTCATAGTCACTTCCCACCACCCTCCCTCATCCATCTCCCTCACTTGTCCTCTTTCCTTCAACAATAAAGTTCCCCTTCTGTTCTGTTTTTATGTTATATTAATATATGTGCATATTTAAATCATAATATATCATGTCATATATAATATATCCTGCCATATGTAATAGTATCATTTTATTATATATATATATATATATATATATATATATATATTCATATGTATTAAAATATGCACCCAGAATACAGACTACTTCATTTTTAAAGTATCCAGATATTTGTCCCATAAATGTATACAACTGAGGTGTACCTGGCCAAATGTTTTGTCTCTGTATTAGATGATTATCACTAGTCAATGAAACCACAAATAGGCTCAGGAATAAGACAAATCTGATACACCCTTTCTGTTTGGGAGCTCTAAGTCCTTGAGTAAAGTTTTTACCTTCTCGGGGTCTCAATTTTCATTACCTGTACAATGGGAATAGTAATGGTAATACCTTCCTTTGCAGGTTGTAGCAAGGATCAGATGAATGACATTTACTGGAATAAGACATACATAGCTGTTGATTAGCCACTAACTTGGGGAAGGAATAGAAATGATGTAAATATGATACCCATGTTTGAAATTATCCAAAGAAAAAAATTTAATTCAAATAAATAATAAAATACACAGGTCCAAAATTATAGCAAAGAACTAACTTGGTTTTGGTTTTAGTAATCATATTTTCTTTGTAAAAACTTCATCAGAAATGCCTTCCCATAATTCTATATATGATCCATTTTGGACTTATGTCCAAAGATGGGTCTGCTATAAGATACAGATATGAGGGCTAGAGAGATGGCTCAGTTGTTAAAGGCTAGGCTCACAACCAAAAATATAAGATACAGAGATGAGCACTCACTTTATTAGCTGTTAAGAAAAATCATAGCTATGGAAGAGTATTACAGACTCAGCTAAATCCACCTGTAATACAATGTTGTTATGGGTCCTCATATGTACATTAGAACCTCTTTACTGTGTTCATGCTTGCGAACCTCAGTTCTACTCTGTAACTTACTCCAGAAAACAGAATGAACATCACTGGATGTCACGTGCCTTTTTATTTACTTTTAAATTTAACCTTCTATTTCATATATTATAAATGTACTGTGATCATATTCACCCTCTCTTACACCTCATCCATTCCCATTGACCCCTTTATTCATCTCAACTAGTTCTTCTTACACTTCATGTCTTCTCTTGCCCTGCGGAGTTTAATTGGGAATACCTGAATGAGCATGGGTTAGGAGTCATTTATTGAAGGCCTGGGCAACTGACCAATGGATACACTACTAGAAGAAATGATACTTCCTCTTCCAACAACAATGACCACCCATAACTGGTCAGGGAAGAGTAGAACCTCAAGAGCTTCATCCCCATTCATGTTAGAATGCTAAGGGGCTCAACTCTGTGCAGATCTTTTGCAGGTATCCACAGCTGCTGGGTGTTCATGATGACAGCAAGTATATTAATGACATAAATACAGAACAGAAATGGAACTTTATTGTTGAAAGAAAGGAGACAAGTGAGGGGAATGGATGAGGGAGGGTAGTAAGGGGTGACTACGAGCAATGTACAATGATACATGTGTATGAAGATGTCATAATAAAATCTATCATTTTGTATGTAAGCTAAAGAAAAAGTCAGTGATAGCTAAAAAGAGCCAAGATGGCTACTCAAATATTACTCTTTAGCATGATGTGTGTGTGTGTGTGTGTTATCCCAAAAACAGCATTTCACAGCTATATGTCTTGAAATGACATTTAGAAAAAGCAATAAAATCCAACCTCAAATAATAACTGTAACATAGTTGATTTCTATGTAGTTCATTCATGCTTCTAGCCAAGACATCTTGAATACCTTAATGTGAACTTCAAAGCAAAACATTTCATGAGACAAGAATCACCAACTACAATGACATTTCAAATGAATTTATGCCTCCTGACTAATTGACTTACTTAACTATGCTAATGTATTCATGCCTCTCTGCCTTTATAGTTCAGGAGATAATGCTATAGGACTGAACACTCTGAAATTAAAGAACAAATAAACTAAAGATTTCTGAAAGCCGCTTTTCCATAAGAATCCAGATTATACATTTTTACATATCTATAAACATTTCGTTTCAGTGTCAAGTTTATTTCTTCTCAGAAGACAGCCTCTTTTAATTAGATACTACAGCCTAAGGGAAAGGCTTCAACTCTTTCTGTTTAGACAGGACCAACTCGAAACGGAAAAAGACTAATTGTGCTTATCAACTCTCTCCTGCTGTAATTTCCTAAACATGCTGAAAGAAAAGGCAGTTACAGAGGTCCTTTGAACTCTGTTCAAAGAACTCATCTGAACTCTGTGCTTTCTGTCATTCCCAGGAGGTGCTGGTGGCCAGCAGGGCTTCCTGGGCTGCATCCGCTCCTTGAGGATGAATGGCGTGACACTTGACTTGGAAGAAAGGGCAAAGGTTACATCTGGGTTCAAATCTGGATGCTCAGGCCACTGCACCAGCTATGGGGCTAACTGTGAAAATGGAGGCAAATGCATCGAAAAATACCATGGCTACTCCTGTGACTGCTCTAACACGGCCTATGACGGGACATTCTGCAACAAAGGTATGGCAGAGATATCTTCCAGTCCAGTCTTTATACATCTTTATAAGACCAAATCGTCTATCTAGAGCTTCTTCAGATACAAATATTTGTGTTTGTTTCTAAGGTTAAAGGTGAATTCCTCTCCCTCCTTAAGTGAGAACATCTTATTATACCTTACCTTTGTTGTTTACTAAGAGATCTGAGCCTAGTACACAAATCCCCAGATCCCACACTGGCTGAAACATTACAATGTAAACAGTCTCACCATGTTGTAATGATGATTGACAAAGTACAGGAACTCTAAAGGGAACTCAGGCTTTACCATCCCACATCAGGATCAATTGTCAAATGCAGCCCATCGACATTTGTGTGCCTTTAACCCCACCAGCTGCTAAAGCTTGAGATTGTCTCTGCTCAGATTGTTATTATCGTTAGAATTACTCTTACTCAAAACACTTTTATAACTGGTTATCAACCTACAAAGATACTGAAATAGGACTGGTCAACCTAGAGCATCATTTATTTCAGTATTAGCCTAGTCTTTAATGAGTCCTTAAATCTGTAGTAAGTTCCACATGGACAATAAAAAATACAAGAACCCAGTGCATATACATGTGTGGTGATTTCAATAGGAATCTCCCTATAGACTCATGTTTGAATGCTTGGCCATAGGAAGTGGAACTCTTAGGAGGTGTGGCCTTGATAAAGTAAGTGTGACATTGTTGAAGGAAATGTGTCATTGTGAGGGTGAACTTTGAGGTCACATATTCTCAAACTAGGCCTAGTGTGGCAGTTTCCAGCTGCCTGAGGATCCAGATGTAGAACTCTGAGCTCCTCCAGCACCATGTCTGCCTACATACTGCCATGCTTCTACCATGATAATAATAGACTAAAACCTTTGAAAACTGTAAGCCAGCCCCAAGTAAATGTTTTCTTTATAAGGATTGCTGTGGTCATGGTATCACTTCATAGCAATAAAACCCTAACTAAGATAACACGTTTTCACTGGGATATACTCTGTGATCACATGTGACTGAAAAAAAATTCACTCAACTGGTAAAGCCTAATTTCCCATATATAAACAGGAAGAGTACAAAGAATGGCAGCTGGCACTTCTCCTAAGCCACAAAAGCCTGTAAATCACTCTGCTCTTTCTAAATGAACATATAGCATTTAGAAAAAGTTTGCTGTAAGCCGTTTCTGTGTCTCTAAGAAGCTTAACATAAGTACTCATTCATATTTTCATGAATACATGGGGGCTGTTTATGCTGGCATTATTCACATAAGATTCTACACACAGAAAGAATTGTTCCACAATGTTTGCCTGTACATCTAGTCTACTGTCTGGCAGGGCTAGAATATGAGCATACAAATTAGATCAGACAGGATTTGAAGAATGAGTGTGAGACAAGAACAAAGGTGGAAAGGAACACCATTGCTGAAAATACCAAGACACATTAACAGGGCCATTACATTGCGTTTTGTCTGCTCAGAACAACATGCTTCTGTGATTTTCCCGTGGCATACAATGGAATGGGCTTGCAGAACACATCAATTTTGCACTTGTAGAAATGACAGTCTTGCAATTACCATTCATTGTGCTTGATGCTAATTTAATGCAGTCCATTCCTTTGCCAACGTAAGTAATGTCTGAATGCAATCAAGTAAGTGCTAATGCCTGAGACATTGCACTGTGTAAGTAACAATTTAAAGCAAATCATGTTCCCCTTCTTACTGGAGAGTTAAGTTAAACACAGCAGTTCACACAAAACCTCTAGGGGTTAATAGACAATGTTCAAGAAGAGGCATCTCCCTTTCCCTTTAGCCAGCATTAGAAATAAAGGTAAAGGAAGGCTATATATTTCTTTTGACGTTCTCCAAAGGGTTTGTACAAAAAGACATCTAAATATTCTCTACTGGCAGCTTCCTATGATGAATTTGCATTTGGCTCAATGGTTTTAACAAAAAAAAAAATTTAATTGAAAACTGTAAGTATATTTGAAAAGAATTTGTGAGCATCCTTCTGAGAGATAAGTTCCCCCTTGCCTTGGTTAAGGTGACAGTAATACTAGTTTAAACGAAAGATGCAGCCACACTGATTTTTGTACTCAACAAGCTTCAGCTTGTGTTAATGACAGTATCTTCTTGGTAAACCTCCATTCTCGTTCTCCTTCTGTCTTCTCAGGACTCACCACCCTGGTAGCCTTGTACCTGTATAGCAGTTCCCACAACCACCCTCCCACTGGTACTACAACCAAACACATTACCAAAAGAATAGACTCAGTTAAGGTTTTTCTGAAGTAATCTTTCCATGGTTTAGATGTAGAAAATACTCAATATTTTCTAAGTGAATGAAGCTGGTCCCAACCCACCACACACAACCCAGTTACATGTTTCTGTTTCCAAAATGCACAGGTAGAGACAGAAGAAGACAGCTCAGCAGTTAAGAGCACTTGCTGTTCTTGGGGGAAAAAAAACTCACATTTAATTATCAATACCCATATCAGGCAGCTGACAACCTGCAATCTCAGATCTAGGTGTTCCAGTGCCCTCTTCTGGCCTCTGCAAGAACGTGCTCTCATGTGCACATACTCATACAGAGACATATACATAAATAAATGACAAAATAAACCTTTTTGAACACACATCTATACACACATTGTAAAGCAAACTGAGCATACATGACAAAATATAACTGTGGGCGTTGTTTGTTTTGCAGAAAGGGAACAAGAATGGACCTTTTAAAACTTGTTTTTGCTTACTTATATTTTATATTCTTCACCCAATGTTATGCTATTTATGATTTCATTACTTTTCTTCTTCTTCTTGGGAAAAGAAGTAGAAGGAAGAACTCTTAGTGGGAATATTTAAGAAGTAGCTGTCTCTGATGAGAAAATGTCTACTGATTAACTAGAAATTATTGTATAATCTAGTCATGTTATCTGGAATGAATGAGTTTCATGTCGAGTGAAAATTGATGATAATTAAGTTACTCTTGAAAATCCATCTCTCAATGCATTTAAAACAGCCTGCTGTTCAACGAACATTCAAAGGAATTATCCTTTAGTTCTCTCTGGCATTTTTGCATCTTAAACAGGGAGCACTCTGGAAACAGATATCACTAGACCACACAGCCCATCATATCATCTATCTTTAGAAAACTGTGGCTTTCCCAGTGTCTCAAAGTATTCACCAGCCAGCATCCATTTAACTCAGATGAGGCAGGTCCATTACACAGTGGGTTCTTTGAGAACCCATTGACTAAGGCCTAGATACTCCCAGAATCAGAGATCATTCCAGTCTTCAAAGCAAATGAACCTGAGAGTGTGCTATCCTCAACCTTCACTGGGAACCAAATATGTAGTTACTTAACTGTGGCAAAGATAGGTTTGGGTTTTTTTTTTTTCTAATTGAACCTATTCTTTATTGGACAGTCAAACCCCAAACACACAAATATATTATGATTACTAAAGCCATTCTTAACAGCCATCATAAATATGCAGCATAGTTTGAAGTATATAACCTTTGTGTGTCTCCTGTGTGGTTTTGTAGAAAATGGAAAGTAATAGATTTTTGGAGTTTAATGGTAGCCCCAATTCATCTTTACTTGGAATCTTAGAGTATCCCCTGTTAGCAGTCACAGTTCAGAGTTAATGTAACTGATTTAGGGAAGAGTCTAAATTCTAAATGATAGCCCTTGTAAGAAGAGGGGAAGACTTGCAGACATGCTGCAACATAGATAAAAGAGCTAGAGATTGAAGTAATGGTCTACAAGGCTATGGCTTCCTACAGCCACAGAAGACTGGAAGAGGCAAGGAAGAATTCTTCTCTAGAGTCTTGGAAAATATGTCTTACTTATTTAAGTAGCAGTTAAAGGACATCATTTGTCCATGTGCACTGCTATACTGGAACATCCCAGACTTGGCAATTTAAAAAACAAAGAAATTCATTTGATGTAGATTGCTGTCTATACACAGGTGAGGGCAAGCAAAAGACAATGATAGACCTGTGATTGGGCAGTGGAAAGGGAAGGTTGGCTGAGAGTTTTAGAGTGAAGACAGAGATAGACAGAGACAGAGAGAGGAGATTGGACAAGAAGACAAGATGGAAGAAGAGGATGAACCAAATCCACATGACTTGAAATAGCCATAGGTAGCTATGAATATCATAGAAGAGCAATAGAATGATATAGAGCAATTTATCCGATCTAGGTGGGCAGCTTGTATCAATATCAATTGGCTCTGAGTTCAATGTGTGGGCATTTTGTAGGTTGAGAATTTACTGTTATAATTCTGACTGATAAATTAGAAGCCTCTAGAGTTTTGATTTTACTGGCTTACAGGGATTTGTGACAGATAGCCACAGGAGGAGAATGACTGGGAATGTGAGTGGGCAAACCAAGAGAAGTTGGGTGGACCACCACATGGGGATAGCCATGGGATTGGGGAGACTGCCGCAGCCAGAGAGTAGCCGGTATTAGTGTGGATTGTTTTATTTTCTTTTTAATAATTGCACACAACAATTTGATTCATTGTTTTAGAGGCTGGAAAATCTAAGATCAAGTGACCCACATCTGATGAACACCTTCATGATGTAACATTCATGGTAGGAAGAAAAATAGAAAGTGTACAATACCAAGAGTGTAGAGAAAGCCAAACTCAACCTTTCGTCAAAATCCTATCTCAAAATAACTCATTTCCACCATCTCTGCATTAATCCATTCAGGAAGGCAGAGCCCTGAGGATATAGTCACCTCCCCCATCCTATTTGTCAACACATTTGCAGTGAAGATTGAGTTGCCAAAGATGCATTCAAAACATAGTAAACCTCTAATGTGCCTGGAAGCTCTGCTTGTGTCATTGAGTCTGACCATTGTGACATTCTCAGAACATTTCAATAGTTTATTCAAAATCAAAACATTCTGCCGTTGCATTATAGCAACATATGTGAGTCCTGTGTCCCTCTGACAGCTAAAATCACTTCCTAATGATCCCTTTGCTTAGCCAAGTTAGCAAGCCATTGGCAGGGGTGGGGGATTTTTAAACTGTTTTCTAACTTTAGAAACTCCTATGTTATTCTCAAGCTTTCACAAATCTGAAGGCTCGCAGTCATGAGACTACTGGGTGATCGGTGGGAAGCTCAATCATCAGCGTTACCATTGTTTAGGATGATACAAATGTGCATCCCCTATGCCGTGGATGAGCCGATCTCCTCTCCCTCTTGAGTTCTATGACATTGACTAAGATTTTATGATCTGTATTATTAATGGCCAGTACAGCTTTCTACCTAGAAAATGAATAATGGAATTAGGTCTGGCTTTGAATCCAATGTCCTTTCTTGTCCATATGATATAACCCTGGAAAACTTGGATACCACTCAGTCTTGTTTTCAAGAACACATGATATCTACTTCCTGAGACCACTGTGACTATGATGATGACATTGAATATTCTGGATTTACTTATAAACAGAGAATCTATCACACTTAATCCAATGGCAAATGCTATTCATCAAATGCTCAGCCCTTCTTGTCTTATTATTTACATTTCCTTTATTTTTACCTTAAAGCATACCAATTCTTAAGGCTTTTCTAGAATAGTTTGCAGCCAGATGTGTATTTGGCATCGTTTCGGTGACTGTAGGGCACTAAATTATTACTTTGGTACTTCAGGAACAATGGGAGTATCATAAAATGACTCCTTTAGCAAGTATTAGACCCATAAATAGTATTCTGAAGATGGAATGGTGTCTCTACAACCTAAGTACTCAAGGATTGTGATCATGGAAGTTGAACCTAGAGACACTACCCACCACATCCTACCTAGCCATTCATTAGCACAATCCTTGGTGTAGAGTGTACACCCAGCCCCTTTGCCAAAGCCTAACTGAGTTCCTACTTCCTTTCTGATGGAAATTTTGGCCTCAAGTCCAGGTTTGACTTCTAACACATAGGTTTACCTTCTTGTTGAGTGAGAGAATGTAGGCAGGTCAAAAGCAACTTAAAGACTACACAGTCATCTTCTCTACCACCTTAGGTGTGGAACACAGAGGCCACAGTAAATTCAGTTGACTGAATTATACTGTAAATAGATTTGACTAAAAACCCTCTAAAGAACATCAACTAATATAAAATATTTTAAACAAGTGGGGTAGAGGAGCGAGAGAAATTTGGCCTCTGTGTATCTTAGAAGTTTATGTTGTATGAACACAGCTAAGCTCTTGGCAGCAATAAGTATTTTCACAGGTCTGCCTGTGTAATCTTAAGAATTCCAGCTAGGAAAATAGTCTTCCACTAGACAAACACAGTCTTCCACCAGGGAAACACCATCCTGAAACATAGTCCTCCAGCAGTGCAACAGTCCTTTAACAATAGGAAGAGAGAGTGTCATGGGCATCTTTTTCATTTGATAGATCTGGAAGAAAACCAAATATGAAGAGCTGACTTTCTTTCTCCTTTTCCCCTTACAGTGTTATTCAGGAAGGAAAAAAAATACCCTTCTCTGTTAATATATTTCTTAAATCTTCTCACTGTAGGTTGTAATTTCAAAGTCGCATGGAAATACAGAAAAATAATCTGCGTTAAAAACTTAGAAAGATTTTTAAAAAGGAAGTGAGTGAAAAGAGTAATGGGACAAAAAACAAGGACGTGTGGATGGGGGGTCCACACATACTGATGAACAAGAAAGGAAGGAAGGTAAAATGAAAAAAGGAGAGAGGGAGGAGGAAGGAGGGAGGCAGGGAGGGAAAGAGGAAAGACAACAAAGGAAGGAAGGAGGGAGGGAGGGAAGAAAGAAGGAAGGAAGGGAAGAAGGAAGGAAGAAAGGAAGCAAGCAAGCAGCCTTTTGACCAGATTCCAAACTCTAGAAACTTCGGAGACTGGTGAGTAGTTTAAGTGACTTCCAGAACTTTATGGTGGTAAAAGAGCATTTACTCTCTCCCCTGGGTTCTCCTTGGGAATCTGGGTAGGAAAACCTGGGCAATTAACATTCTCAGAGGAAGGGATTTAAAACAGCAGTGGGTAAAGTCAGTCCTTTTAAAACTGTAGAAACCTAACAGAAGACGAAGCTTTTGGACTTTTGCTTTGATAATGGGATAAATCACATTTTTTTCAACTTCCTGCTGTTTGCTAATCCCCACCAGGTTTGGGTTACAACTGATTTCTAATGTGTTTTGTGTGTATGTTGAGTGTTTTTCTTTCACTTTTTTCAGCAATGATCAGAACACTAAATACTGTGAAGTTTAAAATAACAACATTCTGTCTTTTTTTTTTTTCATGGATCATCCCCATGGTTTCTCTATGCATTTCTCTTGTCCACAAGTCTACAGTGACTCATAAGTTACACCCAGAGCTTCCCTTTTAAATTAATCAAGCTTGGAGCTCCCTGCAAGCAAGCCCATCCAGCAGTCCCCATCCCCCTGAGTACTTCATCATGTCTGTGGGTTATGAAGTTTCTGTGCCTTTGAGCACTTTGCCCACTCCACTGTTCTGTGAGTGCATCGTTTCTAAGAGGCATCCCTGGCCTCAGCAATCAGGTTCACTCTAGTCATCCCGTGGCTAAAAGAAATCTACTTTCTTGATGGATCCGAGGGTCCATCAAGGATCCATTGAGGTACGAGTAAGTTTGAGGGTCGTTGAACTGACTTTTCTAAAGTTTACAATTCTGTTATCCCTTTTTACAGATCAGCCAAACCTTTGAAATAATTCATACAGTCACTTCTACTGATTTTAATTGTGAATTTTAGATAAATGAGCATTTTACTTTTTCTTTCCTCCCAATTATAACCAAACACCAAAGAACAGAAATAATTAAACTCAACTGTGGTTTTCCTTTGTCTAGAATTTTGAATATTTTATTTTTATGGATATGGATATTTTACCGACACGTGTCTGTGCAACATGTGTACTCAGTGCCTGTAAAGGTTAGAAGAGGTGCCGAGTCCCCTAAAACTAGACTGACAGATGACTGTAAGCAGCTGTCTGAGTGCTGGAAACGGATGTAGGACCTCTGGAAGAGCAGCCAGTGCTCTTAACCACTGAGCATCTCTCCCGCCCAAGACGTGACATTTTTAATACATAGTCTTCAGGTTCTCCTGAAGACTGGCATGCAACAGAGTGAGATATTTCACTTGCCCTTCCCATATTCTCTAGCTGACTCTTGCAAAGGCTGAGTTTACTAAGCAGTAGGTGGCCTTCAAAGTAATCCATATAAGGCAAAGAGCCTTCATTAACTTGAATTCCGAGCAATAAAAGTTAACAGAACTCACTCGGTAAAAATGAAAGACGAGAATGTGGTTACACAACTAACAACAATTGCATTTCTTCATACATACTGGGCAGAAGTATTGAGAACTATGATGAACTGGACAGAAAGCTGCTATGTGGGAAGCAATGGATTGCCACTGAGGAAGGCCAGGATAAGGAGAAGGAGCTTGACATGTGAGAAGTGGAGTAGAGAAATCCAATTACAGCATGATGGGAAGAGAAAACAGGGCACTGAATGAGACATAGGAACCTATAGTTCATGCTGAAGAATCTAAAAAGAGAGCATCTTTCACAACCTTATCCAAGGGTAGGGTGGGGAGTGTGCTCGGCCAAAAATATAAACATATGTGCGTCTCTCTGTGCTATCAAAGTTTATTGACTAACAGTAAATTCACAAACTGAATTCATTTGATTGGGTTCAATTTAACAAGCCATCCTCATTTTGCTTGATAGCTAGCCATTGGCTATCTCAAGTTTTTTGATTCCAATCAAAACTACTAATATTAGGTCTCAGCTAACATATTATTATTCATCACACGATAGTTAGCACAGAGTTCATAGCACAGAACTCAGAGTCAGAAAGCTGACACAAGTACAAGAGAAGGTCTGCAGGGGACCAGAAGGAAGGCACAGAACCATTCAGATGTGGAGATGTCAGATGTGAGTCTGGGTGGCAAAGTTTCAAAGGTCAGTTTGAAATAAGCTGAATGTCACAGGTCAGAGAAACTGCACTTGGACAGACGCAGAGAGGCTTAATTTTCCTGGGTAGGGATAGTGACAAGTACCATGATCACTGTCACATTTTGGTCTTAGGATGTTCCTTTTACAACTCCATGTGACATAGTTATAGCCAATGTGAATGTGACTGACAATCTCAAGTGTCTGGTATTTCCAATATAATGTGATATATTCACAGCTGCCATTTTATTGCCACAAAATAAATTATAAGGTGTGTACCTCCTGGTATACTGCCAGATGATTTTTGCTTACCTGTGTAAAAAAAAAAAAATGCTCTTTGCACTTGAACACCAAATGGAGTCACTCACGCCAAGGCTGTTGTGGCTTATATAATAGAGTCATTCAAGACTAGAGCAAACCTAAAACTACATGACAAGGTAACCCAGAGCAGGCCTCCATTGTCCTTAAGCAGCATGACTGATAGGAATGGGCTACCCAATAGCATTGCCTGTCACAGGACAGGGTTTGGACCACGTGAGATCAGAAAGAATCACTTGCATATGGGCTAGGATTTGAGATTCTTCTATATCAGTCCTTCTCAACCTATGGGTTGTGGCCCTTTGGGGTCACATATAAGACAGCTTACATATCAGTTATTTACATTTTGATTCATAACAGTAACAAAATTACAGTTATGAAGTAGTGATGAAATAATCTTACGATTGGGAGTCACCAAAGCATGAGGAACTCCTTAGGGATTTGGGTCAAATATAATCTAGAAGGATCTCAAATCCTAGTCCACATGCAAATCATCCTGTCAGTGTTCTCACAGAAACCAAACTCAATCCTTTTGACTAATAATACAGTCAACAGTTTTCTACATTAATTTTGTGTTTGGCAGAGGAATTTGTGCTTTTTGTTTATCCCAGCTAAGAAGTTATAATGATGAAGAAGAGTGGATTGAGAATCGCTTGAATCCAGTCTAAGTGGAACCGGGAACAGAGCTAAACATTTGCCTAACTGGCTCGGCATTCAGTTTCCTTTACTAATTACATCAATTCTGTGAAAGGCATAGTTAAAGGGCTGGAGATCAAATGAGCTGATGTGTGTGAAAATACTTGGAAAAGCATCAATATTATGAGGTTCAGAGCCAGATGTGGCATCATATGCCTATAATATCAACACTGGGGAGGCTGAAGCAGGAGGATCATGGCAATGGCAAGTTTGAAACAAGTTCAGGCTATAAAGTAAGTCTGAGGCTAGCAATGACTACGTGGAATATGTATATACTTCAAATATATATATATATATAATAGTTATGATTATTCTTAAGGTTATATATCACAGGTATCCTAGAATTAAGGATGTCCTTGGTGGAATGCCTACAATAGACAACATATTATCATTCAAAACCTACTGACACATCTTAGTGCAAATAATCCTTGACCATCTTATAAAGTTTCAAAAAATAGAGTGACTGCTATATTGTCAAGACTTCTTCTAAATGTTTGTCTTTCTCCAAATGTTTAATAGTATCTCCTCCTCTTCTGTCCCATTGTTAAAAGTGAGAACTGAAGCTATGGGTATAGCTCAGTTTGTAGAGAGCTTGCCTACCATACAACCCTGGGCTTGATTCCCCAGCACTGTACAAACTGGGTATAGTGACACCCTTCTAATCCTGGCACTTGGAAGATAGAGGCAGGAAGAAAATAAGTTCAAGGTCGTCCTCAACTACATAATGAATTCAAGACTAGCTGAAGTTACATGAAACTTTATCTTTAAAATGAGGGAACAAACAAATGAAGGAGAGGATAAGAAAGAAAGAAAGAAAGAAAGAAAGAAAGAAAGAAAGAAAGAAAGAAAGAAAAAGAAAGAAAAGAAAGAAAGAAAGAAACAAAGAAAAAAGAAAGAAACAAAGAAACAAAGAAACAAAGAAACAAAGAAACAAAGAGAAAAGAGGGAAGGAAAGGGGAGGGTGGGAGGAAAGAAGGAAGAGAGGAAAAGGAAGAAGAGAAGAAAGGAAGGACACTAACAACTATGGTTAAGGTTAATAAGTCCAAATTTTCCTCATGTCTAAGCCAACTATAATCTAATTCCAAATATTTGCATGAGCTCCTAACTTATTTCTTAATCAAAATAAAAATTAATAATACTATAAATAAAATGCTTTCTAAGGTTTTACTGCAGAAGTAATCTAATTTATGTGCCTAGTCCTGCAATGATTCAGTATGCTAGGAGTGGGAGTATGTGAAACCCAGAGGGGATCCCCATTCTCAGAAAAAAAAGGGAGGGAGAATGGGGATCTGTGTCTGGGGGAACTTGGGATAGGGCTGATATTCGGATATGACATGAATAAGTAAATAAATTTTCTTAAAAAGCAATCTAATTTAAATCTCTAAATAGGTCTAACATGTTGACTTTTGCTTCCTTAATGACTAGTAGAATCCTATAAATTCAGTTCAAATATGAATTAGTTTATATACATCAAATCCAAATAGCAGACCAGGTTACGAATTCAAACAGGCTTATCATTCTTGTCTTCTGACCACTTAGCACAAATGTTACCTTCTATGGCTTTTTACAGCATCTTCCCAAATCATGCACTATAGGTGGTTATTACAGCACTTCACAATTCCTCTAAAAATATCAAACTGCTTTATTCATACAACTATAATGAATTTACCACTAAGCACACTTTCACTGTTTGCCCTAGCATTCAAATGTCATTGGGTTACTTATTTCCACAGTTCTTCAATTACTCTAAACTGTTAAGAGGTCACGAAGCTCTTTTTTTGTCACAAATCAAAGTATCTCATGGTTGAAAAGGATATTACATTCTTCTGTGTTCATCTGACAGTTTGTTGAACATCTCCTTTGATGCCAGAAAGGGAACTAAGTGTATTCACATGCCTTTATTTAATCCTCACGACAATTCCAAGAGATGGTCTGATTGCTTCTATTTTGAAAATAAAACACCAGGGTGTCTAGAGGTTAACTGTATTATGAAAGACTGCCTGGCTCACACATTGCAGCTGAAAACCGGAATCATGAGCACTGACACCAATCCTGTTTCTGCCACTGTATCCACTAGCTTGGGGTCTCCTTTGCAACACATTCACTGGGTAAGACCTTAAACATTAAGACAGAAAACTCAGGAGCAGGAGGCAGCTCGCTATACTTTGAGTACTTCTGACCACTGGAAAGTTTCCCTGTATCCATCATGCCCATTAAAGACAAAGAATGGCTTCATAAAGAAACAGAGGGTTCCAATTCCTGTTGATTTAAGACCTCAGGGACATTTCTTCACTTTCAGGTCCCAAAATTAGGGAGACAAATAAGAGCATGTATCCAAATCTTGACATATGAGTGGCATTTAATAATCAAGTCCACAGTTCTTCCTTTGCCAAAGGCTAAATAGACTCTTGAATATGGTTGGAGAAAATGGTGGCACACTCCCATTTGCAGCTACTGCTCTCCGTGTGTGTGTGTGTGTGTGTGTGTGTGTGTGTGTGTGTGTGTGTGCAGTTGCATGTGTATATGTATGTGTTTACTTTGGGAGTAGGGAGTCTAAGTCTAGTATGGTGCATACATAAGTCAGAGGACAACCTTGGGCATCAGTGCTCAGGTACTTTCTACCTTTTGTTCCGAGAATTTCACCACAAAGACCAGGCTAACTTGCTTGTGAGTTTCTAGGAACCTACTTCCCATCTTGCCATCCAACTTTATATGTGGGAGCTGAGAACACAAACTCAGGTCCTCACATTTATAAGACAAGCACTTTATTGACTTAGCCTCTAGAAGTTTTAGGCCTCTATATCTCTGTGTCTCTGTGTCTCTGTGTCTCTCTCTCTCTCTCTCTCTCTCTCTCTCTCTCTCTCTCTCTCTCTCTTCTTCTCTTCCTCTCTTCCTCTCTCCCCCTCCTTCTTTGGTGCTCTCTGTATTTGGTTAAGTAGAAAAATACAGAGAGTAAGGGAGAGAGGGAGGGAGAGATGGATGGAAGGAGGGAATGAAGGAGGAAGGGAGGGAGACAGATAAACACACATGCAGAGAGAGAGAGAGAGAGAGAGAGAGAGAGAGAGGAGAGAGAGAGAGAGAGAGAGAGAGAGAAAGGAGAACAAGCAGAGAAAACTGTGGCTGGACCTTAGATTTCTACACTAAGTCTCTGATAACAAGACATTTCTTTGAATTGTTGAGGACACCGACACACACTGTCCTCATGACTTTGGATTAATGATAGAAAGGACTTCTCTTTCCAAATGTGCGAGGAAAGGAATGAAACAAGGGACAAGAGTCTAACCAAATAAATTCTTCTGACACTAGATACCACTTCAGATTGTTTTATAACAACGAAGGTGATTTGCAGAGTAAATACGGGCTGTGCCCTGTGAGCCTCCTTACTGATGATGCACATGCTGTGAATTACTGATTAGCAGCCTCTGAGGAACTGCAGTGTCTATGCTAGTCTAGACACAGGGTTGTGCAGGGAATGAGTTTCTGATGATTGAAATCCCCAATCCAAACAAAGCACAGAAACAATCTAAATATGTCTCTGCATCCATTTCTATATGGAGATAGAAGGATGGTCTGCTGTCTCCTGACCTGTTGCCCAATTGTTATGGAAATGGTTTCAGTTACCTTCAAGCCAGGGCCCCATTGGGCCATCCAGGCTCTTCTTCTATCTTTGCACTGCAGAGCTTTGATCACAGCAGGTTCTTCTTTTCCTGTAGCCAATGGATAATGCAAGACACACACAAAATATTTATCCTCCAGACAAGAGTAAAAGAATTTACAATACTAGAGTCAGCAAGATATTCAGCAGGTAAGTAAGGGTGCTTTCCAAAGAGCTGACCTGACTTCAGTCCCCCACACTGTGGAAGGACAGAACTGATTCCCACAACCTGTTCTCTGCCTTCCACATGTGTGCCTTGATATACTACACTCATACACACATATGCACAACACACACACATACAAAAGATAGATACATGATAGATAGATAGATAGATAGATAGATAGATAGATAGATAGATAGATAGATCAAATAGTATTCATTTTTATATTACTTCTTTGATATAGTATATATACATATATATGCAGTGTGCTTTGATCATATTGACCCACTCCTCCAAGATTCATCCCCTCTTCCCAACTTTTTGTTCTTTTGTTTTTTACTGTATCAAGTACAGTTTCTGCTGCTCATATTCTCTCAAATGTGTCCCTTTTCTATTAGGAGGATGATAACTTCCATGGGCTACCTCATTAAGAACTGGCTTCCCTTCTTCCATCAGCTGTCAGTTATCAATATGTTCTTAACTAGTAGTAGGACTTGGTGTTCACCTTTCCTCTCTTTGTTGATATCTTGTCTTGCACATACTGTCACAAATGTTTTTATTTCATATATTCAACTGCCCTGCTGTGTCTGGAAAACACTGGTTTCTTGTAAGTAATCTACTGTGTCTTACCGTCGTTCTGACTCCATTTCCACAATAACCCTTGAGCTTTGGAAAGAGTATAACATAAATGTCCCACTAAGGGATGAACATTCCAGATTCTCAATCTCTGCACCTGGACCAGTGGTAGATCTCTGTGTTAATTGTATCAACTGCAAAAAGAAGCTTCTCTGATGATGGTTGAGAGATGTATTAATATATAGATACAACAAGCCATTAAAAGTTATTTTATACTCTGCCCATTAATAGTAAGTTCTCTCTTACTTCTGATGACCTATCTAATCATAGGTTCTTAGCACAATAACAGTGCCAGGTATGGATTTCCACTGATAGAGCAGAACTGCAATCAGAAAATCATTAGTCACTACCATGGTATTCATGCCACTGTTGTACTAGTGGGAATGTCTTGCCAGGTTGTTTGTTACTGTAGCTTTTAGGATTCACAACTGGGTTAGAATAATGATTATTTTTCTGCTCTGATAGTATACATGGCACTTTCCAGCACTATAAGGCATAACCAGTAGGAATAAGGCCCCCTACTATCTTGACTTCTTCTTGTTCTGTCATTTAAATATGTAGTGTCTTCAGCAGTTGGGGGTCTTACTATCTAGTTTTGGGTGAGGGAATCAAAAGTATTTGGAATAGCTTTTAATGATTAAGGGGTCTATGAGACCTCACTAGGCAACAACCCCAATAGAGTTAGCCCATCTATGGCAATGGGATGTTTATTTGTTATTATGTACTATTTAATAGAGGCATTATAAACCCATTATTTGATTATAGGGTAATTCCATTTAAGCTTTTTATTTATTTGTATGCATATATAAAAGGGTATTTACATTTTTGTGATGATGAAACATAGGCAGGAAAAATATCCACTTAAAGAAGGATTGCAAATTAATTGCACTATGTAAGCATTTAAAAAAAATGTTTATATATCATTAAGCTTAAGTATACATTCAAGGTATAATATATTTACTCATATACTTATACATATAGGTATGTGTTATAAATTATAACAATACATGAATAAAGGGTTTGTACATTAATGGAATTGGACTTAGAACATAGCAAACTGTGAACATAATTATCACTACCTTTTTCTTCTGATCTTCAAACTCTATGCTGGTTACATGATAGATAGAGGAGCAAATAAGATAGGATCATAATTTTGACAGTTTACTCTACATAAATGTACTAATATCCAATAATTATGAATGACTTTTGAAAGGCAAACTAAAACAAATGCTTTAAATCATTAAGTGTTACCTTTCTATCCCCAAGTGAAGAGAGGAATGACCATTTCAATTTTGCCTTAAAATAACCAATAACTGTAAAACTGAACTCTTTTCACTATCCTTATCATTTTAAATCATTTCAATTTTACTCTTTGTAAGTTACCCATTTATGTTATTTGATGACCTTTATCGGAGGAGCCATATCATTCATTAAGCTTGTAGAGGTTCCAGTTGTAGTAAGCATGGTCACTCTGACTCCTCTTTTTCCTCCTAAAATGACTAGAAAATGATTTTTTTATTAACATTCTAGTGGCTATGAACAAAGGGCATAAGAAAAGATAGCAACATTTAAGAAAGCCACCATGCGAAAAGAGAAATAACATGCTTGGCAAACAAAGGGAGGCTGTCCCTCTTAGCTGAGGGAGGTGCACGCAAGTTGAGTTGGTGTTTCTATCCTCCTTGAAGGCTGAGAAGTGAGAAGACCTGAGTACCTCAGAAAGATGAAGTTTAAACAGCGTTATCTAAAAACTTTCTAAGAAAGATGTCTTCTCCACCAACTCCCACATCTGAGAGCTCATTTAGTGGCACATGGAAGAGAAGAGCAACCCATGGTGGGAATATTGTCTGACATCATCAACGTGAAGACAACATCTTCAATCAGGCTTCCAAGATGCTGGATCCAAGTCGTGTGTGAGGAAAATTGAGGACTCTTGAGAAAATATGATCAGCCCTGGAGAGGAAGGCCAGCAGATCCATGTGGACGAGTTTTCCCTCCCTGTTAGGAAAGCCACCCATGAGCAAGACGCTGGTTAAGACACCTCAATTGCAAATACCACTCTCATTTGACTCGAGTCTCTGACATGACAGAGACCAAAACTGAAAAAGTGACTGTTAGGCCTCAATTAGAATAAAGAATCCCTAGACAACTAGTAGGACTGTGTCCAGAGAGTGTCCAATAAGTGGCACTGAGTCTGAGTTATGAGGGAAATGTCCCTGCATGTGGAAAAGCTTCAGTCATTTCAGGACTCAAGTAGAACTAGAGGGTCAAGGAAAGGCAAAGTCCTTCTCCCTGACCTGGACCTGGGATGCCTTTCTTCTCTAGCCCTTAGATAAGAGAATTCCAACATCTCTGGCCTTTGAGAAGTAGGGAGTTGGGAAGCAAGCTAAGGCCTTCTATTATGTGTTTTAAGCCTGAGATCTTTTACCTACAAATGTTAAAGCATCCACTGAAACTCATACCACATTCAAATGATTTCTGGAAAAGTATATAATAGACTAATGTATATATAATAGAATAATGAATGTTATATCATTAAACTAATAGAAAGAATAAAGTCACAGTTATAACTTACTCTCAAAGCCAACTGTTGTCAATGAAGAAGGAAATGGAGAACAAAGTAAATTTCTTAAAAATATTGCAGGTAGGATGGGTGTGCGCCAACTCTTTTGAACTCAGCACGTGAATGGAAGAAGAAAGTGACCTTGTGTTTCTTTAACTCTGCTCTAAGTTCAGCAGATTCTTTACTTCTGCTTCACTTCCTCTCTCCTATTATTTCTAATGAAACATGACTTACTCTTTTCCTATAAACATTACATGGGAAATGGTTAAAATCTTTTCATCATCTGGTGTTATTTTTCTCTTTTTCTTTTTACATTTATTTATTTATTTATTTATTTATTTATTTATTTTATGTATATGAGCACACTGTGGCTCTCATCAGACACACCAGAAGAAGGCGTCAAATTCCATTATAAATGATTGTGAGCCACCATACAGTTGCAGGGAATCGAACTCAGGACCTCTGGAAGAATAGTCAGTGCTCTTAACTGCTGAGCCATCTCTCCAGTGTTATTTTTCTTTTTTATAAAGAACGTGGGGGAGGGGTGCATGTGAGTGTGCGCACACGGGTGTGTTTTCAAACTAAATCTATTTTTCTTTTTTAAACAATGAATTCCAAAATATTTTTGAGGTAAGATGATTCTTACCTAGTGTCCTAAAACCCTCCAACTATATTATCTTCCCTATCTAGGCAAATATTT
This sequence comes from Mastomys natalensis, assembly GCA_021653895.1. Taxonomy (NCBI): domain Eukaryota; kingdom Metazoa; phylum Chordata; class Mammalia; order Rodentia; family Muridae; genus Mastomys; species Mastomys natalensis. The sequence continues at coordinate 35,415 of JAJTUV010000961.1, read as the reverse complement.
TTCTCTTGATATTGCCTTCAAGTCAAATAATGATATGTTGGCAAAGCCAGATGTTCATACTATGCAGACCAGGAGACCTGAAAATAGGAGTTGACAGGTTCTAAGTTCAGCCTCACCTTGTCCCAGTGCAAATAGGGACCAGGGTCAACTTAGCATCAGGTAGGAGGGACAGTAGTACCTACACAGCTTTTATAGGCCTACAAATCTGTGCTAATGCTCCTTGAAGAGTTAGATGAGAACAATCTCTATCATTGCAGCTACTCTCTGTACCTATTTTGGTAAAATCTAAAATTACCTTGGAGATGGACCCTGAACACCCTTGCACAGTCTTATTTTAACTAGATTAATTGAAGATGGAAAACCCACTCCACTGTGGGAGGCTCCATTCCCTGGACTATATGAAAAAGGAGCAAGTGAGTTGAGCACAAGCATTCATTACTCTCTGTGTCCTGGTCCTTAGTCGCAATATGTCCAGCTGCCTGGAGGTCTTAGTCATGTGACTTCCCCACCAAAATTGACTATAGCCTTGGACTATAATGTAAACTAAACCTTTTTCCCCTTAAGTTGCTTTAGTCAGGATATTTTATTACAGCAACAAGAAAAGTAACTAAGACACCTTACCTTGCCTCTGGCTGCTGGTCAAGATGTGTATCCTCTGCTCTAGTTATGCAATCCCCAGCTGATTTCACTTTGTTGATCACAAACCTACTCCATCCCAGCCTAGTCACTCTTCTTGTAGTTCCAGTTCACAACTGTTCATCTGAGACTGGATCTCGTCCTGGTCACTGTTCTTTCTACATGGACTGTTCTCATGTTCTCTGCCTGTTCAAAAGTAACCCCATCTCCCAGTGTCTCCTTCCTTAAGATGTCAGTTAAGACTTTTCAAGTCTTGGGTGACCTGTGCTCTATATAAAAGCATCTAACATTAACTAATAAACTGTCTTGTGCATATTCACTTTATTCATCTTGGATTTCTCTTCCCAGTTATTTCAAAGGACTCTTGAGGGTAAGACTGAGCATCAGTCAGATAAACAGAACAAGAGAGACCAGTAATTTTTATAACTCTGTGTATATGTTTATGATGAGAATAACTCAAAAATTATGGAAGCAAATCAGTCACATGATCTTCTGCCATCTGCAAGATGAAAGACAAAGAAAGCCTGTGGTGTAATTAAGTCCAGATCTTAAAGACTTGGAACTAGGAGAGCTGGTGATATAGTAACCCTAGTGAGAGGCCCATGGCTTAAAAACTAGGGCAAGTCGAAGGGGATTTGAGGTATGGAAAGAAGGCTGTCCCAGTTCAATCAGAGACAGCAAACACATGCTTCCTCCCCTTTGTATTCCATATGGGTCCTTACTGATTGGATAGTCCTCACACACATGAGCAAGGGTGGCTTTTTTTATGATTCTTAAGAATTTTTATGTGTATAATATATCTTGATCAAATTGACCCTAATTCCTACTCTTCAATTTCTCCCATACCATCCCCCACACCACTTTTCCCTGATAATGTCTCATACTCTTGTTTTAAGCCTACTGTAACCACTTAGTGCTGCCAGTGTATGCATGGGTATAGGCCTAGCTGCTGAGAGCTAGGCAGCCTATCAAAGTCCGAAGCCCATGTCCCATCCCAACCTACTGCTTCAAATGCTAATCTTCTCCAGACACACCCTCACAAACACATAGAAATAATGCTTTACCGATTACCTGAGCATAAAATTAAACATAAACCTTGTCTTTTATTGATTTTTATTGTTAATAAATCATAAATTTAAAGCAATTCTTTTGCATAAATATAACTTTAGCATTTGTTAAAAATGAAAACAAATCTGTGTGCTGAGATGGAAGGATTTGCTTGTCTTGAAGACACTAATCCAAAATGATGGTAGAAAATACATATTTTTTTGAGAATCTTGTTTTTGTAATTAGGTCATTGTTCCTACAAAAGCAGAAAATTTTGTGTGTAAGGCAAAACCGCTGACATTCTTAGCATAAAATAGTCTTTAACCTGTGCTGAGATATCCTTGCAGTGTTATTTTGCATTCTGTGGCTTCGGGGCATGCACAGTATGGAGTGTGCATGTCCTGTGTTCAAAATCAAGGCCACTGAGAATCTAGGCATCAAAGTAGAACAGGCATTGCTAGAAACACGTTGGATTCATTAAGTGTTTGATTTGGGATTAATTGTTGGTCTTTGAATGTCCTGAAACCTTTTGTTGTTGCCAATATTTTTTGTACAATCTCCACAGTCCATGACAAAGTACTGTATAAGCTTATAACCCGCAGTCAAAGCTTCAGCTTAAAGCACCTGGCCTTTTGCTTTGCTGGGCTGAGCTAACAAGGCACATGGTCATAACAAGCCAGGTTTCTCCCACTCGTATCAACCCTATCTTGGTGAGTGGGGACAGTATCCCCTTTCCTGTGCAAAACAGCAATTCTAGACTCCAGATCGGGAAAACAAAAATATCTTTTATTTCATTGTGCAGAAGTGATAGAAGGAAGAGTCTGTAGTAAGAAATACAGTTTTCTTTCCCAAAAAAAGACCAAAGACCAGCTGGTTTATCTTCTAGGTAAGAGTCTTATTTGTTCTTATTTTTGCAACAGAAGGTGTATTCACCTCTTCCTTCTGATGCCTATTCTGTTGAATCTCAGAAGCTAAAGCAGGGCTGGACCTGGTGGGTACTTGGATGGGGAGCCTCGTCTGTTACATTTCCTGAACTCAAGGTCACTCATCAGCTCAGATAGCTCTGCCTATAATAATGAAGTCTAGGACTGGTTTTTCTGTGTCTCTGGCATAGCCAACCTTTCTATTCCTTACATCCACATCCTTCCATGACAACTATCACAGTGTGAGACTACAAATTCCTTCTAGACAGCCAAACTGACAGCTTTTCATATCATCACCAATTCTTAACATAGAACCTGGCAAAAGGCTGTGTGTGATAAGTACTTGATAAATGATCAATTTCTAATATCAGCTTTTAAATTTCATTTCTTAATCTGTAGATGACCTGTTTTTAATGTTCTCTCATGATCCCTAGAATAAAACAGGAAACAATCAAAATAAGATACCAACTTGAAAACAAAATGAAATTGGTGCAAAGTATTCCTATAGAATTTTAGTTGACCTTTTCCCGTAACATTAAATTCCTTCCTTGTAAACATTAAATCTACAACCAAACCTACAACAAACTAGAGAAGCATCCCACTTAAACACTTACCTCAGTTTATGTCATTAAGGAATGAAATATAAAAGCATTTGTCTTCTATGCTTGGCTTTGATGCTATTTTTTTTTTTTTTTTTTACTGACAGAATGATTCTAAATCTGTGATATTCATCAAATATTAAACTTAAGATCTAGCACAGCCTACACATATAACTCTTTCATAAAATTGTCCCAGGTGCTCAAAACGTATCTTTATTGCTCCCTCTTCCTAGTGTTCCAAACATCTCTTTTCTGAGAAATCACAATAATTACTGAGCTGAACCATAGCAAAGACCATGGCGAGAGGGAAATTTGAAAAAGAGCATTACTTGGGCATTCAGAGCACGACTACTTAACAAACGCATCCCACAGAGCTGCAGGATGTTACTGGCAGTTTAAAAATGCCTACAGAAAGATCGGGTCAACATCTGACCTGTCTCATCTCATCAGGTTTATTTTGATCAGTACCCTGGATAGGTATTAGCTTTGCTAATGAAAAGCAAACACAAGTGCAGCATTTGCAGAGAGCGCCTAAGGAACATCCCATTGGCACGCATATACATGACTTATTTTCCATAAAGCTATCCAGCTTCAGGATGGACTGGCCACTGATTCCAGGGAACGATTGGAAGTTTAGTTTCCTAAGAAGTTTTTGGAGGGATTATAAAGACCCAGCATGAGAAGTTATACAATGAAATACATCAGCTATCAGCTAGATTTTTCTAGTCCTGTTGCTGGTCATGCATGGAGCATGTCACCACAGTGGGATAAGATGCCCTGGGGCAGAGGCTGGGCTGTGGACTTACTGAATCACTAGAAATAGCAGGGAATGAGAAAAGTGCTCATCCATGCTGGGACTAACAATGGAAGAGACAAGTTAGGCAGAAGGTGGTGGCAGCTGCTAGGCTCATCTCCCAGATTGGAGATGTCCCCCAGGACAAGAGCTCCTGACACTTGTCTAACCCCTCTAGGTCAGGGCTTCTTCAACTGTTTTCTGCACATAACTCCCTTTTGCCTGAGAAACGTTTTACACAACCCCAGGTGTGTGGGTGTATTATTTGTTGCTTATTACTATAACCAACTGAGAAAAGTAACTTTGTCTTGGCTTCCAGTTTGAGAATACAGTACTCTATGGTGAGGAGGTAGTAGCAGGCAAAACATGATGTGGCTAGTCACATTGAGTCCATAGTCAAGAAGCAGAGGGCGATGGATGCTTGCTTTCTGCTTTTGATTCACTCGCAGGCCCTAGTCCATGCTGAGGTGCCATCCACATTCCAGTGAAACTTCCCTCCTCAGTGTAGCTTTTCTGGAAGCATCTGCATGGACACACCCAAAGGTATATGCCCATGGTGATCCTAAACCAATCAAGTTGACAGTGAATATGAACCAGCACAATAGGTATATAATTGACATAGAAAACTAACATTTGCTAATAAAATATCACAATCATATGCATTTTAAAACAATTTTCTTATATATTACAGAGAAAACCAATTCATGTACTGAGAATATGGAACCAATGCAATCCAAATATATACTAGTTTGATAATTTTATTCTATGGAGTAATGGTGGGAAAATACTAAAAATCTCCCTTGCTAGGGCAGAAGAGATAGCTCAGCAGTTAAGAACACTGACTGCTCTTCAAGTAGACCTGGGTTCGAGTCCCATTACCCACATGGTAGTTTACAACCATCTGCAACTACAGTTCCAGGGAATCCAACACCCTCTTCTGACATCCATGGGCATAGCACACAGTGGTACCCAGACATGCGTGCAGGCAAAAACAAACAAAAAAACCAAAGCAAACAAAAAGACCCACATATATAAACTAAAACTAAATAAAAATCTCAAAAAAATTAATCTCTGTTGTCTACTATTAAACAATTATTTCTGTAAGTGCATAAAACTCTGAAACTGTGTTTATACAATCAAAACACTGCAGTTCATAAAACACAATGGTCTCAAATCTGAGCTGTGGTGTTTCAGGCAGTGTGTGATGGTGTTGCCTGGTTTGATGACACCCACGGTCCAAAGAGTGCAGTTGTATGTTTAGAACCAAGGCTGCTTGGCAACACAGGTAAATCAGCCAGAAGCGCCACATGCATTTGCCTTTGAGTTAAGCCTTTTACTGTTAATACATCTTGCCTGTCTCCAGTCAGGAGAGTGAGTCATAGGTCCAGAAACCATGATGTCAATGTTATTGATTGACTCATTTACTGGCACAGCAATCCAATGAAGCCTAGACCCATTTTATAACAGAAAACCTGAGGAACAGAGAAGTTAAAGAGTTTACTCAGAGGTACCCAACTAAGTGGCAAGCAACTAGAACACGGACAGTCTCTTAGCACCCATTCTCTTGACCTCTGCACTGTGAGTCACATCAGAGATTACCTTCCTTTCAGGAAGCAGAAGATAGCATCTAGGAATGGGAGAGATTCAGCCTTTGAGGAGACCCATCAATGCCCTTCCAGGGATATCTAGCTGCTTATGCTGGCATCTAGGATGGCTGGAGATAGGCAGAGGGCACTTCAAGAGCAGCCCCTAAAGCCCAAAGTCCCATCATTGTAGAAGTAATCACCCCAATCCTTGACTGCATGCTCCTAAAAGGAATTTTTTAAATCCTGCAACACTAAGTTTAGAATATGTGTCTTTATTTATATACTTTGTTACAAATCATGCATATGTACTACTGTATTAATATACATCATAAAATATGTACAACAGGGAAAATGATTCTTTTAACAAAAACAAACAACACCACCACCATAAATTCACTTGAAAGAGCACTCACTTGTCCTCAAGCTAGAGAAGAAGCTTGTGGGGGTGTCTTTATCTAGCTTCTAGTTTGCCTGGAATGATTCCCTCTTTGTTTCAGATCACTTCTCTACAGGAAAGTAAGTCCATGAAAAAAAAAGGGGGGGCAAAGAAAGACCCTTGATGTATTATGTCATCTTAAACCTATATATTAAAATGAAAACAAAAAAAAATGTTCTTTTTAAAAGCCTACAGCAGTACCCCAAGAAAAAGGTCACGAACAAGAGAAATTCTCTCTAAAATAATTCTTTTAAATGCCAGAAACAAAGCCAAAGTGTAGATCTGTTCCTTTTCCATGTTTCCGCACCTCAGCAGCCAGTGTATGAAAATGGGGCATCAGAGTTCAAACAATCTAAGCAGCTCCTGGTGACACAATATGTCTCTTTCAGGACCAAAAACAAACAGTTTTGTGAGTATAGCAGTAACAGAGAGAGAGAGAGAGAGAGAGAGAGAGAGAGGAGAGAGAGAGAGAGAGAGAAATCTTAGCAACTCTGAGCCTCCTGGCAGTACCTCTCATTCTATAACCCTTTTTTTGCTACATTTTTAATGTGAGGAGGTGGCAATGGGCAGAACAGCCCAAACATGTAGTCTGCAAAGCCAGAGTCCCATCGGTCATGTCCTCATAGTCCTCCACACCCCCAACCCTCCACTCCACCTAGGAAAGATTAGATTTTCACGTTCTAGTTTCATGGACATCCTTTGAGCCGTCCTAGAAAGCACAGAAAAGACAGAAAGGTCGTTTCCAGGTGGAACCACAGAACCAGAACGCAAGTTCCCTTTCTCCAAACCAATCTCAGCCTGGGAAGCTTGGAAAATGAGACTCCTGAATTCCACAGGAAGGGAGCTGTGGAAGGAACTGATAAGACAGATAGAGGTCAAGTTTCAAAGAGACTGACCCCTGAGCCTGTAGCAACCAAGACGATCTGCCTTCGAAGCCTGCAGCCCTAAGTAGATCACAGTCTCTCTCTCTCTTTGTTCTTGTTGAAGCTTCTGCTCATTTTCTCAGGTGAGAAGTTTGACAAGAAGGCATGATCCAGGAAATAAACAATACTTCAGAAAAGTCTATAGTGATTGCGAGCATGTGACTCATAATCTTAAACTCACTTTATTTTCTAAATATAATACATTTCATTGATTGAGAATTTCATACATGCATGTAACGCATTTTGGTAATATTCACTCCCCAAGACCTCCCTATAACACATCCCAGATCCATGCTCCACTTAAGTTTACCATCCATTACTAACTGTCCAAAATGCTTCAAAGTGACTCTTTCTCTAGGTACTTTCCTGGGACATCTTTCTTGAGTTAGAGATGGTTAAATGTCTCCCACAGCCTTTTAAAATCTTCCACCCTGAAAGTACTGCATTCCTGCTCTGTGCTGCGGGAACTGTGACCATAAATGTCCTCTCAAGAGGCAGCACACCATAATAGGTTTTCAAGGACACTGTTCTTACCCCTAGGTACTCCCTCAGTCATCTCTTCAGTAAGTTTTTGTTAGGCATCTGAACTTTCAGGAGTTGTTACAACTCTACCAGCTTCTCTCTCTCTCTCTCTCTCTCTCTCTCTCTCTCTCTCTCTCTCTCTGTGTGTGTGTGTGTGTGTGTCAGGGAGGGGTACCACAGTCAGCCTTGAGTGCCATTCCTCAGGAGACATCAACTTTATTTTTTTGAGGCAAAGTCTCTTACTGGGGCATGGGGCTGGCTGGTTTGGCTCACAAGCAAGCCCCAGGACTCTGCCTTTCACTGTGTCCCCAGTACTGAGATCACAACTATACTCCATGTCTTATGGTTGGGGGGGGAGGTTCTTTTTTCTGTAGATGCTGGGTAATAAACTTGGCTCCTTGGGCTTGCCTGACAAGTTCTCTACCCACTGGGCTATCTCCTTTCTAGCTGTATTTGGTAATGGACACATTACCTTCATAGGGTAGCCTTGTTCAAGATGAAGAGCATTTCAAAATCCCTCTTTCATAGGAACTGTCTGTGGAAGATAATGTCACATGCAGAAAAGGCAAGTGAGTCACTTGGGAGAAGGCCACTTATAGGTGAAACAGGAGATCAAAGCTGTGCAATACCAGAAACCTGAATGTGGCTTTTAGTGCTAGAACCACCAAAGGCTTTCAAAAACTACTTTTTCTCATCTAGAATGCAGCTGCCCTGTGAATATTTAGCCAGACATGTGTCATGTCATGCAGACCTTTCCTGCTTCAGCCTCTGGATCCTGGAAGTTGTTTCTGGTCAGTTTCCATGATGTCAAACTACATATCAGAGAGCAAATTCTCCTTCATGCCAAGTGTGGTATATCACTAACAAAGGTTTCCTGAAAACCATGTGGAGATATTCCAGTGTGTGTGTGTGTGTGTGTGTGTGTGTGTGTGTGTGTGTGTGTGTAAATATACATGTAAGTTCAGGAATGGGGTTATACATCCATGCTGTCTGGAAATCACACATTTCCCAGAGAACTATTTTGAGGTTAATTTCATGTCAGTGGAGACAGTTATAGATCCATATAGAAAACCTTTTTTGTTTTTAATATCTCTTGTAGAAGAATAAATTTATTTCACGTAATAATGAATTCATCTATTCTTTTTCCATAGATGTGGTATAAAAAGAAGATCTAACATAGGGGGAAATTGTTAATAGGAGAAAAATATTACAGAAAAATTTCTGTTGTCAATTTAATAATTGAAGCTGTCTCCTCACTTAAAAACATTGTTTTCATTGGGGTATAAGGAAAATAGGGTCTGGCAGAGACCCAACACCCTATGTATTTATTTCCCCAGATAAAGTGCACATGCATCATACATAGAGATAACAAGAGGTATCACACTGTGTCACAGGCTCAAAGAGCCCAGCTGTCTAGGTCATGTGCAATAATATAGAGATGAGGTAGCCCAAGGTCACTACCTTCATTTCCCTTTCTCCTCTTTTAGTATTTTACTTCTTTTTCTCCTTCTTCCACCAAAAGGCAAAACATAATAACTTCCTAGAAAATCTCATTTTCAGGAACTCTGTGTAATTCATAGTCCTGAACTCCTTTTTCCACAAACATACTGATATCCTCTTATATCTTTTTTTTTTCCTTTTTTTAAGACAGCAGGCACAATATGCAACTCTGGCTGTCCTGCAACTCACTATATAGACCAGGATGACCTCAAACTCAAAGAGATCCATCTGCCTCAGCCTCCCAAGTACTGGGTTAAAGGTGCATCACTATGCCCAGTTCTATTATATCTTGATTTATTTTAGCTGAATCTTTACTTAATGATAGAAACACATCAACAAGATATTGTTTCTGAGGAGAGAAAAAGGTGAAATAACTATAAAAATATGTGAGTGTGGGCAAATCAATCCATGACTTCATTAATTATCATTCATCCATTCAAGATGTATACATCAGGGGATTGAGAGATGTCTCAGCAGTTTAAGAGTACGGACTTCTCTTCCTGAGAGCCCAGGTTCAATTCCCAGCACCCACATGGTGGTTTACAACTCACATCTAGTCTCCAGGTATCTGACACCTTCTTCTGATTTGCACAGGCACTGCACATTTGCACAAACATACACACAGACAAAACACCTATGTAATTAACATAAAAATAAACCTCAAAAAGGAAGAATATGTCAAGTACCTAGTACATATCAGGATTTTTGTTGGACTTGGAGACACAAGCTGAGTGAAATTCAGTGTTTTAACTCAAGGAGCCTCTAGTCTTTTGCAGATATATATGTAAATTACCAATTGTAGCTTAATGTGAGAAAAGCCTTCAGCTAAATTATATTTGTAGCTCATTTCAAACAAGAATATCCAATACAAAACAAAGCTAGGAAGGTCATCCACAACAAGAAAGGAAGGTTGATGCTGAGATGTGCAGCCTCAGTATAAGGCCAGTTCCTGGCGGGCAGAGACAAGTGCTCTCAGGACTGTCTTCTTATACTGCTGCCTTCAGAAGTGGTGCTCAAGAAATATCGTTTTTACAAAAGTCTGAAAACCTGATGGAGTTCTGGTATCTATAATGGAAAATATACAGCCTCTTGAGTTACATGCAGGAGAGTACTTGTAGCACAAAATATGTTTATTCAAGAGAACAGGTCCAGAGAATGTCTTCAGACCATGTAGCCATCAAAACTGTGTACATGAGTTCACTTTACATGCAAAGGGTGAGGTTGCCACTATGGTTGTATGTGAAGTTGCCAACAGAGGTAAGGCATGTCCCCCAGAAATGATGGAAGGTTTGTATATTCGTTGAAAGGCAGCACAAATCAAAATGCTTAATCAATAACATCAAAGAAAACAGGAGACAAAATAGCATGATAAGATAATGAGTGTGCTGGTTAGTTTAAATTATCAACTTTATGAGATTTAGAATCACTGTGGAAACAAATCTTTGGGGATGTCTAAAACACATTGTCTAAATTTGGTTAACTGAGATAAGAAGATCTATTCCAAATATGGGTGATTCCAGTCCGTGGGCTGGGGTCCAGGGATTGAGTACAAAGGAGAAAGCAAGCTGAGTACAGGTATGCATTGTTCTCTGCTTCCTGAGATACACACAGTGTGTCCTGAGACTTCATGTTCCTGCTGGAAAAACTCCCCCACAATGATGAGCTGTATCCTCTGATCCTCCCTTAAGTTGCTTTTGTCAAATTATTTTGTCACAGCAGCAGGGTAAATACAATGGTCAACCACTCTGATAGATCAGCTAAGAAAGAAAATGTGTTCTGGGTTGAGTATTGGGCATAGAGGCAGCCCATCTGGTATGTGAAGCAGGAACAAATTATCTCATAATTCCTAAAAAGCAGTAGCCTCTTAGAAAACCACGAAGTTAGCAATGCAGATGTAAAATCAGGCAGAGGACAGATTGGAACAACTTTACTTGTTACGGGAAGGACTAACCTTGTTTATGTAAGTTCTGCCAACTAAGCCAGCGTAAAGAGAGAATGACAGCGGTGAAAACATCTGTTAACCTGAACTTTCTATTCCTTTGGGTCTATCACTGTAAAGTCATTTTAGAACATTTTCCTGAATGGACTCCTCTTTAATGAATGATGAATGAGTGGATGGATGGGCTGGCAGTGCTCTCAAGGCCACTTTGCAAAGGGAATGCAACTGAAAGGGCTCAGCTGTGAAAAGTCAGTGTGGCCAACAAGTTGAAGAAAACACTGTTGCAATAAAAACTTTACATGTCACTCAGCCTGACTCAGCAAATATTTACTAAATGTCTGCTGAGGCTGAAGGCTGGCTGAGATTACAAGGGAATTTTTCCCTTCATAGACGTACACCTAATAAGAAGTCAGTGCCTTGAGTAAAGCATTCAGAGCCCACTGCCTGCGCCCTAGCAGAACCTCAGTGTTGCCAGTTTATTCAAAAGACTGTGTGTGTGTATATAGTGTGTGTGTGTGTGTGTGTACTCGTGCACACATGTGTGAGTGTTATATACATATTCATATACATAATATATACATATATATTCTGAAACGGAACAATATCAGCTCAGGATATCCCAAGACCAAGTTCTCAGCACAAAGGATATTTATTTGCCCCAGAGGGACAAAGGGCAGGGAATAAGAAACAAAGACAGGAGATAGAAGATGAAGAAGGGGAAGGAAATAAGGGAGACAGGGAAGAGGTATTTGTCCCAGAGTGGGGACTGCCTCTAGATAAAGAAGAGACAGATGTGGCCCATAGGCAGAAGGCTTAGTGGTATATAAAGGTAAAAAAGAGAAATCCTGTGTTAGGATGAGGTATTTAATTTTAATTGGCATGTTAATTAGGTGAGTCAAAGGAAGATTTTGATTGCTGGAGCTCAACACTTTGATAGCTGGACATTGTGATCAGCCTCAGAAGGAGGAATTGGCCAAACAGGGGAATAGACCTTGGTGGCTAGCTTTAGGAATGTAATCTAATGGTTTTAGCAAGGCAGAGGGAATGGGGGAGAAGGGCAAAGGCCTGCCAGAGCCGTGTTTCACATGCTCAAGCTAGAGCCTCTTCATGTCCTAAACATGGTTTTCAGAAAATATGTATCCATGCAAATATTTGTATTTGTTTTTTTTTGATATTTTGCAGAAACAATACAATAGTGTGTTAACCTTGATTTTTATGACTCCAACTTGTTCTTTTATATTATATTATATTATATTATATTATATTATATTTATTATATTATATTAATCAATATTAATTCTATATATAATATTGAAGTCAATATTATTTTAATTCTGAACTGCCTAAGTATTATGTTCTATAAATAAATATACATGTTAAATATTTACAATTAAGTATTTACATTATCAAATATACTGTATGTAATAATAGAGGGGAAATTGTGACAAAATGTTAAAAGTTAAAGACTCTTAGGTGTGAGTGCACAGCTCAGTGGTAGGCCCCTTGTCCAGTCTCTTCCAGGCCCCAAGTTTCATCCATCCTACCACACAAAAGAAGAGAAGCAGCAAAGGACAGGATGTGAGGAAGAGAAGAGGGAGAGGTGAAATTGGAGAACCTAAATTTGGAGGATGTAGGATTTTTTTTTCTTACTTTGAAAACTATTTTATCTTTGAAAGCATTCAATATGTATCATTCTTCTAAAAAAAATTTAAAACGAAGTGGCTGGAAGGATGGCTGAGTGGTTAAGAGCACTTACTGCTCTTCCAGAGGACCCAGGTTTAGTTCCTAGCTCCCGCATCAGACATCTCACAACCCCCGTAACTCCAGTTCCCACTAAAGGAGCCTGCAAACACACACGGTGCACATAAACTCATATAGACACACTCACACACAATAAATAAAAATGAATAATTAAAATTCTTTCTTTTAAATTTAAGCTAAGAGATATCAGAAGTTTCCATCATGTTGATACCATGTTTCCGTAGCACTCCCTAAAATAACTAATCATGTACTGCAGCAGCGGTTCCCAGCCCAAACTGCACAGTAGATGCCATGAAGACTAGTCAAGGTTGGCCAGTGCTCAGCACTTTCCTAGACCAACTGACTCAGAATTATGGGGGTGTAAATATATTAATTTTAATATAAATGTAAGCTGTAAATTAATATAGCGGCTGTATTTCTTTATCCTAGCTAGTTCACAATAATGACATAGAGAGACCAAGATTTACTTTCAAGCTTCACTTCAGTACTTGGGCAGTCAATTGATCTACATTAATCCTGTAAACTAATCCAGCTACCTTCCAGCCAATATCCCCCAGGATACTTGCATTTAGGGCCCCTCATTCCCTGCTGAACTCTCATGGCTCCTTCCTCCTTATGGCTCAATCTGAATCTCTCTTCCTCTCTCTCATTTCCCCTGGCTTGTGGAAGCCCTGCCCTATTCTCTTTTCTGTGCAGCCATTAGGTGGGGAGCTTTCATTGACAAGGCAGAGAATAAATGGTAAGAATTGTTTACACGAACTTGAGACAAGGAGATTCTTGACGTAAGCATTGCCATGCCATGGATTGAAACAAGATATGAGGGCGGAGAACTCAGCATTTGTATAACACAAGGACAACCTTTACACAGTACACAAAAACCATGGGAGTTCACACCAGATGCCTTTCGCTGTTTGCAGCTCTACTGTTTGCACACACTCTGAACCTGTATCTTTCACACTTCCCCATGCCTCTTTTCATGCTATTTCCATGCTGACAGTACCCTCATCCACCTGATTGGAGAAACCTATTCATTTGTCAGAACTGACTCTCGGAAATCACTTTCTTGGTGAAGCCTTGGGACATTCTCACCGCTGCCCACAGATGGGGCTGTCCTCTTCACCTGCTATTTCTTCCTCCCTGCTCTGTGACTGTAAATCTCACACCATGCTATGGGATATGTTTGCTTACCTCCCAGTCAACTGTGAGCTCTTTTAGGGAAACTCCACTCGATACTGCTTTTGTTATCACCGTGGGCTGATGTACAATTTTATAAAATGGTTTCTAAACTAAACAGACTAGGTTAGACCTGCTGGAGTAGAGTTAGAACATGATGCTAAGGACACCAAGAGAGGACCTCAGTCCACTACATGGGGCATCTGGGGAAAAACACAGATCTTATGCTGAATCAAGGAGTAGCAGAACACTATCAGAGCAGGTAGAAGATTGAAAGAAAAATGAAGTAGGCCGTTCAAGTAACCCATGTCGCTAGCAGATATACAAGTGCAGACAGCTGGACATGAAAGCTGAGGAGGTTCAAAGCTAAATAAGAAGGGCATGGAGTCATTAGGGAATAGTTAGCATGTAGCACAATGCAGGCTTCCAAAGTCTTCTCAGTAACATTTTAGAGAAATAATGAAATCATTACTTTTATACTTTTTACCTTACATGTGACTAGTGATAACCCTCCTCAGTAGTACATAAAATTCTAAGGAGAGAAATCAGTTTTCAGTTTAGGAGTGAAGAATGCCAAGGAAGTAGGTCTCTAGAGGGCACCCCTTAAAAACTCACTATAATTGTTGAGGTGAGGCCAGAATAACCGAACCAGACATACCACAGAGGGACAGCAAGGAGAGAATAGATTCTAGAGATGGTCCAGAGTGTGGGGTGGCCTGAGACTTTTGCCTGTGAGTGACCACTCAGGTGTCACCCACCAAACTGGAAAGGGCAAAAAGGAAGGGCCTTGCAGGAACTGACAGTGGCAGGAGATGGAAGTTCTGCTCTATTTCAGGAGATGGACAGCTCTGCTCTATGGCAGGAGATGATGAGCTCCACTTTTTAGCAGGAGTTGGAGAGCTAGCTCTTCTCTACCAGTTGAGGTTGAAGGTTTGAAGCAACAGAGACAAGGTATGGATTTAGAGTAAGTCAGAAGGCTGCAGGACGACCTCAAAGTATAACCTTTATAGTGATAAGCTGAAGATACAGATGATGTGTGAACTGACAAGAAAATGCCTTCCAGCTAAATCCAAAGGACAACTAAAGAGTGTCCCAGGGTAGACATGACCCTTCCCTTTGATATCTGAGATACTCACAATGATCTCAGCCAAGGAGACATCACTTCAGCAAATGGAAGCAGACTAAAGCATTGCCTTAGACAGAGAGAATGCAGAGGAGAGGAGGGTTCTAGAATTTTCTCTCTGATGAAAATATGACTGAATCTCTGAAGAGCACTCTAACTTTTATATATCTCTGTGTCCTCCCTCTCCTCCCCTCTTCTACAAAGTCTGTTTCCTCTTTCAGTGACTCCTGAGGATGCTCTAAACCTCCCTTTCTTCTCACTTGAAACACACTTCCCCTAAGAGAATCCATGGTATGTTCCTGGTATTCAATACCATCTACAACAATTCTAAGATTTACATTTTCTAGCCCAGGCCTGTTGGATATTCCCAGCTCCCTGACTCAAAAACAAAACTCAACCTGTTCTAAGTTGAGTGGATACCAACAACATGTTCCTATACCCACAACATCTCATGCATTTTTTTCTGTGAGTAGCTTTTTACGTGGGTTCTGGGGATTCATGTTCAGGAGATCACGCTTACCCAGCAAGTGCTTTACCCACTGAGCCATCCCTCCCACCCCATTTCCCTTACTCTTAACAAGCACCAAAGGTTTTTCATGTTGCCCATTATATCCTTTTATTCTGAAAGTCCAAACATTATTGTATTTTTTTTTCTGTCCTGTGCAGTGCTCTGTTATATCCCTGTCCCCTTCCTTCAGCCCAGTCACCAAAAGGCAGCCAGCTACAATGGGTTGTTGACTTTGTTTTGTTTTTGAGAAAGTATCTTGCTGGGTAGCTCATTTTAACCTAGAATTTAATTGTTGCCCAAGTTGTTCTCAAACTCACAGAAATCCTCCTGCCTTAGTCTCCCAAGTACTAGGCTTACAAGAAAAAGCCACTGTACCCATTTACAGTGGCCTTTTCAGGGACTTGTTTCTTTGGCTTTGGAGCCTTCATGACGTATCCTTGCTTTCGGTCTTAGGTCCTAAGCCCTGACCACACCTTCCTTTCTCCCTAATTCCACTTCTACCCACCTGCCCTGCACTTTGACCACTGTGGCCTTCTCTGCAGGGGTCCTCAATGTCTATTCCTCTCTCAGTCTTTTACCACGTTTACTGCTATCCCTGGAATGTTTCTCTTAACCCAACCCCAGTTAAATCTCACCTGCCTTCGGTGGTTAATTTAACCACGATTTATTCCCTGCTTAATCTCATGGGTCATGAAATACACTTTCTAAATATTTCAAAGAATATGTAAAAAAGACTCCATGCTAACCAGAGGCAGTAACCAGTAGGCTCAAGGACTAGTAGTTTTAGGAAGAGAATGCCTTAGAGCCCACAATCCAATGATTGCCTGACAAAGGTCATTCAGTTAGTTGTGATCAAGACAAAGGCTGAAACCCACATTGTATGATTTCTGTCTCCACTAGTTCTTCATGAATCCATGATTAGATGTCTCCAATGAGGTTTTCTGTAGCAAAGCCTTTATACCGCTTGATCGCTGACTATACCAATAATAGATTCCAACAAAGCTGCAGGAGCATGACCTTGGAGATTCAAGATGCAGACTGTCTTCCTTTAGAACACTCATTAGAGTTGTTTGATGCCGTTGCTCTTAAATTTCTACCAAGAAGGCCCCTGGCTCCTACACAGCCCAGTCACAGCTCACTGATGTGTTTAATGTGCTTGGTACTTGCGTCTCACAGGGAAAGCGAATCGTTCAGGTTCAACTTGAGAGATTTTTCTTTGGCATTTTCCCCCTTTTGTACAGAATCAGACACAAAATTTATTAACTAGAAACTGACCTGGAAGTGACCAGTCTTTTAGAGAGAGTGGTGAGAAATTGGTTACAATAAATACATATCCACTTGAGGACACAGAACTAGCAGAGGTGAGCATATTAGCCTGTCCCACATCCAATGTTGTTAGTCCAAAATATTTATAAGGAATTGAGGAAAACATCAAACAAACAGAATAAAAAACATTCAGGAGGGAAATTGAGTGGCAGCCTTTGGGAAATAAAGCAGATTTTTGCCAGTGTAAAGTCAGGAGAGAAACTAGTTGTGATTCAGGATAACAGAGCCTCTGAGGGATGATGGCAAACAAGTTTGGAAAGATTTTTGATGTGCAAAGTGCCCAAAAGGAAAGAAAAGGTAAGAATCCAATGCAGAAGGACAGTGAATAGAGGGATCCAGCAGTGGGGCTCCTAAGATTCACCAAAGTCTTTAACTAGATGACTAATCACAAAGAAGATAATAAGACTGAGAATTGGTCTGAAGACCCTGAGGACCCTGGTCAGGCCCTTGCCTCTTCGGTTGCAGCCCTGCCTCCCAGGAACTCCTACTAGATTTGAACAGAAGCTTTGTAGAGTTTCCAGAATCCCAGGAATTTGGGAAAAGGTTTAGAAGAGGGTTTCAGGGTACCAGAAGAAGAAAGCAAACTTGAAAGGTGGATAACAGCACCAGGGAGCAAAAAGGCCTGGTTTGCTTGACAGTGACTATGTGTGTATAAAGAAATCACATGCCGGAAGGATGAGGATGTAAGGTATGGGTTCAATCCTCAGCCCCCAAAATAAGCAGAAATGAAACAAAAAATTTCATGGGCTGGAAGCGCCTGGAGTGTTGGAGACCTCTTTTCTTGACTTCTTACTTAGTGATGTCCTATCGACAGCTGTGAAATCAAACAAGACAGTAGTATTAATACCATGGGAATAGGCAGAAGTTCTAATAGGGTTTCTCCCTCCCACAGAGCCAATCATTCTACCCTGACCAGCATTCCAAAGGATGCATTAGATGAAATCCTTGTGGGCACTGTTCCCTGGAGTTCAGATGAAAAATAAGCCTTCTCATCTTATGTTGATGTTTTTCTGTTTTAATTACCAATACACAGTGGCACTCTTCAATTATCTTTTATTACACATCCTGAGCTGAGCCGCAAACCAGCATCACTCAACTCCTCATTCCTACAAGGAAATATTTTCAAGCTGCAAGTTACTGACTTTAAAATAAACTTTAGGAAAAGAACCCATTTGCAAATTGGGAATTTTCAATTCTGGCCCCTTGGGGATGTTAGAGAACAAGAGAATCTTGTCAATCTTTGAAATATAGGTTACAAAATATCCCCTAAGTGAAAAGGCAAAGGGAATGGAATTATTAAAGTTGGAAAAGAAGAAAAAATGAGACTAATTTAGTTATGGAGGGGGCACTGTTTGGGGAGTGTGGGGCTTCCCTCACACACACACTGTAAGCCTTGGGGATTTGATTTTTACACTAGGGGACGAATCTCTTTATGGTATTATTCTGAGAAGAATGATGTGTGGGTTTTATTTCAAAAATTTGAAAAGTTCTTTTCCTGCATCAGGCATAATTTACATATGATCTGTGTAGAAGACCAAGAAATAGTTAAAACAAGGTCTTCCCAGCACTGTTACCATCCAGAGTCATTCTAAGACATTGCAGCCTACTCAAATTTTGAGAAATGTGACATAAATCAAAAACTCTTGCCCATAATACATAATAGAATGCTTATATCTAAACTTGACCACTTTTCTATTAAAATAAATAATTATAATATAAAAACTGGAAACATGGCTAAAGAGACGTCAATACGTAAAGCTCTTGCCATACGAGCCTGTTTACCATGAGTTCAGATCCTCAGAACTCATGTAAAAGCCAAGTATGGAAGGACATATGCCCCTTTAATCCCAGTGCAGGCAGCCCTAGTAGGAGATAGACAGAGGGAAGGTAATGAACTAAAGCTCAGGCCAACTAACCCAACACATGCAACTGTGAACAAAAAAAACTCTGTCTCAAACAAAGTAGAAGGAGTGAACAGACACCAAGCATTGTCTTATGACTTATGTAAGACTACCACGCATGTACATACCCACACAGAGGCAGGGATAGAAAGAATGAGAGGGGGGAGGGAAGGAAGGAGAGAGAGAGAGAGAGAGAGAGAGAGGAGAGAGAGAGAGAGAGAGAGATTTGAATCAAGCATCCTAAATCAATAAAATTTAATGAAGGAAATGGTGTTATTTGGGCATTATTAAATTAGGATTCTTTTATGTATTTGTTCAGAAGGGATGGAGATGTTACTTAAGAGATAATAATGTGTCCCGATTTGGCATTTTCTTAAGCCAATCTGAAACAATGAAATGACAGCAGTAAATCTGCTACTTGGAACCTTAAATGATTTACATGGCTCTGGGGCTTCAGTCTAACAGTTGGTTTATGATGTGGTTTCAGGATAACACATTTAAGCCTGGTTTGTTCCTTCCTCCAAAGCTGACATGAATCCATAAAGCTTTTAAATGATGACTCTAAAATATACAAAAGAATTCTCTGAGGCATGTTTTCAGATTGTTTATATAAGGTTTTTAGATTTCTGACTTTCCCTTCATGATCTACAGTGGGATGCTGTCTCCAGGTTAGCTGACAAATGTATAACATCATCCAGGCAGGTACCACTCAGCTACCTGCTCCATCCAGTACCATCCTGACTCATCTTCTACTCCAGGGATCTTAGATGCTGTGCGCATATCACATGGGGGCCTATTGTAAGTGCTGATTGCCTAGATCCACTGAGTCAGAACCTCTGAGTCTGACTGTCTCTGGATCCCAGACTCGGGGACCAGCATTTTAACAGGTTCTAATGAAGGTGATCAGAGAAATGTCAGGAGCCCAGCACTGCTCACTGTCAACTTCCAGTCCTAGCTCTGGGAAAAGGATGCTTAGGAGAGCCTGGCACATGGAACTTTTTCAAAGGGATTGATGCACGTGTAGGTTAAGGGTATCAGTGGCTTTCCCTGTATGACTGGTCTCTACTGCCCAGACCCTCCCTCCCAAGCCTGCAACCTTGAATTGCAAAAACCTGGCATGTTTGTCTTTGGCTGCATAGCCTCCTCTCCAGCCCACTTGCCTGCAATTAAGGCTTCTGTCTCAATCCTATCCTTCTTATTACCCTCTTCTCCCCGACAGACCAAAGCCTGTTCTCAATGGATTCCTGTACTCTCTGAAAAACTCTCTATTGGAAAAAAAAAACCTCTCAGGGCATTTGTTCCAGGCAATATGTCCCATTCTCCCTGTTTTGTTATGCATGATTCCAGAGGCCCTCTCTTGTTCCAGAGATTCTGGACTCCAGAGGGTAGAGCTCTCTCCTTGTACTCCATCGCCCATCCTGAAGTAGGCTGGAAGCCTTGGGAATCTCAAGGGAACCACAGATACATGAGAGATTTGTGGATTCTGATGGCTGGGTATAATGATCTGATATGCAAGCTCTCAAGCCACTGCACTTTCTCCATGCTGTTGTCCATTCTGGAAGCTTCGTGATTCCACCTTCATATTGCTATGATCTCTGGTCCTTTGGAGTCAAGCTTCAGTGCATTTTCCCTCAGGAAGTCTTCCTTGGCTCTAGACATAGAGCAGTTGCCACTGTGTTCCAGGGACCCTGTATACATAATCCTGGAGCCCAGCCTGGATCCACACACATTCTACTTGCCTGTTTAACCAAATCCTCCTTGGGATCAAGAACTCGGCGTCCAGCATCATCCATGATCTACAGCCAGTGCTCAATAGGTATCCGCTGAGACAATGAGATGCTAATCTGAGTGGTAAGATGAGGTCCTCATTCATACCTTCCATAAGCATTGTCACTTTCACCAGATTGTGCTAAGAATGAAAATGTCTCTTCCCACACATATGACATTGTCATGCAGGAAGGGTCCCCAGGAACAGGGACTGCATTTACTCATCTTTACATCCCAGTAAGCATGTCGCAGTTAGCATGGATAAAATACATCTTCCATCCTGTGTCTCCGAATAAGGATACCTTTGGCATTTTAACCAAGGCAATCCTTAGCTGTAAGATGTCCTCCTACACTGCTTCCTTTTATATCTACTAGATGTCATTAGTATCCCTCCCATCACCTTGACAATGCTATATATTCATGCAAACACACACATTTGCAAATATCCTTGTGGCAAAATTTCAAGGAAAAAAAAATAGTGCTTCCTGTGGTGAGAATCTAGAGTCCGCTGGGTTCTTCATCACAGTTGAGTGAGAATTACTGAGATCTGTAGCAGTGCTCCATATGGACTGACACTGGACTGTGGCATTTGTGCAATGGTCAGAGGTAAAGGTTAGAGGAGATATCAGCCACCCATAGCAGACGATAGTAGGCAGTCTTGAAACTACAGTGAGTCATTTTTACTAAACACTATTGTTTCCAGGCACCGGGCACTGTGTCACACATACATAGATCCTTAATCCTCACAGCCACCCACCAGGACCCAGTTCACAAAGACAAAAACAGAGATTCAAGCCATTGACCCAAATCAGTGCATTTGACAAGACTGAAAGTCCTTCTGGGGTATCTGACTCCACTCTTCTATAATAACTTTTTCAGAAATAATAAATGCCAGTTCCCAAGATGAAAGTGTGTTGCTAAAAACTACAGTGCTGGGACTGGCAAGATGGCTCAGTGGTAAACTGTTTGCCGACAAGCATGGTGGCCTGAGTTCTGTCTGGAGACCCACGTGGTAGAAGAAGAAAACTTATTCCCATAAGTTATCCTCTGATCTCCATATATGTACTGTGGCACATAAGAAACACACACACAAACACATACAATACATGCATGCATACATACATGCATACATACATACATACATACATACATACATACAAACTCATGGGTGTTTTGTAGGATTACAGGCTTGTAATCCTAGTACTTGAGAAGCTAAAGCAGGAAGACAGCAAGTTTTAAGAACAGCCTGTCTCAGAAAACAAAAATAATCATTGTAATCATTCAAGCTTTTCTACGTCTGCCCCAGATCCCAAATAATGTAAAGGAGAATTATCTTTCTTTACAATGCTTTTGTCCTTAACTTAGGCTTGTTCCCAGCTAGCTTGTAACTCAAACATCTCATTTAAAGTAATCTAAGTTCTGCCACATGGCTAGTTACCTCTCCTCAGTTTCATACATCAGATTTCCCCTGCAATTCATCTTCGAATCTCCCTGCCTCACTCTTTCCAAGGGTTCCTCTTTCTCTGCCGGATGTGCCACCTTCTATCCTGCCTTTGGCTATAGACCTTAGGCTTCTTATTTTAACCAGTCAGAATGTGTCTTAGACAGGCAAGGAAGGACAGAAACATATCTTCATACAATGCATATAAACATTATCTCTACAAATAACTTTTTAAAAACTTGTCGTAGCCTATTAATTGCAGCGAGGAGTAGTGTGTTATGGCATATATTCTTCATGGCATTAATTTAGTTGGGTGTCAAGTGCTGCAAGAGTAATGGGTGCATCGGCAATGAGGTTTAAGAAATACTTCAGGGATGAGGTGTGAAGAGAGCTAGAAACAGTGGCAGTGAAGTAGGATGGGTCGGCCTTCAGGTGACTTCTGGTGATTTCAAGATGGTGGTTAGCAGACAATAGGGAATCCATAGAAGGACTTTCCTGCCAGGATGTAATTACAAAGAAACTAGCTCATATTAGGCTCTAGGAAAGGACTGACTCATAAAGAGCCAGGGATCTTTCCGATAATTTCTTAATAATAAGGATAGTAATGCTGATAGGTACTGTATATTGAGCACTAATTACTCTCGGCTTCCAAAATGAAATGCTGTGGCCTGTGGAGGTTGGTTCCAGTAAGGTAGGTCAGGTACCTTAGAGCTGAATTTGAAACCAGGTCTCTCTCATGTCCTATCTTGTGATTTGAAACTTCTCAAGTTGTTAGAGTTTATGTTGGGCTTTACTGTTTGGATATCTAAGTCAAATCCAGTCTCAAGGAATATTTCCTACGGGCTTCTTAAATTGAGTTTGTGTTATAATTCTGCCTTTATTTTCAGTAGTCTCTTCAGCCAGAAAGCCAGGGAGTATTATATATTATTTATTTTTCTAATATGATCTTAGTTCAATGCCTTTACCTCCTTGTTTTGTCTGTTTTGTTTTGTTTGTTTTGTTTTGTTTTTTGTTTTGTTTGTTTTGTTTGTTTGTTTGTTTTGTTTTGTTTCTAGGCCAGGTCTTGCTAAGCAGCCCAGGCTAGCCTTGAGTAGGAACTCTTCCAGCCTCGGCTTCCTGAGTCCTGGGATTATTAGGCATATACCTCCCACATTAAGTTTTTTACTATTTTTGTTTTAATATTACAGGTTTCCTTGTTCTGCTACATGCTGTATTTTCAATAGAGTATTTGTATTGATGACAATAGTTCAGTCAAATTCCAAGCACAGCTAGCATAGGCCTCAGACTTCTCTCATCGTTTTCCAAATTTGTTCTTCCTTCTCTACAGATGTTGGTGCCTTTTTTGAAGAGGGCATGTGGCTGCGCTATAACTTCCAGGCCCCAGCGGTCACTGCCAGAGACACAGGCAGCAGGGCTGACAATTCTGCAGACCAGCAGCACTTGGCTCCAGACCTGGCCCAGGAGCAGATCCACTTCAGCTTCAGCACTACCAAGGCACCCTGTATCCTCCTCTATGTCAGCTCCCTCACCACTGACTTCCTAGCAGTGCTGGTCAAGCCCACAGGTAAGGGCAAGCATGCCTAGCCTTCTACCTTCAAACAGTAGTCAGACAGAAGATGCAAGAGTCAGAATTGTTCTTGGTTAATGACTTATTCCCCATGGGATGCTGAGCAAAGTACATGATTCCTTTGAACCTCGTTGCTATCCGGAATCAGAACAGCTTGTCAGTTGAGTGCTTACCCCAACAATCTGATGGAACAATCTCAGGCTCTTTTCATATTAGGTAAACATGAGATGGTTTCATATGTATAATAATTCCTTTTATTCCTGTCAAACAAATACCTTTGCTATTATACAAAGTAGTGGCATGCTCTGAAGTAGTAAAAATAATCACAAATTAATCAATGATTGTCCTGACTTGCGATAGTGTATCAATAGATTCTAATAAAATGTAGGAACTCTCAAAAAAAGTTGAAAATCAGAAATATTGCCATTTAGCCTCTCTGAATTTTATACTCATAAATATATCCATAGAGAGACAATTGCTGGAAACATGGAGGTGGAAGGGCATGTTTTCACTTGTGAATCCTTGGAAGTCAGTCAGTCTTAAAAGTACATAAACCTCTTTTTTAGAGGAGTAGTAAATTCAGGTGTGCACTCATGTGAAAGTCAGAAGACAGTCACAGGTATCAGTCTTTGCCTTGACTCTTCCTTCTTTGAGATAGTATCTCTTATTGATCACCACTACATAAGCCTAGTTAGCCTAAGAGATTCTTGGAATTCTTCTGTCTCTGCCTACCATCTCAGCATCATCATGCTGGAATTACAGACATAAGCTACTGTGTCCAACTTTCATGGGTTCTGAGAATCAAGACTAGGGCCCTCACACTTATACAGCTAGTGCTCTACTCATTGAGACATCTTTCCAGTCATTTAAAGGCATCCTTAATATTCTTTATTAAATTTATTCTATGATAGTTTCATACATAGATAGTATATTCTAAGTATCAGCACTCTCACCCTCTCTTATCCCCCTTCACCCTTTTAACTACCCCCACTTCGTCACTACAAAGCCCTTTCCTACATTCATGTCTTTTTTGTTTTTTAGCTAATTAATTAATTAATTTACATCAAATGCAGCCCCCTCCTAGTACCCTCTCCCACAGAGACACTCCCCCCATTCCTCATTCCCTTCTCCACTGAGTGGGTGCCCCTCCCTGATAACCCCCCACCCTGGAACATCAAGTCTCTGCCAGGGTAGATGTATCTTCTCTCACTTAGGCCAGACAAGGCAACCCTGTTAGGAAACAGATATCACAGTCAGGCTACAGCTTTAGGGAGAGCCTCTACTCCAGTAATTGGGGGGCCCACATGGAGAGACTGAGCTGCACGTCTGCTACATATGTGCCTGGGGCCTCATTCAAGCCCTTATGTGTTCTTTGGTTGGTGGCTCAGTCTCTGAGAGCTCCCAAAGGTCTAGGTTAGTTGACTCTGTTGGTCATCCTATGGGGTTCCTATCCCCTTCAGAGCCTTCAATCCTTCCCCCAACGCTTCCATAAAAGTCCCTGACCTCCAGCCAATGTTTGGCTGTGGATATCTGCATCTGCTTCAGACAGCTGCTGGGTGAAACCTATGAGAGGATGGTTATGCTAAGCTCTTGTCTGTAAGCATTAACAGAGCATCAATTAGTAATGTCAGGGATTGTTGTTTGCCCAATGAATGGGTTTAAAATTGGACCAGCTATTAGTTGGCCATTCCTTTACTCTTTGTTCCATCTTTGTCCCTGGATTTCTTTTAGACAAATAAAATTATGGGTCAAAAGTTTTGTGGGTGGGTTGGTATTCTTATCCTTCCACTGGGGGATCCTGCCTTGCTACAGGAGGTGGCCTCCTCAGGTTCCATATCCCCATTGGTAGGCATCTTGGCTAAGGTCACACACGTTGACTCTTGGAAGCCTCCACCATTTCAGTTCTGTGGGTCTTCCTAAAGATAATCCCCACCCCAGTCACCCCCGGCAGCTGCAGATTTCCATTCATTCTCATGGCCCTCTGGTTCTCTCTCCTGTCTCTCCACACACCTGATTCTGCCCTCCTTCATTCCCCTTCCTTTCTTCCACCCTCTTCCCTCCCTCCCTCTGCCTTCTATGACTATTTTATTCTTCCTCCTAAGTGTGATTCAAATATCCTTGCTTGGGCCTTCCTTCTCAGTTAGTTTCTTTGGGTCTATGTGGTGTGTCATGGGTATTCTGTACTTTATGGCTAATATCCACTTATCAGTGAGTATATACTATGCATGTCCTTTGTGTCTGGGTTAGTTCTATCCATTTGCCTGAAATTTTCATGATATTTTTTTAATAGCTGAGTAGTATTTCATTGTTTAAAGGAACCACATTTTCTGTATACATTCTTCAGTTGAGGGATATGTGAATTGTTTCCAATTTCTGGTTATTGTGAATAAAGCTACTATAAACACAGTGGAGCACATGTCCTTGTGGTATGGTGGAGCATCTCTTGGGTATATGCCAAGGAGCAGTATAGCTGGGTCTTCAGGTAGAACTATTTCTCTTTTTCTCAGAAACCACCAGATTGATTTCCAGAGTAGTTGTACAAGTTGCAATCCACCAGCAATGGATGTGTGTTCCCTTTTCCACATCCTTGCCAGTATCTGCTATCACTTGAATTTTTGATCTTAGCCATTCTGATTGGTATAAGGTAGAATCTCAGGGTCGTTTTGATTTGCATTTCCCTGATGACTAAGGATGCATGTCTTTAAGTGTTTCTCGGCCATTTGAGATTCCTCAGTTGGGAATTCTTGTTTTATGGCCGCTAATGTGCATCTATCTATTCATGGTGGGCTCATTAGTGCATACAAAATTGAAAACAGTGTTTGTCCCTCACCCAGAATCCACTGGTAGGCTATAGTTCAGCAGGGAGGAATAGGCCAAGTGGGCCCCTCCTACTCTATGCTTGATAGTTGGCAGGCCCATGAGGGCCATCCTCTGTATACTAAGTCAAAGGATCCAAATGAGAATAGGCAAATGACTTTGACATTCAACAGTGCCCTCTGTAAAAGAGTCTTGCTAGGAAAGAAGTATACATATAAGCACGCACTCTAAAACCGGTATATATAAGTATTTTAGGTGTATAAAGGAAGATATTTCTTTAACTCACTTCTTATGAACTTTGTGAGTTAAAAATACAGAGGCTTTCTTTCCTATTGGCCATCTCTCTTCTTGGTCTTTAATGGATACTCCAGTGTTAGGGCATCTTAGAGAACAAGATTTTCTTCTATGAGGGCCAAAATGTTACCACAATTGAGCTAAATATTTGGAAAATTGTGAATTTTCAAATACATTCTCTGAGCAATGCACCCAGTTTTTTTTAAGAAAGAAAGAAAGAAAAAAGAAAGAAAGAAAGAAAGAAAGAAAGAAAGAAAGAAAGAAAGAAAGAAAGAAAGAAAGAGATAAAAGAAAAGTGTGTGTCCCAGAGCCCAGAGTTTCCCTTTTAGAATTTATTATAAAAAAGTCCAAATCAGAGTCTTTACCATGATGATGTTCATTGTAGTATTGCTTATAAAAGTAAGTGAAAAGAATCCAGAAGGTCCACTTTAGTAAAGTAGTATAAAAGAGAGCCATTGTTTTATGGACCATCATGTGCCCATTAAAATAGTGTTTATGTAAAGTCATTAAAGACATAGGGACAATTCACATAATATAAGGCTACACTAAGGAAAAGCAAGATACAGCCTTGAATGCATATTATCAACTTGGCTCTAGAAAACAAACATGGACAAACCAGAAGAGCAACGGTGTATGCTTAGACTGTGATTTTTATGCATGACTTGTTCCTCCCAAATGGCACCATTCTGTGCATGTCAGATGCTCACTTTGAATACATGTCACTTTTCTAGTAAAAAAATAAATACGTAAAATCAGAAAGCAACAGCTCAAGAGAGAAGAGTGTTCAATCCCATGCTTCAGGGGCTCAGGCAATTACTGGCCTGAATCAGTCTCAGTGGGTTTTTTAATCCATTCCTGTTCTCCCTTTGTACCAGCCTCCTAATAGGCAAAACAGCCTGTGGCTTCCCATATTTCACAAGTGGAATCTCTCACCTTGAGCATATCAAGAATCTGATGAGCATGTACTAGTGAACACTGTGCTGTCTGCTCCTCTGTTACTTCCTTGCTAAAATTTGCTTTCCAGCTATATATGTGGTAATATACATGCACATTGCCTATGTCCATACAACATGTATGGTGCTCATATATGGGCATTTATCATGTGAAAGAGCTTCAGTTGATTGACTCTACAGTAATAGTTGACAGATAATAATGCTTACCTATGCACAGCACTCTCCTAAATGCTTTAGATGCATTGATTCTGATGACTCCCACAACTCTGTGTGGTAGACATAATTTTCATCTTTTCCTCTGGATGGGTGCATTAAGATTAATAATCTTGTACAATCAGCTTGTAAGGGGTATGTGGGGCTCTCTGGATATAGGTGCCTGAATCTAGGCTGGGAGATCTCTATTACAGGCATCCCCAAAATATTCTAGTTGTGTTTGGAAAACAACACAAGGCATTGTCTTTGTAGGTTTGGTAAGCCATTCTTAAAAGTGTTGGGGG
Organism: Mastomys natalensis; assembly: GCA_021653895.1. Classification (NCBI taxonomy): domain Eukaryota; kingdom Metazoa; phylum Chordata; class Mammalia; order Rodentia; family Muridae; genus Mastomys; species Mastomys natalensis. Next base: position 7,383 of record JAJTUV010000961.1, on the reverse strand, counting down.
AAATGTAGCCATTCCACTCTCCAAATATCACATCTATCATTATCTACAACATCTCCAAATACCATTGTTAGCTGAAATTTATAGTAAAAAGAAGAATGTTCAAAGAAAGTGTTCAGGAGACAGAGAGAGACAGAGAGAGAGAGAGACAGAGAGAGACAGAGACAGAGACAGAGAGACAGAGAGACAGAGACAGAGAGACAGAGAGACAGAGAGAGACACAGAGAGATAGAAATCACCAGTAAAGTCTATGGATTCCAATGTACAGGAGAGGCTGAAGACTAAACAATTAAAAAACCTTAACTAAATACCCTAGTTTTATCAGACTTCACATAACAAAGGCTCTTTCTCTATTTCCCAGTGTCAGCTTCCCTGAATCCTTCTTGTCCTGATAGCTACCACTGCCTCTCGGAGGCTATGTTTCCATCCCCATCTCCTTGTCTGTGTTTCCTGTTCTTGTGGGCCATGCAGACAATGAGTTCCGTAGAACTTACCCTCATAGTGACCCTGTGACCTTTGCTCCCACTGCTGTGCTCCAAAGCAAACGGCTTCTTTTTTTTTTTTATTATTCATTTTTCATTGGATATTTTCTTTATTTACATTTCAAATGTTATCCCCTTTCCTGGTTCCTACCCTGAAACCCTTTTCCCATCTCCCCTCCCTGCTTCTATGAGAGTGATCACCCACCCACCCATTCCCACCTCCCCGCCCTCAAATTCCCCTACACTGGAGCATCGAGCCTTCACAGGACCAAAGGCCTCTCCTCCCATTGATGATCAACAAGGCCATCCTCTGCTACAATATGCAGCTGGAGCCATGGGTCCCTCCGTGTGTACACCTTGGTTAGTGGTTTAGTCTCTGGGAGCTCTGGGGGATCTGGTTGGTTGATATTGTTTCTCCTATGGGGTTGCAAACCCCTTCAGCTCCTTCAGTCCTTTCTCTAACTCCCCCATGCTCAGTCCAATGATTGGCTGCAAGCATCCCCTCTGTATTTGTGAGGCTCTAGCAGAACCTTTCAGGAGACAGCTATATCAGGCTCCTATCAGCATGCACTTCTTGGTATCCACAATAGTGTCTGGGTTTGGTGACTGTATGTAGGATGGATCCCTAGGTGGGGCAGTCTTTGGATGGTCTTTCCTTCAATCTCTGCTCTATGCTTTGTCTACATATTTGATCCCATGAGTATTTTCTTCCCCTTTTTAAAAAGGACTGAAGCACCCATACTTTGGTCTTCCTTCTTCTTGAGCTTCATGTGGTCTGTGAATTGTATCTTGGGTATTCTGAGCAACACTCCTCCATTGTTGATGGGATTGTAAGCTGTACAATCACTATGGAAATCAGTATGGCAGTTCCTCGAAAATTGGACATAGTATTATCTGAGGATCCAGCTATACACTCCTGGGCATATACACAAAAGATTCTCCAACATATAACAAGGATACATGCTCCACTATGTTCATAGCAGTCTTATATATAATAGCCAGAAGCTGGAAAGAATCCAGATGGAGTACTACTCAGCTATTAAAAACAATGACTTCGGCCAGAATCTGTTCCCTTTGCCTGGGGCAGACCCTTAGCTGGTCTGCTCCTGTGGAAACACCGATCCTGAGACATCCTAGAGGGACCGACTGCACCCAGAGCAGAAGGTAAGACACCTTGCCCACCACCCATGCCCCAGAGTTACAACTGGGACTCAGGGGGAGGTTAAGGAACGAGCAGGCACCCAAACCCCGCCCCTCCGGAACACTACCCCACTTCCGCCCGGAATCTGTTCCCTTTGCCTGGGGCAGACCCTTAGCTGGTCTGCTCCTGTGGAAACACCGATCCTGAGACATCCTAGAGGGACCAACTGCATCCAGAGCAGAGGGTAAGACACCTTGCCCACCACTCCACACCCCAGAGTTACAACTGGGACTCAGGGGGAGGTTAAGGAACGAGCAGGCACCCAAACCCCACCCCTCCAGAATACTACCCCCCTTCTGACTGGAACCTGTTCCCTTTGCCTGGAGCAGACCCTTAGCGGGTCTGCTCCTGTGGAAACACTGATCCTGAGACATCCTAGAGGGACCGACAGCGTCCAGAGCAGAGGAAACACCTGATCCTGAGACAACCTAGAGGACCTACTGCATCCAGAGCAGAGGAGGACCTACTGCATCCAGAGCAGAGGAAGCTTAGGATCACAGGAACACAGAGACATCTGGAATCTGAGGAGATCTGACACAAGCAAGATAACTGGAAAGACAGACTCCAGTCAGACACAGTGAGCACAGGTAACACTAGAGTCAACAAGATGGCGAAAGGCAACCGCAAGAACACAAGCAACAGAAACCAAAGTTACCTGACATCATCAGAACCCAGTTCTCCTACCATAGCAATCCCTGGATACCATATCACACAGGAAAAACAGGATTCAGAATTAAAATCACTTCTCATGATGATGATGGAGGATTTTAAGAAGGACATAAGTAACTCCCTCAAAGAAATATAAGAGAACACAGGTAAACAAGTAGAAGCCCTTAAAGAGGAAACACAAAAATCCTTTAAAGAATTGCAAGAAAACACAACCAAACAGGTGAAGGAATTGAACAAAACCATCCAGGATCTAAAAATGGAAATAGAAACAATAAAGAAATCTCAAAAGGAGACTACTCTGGAGATTGAAAACGTAGAAAAGAGATCAGGAGTCATAGACACAAGCATCACCAACAGAATACAAGAGATAGAAGAGAGAATCTCATGCGCAGAAGATACCATGGAAAACATTGACACAACAGTCAAAGAAAATGCAAAATGCAAAAAGCTCCTAACCCAGAACATCCAGGAAATCCAAGACACAATGAGAAGACCAAACCTAAGGATAGTAGGTATAGATGAGAGTGAAGATTCCCAATTTAAAGGGCCAGTAAATATCTTCAACAAAATTATAGAGGAAATTTTCCCCCAACCTAAAGAACGAGATGCCCATAAACATACAAGAAGCCTACAGAACACCAAACAGACTAGACCAGAAAAGAAATACCCCCAGACACATAATAATCAAAACACCAAATGCACAAAACAAAGAAAAAATAATAAAAGCAGTAAGGGAAAAAGGTCAAGTAACATATAAAGGCAGACCTATAAGAATTACACCAGACTTTTCACCAGAGACTATAAAAGCCAGAAGATCCTGGTCTGATATCATACAGACCCTAAGGGAAACACAAATGCCAGCCCAGACTCCTGTACCCAGCAAAACTCTCAATCACTATAGATGGAGAAACCAAGATATTCCATGACAAAACCAAATTTGCACAATATCTTCCCACAAACCCAGCACTTCAAAGGATAATTGATGGAAAACGCCAACACAAGGAAGGAAGCTACAACCTAGAAAAAGCAAGGAAGTAATCTTCCAACAACCCCAAAAAAAGGTAGTTACACAAACATAATTCCACCTCTAAAAACAAAAATAATAGGAAACAACAATCATTTTTCCTTAATATCACTTAACATCAATGGACTCAACTCTCCAATAAAAAGACGTAGACTATCAGACTGGATACATAAACAAGACCCAGAATTTTGCTGCATACAAGAAACGCACCTCAGTGACAAAGGCAGACACTACCTCAGAGTAAAAGGCTGGAAAACAATTTTCCAAGCAAATGGTCCCAAGAAACAAGCTGGAGTAGCCAATCTAATATCAAATAAAATCGACTTTCAACAAAAGTAATCAAAAAAGATAAGGAAGGACACTTCATACTCATCAAAACAAAAGTCTACCAAGATGAACTCTCAATTCTGAACATCTACGCTCCAAATGTAAGGGCACCCACATACATAAAAGAAACTTTACTAAAGCTCAAAGCACACATCGCACCTCACACAATAATAGTGGGGAATTTTAACACCCCACTCTCTCCAAAGACAGATCATGGAAACAGAAACTAAACAAAGACACAATGAAATTAACAGAGGTTATGAACCAAATGGATTTAACAGATATCTATAGAACATTTCATCCTAAAGTAAAAGAATATACCTTTTTCTCAGCACCTCATGGTACCTTCTCCAAAATAGACCATATAATTGGTCACAAAACAGTCCTTAACAGATACAAAAAGATTGAAATAATCCCTTGCATCCTATCAGATCACCACGGATTAAGGCTGGTCTTTGATAAGGACAGAACCAAGGGAAAACCCACATCCATGTGGAAACTGAACAATGCTCTGCTCAATGATGACTTTGTCAAGGAAGAAATACAGAAAGAAATTAAAGACTTTTTAGAATTTAACAAAAATGAGGAAACATCATACCAGAACTTGTGGGACTCCATGAAAGCAGTGCTAAGAGGAAAACTCATAGCTCTAAGTGCCCACAAAAAGAAATTGGAGAGAGCACACATTAATAACTTGACAGCACACCTGAAAGCTCTAGAACAAAAAGAAACAAATACACCCAAGAGGAGTAGGCGTCAGGAAATAATCAAACTCAGGGCTGAAATCAACCGAGTAGAAACAGAAAGAACTATACAAAATATCAACAAAACCAGGAGTTGGTTCTTTGAGAAAATCAACAAGATAGATAAACCCTTAGCCGGATTAACCAGAGAGCACAGAGACAGTATCCAAATTAATAAAATCAGATCTGAAAAGGGAGAGATAACAACAGAAACTGAGGAAATTCAAAAAATCATCAGATCCTACTACAAAGGTCTATACTCAACAAAACTGGAAAATCTGGATGAAATGGACAATTTTCTAGACAGATACCAGGTACCAAAGTTAAATGAGGAGCAAATAAACCATCTAAACAGTCCCATAACCCCTAAAGAAATAGCAGCAGTCATTAAAAGCCTCCCCACCAAAAAAAGCCCAGGACCAGATGGTTTTAATGCAGAATTCTATCAGACCTTCAAGGAAGACCTAATACCAATTCTCTTCAAACTATTCCACAAAATAGAAACAGAAGGAACACTACCCAATTCGTTCTATGAAGCCACAATCACACTCATACCTAAACCTCACAAAGACCCAACAAAGAAAGAGAACTTCAGACCAATCTCTCTTATGAATATCGATGCAAAAATACTCAATAAAATTCTAGCAAACCGAATCCAAGAACACATCAAAACAATCATCCATCATGATCAAGTGGGCTTTATCCCAGGAATGCAGGGATGGTTCAATCTTCGGAAATCCATCAATGTAATCCACTATATAAACAAAATCAAAGAAAAAAACCATGTGATCATCTCACTAGATGCTGAGAAAGCATTTGACAAAATTCAACATCCCTTCCTGGTAAAAGTCTTGGAAAGAACAGGAATTCAAGGCCCACGCCTAAACATAGTAAAAGCAATATACAGCAAACCAGTAGCCAACATCAAACTAAATGGAGAGAAACTTGAAGCATTCCCACCAAGATCAGGGACTAGACAAGGCTGCCCACTCTCTCCCTACCTATTCAATATAGTACTGGAAGTCCTAGCCAGAGCAATTAGACAACAAAAGGAAGTCAAAGGGATACAAATAGGAAAGGAAGAAGTCAAAATATCACTATTCGCAGATGATATGATAGTATACTTAAGTGACCCCAGAACCTCCACCAGAGAACTCCTAAACCTGATAGACAACTTCAGCAAGGTGGCAGGTTATAATATCAACTCAAACAAATCAGTAGCCTTCCTCTATGTGAAAGATAAACAGGCTGAAAAAGAAATTAGGGAAATAACACCCTTCACAATAGTCACAAATAATATAAAATACCTCGGGGTGAACCTAACCAAGCAGGTGAAAGATCTGTATGACAAGAACTTCAAGTCTCTGATGAAAGAAATTGAAGAAGATCTCAGGAAATGGAAAGATCTCCCATGCTCATGGATCGGCAGGATTAATATAGTAAAAATGGCCATTTTGCCAAAAGCAATCTACAGATTCAATGCAATCCCATTAAAATATCAACTCAATTCTTTACAGAGCTAGAAAGAGAAATTCTCACATTTATATGGAATAACAAAAAACCCAGGATAGCAAAAACCATTCTCAACAATAAAAGAACTTCTGGAGGAATCACCATCCTTGACCTCAAGCTGTACTACAGAGCAATAGTGATAAAAACTGCCTGGTATTGGTACAGAGACAGGCAGGAAGATCAGTGGAATAGAGTTGAAGACCCAGAAATGAACCCACACACCTATGGTCATTTGATCTTTGACAAAGGAGCTAAAACCATCCAGTGGAACAAGGACAGCATTTTCAACAAATGGTGCTGGTTCAACTGGAGGACAACATGCAGAAGAATGCAAATCGATCCATTCTTATCTCCGTGTACGAAGCTCAAGTCCAAGTGGATAAAGGACCTTCACATAAAACCAGACACACTGAAACTGATAGAAGAGAAGGTGGGGAAGACCCTGGAACACCTAGGCACAGGGGAAAAGTTCCTGAACAGAACAGCAATGGCTTGTGCTCTAAGATCAAGAATTGACAAATGGGACTACATAAAATTGCAAAGTTTCTGTAAGGCAAAGGACACTGTCAATAGGACAAAATGGCAACCAACAGATTGGGAAAAGATCTTTACCAATCCCATATCTGATAGAGGACTAATATCCAAAGAACTCAAGAAATTAGGCTCTAGACAACCAAATAACCCTATTAAAAAATGGGGTATGGAGCTAAACAAAGAATTCTCAACTGAGGAAATACGAATGGCTGAGAAGCACCTAAAGAAATGTTCAGCATCCATAGTCATCAGGGAAATGCAAATCAAAACAACCCTGAGATTCCACCTCACACCAGTCAGAATGGCTAAGATCAAAAACTCAGGTGATAGTAGATGCTGGCGAGGATGTGGAGAAAGAGGAACACTCCTCCATTGTTGGTGGGATTGCAAGATGGTGCAACCACTATGGAAAACAGTCTGGTGGTTCCTCAGAAAACTGGACATATCACTACCTGAGGACCCAGATATACCACTCCTGGGCATATACCCAGAAGATGCTCTAACACATAACAAGGACATATGCTCCACTATGTTCATAGCAGCTTTATTTATAATAGCCAGAAACTGGAAAGAACCCAGATGCCCTTCAACAGAGGAATGGATACAAAAAATGTGGTACATTTACATAATGGAATATTACTCAGCTATTAAAAACAATGAATTTGATAATTCTTATATAAATGGATGGAACTAGAAAATATCATCCTGAGTGAGGTAACCCAATCACAAAAGAACATACATGGTATTCACTCACTGATTATTGGACTTTAGCCCAGAAGCTTGAAACACCCAAGATTCAACTCACAGACCACATAAAGCTCATGAAGAATGAAGACCAAGTGGCGGGGGGGGGGGCAGGGGGGGCGGGCCTACAGTCCCTCTTAGAAGAAGTAA